>JANUWF010001131.1:1580114-2270228 GCA_026120185.1 Voacanga thouarsii
GAAAAACCTAAGGTCAAATAGTAGTATTAGTCAACCTTAACCCTGAGAAGATAGACTACGAAGAACCAAAGGTTGTAGCTGGGGTTGAAAAGGATAATGAGGTGCCCAATGAAAGAGCTAGAATAATAGGCCTTCTTGATGATAGTAAGGAAGATGAGAAACCTCATAGGAATGAAAACCTTAGCATAAATAACATGGTGATAGTTATATGGCATGATTTCAACAACATAAGTGGCTATGAAACTTTTTAAAGGGTAGATAGTTGAGTGTTAAGGACTTCAATTTAAATGTATTAGTTTTACTATGAATGTTTTAATAATTCTAACATTTATACCTATTTAATTAAAACTTCTGATTTTATGAAAAATTATACTTTTATGAAATAAGAATATTTGATATAATGCCTATTTTTATTTATGAGTCACATGTTTATATATGTAATAAATTTTACCTTACAAAACTATTATTTCGAGAAAAATCTATTATTTACCATTTATACTAATATGTGATAAATCCAAGAGCTATATATGCTACCTCTTCATTGTGTTTTTACTATTTAGAGTGCATATATCATCATATCAACTATACAAATGCATCAAATTAGGAACATTTTAATTCATATATATTTATGATGGAGTTGTAGTATTTATGTTATGAAAATAACACCTCGATATCAACTTAATAACTACAACTATGCTGCATATGGTGGAGTACCCAAAGATACTATTGTAGCCCAAACAATCAATAAATGACAGAAGTACTCCAAGAACTGACAAAATTGAGGACTTTGGTATCTTTTACTCCAACCTCGTATGCTACTAACATGGATGTTGTTACATGGCTTGAAAACAAGGGCAAGAATAAGCTCATTAATAGGATTGCACCGGCAATTAAATGCTTCCCCATTAAGAGGTCAACTGGACATCAGTGGAAGAATAGGAGAGAGCAAGCACACTAACAAGTGCTATTCTAAAAATAGTAACCTACTGCTACTATAGGAAGAAAGGGCACATGAGAAAGGATTGTTGGTTCAAGAAGTCAAGCAGAAGATGCTTTAAACATGAGGACATCATACATCTAAAAGAGAATTTATAGGTTTTATCTGAGATGTGAAATTTTAGGTAGAGAAATAAGTTTACCGAGGAATCCTATTAGTTTATTCTTTGAGAATTATGGTATCATATTAAATATGGATTGATTATTGAAGTTAGGAACTTCTCAAGAAAGGTTATATCTAGCCTAGTGCTTTAGCCTACGAAGATCAGTATTATTAGTATAAGAAAAAGATAGAACTTTAAAACTAGGTATAGGTTATTGAGAGTTGAACTATCTGATCATCAAGCATAAATACGGCTATTCCCAAACTAGATTGGAAATAGGGATGTTGTTAAATGCAAATATGAGTGTATGTGTAAGATTGTGTTCGACTATAGATTGTTGGGATGCCAATCGAATTAATGAGTGATGTTACTACATTTATGGATTAAACACAAAAGATATTCAATCTTATTTTGATAAGTTATGGTACCGTTGCCCGAAACAGTTGGTTAGTTTTAGAAAAGTGGAAGGAGTATAAACTACTGTCAAGCTTAGTAAGTGTGAATTTTAGTTGAACATAATTCTATTTTTTGGACAAATGGTGATTAAGAATAAGATTAAGATGGAGACATCTAAGTGGAGGATGTTGCTTTTTGAAATCAATTTAAGAATATCACAGAGATTAGAAGTTCCTTAGGATTAGATGGATACTATCCTCATTGTATTAAGGAATACTTTAGGATTAGCTAGATACAATCCTCGTTGCATTAAGGGATCCTAGACTCTTGCATTACTTTTGACTCAACTACTATGAAAGAGACGCCGTATTTTTAGAATGAGGAGCGTGAGAAGAACTACCAAGAGACCAAGAGAAGATTCATGTTTACATCTATATTTATCTCTCCAAAAGAAGATTTTATGCATCATATACGGATGCATTAGAAGTAAGAAAATGAGTCATAGTGGTGACCTCCTTAATTGATGGCTCACCTTTTTTTTCTCGTCTCTTCCCTTTTTCTTTTAAGCTTCTACAAGCCAATTCTTTTCCTTCACCTTTTGGTATTGTGAATTTACTCCTAAGACTCGGTAGTTTAAAGACCACCTTTTTGGCTACTTCATTCATGGTTCACAATTATTTCCTATCAAACTCATTAACATTGAGCCCAACTTTTCTACGTCGTCTTCATATTGATTTTCTATTTATTGTTTCATGGAACTTATTCCATCTACTTCATACTATTTTTTTAATGTTTTGATTTAGCACATCTCAACATGTGTTTTTCCTTTTAAGTTTCATCTTTCTTCTAAATTCTAATATCACTATTGGCTTGACCTTATCATCCTTTTATTCTTGTAGTTCTCTTGACTACTTAAAATTTTCTTTCCTTCTTCAAATGACATTGACTTTATGTGCTCATTCCTACATAGTGCTTTTTGTAAATTCATTTCTCCTACTAAGGCTTATCCATTAAAAAAATTTTACTTTTCGCTCAATGAAAGTGTTTGGATCGCATAAATTGTAATAAATTCTTGACAATAAATTGTTATAATCTTTTCACCTACTTCCCTTTCAATGGTTTCTTGATCATCAAACTTCTTTGGATTTTAAATCCTTCCTACTCTTTATCCCCTCTTTCTTTTCAAATTTATAACTCAGCTCCTAATACTTGTGTATGTAAGAAGGAAAGACTATAGCATATGCCTCACAAGAAAATTTTACAGTGCCAAATCAACTACTTACTCATGATTTGGAATTAGCAGCAATCATATTTGCCCTAAAGAAATGCAGACACTAATGGAGCAGATTATGAGATAATCACAGAGTAGTAAAAGAATTATACTGAAAATAGGAGACGGGAATTGGAATTCGAGGCTAGAGAATAAGTATTCTTGAAGTTAGCACTGAATAGTGGAAAACTTAGTTAAAGATACCTAGGACCATTTTAGGTCACAAAGAGAGTTGGAATAGTGGCTTACTGCTTTAATTTTCTGGATGGATTGGCTAGGACGTATGATGTGTTTCATATTTTTTAGCCTAAGGAATATCAATCTGATCTAACATGAGTTGAATGAAGATCCACTTCGAGTACAACTTGATCTAAGTTATGTAGGACGACCGGTCAGAATGTTAGATTAAAGTATCAAGGACCTTAGAAATAAATGAATACTTATGGTTAAAGTATTATGTGATCATCACAAAACACGAGATGCAGCATGGAAAATAGAGGAATGGATAAAAAAGAAGTACCTAGAGCTACTCTAAAGATGAGATACTGTGAATTTCAGGACAAAGTTCCTCTAAGTGGGGAAGGATGCAAAACCCCACCCTAGGCTACTCTTAGAGATAAAGGAAGGGCATGCATTGTATTATTTCAATGCTTATATATATATATATATATATATATATATATATCCGAGTTAAAAAATTAGGAATAGAATTTGAAGATCTTTTGATATATTTTATATCAAAATAAAAAATAGATAAAATAGCTTGCCACTTAACAAATATTTGTTTTGATGCAAGATTTTGAACATTTTTTTACAAAACAGATTTTGCAACTTGGCAATTAATACGAAGTAAAAATTTCTGATTTAATAAATCAACTTGAAATTTGGAAATGCATAAAATAATTGCCAAAATTTCTTTTTTTAAGGTAGGATAGTTCTGTTGAGAACTATTCCAATGCAACTATATGCGTTTTGTTATCTTTGATTTGTTTAAGAACACCACCATAGCTGATATCAAAAGTATCTGTTTCGACTATTTTGGGGGTAGAAGGATCAAGAAGTGCCAGGCAAGGAAGAGTCTTGACTTTCATTTTGACTTGCCTGACTATGGAAGTATGGACATCGGTCCATGAAGGAGGAGGCTGTTTGAGTCTGTTGTGCAGGGGTTTGACGAGAGTGCTAATTCCTACAATAAATTCAGAAATATAATTGAGACAACTCAAAAATCGCTGGAGTTAAGTTCAATCAATAATTTGATTTGAAAATTTATCAGCAAACTGAATTGACCTTTGGATAGGAATAATAGTTCCCTACTAAATTTGATGTCCAAGAAATCGGACATTGGTTTGAAAAAGACTATACTTAGTTTTTAAAAGGACTAATCTATTATGTTTAGTTGTTTGACAGAAAGTTTTTAAATTTTTGAAATGTTGGTTTAAATTTTGAGAAAAAATTAGAATATTATCAATGTAAACAATAATAAATTGAGAAAATGGATTTAAAATTTCATTCATTCTACAAAAAATGATCATTCTATCCAATATGATCAACCAATCATCAATACTTTGACAACAAAATAGGATCTTCTCCTTATACTGATCAGTAAGCTTCCCAATTTTGCAAACAAAAAGGAGTATCTTGAGCCATTCAAGCAAATTCTTGATCAACATTCTTCATCAAATTCCACTCATTTTTCCCGACATCCAATGATTGCCAACACCTACAATCTAATAAATATCTTTAACAGGTTTCCTTCTAAACTTTCGACATCTGTTACTATTCAAGATCTTCAATCTAAAATTGCTCTTCTTAAGGAAGACATCCGAGAAATCAAAGCTTCTCAACAACTAGACCGACTAATTCTTCAAAATCTCTATTCTCAAAAGAAACCAAAACAACCAATATTATAATGTACTGATACAAATTTCCTTAACTATCTTTCAAAAATGTCTATCTAAAGGTGGTATGTTCGATTCACTTTGGTTATTCAAAATTCTCTAACGTTAGAAATTCCAGCACTTGTGGATACTAGAGTTGATCTCAACTGCATTCAAGAAGGTCTCATTTCTACAAAATGTTTGAAAAACCCAAAGAAACTCTCCACTCAGCCAATGGTAAGAAATTAGGTATTTGTTTCAAACTTTCAAATGTTGAGGTAAAACATTTATCATTGACTGTCTTTACTTCCTTCTTACTTGCCAAAGATATTACTAACCCTATAATCTTAGGCATTCCTTTTATTCAATAGATCATTCTATTTATGATCCTCAAAAAAGGCATTCAAGTAGAACACCTGAACTAAAAGATATTCATTCCTTTCGATAGGCCTCCTATTGAAAAAGAACTGCAGCTTCTAGAAAACAAGACAGCCCAAATCAATTTCCTCAAAGAAGATGTAGCCTTTCAACGTCTTCAACAGTTTTTGATTAAGCCCAACGTCAAAGCCCAAATTGCAAAAATAGATACCCATATCCAGACCCAACTTTGTTCTGATCTTCCAATCGTATTTTGGAACAGAAAATAACACATTGTTCGACTCCCATACGAGTCAGACTTTGATAAAAAAATTCATTCCAACAAAGGCCTGCCCTATCTAAATGAATCATGAGCTCACACTCATTGCCAAAAAAATATCAATAATATTCTACAAAAATGACTAATTTCTTCTAGCAACTCTCCTTGGAGCTATGCAAGATTTTATATCAGTAAAAATGCTGAATTTGAGCGAGGTGTTCTCAAGCTTGTCATCAATTACAAACCTCTCAATTCAGCCCTCAGATGGATTACGTACCTTATTCCAAACAAAAACGATTTGCTAAAGAGATTACATTCAGTTTTATTGTTTTCAAAATTTGATTTGAAATCAGGTTTTTGGCAAATTCAAGTTGATCGTAGAGATCACTACAAAACTACTTTTACAATTCCATTTGGCCAATATGAATGGAATGTGAGCCCAAAACTGTTACTATTAAACCTTTTGGAAGGAATGGTACATAGTCTAGGAGTAACTCGGTTGAGAACCCCTCTATTCAGAATGGGAAATACACGATCTCTCTATTCAGAATGGGAAATACTCGATCTACTATGTATGTATATGTATACATACATACGTATATAACTCGATTGAGAACCCCTCCATTCAGAATGGGAAATACTCGGTCTACTACGTATGCATACGTATACGTATGTATACATACATAGGTATACATATACAAATGTATACGTATGTATATGTATACATATATGTATATATATATTTACATATACATATATATATATATACATACATATATATATTTTGGGTAGTTTAATATTTTAGCTTATATGGCACTAATTTGCTTTATTTGTGTAGCTTTTTTTTCTTTATTTGAGTAATAAGGAATTACCCCATTTATTTAGTTAAGATTTGATTAGAGGAGGATTTAAGTATAAGCTTATATGAGATAAGAATTTTGGAGTCATTAGGGGACATAAGAGTTGATGTGGTATAGATGTTGGAGTATTAAGCTTCTAGTCTAGCAACTGGAACTCGAATACCATCTCTTACTCTCTTTCCCTTTCTTTTTACTCTTATTTTATTTCTCTTGGCTTGTTACAACCCCACCTTAGCTGCCATTTCTATTTTTTGGAGAAAGATAATGTGCTATCAAGAGAATTTGATAAAAATTAGCTCCTAAACACTTTTTTCCCAATATATGTTCTTTCTTTTTTTTTTTCCCCCACACATGCTTTCCATATGATATTTTCCAAATATGACAATTGGTTATATCTTCCCTTAATCTCCTTGATTAAATATTATTTTAGTAAATAAAATTATAAGAGTTATCTCCTTTACCAAAGCTAATTGAACTTTCCTTTACTCTAAGAATTTGAATTTTTAATTTCCTAAATTATCTCCCTATATTATATCTTCTTTCTTTTTTTTTTAGACCTACCATATTTCCCTCATTCTTTCTGTCACAATCAACTGTATAACCTTCCATGTCCATAATTTCTTCTCACCGTTATAGCAAGATTATATTCCCTCCTAAAGGATAGCTGCACTTTCCTTTTTCTTTCCCAATGATTTGAATTTGAATCCGTAAAAGCACTCACTCAATTGACTTTGAATTCCAACCAAGACTAGAGCTAAACTACTCCCTAATCTTGGCCCCTATTGAAGGCTTAATGGAAGATTCAATCACTCCCTTTACTGCCCTATTTAGTATTCTCAAAATCAGCCACCATATATAGTTCTTTCCTTTTCTTCTATTGTCCTTCCTTTGGTGCATACTATTATGTAGGAAATGTTCTTTGTGAAGCCACCGAAATCAAGAAAACATTGAAGATTTCTTTGAATTTTGAATTAGAAGACAATCAATGCCCCTCTTTCAACAATTTTGATTAGTAAGGTTAACGCATATAGATATGAGATAAGTAAAGATCTTATTTTATCTTTTTCTCAAGCATTGTTTATGTGGCTATATTGACAATGATCCGTGTATAGTTTGTAGTTATACTGAATCTAGGGTTGTAACTATTATGTTTCACTTTAAGATCCTTTTGTTCATTTGTATATATGTGGAGTAGAAACGATTTGTAAGCCTAACTATAGATGTTTGATGTTGTAAATGAGTTTATCGCCTTGATATAATGATCTATGTTAGAAGCTTGTATCGGTAGAGTGGATGAATATATAGGGTTAATGGTTATCTAGTGGGCAGTAAAAGGAGTTTTTTTTCTTATGGGATAATATGCTACCATTTATGTTAATCTGAGGTATACATACTTAGATAAAGAAAATCTGCTCACTTATCTTATGAATTTTCCTATGTTTTGTTATGAGATTTGCATAACCTTAGGGTAGACTCTTAAATTGTGATTAGAATGTATTATGTTCGTTTAGAATATGATTGGACTCAATATATAGATTAGAGTTATCATGTGCGTAGATAACTTTTATTTGATTGATCAAATAGACTTCTTTGTGATTGTGAGTCTTGTTTTACATAGACGGTGTTGGACCCTTTTTCCAAGAAACAAACTCATAGCTTAATTTGTGTGTAGAATATCAAGTAAGTCCTTGTATAAACTCTTTGTGAATAATATTTATCTTGCAAGTCATTTGCTATTTATGTGATGTTGTCTGAAGAATTGAACATTTGATGTGCATGCATGGTTTAAACCTTCTTTTTTACAATAAATGGCACTTTGGGCACACAAATATATTTTCAAAATGAAATCTAGTTTTCTACAATAAAGTTTTGATAAAACCTACACTATACCATGTGTGTATGTTCAAGTTAACTGAATTGTGTTTGTTTGAGAATATCCCCGAGTAGGAACATGTTACGTTGAGTACTCAATAAGAGTAGACTATTGGTACTAGCCCTTGAAGGGTTAGGTAAGTACTACGACAAGTGGCCACCTTTGGGGTATGATCTTTTTTTAGACGGGGCGACAATACTAGTAAGTTAGGCCGATCTGAGCTAGTAACCAGTTCCAAGCAGGGCTGTAATTTGGAGTTAGATAACTAGTAAGTTTGGGTAAGAGATGGAAGAGCATCTCACTCGATAGACCAATCACGCACGGACATTGTGAAGTAGGGTTTCATAGTGTCCTGTCACAGAGTAGGGTTCTATGACAAATAACTTAGGACTATGACGTAAGGTTTCATAGTCCACCATTTTGAGAAAATTTAATGAATGGTTTATTTTGTGCATAGAAATGTTTTATCTAACACCTCTATTGATTCTATTTTATATTGTTGAGTAAAAGATGCAAATAACCACTCTATGTCTTTTAAGACTAATATGCAATGACTTGCAACATTTTCTATCAAGTTTTCAACTTGCATCATGAAAGCATTTCAAATTATCCAAAAGCACACACAGAACTTACTAAAATGTATTTCTCTCACAATTCTCTATCATAGTTTTTAGGGATTCAACAAGATGAGAAATTATTAAGATCAAAGACTTAGAATTTATATTTTTACAATATTTATTGAAGACTTGTATTTTATTTGGTTTCATCTCCCATACTTTGCATAAATATTGATGAGTTGTAAATAGTTTTAAGTTTTAATCTCTTTTATCACTTTCACCTAGTTATAAAGATTCCTGGTCCTCAGGACAAAGCGACATCTCCGACCCTTTTGGGTCACATTGGTTGATGAGGTGTTATATCTATGGTTGATTTTTCTCCTATAGATTCAGCCATTCTAGTCGTCCTTTCCTTTTCTTGAGACCGCCGATTGAGAAAACAAATTCAAAAGATAGGTTAGTTTCCAAATCGGGAATCCCAACTCTTAGCTATTCTCTTATTCAAATAAAGTGAATGGCTCTAGAAGATTTCATTCAAACTTCAAACAATTCCTTTCTTTTTTCCTTCTCCTCTTCCATATGGTTTCATGCACACTATCCATAAGGATTTCAGCCACTCCTCTCAAGGGTGGTTAAACTGAAATTCCAACCATTCCATTTCAGCATGCACAAAACTAAAAACAACTCACACAACCAAGAGCCTTCAGCCTTTCCCTCCTCCAGCTAAACCGCACTATAAAACCAAACTTTGGTCTTTTACTTGAAGCAAAGCAGCACTCACATCCTAACGTTTTTCCTCTCTCAATCTCTAAGCCCTATGACTATCACGAATACCACATGCAAGGCTATTTAGCCTACTCCAACAATAGCAAAACCAAAGCAACCTTACTCCTTATACTTTCTTCATCTTCCTTCAACAAGACACAGAATCCTGTGCTCTTTAAAAAAATATCCTCCTCCTTTCTCTACTTTTCTAGGGAACCAAAAGCTCTCATTTCTTTTCCTTCCTTTTAAAGCCGGAAACATTCTACTTTCGTACTCTATCACTATAACTGAGCACACTACCTTCTCCTCTTGAATCACCACCCTTAAATACCTTAATGAGTTGATCACCTTCCTTCTTTATTCTATCAATCACTTCTCACAATACCATTAAAGGAATGAAACCTATACACCCTAAGCCCTAATCTCTCTCAAAATTCCCTTCATCCCTCACACACAATCATTCTCAGTCTCCCTCCTCTCTTTTACTTCCTTTATCAAAACAGCACCCTACACACAAAAAGAATTCTCCTCGGCACCCTCTCTCTTTTCTCACAAGATCAAGAGGCCCCAAGCCATTGCACTTGGCTACACTACTCAAGACAAGATAAGGACCCACCATCCATTTCCCTATTGCTCTCGGCCATCTCTACTTCCCTCTCTTATTCCTCCTTCCCTTCCCCTTTTCCTCTAACAGAGTAAACATGCAAGGTCTCGGGTTACTCTCTCATGTCATTGATTTTTTTTGTTGTGCATACTAGGGTGAGGCTTGTACAACCCCTCCGAGGACTGAAAGCCTTCGGATCTCTCAAGGACACTCCAAGTACAATCTTTTCCCCCAAGTAAATCTTTCAACCTTGGTCTTCTTGTTCCGTAATTGCTTAGTATAGATTAGGGTTTCGGATTCATGTAGAGAGGGGCATGCAGTAGAATGGTGTATGATATTGGGTTGTTTCCAAATGCTATGACAAAATTGTTGAGCAGATATATACTTAATGTAGGGGTGAATGTGTTCCTACAAAGTATATTATTTTACATCTATTTGTTTTATCAATGGAGATTAGTATATCATCTATACAAGTAAAATATTATGGATATCAAATTATGCTTCTCTTATATTGTTATTAGTGTTATCATACCTAATGGTTTATGGTAGTCGTTATTTTAATTCTCAAAGACTAATCTAGTGCAAGTTAATAATTTTATCTAAATATTCATTTTTTATGATGTTTTATTTAACTAGGGAGTCATTTACTTAATTAATTATTTATTTATTTTTGGATAATTTATTTAAATATTTATTTATCTATTTACCTATTGTACTAAAAATTATCATTCATTATTTAATAGTATTAGACGTTCACAAAATTGGTTATTTATTATTTACTTACTAGATACTAATTATTAAATATTAATTGATACTAATTGATAGATCTATTTGGTTATTATTTTCACTTACTATTATCTAGTATATACCTATTTAGTCATTAATTTATTTACTCTTTAATTACCTAACATATATTAATCATGAATTATTAATTGATCTAGTTGATTATTACTGTAGCTACTATTTAACTGTTATGTATTTATTTAATCATGTGCCTATTTATTTGCTATTTAATATTATTTATAAATTATTCATTAGGCATTAATTATTATTTATTTAACCATATGGTTATTAGTGGGAGCAATATCACATGTGTGGATATATAATTGACACTACTAAATTATAGAGTAAATACGACGATCACTAGGCCGTCGTATTTGATGGTGGAGCCGTCGTATGAGCCGTTAATGTGAAACGTTTGAGAATGAATACGTTGCCTGTCACATAACCGAGATCTTGGATGCTCTCTATTTATGATAGACATATGAAGATTGCAAATAGACCGCACGTGAAATTTTAGAAGTTATAGTGAAAGAAGCATAAAAAATAAAAGATAATGATTCAAAGAAAAACTGACTCTCTATAAGGTTTAAGGATGTCAGAGTTGGCTAAAACCCACCGATGTGCTTGCATCAATGTTAAACGATCAAATATTACATCAATCCCTTTTCCAACTGGTTTACCCATCGGATTGTCATCATCAACATATCGTGGAGGCCTATTCTATTTGCTCTCAACATCATCTAAATATCTCGACACGAATGTCATACATTCTTCCATTAAATATCCACTGGCTATTGAACTTTCAGGTCTAGCACGATTGTGCACGTAACACTTGAGAGTTTTCAAGTATCTTTCAACTGGAAACATCCATCGACATTGAACTGGACCAGCTAATAATGCATCATTGGCCAAATATATCGGTAAATGTTCCATTATATAAAAAAAACTAGGGATGAATGTCTTTTCAAGAAGACAGAGTGTAACAGCGAAACGGTCTTAAAGATACTCGAGATGCCTCTCTTTGTTGACTTTAGAACACAACTGCCTAAAACATAAAGCAATCTCAATCAAAAGTTGCACTACATTCTTTGGCAAAGTTGTGCGGGCTGCTAACGGGATTAACTGCTGGAGTAAAATGTGGGGATCATGACTCTTCAAACCTCCTAAAGTCTTTCTCTTCATGTTTACCCGTCGAGAAATATTAAAACAATAGCCATCGGGAACTCTCAATTCCTTCAATACTATTAAAAAAAAACTTCAACTTCCAATCGATTCATTGTATAAGGAGCTGGTGGCAAACTGTATCCAATTCTAGACGGTTTTAAAATTGAACGTAAAGACTTTCTAATATTCATTACCTGTAGGTCTTGACGAGCTTTGAAGTTATCTTTTGAAGAAATACTATCACCCAGTATTTTAAACAACAAATTATCTGCAAAATTTTTCTCAATATGTATCGGGTTCAAGTTGTACCTCATCAAATTACTCTCCTAATATGACAACTCCCAAAAAATACACTTCTTCTTCCAATTATAAGAATTTATGCCAAACTTCCGTTCGTAGTCAGTCTGCATTCTAATTCTCATATCATCTACTACATACTTTGTTAAACGACCTTGAAGATGTGTCAAAATTTTTATCCCCGTACACCTTTTTGGTGCTTGTCGTAATTCTATTCCACCATAGAAAGAAACTTTGTCCCTAAGGAGCTTGTGTGATGGTTGAAGAAATCTACGATAATATAAGAAGCAATATTTACCACCATTAGGAAAACGGTAAGATAAACAGTTGATACCGCATATCGGACAAGCTCGCTGGTTATGAACACTATAGATTGAGAGATTACCATACGCTGGAAAATCACTTATGGTCCATCTTCCTATTCATTTATCCAAATTTTCAGTCAATCTACAAGTTTCGTTATGATAAACATATTCAATAATGAATGGAAATGAAGGGAAATGATAAAATGGAAATAGGTCAAGAATTCAATCCCCATCAAATTAGTGTTCATTCTTCTTTTTAGTAGTGGAAATTATAAACATAGTTTAAGTAGTAGTTAAAATAAATAAATAAATACACTCCTTGAGAGTTTTTAAAAGAGAGAAATAAAAGATTTAATTAATCAAGATATCTTGGAACTCCAAAATCCTCTACCTCATAAGAAAAAAATTATCTACTTAAACAAATAAGCTACTTAAAAAATACTTTAAAAAATCAAGATAAACATACCAGATATTTAGTAAATTATCGACTTAAAAAAATAAAATTATTTGTAAAAAATTGTCTCATAAAACTATTTTATTCTAATTCTTCGAAAATAATTTTAAAAAAATTTTGACAGAGTTTCCCCTATAAAATGAATATTTTTCAGGCCCTAGGCCACCTCAAAATGCGCAATTATGTAATTCAACCAACAAAAAACTCACATAACCATCCAACCATCCAACCATTCAATTTCCAAATAAAAAACTTTGTAATAGTATAGTAAAGTTCCAACATATACTAAGAGAAGTATATGTTGGCTCTATAAAACAAATAAGTTAAAAATGAAGTATAGGTAACTAGCAAATAAACTAGTATTCCTAACCTAAGTAAAATTCATAAGACTTCATTGAGTATATAACAAATGAAGGAATTGAGAATTACAAAGCTACAAGATAGACCATATCTTCAGTTGGAACGAACTAAATATGCAGCACGACAACCATATTGTAATCCAGTACTAAAAAACAATCGTAATCCATAGGAACAACCATAGACTGCAAATATGTTTATTGCTGAGATGTTTCAAGTAAGGAAAAATTAGTGAATTAGCATGAAGTAAAGAAGCTATTAATAGTTAACCAAGAATGAATTAATCAATCATAGCATTTTGTCTTGGACAATATGGAACATTGATTCTTCCAACAGATTATCCAAAAATTGGGACTGAAAATTGTAAAGGTTGGTACTATAATTCTTAAGATCATTGGATAGTGATGTGTATTGCTGCTTATATTTGATCAGTTTCTGGCATGTCTGTGGAAGCAAAACCTCTCTTATTGGCGAAACCCACAGTACACTGCAGTTTGCTTCTTCTGCACTGTTATTATATCATTGATGCTGGGGACTATATGTTGGAGATTCGGCTCCAAAAGGTTTGAATTTGTCAAATACGAATCTCTAATTTCTCTTAGATTAATTATCTTTTAGTTTCCTATTCATATATTGGTAGAAGCTGCTATAAATAACAATTCAAACTACTATAAATGACAATTAGTTAGGATTGACACCTTTGTCTAAATACTTGGTTATCACAAATGCCCTCTCTGAAATGTATTTGTAAGTTTTGGTTGTAGACTTCTAAGATTTCTACATTGGTAATAACCCTGGTCATCATGATTTTCTAAATTACGGTATTGATGTTTTCAGGTCTGATTTTGAACTTGCCCTTGTTCTATAGATAGTAGACTTATTGATTCAATATTCATTGTCGTCGCCTTCCTCTAGTATGTTTAAAGTGGTTGCATAAAACAGATTATATACCTCCTGAAGTAAAAGGAGGTAGGAACTAACAATATGTTTCTATAAAGGAGATCATAGAGGACTGCTCCAAAATTTTCTAAAAAGATGAGCAAATAATATGAAAGCTGATAGGACATAATGGGCAACTTTTTCCTGTACAGGGCATTAACTAACACGATTATAAGAGAATTATATATGAAATAAATTGCAGAACCTCTGAATCCTAATCAAGTACTCAAACACAACTAGCACAACAATGTCTCCAGTACTCAAAAACAACCCACCACGACTCAATTCAAGCTCACATAGAGTTAAATCTGAAGGACATACCATATGCAGCTGGGGCTGAGATGTGGAGGCGGAGGCTACGCGGCATGGCTAAAATGCGACAGAGAAGAGGACAGCTCGGAGAAGAAGACAGCACGACCGAAGTTATCAGACGACTTGCCGGAGAAGACGAGCTGCCGAAGAAGCGAGCTGAGGAAGACAACCGTGCGGCGACAAGCACAACGAAGAAGACTGAAGCGGGGGCGGGGGAGCTGAATTTTATAACCACCTAATACGACGGTTAAAATAACCATCGTATTAAATTGAGCAAATATGACGGTTATACGTTAACCGTCGTATATAATTCGATTAAAAAAATTAAAAACTTAATTACTTTTCAATTTATATATACACACACACACACACACACACACACACACATACATATATACTAGCATTACACAAGATTACATTAACTTCAATTCTACAATATTAATTATATTATATGTACTACATAGATATATATACACGCATGCATATTTGTAATTAAAATTTTTTCATATTATGTACTACATCCGTTCACCGATAACTGACTTAATTATAAAAATTATGCATTTTAATAAATTGTAAAATTATATTAAAAAATGATTAAAATGTCCATTGCTTCCTTATAAAATTGTGCTAAGGATAAAATTAGAAACAATATTATAATTAAATACAATTGACATATTTTTAAAATGAACAATTATTTTTGGACAAATTAAAAAGAAAATTAGGACAATTATTTATCAATGCATGGAAGGAACATATTAATCTAATACTTCATAATTAATAAGCATATGTTATAATGTATAAAAGTATATATATACATACACACATATACATACACACACACATATATATATATATATATATATCTATATACATATATACAAAAAAAAACATACCATAGAATAATTAACGAACAAAATGAAATTCAAACTCGATCTTTAATACAAATATATATAAGAAAATTGAATTCATAAGATGCAAACTAAAATTTATTTACTAGATTAATGATCAAGTATTAGCTAGGTAGATATATTTATAAAGTTAAAATAAGTTAATTTAATTATACCAAATTTGAAAGTTATTTGTTTTATTTTATCACATTTTTTTAGTAATACTTATAAAATAGTAATAAAAAACAATGTATTTGACTCATACGACGGTTGTTAAAGTGTGATATTTACACAAAAAAAATTTAAAATTTAATTAAAACCAAATACGACGGCTGAGATAACCATTGCAAAAAGTCACCTAATACGATGGTTGCAAATAACCGTCGTATTAGGTGACTTTTTGCGACGGATTATCCCAGCTGTCGTATTTGTTTTACCTAATACGACGGTTAAGTTTTAACCGTCGTATATACTGCCCTAATACAACGGCTGATCAATCGTCATTAAAGATGCTCAATTACGATGGTTTTATGACCATCGTAATTGATGTCGTCGTATTTGCTGATATTTTTTGTAGTGTGATGTACTATGAGTATGATACTAGATTATTGAAGTTGATGCATAGGGGTTGTGGATAGTATATGTTGAGACTTATTATGCTAAATTCTATGAGTAGAATAGGTCATAATTTAGACTTTTAATTTCTTATTAGGCTAAGTTATACTTGAAACCCCTACAACCTAGTAATTCATTTCACCAAGTGATTCTAACAAGTAAGTCCTTGCATAACTTCTTTCAATAAATCCTGCACAAATTTACAAGTCAATTTGTTTTTATGTGATGTTATCTCAGAATTGCAAACAAACATGGATAAACCACTTCTTTATGCACTAAACCCTATTTTGATCAATAAATGTTTTAAAAAGACATAGTATACTTTTAAAATCGTCTTCGAACTTAATTTATACACTTCCATATTTGAACAAACTTACAATTCTAATGAGTTATTTGTACACACCCTAAATCGGATAATAATTGCATTAAGTACTCAATTAGGGTAGGTTTTTAGTATTAACTTTTGAGAGTTAGGGCTAGTTTCTCTGTATGCGGCCACCTTCGAGAGATGAACTCTATTAGAAAGAGGAACCAGTACTAGCAAGTCAAACCAGTCCATGCTAGCACCCAATCCTGGTAAGACTGATATCCGGAGATGGACGACTAGTAACTTTGGGTAGGAGAGGGAGAAGAATCCTACCCAATAAGCCGATCACCCACTATGCTATGATATAGGGTTTCATAGAGGTTGGTCATGATGTAGGGTTTCATGACCTCTTTAGTTTATGGTAAATAAGTTGTAATTACATCATGAGTGGTCTTTATCTTTGTAGCTTTCCTAAATTGTGAACTCTTGAATCCAATTGGACCGATTTGTGAAATATTGTAAATTGAAACCTCTTATTGTTTGTTTTTTGATCAATGACTTGCAAATATTTTACGTCTAATGCCTTTGCAAATTGTATCATGAAATACTACAAATTCTTTATGTGAACACATATGAAATTACTAAGAATTTCCTTTTCACACGATTTTTATGTCATGTTTTAGGAAATCCTAGATCCAAGGTGGGGAATTGTTAGAGACAAGAGTTTTTTATGCTTAGTTGTTTTTAATTGGGATGTAGATTCCAATTTGTACACTTCTGAGTTTATTGCTAAGATTTTTGTAATAGGTTCGAAAAGTTGTAATAAAAGTTTGAATTGCATTTCCTATTTTGCCCTTATCTAGTTATAAAAATCCTTAATCCTAAGTACGGAACAACATTTCCGACCCTCTTTGAGTCACAGTCTAGTGGGGTGTTACACAACAGATTCAAGGATAAATATAGTGAGACATCATCAGAGGACCAGCTATGATTCCCAAATAATTCACACGACAAAGTACACTGATTGCACAGGGGAACACAAACCCAAAAAACAGTATGAAAAATAAGAACCATAAGGGGATCTTAGCCGGGTAAATGAAGTCAGCCCACTAAAATAACTCCAAAATCTAAACAAAAATTGCATTCTCATTGCATTTTGGTGACAGATTAGACAGACTAAACATAGCACCACACGCAAAGTCCACAAGTATCAAGTTTCAAGTGCAGTAGTGTACAAGCTTTACTTCCTAGACCTACCCCAGGGAGGGTGGGAAACATCCAAGAGTAGCACACAGGACAATAAAGCCCGAGACACTCAGATTTTGAGCCAAGATTTCGTTAGAGAAGAGGCAGCATCAAGGGAGGAGTTCCTTGGTTAAGAGATTTGATTGGGAATTTTGACTGGTTTTTCTACATTGTGATTTGATTGGGAATCTTGACTGGTTTTTCTAATTTTGCTTCTCAATGTTCTATTTGTGTTTTTGGGTTTGCAAGAAACTGATTGATCTGCTTTTCGGTTAGCTAAATTAGTTCTTCTAGTAGTGTTTTCTAGTCATTCATTTTCCTTGCTGTTTCTTGGGTTTTGTGCAACCTCTCGCAAACTCAGCATAATTTGTAGTATGGCTTGAATGGAAATCATATATGGTTTCTCTACTTTAGTCTTACTAATCAACTCCTCACTCTGTTGTCCTGCGATTCTAGGTTTGAAGATAGTTGCATTTCTGGAATTTCTAGGTTTTGGTCTGCCTGACTCTTTTGGATTTATGGGCATGTTCATTCACTGTTCTTCGTTGTTCTTCCAAACGAAAAATTCTAGCATGGACCAATGGTCCATGGACCAACTGCATTGATGAGTTGTACTGTGTGTAACATAAGTTGTATGGTACAACTCACCAATGCATTTGGTCCACGGGTCCACGGTCCATGTAAGAATTCCTCCTTCCAAACTACTCCAGTTTACTACCCAGTTTGATCATTTTGTCTTTGTGACTTAACTTGATAAATTAGTGTTCATCCTTTAACTTTCGGTCGAACACCCACATGTTGTCAGCCACAGAGCTTGCATTGGGGCCCACTTGGGCGGTTGTCTAGTTGCCTCCAGGGCTAAATGATCACCACTTTTCTTAGCTGAGAGATGAATGACAAGAATTCAGTAAAACACTGATTTTGCCATTCCTTAAAACGGTTAAAATCAGAGTTATCGAGTTAATTTGGATTGATCCACAAAAAATTAATCAGAAGGATTTAATGTGCTAAAATAAAAATGATAGAAGATTTATAAAATTTAAAAAAAAACATAAATTTAATCATGCCAAAGTAAAAAAAAGTTCAGAGACTAAGTCACTAACTTGTCATATTCCTACTACTAACTTCATTTTAAGATATCTGTTACTTTTTGAGACTTTTTTGTTTCAAATTATCTATTAATTTGTGAAATAAAAATGTATTCATTATTTCTTTTTTAAATTATACCCCTATTATTTATTACTTTATTAAACCAAATCACTAAATGATTTTTAAAATTTAAAACAATTTTACAATTCCAATGAGAATAATCAAGTCTTTTTCTTTAAAACTCCATAAATATTAAAGTTTTATTAATATGTGTAATTAATATTGACAAATATTTTACAATAGAGAGAGTATTAAATGTGAATACGTGATAATAGTTTCATTTATTTAGAGATATTTAAAAACATAAAATGAGAAAAATCCCAAATAATGAAAAAAGCTGCCAATGGAATTTCCCTATCCAATACCTTAAAATATTGCAAGCATCCCCAACCTTGAATATAAATTCGCAATTCTTACATGAATCATGGATTGGTGGATCAAATGCATTAATAAGTTATATCATATAATTTACATTGCATACAGTACAAGTCACTAATGTACTTTGATGTTTTTCATTGTGAGAGAAAAGAAAGAGAGAAATTCTTGTACAAAAAATAGTTAGAGTTTTATTAGTGTGTAGTGTGTAGATTTTATTCTAACACTACCCAAATTTTATAACACGTTATCAGCACGAGTCTCTACCGTTATTAAAGCTAGATGACAGGTACGCATTTATTAATCTCTATGGCTAAACTCAAATTTATAACCCTTAATATTTCTGATGGGTTCTCGATACAAAAATGCATCTAAATGCTGAAAAGAAAAATTTGACCACCTGAAGATGGTCGTACTATCAACTGCACGGTATGAATGATTGCACCTGAAGCTGCAAGATTTTAAAATTGTGAACTCCGCAATGTATAAAAAAAATTACATCTCAGTTAAAATTATGCGGAGAAAAAGTTATCGATGAAGATATATTGGAGAAGACATTCTCCACTTTTCATGCCTCGAATATTGTCTTGTAGCAACAATAACGAGAAAAAGAGTATCCAAAGTGTACAGATTTAACATGAGTTATTATTGAGCAATCATGAAGCCAAATGAACTGGCGCAACAGCACTCCCAAAAGTGAATGTTGTTGGCTCCAACAGAGGCCATTGTTCTAGTCGTAGTTGTGGCAGTGACTGTGGTTATGGTCATGGACACACTCGATATTTCCCTTATCACAGAGAAATACTGGCCACCTGAAGTGAAATAGAAAGGGAAAAGGATATTTCCATTAATAATAAGCATCACATCTTTTATTCATATCACTAGTGTTCATATGAACTTGAGGATACATATTTGTAGTTGCTCTTTTGCAATTGAGCTGACAAATTTAAGATGAATGTTTGTAATTATTCTTTTTCAATATTTACATTAGAGGAAGACAAACAATTAGCAATTATGGACTTCAACTCCTCTTCTTCGGCATCCTCCTCCTTTTCCTTCCCTTTTGAGCCAGCATTTAGACTAGCAGCAGAATTAGCCGTGAAGTTACTGTAAAATGAGTCTTAGGATTTTATGATCCACTTAAATTTATTATACTTAAGTTTCTCATTATATTTCGCCTTGAAGCATGCTTGTCTCCATTTCTGTGTTTGGTCCTCCAACTGCGTATCAGGACTTTCTTCCACCAACTGCTTTTCACATTCCAGTATCTCAATGGCTTCTTTCAACTTCTTCTCAGCCATATGTCCTCCTTCTTCTTTATTTTGCATCTCCTGTAAATCAAAGTGATATCATCGATTATTTACTTATAAATATTTCATAGTTTCATACTTGCAAATTATAAGTGTGTGTGAGAGAGAACCTGAACATTCTAGATTAGGGTCTCCAAGCTCATCAACTTCCTGTGAGGCCATCGACGAATTCCTAACTCCCTACATCTTTTCTTGAGACGGGTTATGCCAATATTCAGTTCTTTGGGCGCGCTCTTGATTGGCAGGTAAAAGTATTGCGAAATGGTTTCTCTTGATAGTGTCTGGAAGTTATTGCCCTTCTTCTCTCTCTGCCTTCTAATCCTTTTATTCTCTATAGGAATTTCATCTGAAATAATATCTTGAACTTTGATATTATGCATATCATGGGTCCTCACTCCGACTTCATTACCAATACCACTCATTATTTCTCCTAGAAAAAGAAAAATAATATTAGTAAAGATAATACCATTCAAAATTCATGTTTGAATATATGATAACCTGGAATCATATTTTGGCTTTATTCAAAATCCATTAAGGAGTAGAAAGGATCATGCACAAGCATATCCTTATTCAGAGGAATAGCGTCAAGAGGAACAGCATCAAAAGCAGTCTCTTGCATGGGCAGATCAAATTAGTCCAAAGTAGTATGTTCACTGATTTACATAAAAAACAAACCAAAAGATAGTTTACTTTCATTATCAAGCACACTAAAAATAAATGGAAGCCCTCAAAGGTATCTCACTTGAAATGAGGAGGAAGCGATTGGTTTGGAAAGAAAAATATATCAAAATCTTCTGCATTCGAATTAGGCGGAAGCGGTTGGCTTGGAAAGGAAAACACATCAAAATCTTCTGCGTTAGAAACCAAGTCAAAATTTAACCATATCTCAAATGAATTACGAGTTTCCATATCTGCTTTGTGATTTTTGTTTTTTTATGTGTACTAATGACTGATGACTGAGATATATATCGATATATATATATATATATCTGTATGAGGAAGAAGAAGAGGTAGATGATAGGTGGAGGGACGGAAGAGAAGAAAAGACAAGGAGGAAAGGGAAAAGACGGTACCGGGAAGAGTGAAAAAAAAAGGGGATTTTATAATCGATTTCTTGGCATTTCCTACTTGTCATCATGTTCTTACATTTCTTTTCTTTTCCCTTATTCTCTTGTGAAATATTATTCCCTAAATTAGGGGGAGAACAGAAATAATACAAGAAAGATCTTGATTGGACAACATCATTAAATTATCTTGATCCGCATGTAAGCACTACAAATCAAATGCCAGACGCTTTTGTTGACTCCAGAAGAGTAACAAAATTACATATATCAGCTATAAAATTGAAGTTCCAATAGAACAAAAGATTATACATATAGCTGCTGAGTCAAAAGCATGCCAGAAGCATGGCCGACCTTTTGGTTCTAAAGATAAAAATCCTCGAAAGAAAAGAGGATTAAATGATCCAGATGATCATATTGAAGAGAAAGACCAAGAGAAAATTGATGACAAAGAATCATAAGTTGATGAAAGTAATACTGAAATTTCTATCAATTATACCACTTCCGATAGAAGTTGGAATTGGATAGAAACTATTATTAATAATATATTTGCATACAATATATCTCTTGATATTACACAGGATAATGATGATCCTGAACCAATATCAGTTAATGAATGTCGGCATAGAAAAGATTGGCTGCAATGGAATGATGCGATTCAATCGGAATTAAATGCACTGACAAAATGTGAAGTCTTCGGACCTGCAGTCTGAACACCAGAAGGTGTAAAACCTGTTGGCTACAAATAGATATTTGTGTGAAAGCGCAATGAAAATAATGAAACCATACGATATAAAGCAGGTTAGTAGCTCAAGATTTTTTACAAAGACCAGGTATTTATTATAATGAAACTTATTCTCCTATTATTGATGCTATTACACTCCGATATCTTATCAATTTGGCATTACATGAAAAGATAGATATGCGCCTATTAGATGTTGTCACTACTTACTTGTATGATACTACATGAAAATCCCTAAAGGATTTCATATGCCTGAAGCATATAAACATTATCCTCGTGAAAATTACTCCATCAAGTTGCAGAAATCATTATATGGCCTGAAGCCATTTGGGCGCATGTGGTTCAATCATCTTAGTGAATATTGATTGAAAGCAAGATTTAAAATGACCAGGTATGTCCATGTGTTTTCTGATTCTAAATTTGTGATATTAGCTATATATGTTGATAATATTAATCTTATTGGAACTCCTGAAGAGCTCTAAGAAAAAAATTAATTATTCGACATCAAGGATGTTGGTAACATTTTGCATTGGTTCACACATTGAACATTTGGCAAGTAGAACATTTATTTATCAATCAACATATACAGCAAAAGTTCTAAAAAGATTTGACATGGACAAAGCACATCCATTGAGTATTCCAATGATCGTCCGGCATAGATGTGAATAAAGATCCTTTCTGACCTCAAGAAGATGATGAAGAACTCATTGGTCCTGAAGTACCATATCTCAGTGCAATTGGTGCATTGATGTATCTTGCTAATAATACACGACTTGATATTGCCTTTGTTGGCTATTAATTTATGAGCAAGATTTAGTTCTTCACCAACACGATGACATTGGAATGTAATTAAACAAATCCTTCGATATCTCCAAGCAGCGACTTCTTCAAATCATGCTGAAATTATAATCATTCATGAAGCAAGTCGAGAATGTGTATGGCTAAGATCCATGATTCATTATATCCGAAAAAGTTGTGGATTATTATCGATCAAAGATATTCCAACTCTTCTTTATGAAGACATTGCAGCTTGCATAGCTCAATTACGAGGAGGATATATTAAAGGAGATCGGACAAAACATATTTCACCAAAATTCTTCTTTACTCATGAACTCCAGAAGAAAGGTAAAATTAATGTGCTACAAATTCGGTCATGTGACAACCTTGCAGATATTTTCACGAAGACTTTACCGACTGCAACATTTGAGAAGTTGAGATATAAAATCGGTATTCGTCGGTTTAAAGATTTAAAGGAATCATCTCATCAGGGGGAGTAATAATCAGACATATAGAATAGTGTACTCTTTTTCCTTCACTAGATTTTTTTCCCACTGGGTTTTTATCTAGTAAGGTTTTAACGAGGCATATTCTTTATGTAATGGATGGACATCTATGGGGGAGTGTTATGAATATCTTAAAATTATTGGAAGCTCCATTAATTAGTGGAGGCTCCACTAATTATGAATTAATGTGAATTATTAGAGAAGATTTTTATGGATGTCCACTATTTAGTGGAGATACCACTAATTAAGATTAGTGGAAGATGATGTATTGCATGATGTATTCCACTAATTAGAACTCTATAAATAGAGCTATTCTCTAAGCTTGTAATACACTATTATTTTGTGAAAGAAAGATTAGAGAAAATTGTGAGAGAAAAGAAAGAGAGAAATTCTTGTGCAAAGAATAGTTAGAGTTTTATTAGTGTGTAATGTGTAGATTTTATTCTAACACTACCCAAATTTTATAACACGTTTTAAGATATCTGTTACTTTTTGAGACTTTTTTTGTTTCAAATTATCTATTAATTTGTGAAATAAAAATGTATTCATTATTTCTTTTTTAAATTATACCCCTATTATTTATTACTTTATTAAACCAAATCACTAAATGATTTTTAAAATTTAAAACAATTTTACAATTCCAATGAGAATAATCAAGTCTTTTTCTTTAAAACTCCATAAATATTAAAGTTTTATTAATATGTGTACTTAATATTGACAAATATTTTACAATAGAGAGAATATTAAATGTGAATACGTGATAATAGTTTCATTTATTTAGAGATATTTAAAAATATAAAATGAGAAAAATCCCAAATAATGAAAAATGTTGCCAATGGAATTTCCCTATCCAATACCTTAAAATATTGCAAGCATCCACCAACCTTGAATATAAATTCGCAATTCTTACATGAATCATGGATTGGTGGATCAAATGCATTAATAAGTTATATCGTATAATTTACATTGCATACAGTATAAGTCACTAATGTACTTTGATGTTTTTCATTGTATAGAGCAAATAAAGATGTTGACTCATTTCTTTTTAATTAGTGGTTTCATTTAATGATGTTGACTGACATTGCGAATTTTCAATGGCTCAATAAGGCAATTGGTTAGAGTTTTTTTTTTTTTTTTTGAGAAGTGGTCAGCTTAATTAGAATTAAAAGTGATTATAATAAATTCCTTATCTTAAATATATTTTCCATATTATCTCAATAAAGTAATTCAACGACTTATGTTTTAGTATAGATGTACTTTTAACCTCTCGGTTGGCAAAATAACAAAGAAAACATTTTCTGGGAAAAACAAAAGGAGATCGTTATCGGAATTTAAAATAGCAGGATATCCGTAAAATTTCCTAAAAAAGGATCTGTGTGAAATAAAAATCTTAAAACTTAATTTACTAATAAAATTTCAACCAATGGCAATAAGATAAAATTCAAATTTCTATAATTCTTTGGTAAGGTTAAATATAAACAAAGTATTCAAACTTGAGGCTACATTTAGTTAAACTGTTTTATGAAAGTAAATAAGAAGAGAAAGTAAATATGGAGGTATATAGTACATTTACCTCATTTAGTTAGACGTAGATATAAAGGGGAAGTAAATCAAGAGGGGATACCATTTCCCCTCCACATAAGTATTTCCTCCTCTCCCAATTTAGAGGGATTGGAAGAAAGAAAATAAAATGGGATCAATAATGACAATATTGATCTTATTTTTAACATTAAAAATTTTAACAAAATAAATAGTGAAGAATAAAATAGTAAATTAAATTAATTATTCTCTCTCTTCTTCACTCTCCTTCCACCTCTTCTTCCTTTCATATCAAACAAAATAAAGTAAATGATGTTACTTCCCTTAGTGGAAGTATAAGGTGCCTCTCCCCTTCCCCTACCCTTTCCCCTCTAGAAACCAATCAAGGGCTTTAGAGAGAACTACATTAATAATTTGTACATCTGATATTAGGGAGGGGATGAACTACAAAAATTTAAAAATCTATAATATCGGGTTAGCTGAATTCAATAATTATTGACATCATTTTTAGCCGATCCGTTGCAACGGTAACTTTCATCCGAAGCCGATACGAATTCTGCTAAACGGATGATGACGTCAAGAAAAATCCTCAACGGTTGTACCCGGTCAACATCGAAACCAAGAGCCGATGAACTATCACCCATACACCTTAGCACGATCGGCAGAACGTTACCATTCTCAACCGCCAAGAACGGGCCAGGAAGCGGGATTTCCTCCATGTTCGAAAGTCGGCAGCTAAGCCACAGCAACTATAAAGCGAGCAAGAATCCCAAATTAAAGACACCAACACTCATTTCAGACCAAATTATCAAAATTTTTTAGTCTTTCGGTCTTTTTATCCGTATTTTTACAGCTTTCTTCGTTGATTTCTTTTACAACTTTCGTTTACAACTTTCATTTATTGCTTTCTTACAACTTTGTTTATAGCTTTGTTTACAGTGCTTTTTACTCCATTGATCACGAAGTTTCCGTTTGATGTTGCTTTGATTATCAGTTACTGTATTCATTCATTATTTTAATCGAAATACATCATATTCAGTTCCGTTTTGCCTTCGCGTGCAATATTTCTGCCTGCTTGGACCCTTTTTATAGTAAGTTCAAGGAACCCACCTCTTTTAAAAGGTTCGACTCATTCATTCATTTCTCCATCAGACTATTTATATTCATCAAAAAGAGCAGCCGATCGACACTGCCATCGGCTCCCTTTTCATAAGGCAACATAAATTAGCAAGCTCAGTGGGTCCCAAAGGGTGGTTGTTATATGCAATTGCGTTCAGGACGTATTATGGCTAATTCTCATCAGTAATCCTCAAGGCCTTCAACGGAATCATCTAATCGGCCTATTGTCTGAACTTTACGGGGAGCTTGTGATCGTACCCTGACGACATCAAGGAGCACCCAGGTCACTCTCCCTGAGCAACAGGGGGTGAAGACTTCATCTCCTCCCCAGGTGTCCCAAGTGACACCCACTTTTCTAACCGCTATACGACAGGTTATGGAACAGTGTACAAGCGAACTCATTCAGAGCCTTATTCTGTAATTTGCCACAGTATTCTGACCTTTACTGCAGAATGAGCTTCATAATTTTGAATAAATGCATAATGCTCAGAGGGCACCTCAGGTAAGTATGTATCCTCCTCCCTCATCCTTTGTTGCACCTTCTTATGGGTCAATGCAATTATTGTGGCGAGAGCAGTCTATGTTGATGCCCGAGGGACACCAAGGGAATCTAGGGGTAAATGTGCCTGGCATGGTTCCTACGGAACCTTTCCCAGGAAGAACTCCACCATATCCGAATGCAAGGATCCAGGAGCTGATGGGAGCACAGATGTTCTATGACCAGAATATTATCCCAAATAGGAATGTTGGTTCGTCGTATGGAGGACCTTAGAGCTACATCGCAACTGTCCCGATCGCGTATCCCGTTACAATGATGATTTACCCACTATAGGGGGCAGGATATCTGGAGATGGCTTCATTTCTTGGACAGGGTTCTCGACCTACTATGGTAGGTTCCCTTGTGTAGACTCAACAGCCAATGACATCAGTCGATGTCGACTCAATAACGGAGGTCATGCATCGACAAGCTAGAGACCGGTCAGTGTACTAGAAGCCTTACCCAAAGTGGGTAGGCTCCATGATGGTACTATCTCGAGGATTTAAGTTGCCAGAGTTCTCTACTTTCTTTGGAGAGAATAACAAGTCTACTATGGAGTATATAGGGAGGTTCACAGCATAATATGGAGAGCTCGGGAATAGTAATTGGCATAAATTACAGTTATTCTCTTTATCCTTGATAGGGGCGACATTTACCTGGTATGCAAACCTAATGCCCGATTCCGTGCATTTATGGGCCGATATGGAACAAATCTTCCATGAGCGTTTCTTTAAATAGGCACCTGAGGTGTCCATAGCTGATCTTTTGGTAGTTAAACAAAGATCATTCAAAGGTGTTGCGGAATTCATCGAGCACTTCCAACAAACTAAGGCCAAATGCACCACACAATTACCAGAAATGGAGTATGCCCGAATAGCCATCAGTAGAATGCATTCGCAACTCAAAGAATGCCTTAGCTTACAGGATTTCTTTGATCTATCCCGTTTGCTGTCTCAGACTGTCAGGATAGAAGAAATGATCAAGGAAAAAGAGAAAAGGCGGTCAGTCAAGTTTTCTCAAGGATAAACCATGATGTCAGTAGTGGATGATGCTACTGATAATGAGGAAGAACAAGTGCTAGATGTGATGGTAGTCGAATTAGTAAAATGTGCATCTTACACTTGTCCTTTTCTGAAGCCTGGCAAAAAGAAGGAGGAAGCATCTCCTACAGGCCCATCCACATATACTTTCAATGTATCTAGGGTTGAACAAATCTTTGATCAAATGGTTAAAGACAAGTAGATTCGTCTACCATTCGGTCATAAACTTCCAGGGCCAGAGGAGTTGACGGGCAAAAAATACTGTAAGTGGCACAATTCGTTTTCCCATAATACTAACAGCTGTATGGTTTTCAGGAACACAATACAAAAAGCTTTACAAGAAGAAAGGGTAAGATTTGCTGACAAACGAGAAGAAACCTTAGTCGATATAGATCCATTCCCAACAGCAGATGTAAGCATGGTATAGACATGCGAAGAAGACAAGGAGCATGAGATAGGAGATTCTCCTGTCAAGAGGCAGTTAGAAGGAAACAAACCAACATTCCAAAGGCTAGCTGGTCAGCCGTCAGTTTTCACTCGGCTTACAGTTTCAACTTTTCCAGCCCACTTCTAAAGGAAGGATGAGAAATTTACAGTGCATGTGCCTCACAAAGTGTCATTCTTCCTAGACCATCGTTCCTAACTCACAAAAACTCAGAAATGACGGGAACAAAGGAGATGAGCTCAGCAGAAGCAAGCATTAGAAGAATGGTCGGAGAAATAAGTGTGTGCTTCCACGAGTTAGAATATGCTTAGCATTCTTCCGTTATAATTCCGAGCTAAGGCTAAGTAAGAAGTGGTATAAGAGGATTACTACGCAACGGAAGAAACGGCTGTTGAGTTCATCGAGTTTAAAGCACCATCAAATGGGATTCTCTTTCTGATTCCCATGACAGAGCATTCGAATCACCTTAAATCGCTGTACATTAAGGTACACATTAATGGAAGACCTTTCTTTCGGGTTTTTATTAATGGAGGAGCTGTGTTGAAAGTAATACCGTTGGCAACTCTAAGGCAGTTGGGTAAGGATCACCACGATCTAACTCCTACTGATGTACAAATGCTTAATTTCACCGGGGAAGCTGCCAAGGCAGAAGGGGTTATCACTTTTGAGGTGGCTGTAGGATCCAAGGTTAATAAGATTGTTTTCTTTGTAATCACGGCAAAGCCGGCGTACTCTATCTTACTTAGTAGGGATTAGATCCATGCGAATCACTGTGTTCCGTCAACACTTCACCAAATGATGTTGATCTAAGATGGAGAACAAGTAGAAAGGATACCAGCCGACCCCAATCCGTTTTCTGCAGAAGTGCACATGAATGAGGCAGTATTTTACCATTCTACTTTTAACCCGAGCCATTACTCCAAGTTTACCATGGCTCATAAACAGATCACAACAGAAGGGTTGGAGGATCAATGTCCAAAAACAGAGGACCCTGACGTTCGGCATGCTCCTGGTTTCGTTACTTAGGACCCATTAACGAAAGTAGACATTAGGGAACTTGGGGAGAACAGAACAACAAAGGTAAGCTTGTATTTAACTTTTGATCAACGGAATGTGCTAACAGTACTGATTTGCAGGTACAAAAACTGTTTCGCATAGGATTATCATGATATGCCAAGACTGGATAGAGGCATTGTAGAACATTTCTTGCCAATCAAAGAAGGCTTTAAGCCTCACAAATAGCCTGCCCGGCGTTTCAATCCCACTCTCTTACCCTGGATCAAGAAAGAAATTGAGAGGTTACTTTATTGTGGTTTCATCCGTACTTGCCGATATGCAGATTGGGTATCCAATATTGTGCCTGTTACTAAAAAGAATGGACAGTTGTGGGTCTGCGTTGATTTTAGAAATTTGAATTTGGCCACCCCAAAGGATGAATACATTATGCCGATGGCCGATATGCTGGTAGATTCCGCTATAGGAAACCAATTCTTAAGCTTTATGGACAGATACTCCAGATACAACCAGATATTCATAGCTGAAGAAGATACCAGGAAGACAGCTTTCTGTTGCCTAGGATCTATTGGTTTATTCGAATGGATAGTTATGCCTTTCGGATTGAAGAACGCTAGAGCTACATTCCAAAGAGTCATGAACCTCAAATTCCATGACCTCATTGGCAAAACCATGGAAGTTTACATTAACGACTTAGTGATCAAGTCGCACACTTTTTTGCAACACCTACAGTGGTTGGAGCAGGCTTTTCTAAAAATGCGCCAGCATCGGTTAAAAATCAACCTAGCTAAATGCGCCTTCGGAATTTCAGCCGAACATTTTCTCGAATTCTTGGTGCATCAAAGAGGGATTGAGATGGATTAGAGCAAAGTAAGGGATATTCTACAGGTAAGGCCACTGCAAACCAACAAGGAGCTCCAAAGTTTCTTAGGGAAACTCAACTTCTTGCGACGCTTTCTGGTAAACGCCGCAGGTAAGCAGAAAGTGTTCTCTTCTTTGCTCCGTTTAAAGTTGTCATTGGACTTCGTTTGGCAACCGGAGCATCAAACGACATTTAATCAGATCAAGGTAGCTTTATCACGACCGCCAGTTTTGGTGCCCCCACTGGATAAGGTACCTTTAAAATTATACATTTCTGCGGCTCCAAAATCTATCGGCTGTCTGCTGGCTTAGGACTACGCTCAAGGGGTTGAAAGAGTAATCTACTTAGTCAAAACTTGATGGACACCGAGACCAGGTATTCCTCTATTGAGAAACTATGTTTATCTTTATATTACGCATGTGTAAAGCTAGAACATTACCTGCTACCTAAGGAAGTGCAAGTCCTATGCAAAATTGATCTCGTTAAGTATTTGCTAAACCGATCATTGTTGCAAGGATGGTTAATGAAATGGGCTATCAAGTTTTACACTTTTTCCTTAACTCTTTTACCTCTGAAAGCGGTGAAGGGTCAAGCCATAGCTAATTTTTTAGCCTAGCTTCTATATATGGAAGTGCCCAACACTGAAAAGGAAGAGGTACAGGGGTACATCTCACATAAGCCATGGAGGTTGGAATTTGATGGATCTAGCACGCAAAGTAAGGCTGGCGCTGGTTTGGTTATAGAGGCCTTAGGCGGACAACAAGGAAAAATCTTATTTGAATTGAATAAGGGGACCTCCAATAATCAGGCAGAATATGATACTTTCATTTTGGGGTTTCAGATTTTAAAAGCTTTGGATGTACAGATGGTTAACATAACAGGGGATTCTCAGGTTATCTTCTGCAAATTTTAGGTGAACATAAATGTACTAATACTGTGTTATCAGATAAGTTACAAGAGGTGCGAGAGTTGTTGCAAGACTTCTCGGAAGTTATCTTGACTCATGTTCCTTGAGATGAGAATCGGGGGGCAAATGATTTAGCCTAGACAGCTTCTGGATTCAAGAAAAGAGTCGGGACGATAATGTATCAACATATATCAAAAGAGAGATATGAGGAGGATTGGTGATCCGATATCGTTTCATACTTGCAGAAGCCTATAGGCCAGACTTTGCAGGAGCTTAAGCGCAAGGCATTGAACTTCGTACTGATCGGGAACGACCTATTTGGAAGAAGTCATACAGGAATTTTGCTGAAATGCTTGTTCAAACGGGAAGCAGCGCAGGCCTTAGCCGAAATACGTAAAGGCCTATGTGCTGCTCATCAAATAGGTCTTAAGTTGAAATGGACATTGCAACGACATGGTTTTTATTGACCTACTATGACTATAGACTGCGTAGCTTACGCAGCCGGGTGTGAGGCATGTCAGAAGCACAACCCATTAATTCATACCCCCATCACGGACTTACATCCTATTATCAAGCCGTGGCCATTCGGGGGCTAGGCTTTAAACGTCATCGGCAAGATTTACCCGCCGTCAACTAAAGGATACACTTTCATTCGTGTGGCGACTAACTACTTTACCAAGTGGGTAGAAGCACAGGCCCTGACCTGATCTGCCGTGATCATCTTCTTTCAACAGAATATCCTTTTCCGATTTGGCATACCTGAGACTATAACGGTTGATCAAGGCACTATGTTTACAGGAGACAAGGTACGCAACTTTCTATCCCAATTCCAGGTTAAGTTACTCCACTCCTCCCCATATTATGCACAGGTCAACGGCCAAATCGAGGCGACAAACAAAACTTTGATCAGTATGATTCAAAATTCGATAGAAAACAAACCCAAAAGATAGCACGAAACCTTTCAAGAGGTGTTGTGGGCATATCAGAATGCTTAGAAGACCGCTACTGGGTTACTCTATTTCGGCTGACATATGGACAAGATGCAATGCTGCCTGCTAAATTATCACTACGGTTAGCTCGGGTATGTGAAACCCCAGTCGAAACCAACCTTAGAGTAAGGGAGTTGGGATGCATATCATATTTTATTTCATGTTTAAATATATTTTATCTGGTTTTATGTGCATTAAATTTGTGTTTTATAGTCTAGAGGGCTTGATCGTGATTATTGAGTAGGAAGGACAAAATGATAATTTTTACCTAAGGTGGAAAAAGGGAGATAGCTTGAGGATTGAATAGGAAAATATTTTTAGAGAGAAAATAAGAACAAGAGTTGTTGTGGTTTAGTGGTTAAAGCTTTGGAATAAGTTCTTGAGGTCTTGGGTTCAAATTCTATTATTAGAGCTATAGCATGATTAAATTTTATTTTTGCTTGGGAAGTTTTATTGTCGGCCTTAGTGGTGTTTGGAGTATGGTAGAGATGTTGTCCTATAAGAGACATGATAGGAGTCTTCAAATCCTACTCTTTTGCTCTACACAAAATTTCTAAGGGGAATTCATTTCCTCTTGATCTTTAGTTTTTCCTAATTCTCAATTAATTAGTTTGTTCGTTGTGTTCAAGCTAATTTTATTCTAGAAAAATTCCAGCAATGTGTTGTGGCTTTGAAGGTTCAAAATGTCTTAGTAAAAGACATCATATGGACCGAAACAATGGATGAGGGGAAAAGATTTCAAGTGAATTAAATTCCTTAGTGAACTTTCTAAAAATTCACTCTAGCTAGGTTCATTTCCCTTTGTACATAGAACTGAAATTTTTCCAGCTTTGTGTGCCTTCAAGGTGTCGAAATTCTTGACCATTATTCCATCCCAAATACTGCCAGAAAATGGCCCTTTTGATTAGCTTAGAATCTGGATTTTTATGGCTATTTTCGGACTGCACAAAAATGGTGCGAAACCAGAAAAAAATCCTGTACAAATCGCAGCTTTGGAGGTCCAAAACCAAGCTGTTTTCTTCCAGTTTTTGTACAGCACCCTAGCCATGTTTTTCCTCCATGAAGTAGGCTAGAAACTAGCCTTGAAAGCCCCAGAAATTCCCCTTCAAAGCCTCTGCAAATCGCCTGGAAAAGGGCAGCCGAAAACTGCCCAGAAAATTCCAGCCTTGCAAAAATCTGTGCAGTGGTTTTTTTTTCCCCAGCTTTGTTTCCTAATTCTCTCCTAGCTGAAACTCCATCCCTTTTCTGTAAAAACCACACTTAAACCTCCATTAACAGAACTCCATTGTCCTCCCAAAGTTCTGCACGAAAATCCAGCCATAAATGCCTAAAAGATTTCCAAAAAAATTCTGCAATCATTCCTTGATTTGGATACCAAAATTCCAGCTACCATGATTTAACAACTTTCTATAAAATATACCTCAAACAACCAGACCTTCTCTCCACCATTATACGCCATAATTTCGGCCACCCTAAGCCTCCTTCAACGAGCTTTCATTCAACCAAAACACTGCCCAGAAATTCGTCCATGGCAGATCTCCAAAAGCTCTCCAATAATCAAATATATTCTTGTGATATCTAGTTTCCAAATTTGCTTCCAAAAAATATTCTTCAAGGATTTTAACAACTAGCATTTCCTTTTTCCTTCCAAACCATAAAAACCATCTTCCTAAACCCTACAAACAGTTTGGCATCCCTAATCTCTTCAGAATTTCGGCAGCCTCCATTCAAGAACTCTCTATTCTCTTCAACCTTCAAGAACACATAGTACACCAAGAACACCTACTTCTTCCTTTCACCTAATACCCCTCCAAACCACCTCAAACCCTCTCTAAAACTTCCAGATTTGACCTACTCACTGCCGTGAGTCCATCAACACCATTCTTAACATCAAACTCCACAAATCATCTTGCTACTTCGGATGAAAACCAGAAATTTCTGTCAAAGTCAAGAACACCTTCAAGGTAAATTTATTCTAACAACTTCATCTTCTCCAATCTTGATATCTAGTGAGAGCCTATGTGAATAAACATGCCAATGGTCTCTCTTTCTCTCTCTCTCATGGCCAAAAATTCCCCTCTCTTGGCCGGATGAATTTTTCTCCCATGAACATGCTTTCGCCATCTCCCATGGACAAAGTTAGACATCTAGGAGTTGAGATCTACTCTAAAACTCCTTCAAGGCATTCATCAACCAAGTAAGTACCTTCAATCTTCCTTTTTAAACTCTAGATTCATGTCTCTAGGATGATGATGATAGTAGGTGGAGGGCGATAGGATTTAAGTATATATATATATATATTGTTGAGATTGAAGCATGAATATATGTATGATTGTGAAGGAGATGGGATTTATGCATGGAAGGATTATCTTGGATGATTATATGATGATTTGAGGTTGATGCATGTCATAGGTAGTATTTGTGATGAAGTATGCTAGAGATTATATCACCTTTGGTGAATAGGATTTATATTCATGTTGGATTATTGAAGTCATGATCATATTTATGCTAGTAAGGGTTAGATCATATTTTGATAAATTGAGATCTATGCTTGTATTCATGATTTGGATGATTTGATGAATTGAAGGGTTGCATATGTTCATGATTGTGGTTAGCTATGGGAATATGATCATGATCTAGTTGTCCCTAAGCCAAATTTTATTTCATTAATAAAATATTTAATAATATGATTTTTCTAGTAAAATTTTGAAAACCATTGGAAAATGTGGATTTGGTCTTTTATATAAAATAGTGATATTTTAGTCAAATAAATAATAGTTTTTGCTAGAAAAATAAAATATATAGATATTATAATATCAAATAAAGCCTTTTGTGAAAATAATCATAATAGGTAAAATATTTATTATTAAAATTTAATTATTATCTTTTAATCAAACCTATTAAAATTTATTTATTATTTTTCAAGCAAGACTCATTAAAATTTATTTTCAACTAATTTTAACTATCAATTATTTTCTATCAATTAATTATTAATAAATTATTATTTTACCTAGTACCACCTAAGACTTTTCATCAAATAAACTCTAAATTATTTTAGCAAGATTTAAACCTTCAACATATTGTACCTAATTTTCCAAACTCTAGTTATTTTAATATCAAACTAGATTTATTTTATAAACCCCTTTTTATTTATTATTGAGCCTTAAAGCTTGGGACAGTAGGGACATGATTGTAGTAAGTTGAGTTAGTTTTATTTGTGAAAGTGAATCTTGGCTTGAGTTTGATTGTGGTTTGTATTTCCCCTATGCGGGGTTAGGTCAGCTGTTGGAGACCTTTGTTGTGGGCAAGGATTAGGTAAGCTCCTGCATAAAATCTGTTTGATGAAAAATGATTTTTTTTTATGGCAAGCCAAATGTAGAGTGCATGGTCACTCATTTCTGTAAAGGTAATTGAGGATTATTTCCATTCTCATTTCAGACAAATAAATTATTTGTAAATCAAGGGGCGGTTTTACTCAAAACCTAAAATTCTTTCTAAAACCAGTTTTGCTCCAAACTTTGGAAAACCTTAATTGCTATTTTCAAGTGGAACTGTGTTTTGTTCATTTTCTTCCCAAGTGGGATATGTTACGTTGAGTACTCAATGGGGGTAGTCTGGTAGTGCTAGTTTTGAAGAGCAAGAGTGAGTCTTCTGGCAGGAGACCTCATCCAGAAGATGAACTCAACTTAGAGAAACGTCAGCACTACTTAGTCATGCCGGTCCGAGCTAGTAGTTTTTATTTCAGTCAAGTGACTGTGTTTTGCCGGAATGGACACCCGATTGTTGTTTGGGTATAGAGAAGGAGGAGTATCTTACCCGGTAGGCCGATCACCTACCTTTAGTCAGTCTACACAAAGTGTCGGCATTCTGACCGGCAGTATGCACAAAGTGTCGGCATACTGACCATCCGGTTATGGGGCCCAACGTGTGGTAACCCATAATCCTTTCTTTCGAGTGGTTGATCTTGTAAATTATGTATGGCTAAAAAAGCCAAAACGCCACTCTTGCTTTTGACTAATGTTTATTGCTTGCCAATATTTCTCTTATAAAGTTTTTATACTCTGCATCCACGAACTATTTCCACTGAACACCCAAAGCACATACGGACTTACTGAGATTTCTGTCTCATCACCTTTTTACCATGATTTCAGGCCGATCTTGCTGTGGGGATGAGTAGCTTGTGTTATCTGCCTTGAAAGAGAATGTTGTCTTTTATTTTTATGTATTGCTTTGGGGAGTTGATAGTGGATGATTTTATTTATGGATTTGTAATTCTTTTGGGAATTCATGGTTTTATACGTGGATTTATTCTTGGGTTATAATAAATTTTAAGTTAAATTATTATTTTCATTTCACTATTTTAATTGTGTAACCTAGTTATAAAGACCCCTTGTCCTTTGGACGGGGCGACATCCCCGGCCCTGGCGGGCCTAGGTAGCGGGGTGTTACAGGGTAGCTTACCAACATTACTTGTTCGTTAAGGATTATAGATTGGCTTTGGCAATGAGTTTGGACCAAGCTGAGGAGGATCGTTGGATAGCGTTGGAAAATATCAGAAGGCATAAGGAAAAGGTAGCAAGAACCTACAATCGAAAAGTGCGGGGAAGAAACTTTCAAGTAGGAGACATAGTTTGGAAGACTATATTACCCGTGGCATCTAAAGACCCATACCACGGTAAGTGGTCCGCCCCATAGGAGGGACCTTTTCTTATTACTCAGGTTTTCGATGGAGGCGCCTATCGACTGATGACACCCAACGAGAAGGAAGTGAACAATGCCATAAATTGTAAGTATTTAAAGAGGTTTTATCCTACATTCTGGGAGGGAACATTGGTAGGAGAAAAATTTTAAAAAAAAGAGAGAGAGAAAAGAAAAAAAAGAAAACACTAGAGAGACAAAAAATATGTTGGCATTTCATATGAAATGGTTTATCATAAAAGAGCCGATCAGATGGCTGCTACATTGTAAAAAAGGATAAAAAAACAGAAATCAAGCCTCCTTAGACGGAGTGTGAGGCGTTTTGATCAGCTGGGCAAAAGGTACAATGGCGAGCCGATTTGAATATTCCTCGGGCGAATCAGCTGCTGTTGGGGTCTCTTCCTTTTCTTTCACCGGAGAAGTAGACTCCTCCGGAGCAGGTTCAGAGACAGTAGCCAATTCCTCTATTAAAAGTGGGCCCGTTTCGGCATCCCTAACTTGTGTACCAGAGGGCCCAGCCTCATCGAGACTACAGAAGAAGGTGGCAAAGTAAGCTTAGAAGTCGCCCCACAACGATTGCATACCGTTCAGCAACTTATCAGAGTGTTGCAATTCTATCTGGAGCAGTTCTTCTTCGGCTTTCAGCATGAGCCGATCGTCCCGATACTTGGCGCCCTCTCCTCAGCAGAAGAGACTATCTACTGACAGGCGTCTTCGACCTTAAGTTTCTCGTCCAGGGCCCGTTTTTTAGAGTCTAATTTCTCCTAGAGTGCTCATAGGCATGTTTCAAGGCCCTCAATTCTCTCAACTCTGGTAGAAATGTCAGCTCGGAGGATGCCCAGGCAAGCAGAGACTTCCTGATGGTGCGTTTGCAGAAACGCTTCCTGGTCGTGAAGCGCTCCCAAAGCCTGAAGTTGACGTGAAGCTTCATCCCGCCTACTTTGTGTATTGGGAAGGAAGTGTTGGGCGAATCACATTTGCCCTAGATAGTCAGCCGATAAGCGCCTCAATTCCATTGGAATATCGAAAGAGGTCGATTGTGTCAACAGTAGTAGGGTTTGGCTGATAGCATTTTGAGAAAAGGGACTGGTCAGTAGGGCCATTCCCAACAGACTCTGCAGAAGCTCTAGCGCTGCGGCTTCCGTCGTTACTGGTTAAGAAGGGGCAGGTTTCGTTGGAGGCTCAGGGGCTGTGGCTGCAGGGGGCATAACGGGTTTTTCAACCGCTATTTTCTTTGACGAAGGCGCTTCGAGCACTGGTGAAGGCGGAACGGCCGAAGTCCCTTCCTCTGCCATTGTCTCTCCTACAGGAGACAGGGGGGCATAGCCGTCGATGATTTTGAAGAGGAATCGAAGATCACCAGCTGACTGGTCCTCTGTTTCTACAAAGAAAAGTAGTATGCGGTTAATTTTGAACTGATGGATGGAAAGTATGAATATATATATATATATATATATATATTCCAAGCTGAACCTTAGCAAATGCCGGAGTATGGTGGGCTTGTCGTCTCTTTGACCATCTCAGCAAGGGGGAACGGTCACTTCTTCTACTTCCTCTTTCTCATAAGCAGGCAGCAGTGTGGAGGTTTTTTTTGTTGGCGGTGTTGTAATTGGACTAGCAAATATTTTGCTCTGTTTGCTTTTCTTTAGTGCAGAGACTTCTATCTCCGCTGATGCCGACCCCACTAGTTTGGGCAACCACTTCTCGACTGGGCAAGAAAAGAGCATTTCGCTCAATAGCTGCCACTACAGGTTGAAGTTTGGCGTGACTTCCCTGATAACCTGAAAAGGAGAATACTTAAAAGAGCGGAGAACGGTTAGAGACCTATCAACTAAAGTCCGCACATCTTTAGCCGATAGGACATGCATAACAGAATAAGAGGGGATATGACCGGGATCAGTAGGGATGTCTCAAATTAGTCCAAATTGTCATGAAAAGCAATATGGGTTGTACTGTTCGCAAGAAGACTTAGCGCTCCGAGCGCCTGGTTTTGCCCCAAAAAGGAGTTCCCAGGAGCACAGCATTTGGGCCCAGATAGTTTCTTGAGAGGCTTCTGGTGCCTCGGCAAGTTTTGTCAGCCAGAGGGGGCCTGTCTCCTGAGCGAACTAAGGATAGAAGTGGGGTGCATTCTGAAGCCGGTTTTGATAGAGGTAAGCCATGATAGCACCAGTAGAAGACCTGTATGCAGGAACCCTCAATAGCCAATAGTCGGTAGCCCGGTCGGCGAAACTCGCGAAACCTCCGAAAATTATGTTAACGCCGAACTGGGGGAGGTATTGATAGAGCCATAGCTGCATAACCCAGAGGGGGCTTCCAAGATTTGTCAGATCACCCCAGCCAACAAGGTTGAAATCATCTGGTTCATTAGCTGATACACCAGGGCCAAAACCAGGGAAGCAAGATTGCAGCGTCTTTTCTTCCTCAGCAGAGCCGATACATAGTATTGGTATGCATTACTTATTTTCGTCCGATGGGAATAGAGAATGTACTTGCAGAGCCATAGCCAGAGGAAAGCCGATTGTTTTTGCTCTGACAGAATGGGGCCAACGCCCCTTTGCGCGACCATAAAATTGTCGTAGGAGGCAGTGGATTTGTCCAAATGGGCCTCAACGGCAGGTAAATTTTCTTTATCATGTAGGGCGGGGATCTCATCACTATTGCAATGGAAGCCCAAGATGGTACGGATATCCAGTATTGTGGGGGAAAACATGCCGTGAGGAAAGATGAAGCCGTTGACCGCTGGGGACCAAAACGGCAAGACAGCAGAGAATAAGTTGCGGTTGAAAGTCATCTCAAAGTCAGACATCATAATGACGTTGCAAACGCCCTATTGGCCCCAAAGGGCACCATAGGCAGCCTGACATCAACTGCGCCATTCCCTATAGCCTTTCAGAGGATGCAGCCAGTGGCGGAAAGAGAAGGGCAGGTTGGCCGTGGAAAAATTATCTCGGAGCAAGGGAAGGGTGAAGTCCTTTGGATAGACGAACCGCAGATGCTCCGCAGTAACTTCCGTTGGTAGAAGCCGGGGACCTAAGGCGTAAAGATCGGCCTCGGCTCGGATCAGAGTGAGGGGGGAATGATCAACGTGAGTAGCCATGGAGAGTTAGAGGTTCACTAATTCAAGAAATATGCAAAAAACAAGGGAGAAATTCACAAAGAAGATAGAATTCTAAGCAGAATAGAGTTATTGCAGAAGAAGGAGTTCGCATCAATGAAGAAGGAACGATGGGGACTACGGCTATTTAAAAAGGAGTTTTAAAAGACTAGCCGTTCGCGAGCTTCGAAGCCGAGGAGTCAGCACCTTTCTAAAATGGTCGGGACGTTAAGTTTTTGTAAAAAAAAGAATGGTTATAAATTAAAAAGGATACGATTCCTGTCGTTTCACTTGTTCTCACCATCAAAGCAACAGGACTCGAAGGAGCATGTGTTGACGTCATTTTTAGCCGATCCGTTACAACGGTAACTTTTAGCCAAAGCCAATACGAATTCTGCCAAATGGATGATGACGTCAAGAAAAATCCTCAGTAGCTGTACCTAGTCAACATCGGAGCCAAGAGCCGATGGATTATCACCCGCACACCTCAGCTCGATCGGCAGAATGTTACTGTTCTCGACCACCAAGAACGAGTCACGAAGCGGGATTTCCTTCACGTTCGAAAGTCGGCAGCTTTGCCACAACAAATATAAAGCGAGCAAGAATCCCAAATTGAAGACACCAACACTCATTTCAGACCAAATTACCAAAATTTTCCGGTCTTTTAGTCCTTTTATCTGCATTTTTATAGCTTTCTTCGCTACTTTCTTTTACAGCTTTCATTTACAACTTTCTTACAGCTTTGTTTACTTCGTTGATCACGAAGTTTCCGTTTGATATTGCTTTGATTATCAGTTACTGTATTCATTCATTATTTTAATCGAAATACATCATATTCAGTTCCGTTTTACATTCGCGTGTAATATTTTTGCCTGTTTAGACCCTTTCTATAGTAAGTTCTGAATCCACCTCTTTTAAAAGGTCCGACTCATTCATTCATTTCTCTATTGAACTATTTATATTCATCAGAAGAGTAGCCGATTGACACTGTCATCGACTCCTTTTTCGTAAGACAACAATAATAAAAGCATACGTAGATTGAATCTTCGCTAGTTTGATAATTGTGATGTCCTTAAGGTCCTAAAACAGAAGAACGCGCAATAAAAAGTGTGAATTCATCATATGTGATTGATTCCCTTCTTTCATAAAATTCATGATCTAGAGGAAAGTTTAGCTTTTAAAGGAATTATCGTGTTTTCGGGGTGGGGGAAGTAAAGTTTTAAATCTTATTGTAGTTTGGTGTAGACATGAAATGAAACAATACAGGCAAAGAATATGATGGCACAATTCAAGAAGACAAAAAAGACATGGAATATCTATTTTAATTTTTACGGTGACCAGAGGAATAGCGAAATTGCATAGACCATCACCGTTTAAATATGATACTTAAAATTGCAAAACAAAAATAAAAGTTTGAAAAGTAACATACACCTATCACTGACTTAATTTTTGTGTACTATCTTTATAAAACGTATAATTTATGATGTATTGATACAAATTTTAATTATAACATAAAAATCGAAGTTATATTATATTTTCTGAATTGATGATAGTAAGACTAGAAGTTTCATAGACAGAACTAAGGGGCCAGAACCAGAGGTGGTGTCTCCACTCCCAGAAAATTTTGTATTTAAAAAAAAATAGTAAAAAATCAATGAATAATAATATTATTTTCTAATTTATCATTTTATATAACCTATTTCTAAATCTAGGTATGTGATGCCATTCTTCCTAAATCTTAGGATGGAACCAAGAGCTTGGTGTTAGGGGAGTAAGTTATACTAAGAAAATAATGTTATATATTTTGTAAAAACAAATTTGAAGAGTGAAATATAAAATTTAAAAAATATATATTTTTTAAGACAAATTATGAAATTTTAAAAATTTTTGAGGACGCTAGATCCGTCTATGCTAAGTCTCCATTGATCATCTGTCTACGTTGTATATACATCATTCTTTGTCATCTACAGTTTATACATTACCTTATTAGCTTATCGTTACACTATCATGATTATATATATATATATATAGAGAGAGAGAGAGAGAGAGAGAGAGAGAGAGAGAGAGAGAGAGAGAGAGGAGCGTATTTGGGAGATTGAGGAGGAGTTGACGTCGTGAAAAACCAACCAGGTCCTTGGCCCTGCTAGTTCCAAAAGCTGGTTCCATTACCCAAAAAAAAAAAAAAGAGGGAGACTGAGGTCAATAACGATAAGTCATAAACAAGAAAATTCCCGAACTTAGAAACAGATAAATATCACTTTAAAAATTGACCTGATATTTTCTTTAAAAAAATATTTAGATAAATTTAAATTTTATGGAATATTTTATTTAATTTTTATACTACATACATTGTATATCGTACATGAAAAAAGAATTTGAATAATAAGGTCAAATTCCCTAAAGATAAGTCATAAAAAAATTTCACTAACGTTGAAACAGGGAAAAAAATATCACGTAAAAATTGAGCTGATAGTAACATATAAAAAAAAGAAGGCAAAAGCCACTTGCACAACATAACTAATGATCCAGGGATTGGGGGGAGCGAGGTGCTGTGTGAGAGCGGTGGATGGGGGGCTTGAAGAAGATAACTGATGATCCACTTGCTGATTCAGAGGCTGGTGCGGTACATCATAATAATATGAGTCATAGACCAAAAACAGTTCAGCTACCACCTTCCAAAATTCATCAGCAATGAATAATAGTACTCCAAAGAATTAAACAAATCCAACCGTTTGATATTGATGCCGGATGGGCTTTCTTTTCTGATTGAAAATCTCCAGCTGTGATTGGTGGCCACTTGTCATAGTCCAACTTCCTCCTCTACAATATTTTCATGATTAGTTCACTCTATCATGATCATCTATTAATTTGCTCACAAAATGTGGTGCAACAAACCCTTTCTCTCAGCAGTCATCAAAGCATGTGCTTGGCTTCTTTATGTGTATGTGTGTGTCTCAGCCATTAAGTCACTGAGGAGATTAAGGAGGGGCTGAATAATTGTTACCAGTAAGGTTTCGTTTTTAGCTAAGCGATGACAATTTTTTTCTCAACATGCTTTGGTGGAGTAGGCTGCACAAGCCTCTTATGGCATTCACGGGCTTGGGACCATTGCAAGACCAGTTGGGCGTGTATAATCTGCAGCTTTTGTTTTTCCTACAAAGGGAAAAGGTGAATGTCAATTTTTCTTAATGTACTTGTCAAAAAGTTAATGCAATCAACAATGTTACATGCATGCGCCCAACCATAAAAATAAAAAGTGTCCCAAGAAAACATATATATATGTAAATCAAATAAATGATTGTCACACAAGGAGGCTGAAATTGACCATCAACTAATTGAATAAATTGCAGGTTCGCATCTTTGTATAAAGTAGGGCATGTGCCTGAGATGATGCCCACAGCATGATTTGTGCATATATGGACAATAGGGGTTGTGTTTGATCATATATAAAAGAAAATTTTGAGAGCAATGTAGACTGATATTTTTTTTCGTTTTAAGTAGGATTATTTCGTCATCAAAACAATTAAATATTACATATGTATTTTGAATGAACTCTAGGAGCTTATATTATATCTAAACAAAATTGAATTGATCACCTAGTGCCATAGGCAGTGGTGTAAATTCTTAGGATACTCACAAGTCGCGCACTCGATGAATCATCTATATTGCTAGATTCAGGGGGGTGGGGATGGCCTAGGCTCATGGTCCTTATGACGTAGTCGATTCCTCCAAACCGACAGCCCATTCACTACCTCTAAATACATAGCACCACTCTTCGTAACACCCCTACATCATGCATCAAATTGATGAATGGGCAGCAAGCAGCCACTGTGTTTGCAAGTTTATTTTGCAAATGGAAATTAATTCGAAAAACAATCTAAATAATGGTTCAAGTGTCATGTCCTGTGCTTCCAGGTACAAAACGTGACATTCTGTATCAGAATAGGTAATTAATCTTCAATGTAGAAACTAAGTAAAACACTATGTGCGGTGAGAGTCTGATAAGTGCACATTATGCACTTATTTTTTATGTAAATTATATTATATTTATTATAAAATAATATTTAAATAATTCACTATTAAAAATTAGGCCTATTACAATAGATAGAAATATTACAATAAGCATATATTGTGACACTCACAAGAAATGTCATTTAAAACGGTGTTACTATAGCAATGGAGGACACTAAGAAGTGTCGCAATATGTGTATTGTAATACCCCACTACCTATGCCCCTGTTAGGGCAGGGGATGTCGCCCTGTCCACAGGACAATGGGTCTTTATAACTAGAACTCACAAAATAAATAAAAGAAATAACTCAAAATTAAACTTATTACAACCCAAACAATACATGAACAAGCTCAAAAAAAATGTTTGCTACTGTCTCTCAAAAGAAATACATAGGAAAAATAACAATGAGTCTTCAAAATATAGGCAATTCTCTAGCTAATAACGTTCACAGTATGATCGACTTGAAAATATGGTATAAAAGGTGGTGAGATATAAATTTCAATAAGCCCGCGTGTACTTTGAGTGTTTTGGGTAAAACAGTTCATGTATACAGTTGTAAAAGTTTCATAAAAGAAAGTGCTGACAAGCATCAAATAAATTTCATAAATAAAGAGTGGTGTTTTGCTTCCCAAACATACATGTGCATAATAAAGACAATCACTCAAAAGAGGTAGTCATGACACCACACTTTGTGCACCATGACAATATAACGATCAGAATGTCACACTTTGTGCATACCGACACAAGATAAGTGTACGGCCTACCGGGTGAGATACTCCTCCATCTCTATACCCAAACTTACCGATTTTCTATTTCAGAAACACACAGTCCACTTAACTAATCTTGCTAGCTCGGACCGGTATGACCTACAGGACTGGCATCCTATCCGGGAAGGACTCACCTCTCAGAGGTGGCCACCTATTGAGAGACTTACCCTAACCCTTCAAAGACTAGTCCTAACAGTCTACCCTTATTGAGTACTCAATGCTGTTTGTCCCGCTTGGGAAAAGAAAGATCATACAATGATTCACTTGGAAATAGCAACTATGGTTTCTGAAATTCTTGCTAAAGTTAGGTTTTTAGGAAAAGTTTAGTGCTTTGAGTAAAATTGTTTGTTTAATTTCAAATGGTTTGCTTGACTGAAACGAAAAGGAAAAATTATCCATAATTGCCTTTACAGTACAAATACTCGTATACATTGAGTTTGACTTGCCACGATAACTTTGCTCTTCAAATGGTTTCATGTTGGAACTTACCTGATCTTTTTCTCTTCTTGAGTTCAAAAGTCTTCCAAGGTCAACATAACCCCACTTGGGGTAAACACAAGGTATAAGATAATATCCAAACCATATTTGCCTTAAATAAATAATTTATAGTTCAACTAACTACATCAATAACTAACCATGATTGCTATGTCTTAATCTTTAATACTAGTTAATAAAATATTTTATAAAATAAAACAAGCTTGATAAGTTAAAATAAATGGGTGTTATAAAATAAATAATAATAAGTTATAATTTCAAATAATAAATAATCAGCAATATTGCTAATAAATAAAACTAGTGTTAAATATTGGATAATAATAATTCCTAAATAATATTGGTAAATAGTATTATTATAAATAATAAATTATACTTATTTCTTAATTAATAATTAATAGATGATAAATAACCAGTAAAATTAATAATAAATGAATTATATTTAATTTTTAATTAATAAATAAGAAATAAATTTTAATATAAATAATATCTATGGCTATAGATAAAAGCTTTAGAGAGGCTAACTAATATTATTACTATGGTCTACAAGGTCATTTGATATTAATTAATTTCAGTATTTTATTATTTATTTTTAATAAAAAGATTTTCTTTATTTAACCAATAAAATAATAATATTTTTAAATAATACTCTATTTCAAACCTACCTAATGTTTTTCGAATTTTATAACTCAAATTGAATAATAGTTCTAATTAAATTAATAACAATAATTTTAGTAAAAATAATTCTAGAATTAATAAAAATAGTTCTTACAATAATTTTCTATTGTTAGAGAAAATCTATGAACATATTCTCATATAATAAATGGCATGTTAATCTATCCATGAACATAGACTTGAATTAATATATACTACAACATGGATGATCTTCTACTAGGCATAACATCATCTATGGCTTAATTGAAAAATAAGAATATAAAGGCCTAATCAACAATGGTGTCATAATATTTAACATGTATCAAAACATCCACAAATCTCTTTAATCATGATGAACATATAATGATTCAAAAGTAAAATCTATAAGGCATAATCATTCATTCCAACTCTCATATCCTAACTCCATCCCCTTCACCCACATACATATCCTCAACCCCCACTTTATTTAATCAACCTATCAATATTTAGGAGTCTCAATTCTAAGAATTAAAAAGGGAGATTAAGAAAGAAATACTTGATTGATGCTCTTTTGATGAAGGATTTTCCTTGGTTAGTGAAGATCCTCAAGTGCTTGATGGCCTTTAGTGGTCCGAAAGTAGTCCATGGTTAAACATCACCATTTCGGCCAAGAGAGAAAGAGAGAGTGAGAGAAGAACGAATGAGAATAGAAAGGAATATTAGAAGTTGAATAGAAGAAGAAGAACAAGGAGGTTGTTCTTATTTTACCTTTTGGTATTCTTTGAACCTTCAAAAAAAAAAGGTTGGTTTGATCCGTTTGGAAATTCAACTTTAGGTGTTTTGGTGTTATAAAGTGCAGAAATGAGGAATATAGGTTGAATATGGATGATCTAGAGAGTTTGGGAGTGATTGGAGGTGTTTAGGATTGGTTTAGGCTTGAAGATGTGAAGTGTGTGTTCTTGATGTTCTTGACAGAGTTTGAGAGAAAATAAATTTTGAGTGTGGCTAGAATTATGATGGCCGAATGGCCTGGTGTAGAAGGAGTTTTCGGTTATCAAGAATGAGAGAGAAGGTTTTCAGATTTTTTAAAAATTCAAATGGAGAAAAAGGTGGTGTTGTTTGAGGTATAAAATTTGTTAATGGAGTTTGCTCTTGGAAGATTTCTTGTTCTTCAATGGTGTAGGGCTGAATTAGCTAGGTTTCAACCAAAGAATGAATAGTTGTTCAGACCTAAGGCTGGCCGAGAATGATCATATAATGACAGAGGATTTTCTGGTTTTATTAATTAGCTATAGGAGTGTTTTAATGGAGAAAAATCTGGAATTTAGTTTGAAGTTTGAATAAGTTTTGGATAGAGTGATATTAGAAGCTTTTTGAGGTATGATAATGGAGTCTTAATATTCAAGGTTGGTGGGGAAGCGAAGATGTTCAGTTCATGGCTATACAAGGTCCGAATTTCAATGAGGTTTGATGAAGAATTTTGGCCTTAGCCTTGAAGAGACACGCTGGAAAAATTTCTGGAATTGAAGCTTCAAGAACACTTGGAATTGAAATGGTTTTGGTGCAGAATTTTTTATTCTCTTTGACACCATTTTGCAGCTGGATTCTAAGGGTGTTTGAAGGTATTTTAAGGGTAGTTCTCCAGCCTTTATCTTGGAGAAAAACAGAGGAAGTTCCACCTATTCATATGTTCTAATGGTGGCTTCAAATTTCATGTTTAATGTTGTTAGCTTGCTGGGAAAAAAAATCTGGTTTGGGACTATTTGTACAATTCCAAAAATTCACTGAATTTTCAGCCTTCATCCTCACATAAAATGACTGGTTTTCTTGTAGAAATTGTGTAGGAAAGTTGGCTGAAATTTTTGAAAACAGCCTTGAAGGAAATCTGGAAAATTTTCCAGATTTTCCTTACCAAAACATGAACAAGATGAAGATGGAGTTTGATAGAATAACTATGGTGTTTTCTTTTCCTTGGAATCCCTACCTAATTTCCCTCCTCACTTTTGGCCATCTCTATCCCACAAGAGCTGATTTTCAAGTTCTAAGCTAGGGAATTATCACAGAATTTTTATGATTAAAAATGGATTATAGAATTAAAGGTAGTTTAAATTTCAAAGATGTTAGGACAAGGCTAGCAAAATTAAAGGGGACAAGAATTCTTCTAGAATTCTTTTTAGGACAAGACCAAATGGTCAAGACATTACTGTTATGTCTTCCTTAACACAACATTCCTATCTTTAAGGAATGTAAGAAAACTGAAAATTCAAACATGGTTATGATAACTATGAATAAAACTTAAGTGATGGAATTTGAACTCAAAACCTTAGAGATTAAATCACAAAGCTCTAACCGCTTAACCACACTAACTCTTGTTCTTATTTTCTCAACCAAATATTCTTCTTATCTAAACCTCAAGCCATCTTCTTATTTTTACTTCAAGCAAAATTATTTTTTACCTTTTCTACCCAACAAGCATAAATAAACCATTTAATCTATAAACCACAATTCTAAGGCATGCAAAAACATTCAAAAGGTATATTTTATATATGATGACATGATATGCATCCCATCCCCCTTACTCTAGAGTTGGTTTTGAAGGCCTTAAGAAGGGAAAACACAGAGCACGTAGTAGAAACAAAAATCCAAAAACTGGAAAAAGTGAAGAACTGGAGAACCCGAATAGAGTCGGCGCCGGCTCTGGCAGCCTCAACCGGAGTCGGTCGTTCTCTGGCGGGACTCCGAGGTTAAAATTTTCTAACTTTTTTCTTCTTATTCTCAAAGATGGCTGGGCTAGAATGTGTGCAACCGGGGTTGGTGTGCTGGTGGAAACCTCGGGTGCAATTCCTGCAAGCCTCCTACTCCGTCTTTGCATGTACGTGAATGCCAAACTCTCGATCTTTCAGTATATGGCCCACCTAATTCCGTTTGGTAAATAACTCACAGACTAAGGAATATTTTCTGGAGAGAGAGAGAGAGAGAGAGAGAGAGAGAGAGACGTCTGGTTTTCACCAGAGAAGAAGCCGTGAAAAAAACGTTATATCCAATCCTCTTGTTTAACCTAAATAAAATCCTAGGCTAAACTAGACTGGCCCATTGGATTCTTAGCTTAGCCTTTTGGACTTAATTAATTATTCTAATTTTATCCAAATAAATAGCCCAATTAATAATTAATTTTTCAGCCCAAATAAACTAGTCCAATAAATAAGCCTATATTAGTTTAGTCCCAAGTTAATATTTAATTATTCAAATTGGGTCAAAACCCTAAATAAATAATTAATCCACCAAACTAATTTAATTAATTCTCTCTCTCCATGGACCTTTATTTTATTCTTTAAATCAGACTATTTAAATAAAATAAATTATATTTAATTTAATTTAAGAAAAATTCCTTAGCCTATATTTAATTAGGACTCACAGTCTATACTGGGGATCAAAAGATACACCTCCTTGGCTATTAAAATGACCAAAATACCCTTGTCATATAAATAGCTGTATTTTACATTTTAAATATTTCCTAATATTACTATAAGGAAATATTGACCCCAAGGATAGTGCTGCATTAGCAAAGTCTCCGACCTACATGTGTAATAACTAAAATACCCCTCTATACATCGCTGTACATTTAAAGAGGAAAAAGTGTACTAACACCTCTCTAAATGACATCTACCATCCTTAGGCTTCTAGTCCTATAATCCACGACTTCTTGGATTATTTTCGCTTTCCAAGGGATCTACCCTAAAGCAAACATCCAAGTTATGTTTCCCAGGACTCTGGATATTTAGATCATTCAGACAACCATAAAGGGCGATATAGTATAGAAACTATCTTGTACGAGTTTGTCTTAACTAACTTGTCACACATGTAACACCCCACTACCTAGGCCCGACAGGTCCAGGGATGTCGCCCCATCCATAGGATAAGGGGTCTTTATAACTAGGTCACATAGAGAAAAATAAAAGCAATACTTTAAAATTGAACTTATTACAACCCAAAAATATATGAACAAATCCAAAATAAATTGTTTATTACCATCTCTCAAAACAACACATAAGAAAAATAACATAAAGCCTTCAAAGTATAGGCAACAAATCTAGCTATTCACCTCCACAGCAGGATCAACTTAAAAACATGGCATAAAAGGTAATGAGATAAAAATCTCAGTAAGTCCGTGTGTGCTTTGAGTGTTTCAGGTAAAACAGTTTATGTATGCAAGTTGTAAAAATTTTATAAGAGAAAGTGCTGGCAAGCATTAAATAAATGTTAAAAATAAAGAGTAGCGTTTTGCTTTTCAAACCATACAGGTGTACAATAAATACAACCACCCAAAGGGGTAGCCATGGGTTACCACACGTTGGGCCCCATGACTATATAACGGTCAGAATGTCACACTTTGTGCAAATTGACAAAAGGTAGGTGTACGGCCTATCGGGTGAGATACTCCTCCATCTCTACACCCAAACTTACCGGTTGTCCACTCCAGAAACACACAGTCTACGTGACTGTGGATTGAAACTTGCTAACTCGGACCGACATGACCTACCAGACTGGCATCCTATCCAAGAAGGACTCACTCCTCAGAGGTAGCCACCTACTGAAAGACTTATCATAACCCTTCAAAGACTAGTCCTAGTAGTCTACCATTATTGAGTACTCAACATTGATTGTCCCACTTGGGAGAAAATTGATCATACATTGATTTACTTGGAAATAGCAATTAAGGATTTCTAAAATTATTGTCAAAGTTGGGTTTCAGAAAGAGTTTAGCATTTTGTGTAAATCTGTTGGTTTGATTTTTCAAATGATTTGCTTGACTAAAATAAAAAGGAAAACAGTCATTAATTGCCTTTACAAAATGAGTATCCATACACATCACATTTGGCTTGCCATAGTAATTTTTTGTCTTCAAATAAGTTCATGCAGGAGCTTACCTAATCCTTTACTTCCTTGAATTTCAAAAATTTTCCAAAGCTGACCTAACCCCGCCTGGAATAAATACAAGACATAAGGTTATACTAGAACTATACATGCCTTACACAAATAATTCCTAATTCAGCCAATTACAATCATGACCTTAATGTCCTAAGCTTTAAGGCTAGCTGATAAAGAAATTTATAAAATAATTCCAGCTTGATAAGTTAAAATAACTAGGGGTTGTAAAGTAATTACTAATAAGTTATAGGTTCAAATAATAAATCTTAAGTGTTATTATTAATAAATAAACTAGGGTTTAATTATTGAAGAATCCTAAGTCCTAGATGATATTAATAAATGGTAATTTTTAAATAGTATTATTAAAATAAATAATAAATTATTACTAATCTCTTAATTAATAATTAATAGATAGAAAATAATTAATAATAAATAAATTTAATAATAAATAAATTTTATTAAATTTTGATTAATAGATAATAAATAAATTTTAATATAAATAATATTTATGAATATATGGTCTACAAGGTCATTAATATTTTACTTATTATCATTATTTATATAAAAAGGTTTTATTTATTATTATACATACATACATATATATATATTACTTTTAATAAAAGATATCATTTATTTGGCTAATAAAATATCACTATTTTATTTAATATTCCATTTCTAAAACTTCCTAGGAATTTCGAAATCCTTAGAGAAAAATATGGCCTTTAGAGGAAAAATATGGTAATAATTTTAATTAAGGTAATAAATTTTGTTAATTAAAATTACCTAGGATCAACAAGATCATGATCATAATTTTCCTATTGCTAATAAGAATCATGAACACGTTCTCCAACATCAAACAACAAAAACTAATCCATTCATGAACATAGGTTTAAATCCATACATACTATCACATGGCCAAATCTCTACTAAGCATAATCATAATCATGGCTTCAAATGAGATAAGAACATAAAAATCCTATTAACCAAAGGTGTCATAACATCTAGCATGCTTAAACATTCATAATTTCTTAAGACATGATGAACATACATCAATTCTCAAGGAATTCCATATAGCTTAATCATGATCATCCATTCTCATGTTCTAATCTCAACCCGCTTCATTCATATGCATATACTCAATCCCCCATTCTTATTCTATTCTCCCTATTAACATCTAAGAGACGTGAATTCAGAATTAAAAGGAAGGTTTAAGGAGAAATACTTGATTGATGTTCGCTTCGATGAAGATTCAAGAAGGTCCATGTGATTGAGGGTCTTGTATTGTACATGAGAGAAGGAAAAATAGCCATGGTTGTAACCGCCATTTCAGCCAAGAGAGAGAGAGAGCATTAGCATGATATGTTATAGGTTTAAGGGAAGAAGATGAACAAAAGAGTTGTTCTTTGTTACCTTGATGATGTTCTTGAGACTTTAAGGGAAAAAACTGGTTTTGATCCGAATGTCAATTTTTGTTTTTGAGATTTGATGTTATAAATTCCAGAAATGAACTCTAGGGAGTATGTAGGAGTATTCTGGGGTTTTTGAGAGGGATTAGATGTGTTTAGAGTGGTCTTTGACTTGAAGAAAGGTAGTATGTGTTCTTGGTGTTCTTGGTGAAAATGGAGAGAATTTGAGAAAGGATATGCACGAATTTCTGGAGAGTGTTGGCCGAATGGTTTAGGGAATTCAGGGATTGTGGTTTTCAGCTTAGAGAGGGAGAGAAAAATCTAATTATTTGAAATTCAAATAGAGTGATTTGAGGAGTGGTTTGAGGTAGAAGATATGTTAATGGTGTTTGATTGATGGAGGTTTCTTGGAGCTGCGATGGAGCCGTCTGGACTGTTTGGTTTTGCTGAAATGAATGGAGGTTAATATAGCTCTAAGGCTGGCTAAAATTCAAAGCTCAATGGCAAAGAAATTTCTAGTTATGAAGCCTAGTACAAGAGTGTTTTCATGGAGCAAATATTGGAAATTTTTGAAGTTTAAATTGAAGTTTGAATGGAGTGATCTTAGGAGATATTTGAGGTGTGGTTATGGAGTCCAAATGTGCAAGGTAAGTGGAGAGGTTAATGGTGTTTAGTTCATGGTTGATCAAGGGTTAATTTACAGAGGTTTGAGGGTGGTTTTCGGCCAAGGCTTGAAGGGAACAAAGCTGAAAATTTTCTGGTTTCATGATGTTCATGGTTTGAAGGTTTGCTGTAATTTTTTGTGCAGTTTTTCTTCAATATTCCAGCCCAAGTTGAAGAGGGGTTTGAGAGGTGTTTGAGGGTCCTTTAAGGTTGGTTTCCAGCCTTCTTTATGGAGGAAAATCAGAGGAGTTTTGCTGGCTTGAAGGCAGAAGAAACAGCTCCATTTTCTGGTTGAACATCAGCGAAATTGCCCAGAATTTTTTTCTGGTTTGTGCAATTTTTGTACAGTCCGTTTTTGCACAGGAATTTTAGTCTTCAAGTTGAATAAATTGGCTATTTTTCTGGTAGCAAGTGAGTAAGAAAGATGGCTGTGATTTTCGAAAGTTAGGCTGCTTAAGAATTTGAAAAAATTCTAGATTTCTTCCATGAAGAATATGAATACTATGGAGATGAGTTTGAAGGTTCAACCATAATGATTAATTTCCCTTGGGAACCTTCCCTAACTCTTCTCCTATTTTTAGTCAATTCTCCAACTTCCAAGATTCATTTTCGAAATTTAAAGGCAAAAAATCCTTGCTGAATTTTCTGGAATTTTAAAGATGAATTTTGATAAAATTTGAACAAATTTAATTTGTGAAGAGGTTAGGACGGGCTAGAAGTAATAAAAATGACAAGAATTCCTTTAGAAGTCTTTTTAGGACTGAAGGAATTGACATTGACAGAGCATGCTCACGGTAGGAATAAAAATTGATAGAACAAATATATATCAGACCATGGAAACAGCATGGAGGCATGAAAAACATATCTTTTGGAGCTTTAAACCTTGAAGATTGAAGAACAATGGTTTGAAACTCAAAGAACAGCTTTCTTCTCCTCCGTGAGATGAAGCTTCCTGTGCAAAAATGTCTCCTCCGGTGCAATGCTAACCTTTTAGTTCACAAAATATGACCTAGCCTAATCTCCTTTTGGTGAACACAGAAACGGATAGAGATAATCATCAGGTTTCTTCCACAGCTCTCGGTTTTATCCTTCAAGGCTTGGCTTTTCAGTTAAGAAAACAAAAGCTAGTGAAGAAAACCAAAAGCTAGAAAAGAAAAAGCCACAAGAGACAAAGAGCCAAGAGACTCGGGATTTTTTTAAATTTTTTTATCCCTTTTCTTTTATTTTATTTTTCCATACAAAAAGCTAAGAGTCATTAAAACAAAAATAATTTTTGTATAAAAATAATATTTTCGGGATTTAATATCCGAATATTATTAACAAAATAAATTTTGGCTTCACCCTAAACTCTTCTGAACTGTGACCGGAAAAATCCTATGATCCAGGCTATTGGGCCAAAATAATATTTATTATTTTTCTTGGACCCGAAAAGCCCAAAATAATAAACATTAATTATTTTCCTTGGGATTAAATAAATAACCCAATAAATAATTAATGAACCCAAATGAACAAAAAATAATTAAACTTTAATTATTTATTTCTTGAGATCAATTAAATAAATAACCCAATAAATAATTAAGTATTAATTATTTTTTTCTAGTTGAAGTCCCGATTAATTTTCTAATTATTCAAACTGGACCTAGGTCCTGAATAATTAATTAACCAATTAAACGAGATAATAAATTTCTCTCCATTTAATTTATTCCAGTCTAATAATAAATTAGACTTCCTGAATAAAATAAAACCCTCTCAACTGAGATCAATTTCTCAACCCAAAAATTAATTATGACTTACGGGTTATTCCGAGAACCAAAAAGACACATCGCCTTGGCTACTAAAATGACCAAAATACCTCTAAAATATAAATAGATGTATTTTGTATTTTAAATATTTTCTAATATCGCCATAAGAAAATATTGACCCCAAGGACAATGCTGCATTCGCAAAGTCTTCGACCTGCAGGTAAAATGACTAAAATACCCCTCTACACATCACCGTACATTTAGAGAGGAAGAAGTGTACTAACACCTCTCTAAATGACATCTACTATCCTTAGGCTTTTAGTCTAATGATCCACAACTTCCTGGAGTGTTTTCACTTTCCAAGGGAGCTACCCTAAAGTAAACATCCAAGTCATGTTTTCTAGGGCACTGGATATTTAGACCATTCAGACAACCACAAGGGGCGATGTAGTGTAGAAACTATCTTGTACAAGTCTGTCTTAACTAACTAATTACATATACCCAACATGCAAGTATATTGGCCCTACGATAGAACCTCAACTATAGCATATCAAAGTATATGCTTCCAGCTTCGCCAGACTTCCAACTCATATTTAAGTCATAGAGTACTAATCCACGCTGTAGCGGTAGTAGTCTAGGTTTCTACCATATAGTACTTTTAGAAACCACTACTACAAGTCTTGTTCTACGTATTCGAAATACGCTTATGGCATGAAGTGAGTGGACTACTCACTGGCTAAAGGTAAGTCATTCCCCATTTGGAATTCATAACATAATAATCTAAACATGATGGGATTCTCATTCTCATCAATAGGTTAAGAACAAATGTTTATGTGTTTAAAAAACCCATAATCCATACCTTACTGTAAAAGACCTCCATTGACATGGATCACTTATTTAAACATAATGGGTCTTTTTCAAACGAAATTGTGCACAAATAAAGAAAATAAAAGCACAAACGATTTTCAAAAATAAATTCTTTTATTCACATATTCGATATTTACTTCAAAAACCTAGTCTAAAAGGGCATTCATTCCAACAATCTCTCATTTGCACTCTAAGATTAGGTAAGTCCGTAGGTGTCCACCCCAATGGCGTCTAAGTATCACTTGAAGACCCTCTCAGCCAACGGCTTGGTGAATGGATCTGTTAAATTTTTCTCGGAGGCAATCTGTACCACCACGACTTCCCGTCTCTGGATAAAATCCCGGATCAGGTAGTACTACCTCTCAATATGCTTCCCCTTCTTATGGTTCCGAGGTTCCTTTGAGGTACTTAAGAATATGCTTTATAGCATTGTCAATGAACCTCCCCAGGGTTTGGCTGATATCTGCTAACTAAACTTACGGCAAATCAGATATTTGGCCTAGTACACAGCATGGCGTACATGAGACTTCCCACAGCCAAAGCGTAGAGAATCTTACTTATCCTGTCCTTTTCTTTTTGAGATTTAGGACAATCCTTTGAAGAAAGAGATAACTCATGTCTGCAAGGGATCAGAGTTCCCTTGCATGAGTCCATGCTATATCTGGCCAACATCTTGTCAATGTACACGACTTGGGATAATCCCAACATTCTCTGCTTCCTATTTCTAAGAAGTCTAATCCCGAGAATATAGCTGGCTTCTCCCAAGTCCTTCATATTAAATTGACTAGATAGCCAAACCTTTGTAGATGACAATGACCCTACATCATTTTTAATGGGTAGAATGTCATCCACATATAAGACAAGAAAAACCACATTAAACCACTCAAGTTTCTTGTACACACATGGTTCATCCTCGTTTTGAATAAAACCGTAAGACTTCATCGTCTCATCAAAACAAATGTTCCATGCTCTTGATGCTTGCTTAAGTCCATAAATGGACTTCTTAAACTTGCAAACCATATGTTCTTGGCCTTTAGCAATAAAACCTTCTGATTGGGATATATAGATGTCTTTGCTAAGATGGCCATTCAAAAATGCTATATTGACATCCATTTGCCATATCTCGTAGTCATAGTGACATGCGATGGCAATGAGGATACGGATAGATTTAAGCATGGCCACAGGGGAAAAAGTTTTCTCATAATCAATCCCTTTTTTCTGAGTATACTATTTTGCCACATGCTTAGTTTTAAAGGTTTTCACCTTCCCATCTGCTCCCCTCTTTCTCTTGTACACCCACTTACACTCAATGGGTTTTATCCCTTCAGGTGAAGCTACAAGATCCCAAACCTGATTGAAGTACATAGACTCAATCTCGGCTTTCATTGCTTAATGCCACAGATTTGCATCGGCATTAGCAATTGTCTCCTCGTATCTAGTGGGGTCTTGTTCCTAATGGTCAGAGACTAGCTCAAAAGCTTCTTCATACCATCTATCCAGAACCCTAGACACTCTCCCACTACAATGAGGCACCAATTGTACAAGCTCTTGAGGCTGTGCCTTTTCTTGTTCCACAATCGGGGAAATTGCTTCTGAAGATAACTTCTCCTCAAGTTCCAACCTAGTTGAACCTTTTGTGAAAGTACTTTGATTATCCTCTAAGTATCTAGCATTGGTACTAACAAGTACTTTCTGCTCCTTAGAATGATAAAAGTAACCACCCTTTGTCCCTTTTGGATACCCAACAAAATAGTATAATTCTGATCTTGATTCCAACTTATCTCCCTTTACCAGTACATAAGCTGGACAACCCCGTATCTTGAGATGATTTAGACTTAGCTTACGCCCAATCCACATCTCATAGAGAGTCCTAGGTACTGACTTGGAAAGTACCAAGTTCAGAATGTATGCCGCTGTTTCCAAGGCATATCCCCAAAAAGATACTAAAAGAGTAGCATGAAACATCATGCTTCTGACCATTTTCATCAATATCATATTCCTTCTCTCAGCTACTCCGTTCTGTTGGGGTGTCACCGGCGCAGAGAGTTGGGATACTATCCCATGATGTAGCATATAGTCCTTGAATTCACCTAGGAGGTACTCTCCACCACGATCTGATTATAAGGTCTTGATTAATTTACCTGTCTGACTCTCCACTTCAGCTTTAAACTCCTTGAATTTCTCAAAAGAGTCAGACGTGTGTCTTATCAAGTAAATATAATCAAACCTTATACAATCATCTGTGAAAGTGATGAAGTACTCAAAACTTCCTCTAACTAGTGTAGACAAGGGACCATATACATCAGTATGAACAAGATTCAGTACTTCCTTCGCTCTATCCACCTTTGGGATAAAAGAACTTTTGGTCATCTTTCCCATCAGGCAGCAATCATACTGAGGCCAATTTTTCAATCTCAATCAACCCAAAGGCCCATCATGGATTAGCCTCTAAATCCTGGTTGAGTTGATGTGACCCAACCTCAGATGCCAAAGATATGAGTAATTGACATTAGTCTTTCTCTTCTTAGTTAAAGGTTCAGATTGAACGTTATTTGATTGATTATTAATAAGGTTAAAATAGAATAGATTTTCATACATACGCCCAGCACATAATATTTTTCCATCTCTATTGATAGAAATACCAAAATGAAAAGATACAGAATATCCTTGATTTATAAGTTTTGCAACTGAAATTAAATTCTGATGAAAACTAGGTATATATAAAATATCTATTAAAACCATTTTTTTATTACAATAAAAAACAAGATCCAGCTCTCCCACTGCAAAGGCCCAGACTTGTGCTCCATTTCCTACGCGTAATCTATGTTCGCCTTTTTTGAGTCTTCTTATCTTTCTAAACCCTTTCAAGGAGTTACAAATATGATTAGTGGTTCTTAAATCAACAATCCAAGTAGAAGTTGATCCAACCATTGATATAGACTCTAGATAGAAAACACTACCTGTGGGGTTTTTCTTGGCTTGAAGATCTGGACACTCATTTTTCCAATATTCCTTCTTCCCACATTTAAAGCACTTGCCCTTTGGTTCATCTTTGGGCTGGGTCTTGGGCTGGGCTGCTGCGTATCCTTTCTTCCTTTTGAACTTTCTGGCTTGGACCCAATTCTTGAGGAAGAAGCCTTAGCAATCATGGCCTTTGATTGTGGCTTCATAACCTTCTCTGCCATCTGGAGTTCCTTCATCAACTCAGTCAAACTCATGTTTAACTTGTTCATATTGTAGTTTAATTTGAACTGAGTAAAGGAACTCAGTAGAGACTCGAGAACCATGTCCACTTGGCTCTCAGGGTCAATGATAGCCCCTAAGATTTCTGTCTCCTCGAAAGCAACAATCATCTTGAGTATATGCTCTCTAACTGAAGCTCCCTCAGCCATCTTAGTATTTATTATAGTTCGAAGAGCCTCCTGCCTTGCGGGCCGACTCTTATCCATGAGCATAGTGGTCAATGAATGACTAATGTCATACGCAGAAGCCATGTACTCGTGTTTAGACTGGAGCACATTAGATATGGAGGCTAGCATATAACAACGTGCTATTTCATTAACCTTCTTCCATGCCTTCTCAGCCTCTCGCTCTTCGTCGGTAGAACTTTCACCAATCACAGGGTAGGTCTCGTAAAGGACATACTTAAACTCCTCAGTTGTGAGTATTATGTCCAGGTTCCTCTTCTAGTCCATATAGTTTGGTCTCGTTAACTTATTCCCACGGAGAATAACGGCCAAAGGCTTAAGAGAACCTCCCACCATTTCTGAAAATCGAAAAATAAAAGAAATGATTTAGTTTGTGAAAATAAATTTGTGCACTGAAATTAATTTAGCTCTTAGGAAAACTGACATAATTTCTTTGGAAGATTAACAGTTCCCTAAGCTAAGTGTATTAACCACCACAAATTAATTTTTCTTTTAGGTAATGATCTAGAGGATAACTCCATCGTGGGATGGCCGTTTCCTCTCGTTTTCTATGGACATTCCTCACACTATAACCTCCAACATGGGCTGACCGATTATAGTACGTGTCTCAGGTTATCAATTACATCCTTCCATTAGATCTAGATCCTTGTGGTATCCACATCCTATACGGGTTCACTCCTAGGGTGACGCGAGGGGACCCACGATCTCTAATGAGGATCGTGATAGAAGCCGTGGGGCCGTTGGAACCCCTCTCCCACCGAGTCTTTTAAAATAAAATTTTTTGGAAAAATAGCCTTTTTGAAATTTCCATTAAGTTTTTCTTTAACTTAAAAATAAAATATCTAAATCCATTAAAATCTCTATGTCAAGGATTATATCCTTTGAGAGATTTTTCCATGGACTAATTTTACTTAAGTTAAACCTTAATGATTTCAAAAATTTTCCAATTCAAAAACTTTCTAGAGACTTTGGTCTCAAATTTATTTAACAAAACAATTTTTCTTGTGCAAAATAAAATAAAATGGCTTTCTATTTTAACTTACAAAAATATCTAAATCCAATATATTTTCTATGTTAATGATTAAATCACATGAGAAAATATCTAAGGATTAATTTTTGTTCAAGTTAAAACAACCATTTAATTTTTTCCAAGAAAAAAGTTTTTCCTTGTATAAATATTCTCAAAGACTTTGGTCTTTGAGAAATTGCGCACATAGGTACACAAAATAAATAGCATGCCAGAAAACAGTAAATGTTTTCATACTTTTCTATTTTTAAACCTAAGTGCCCAAATAATAGAATTAAACACATTAATTAATTAATTAATTAATTAATTATCTTGTTTAATCCTAAAATCCTTTACTAATATTTTTCATGCAAATATATTCCAAGAATATAAACTATTGCAAAAATATTAACTTCGCTTAGTATGAGACCCAAATTTAAAAAAATTACAAAAAATTGACTGGAGGTCCACGTGCACCTGCCACACCGAATCCGCACCCATTTGGCCTACGGTCCATCGCGGCACCGGTGCACCGCCCACACCAAATCGCCACAGCTTCAACCCGCGCCTGCACCTCTCTCTGCTGCCGACTCGTGTGTTCGCCCGGTTCCCGCTCCATGACCCGTGCGCCAAACCGAAATCAATTGCAACAATTGCAATTTCATCAGCTCCAAATCATAGCAAATCGGCTTGGCTCGTGTGCTCGTTGGAAGTGGTTCAAGACACAGAAACAGAAGTGCGGCTCGGCTCAACTTAGGTGGCGGCTTAGGAATTGTAACTTCATCTTCTCCGTGAAATTTTTCTATGCTCTGTCTACGAAATTCTCTGCGGATTGCTTCCTTTGGCTTCTTTGGACATTTTTCATTACAAAAACTCATCCATACCAAAACTACAACCACCTATACCCATTTAAATTGGGTTCATACGATCAAAACATCAAAGCAAAAAATTTACAGAGGATTCCTATGCTTCCATTCATCCTATCCCATACTAAAACAGTGAAGGATCTCAAGTTTAAGCATCAAACAATGTTCTTCTCTATTTTTATTAACTAACATGCTCCCTAAGTCAATCAAATTCAATTCTCTGATACCACTTGAAGGAATTGACATTAACAGAGCATGCTCACGATAGGAATAAAAATGGACAGAACAAATATATATCAAAGCATGGAAGCAGCATGGAGGCATGAAAAACATACCTCTTGAAGCCTTAAACCTTGAAGATTGAAGAAGAATAGTTTGAAACTCAAAGAACAACTTTCTTCTCCTACGTGAGATGAAGCTTCCTGTGCAAAAATGTCTCCTCCAGTGCAATGCTAACCTTTCAGTTCACAAAATATGACCTAGCCTAATCTCCTTTTGGTGAACACAGAAATGGATAGAGATAATCATCAGGTTTCTTCCACAGCTCTCGGTTTTATCCTTCAAGGCTTGGCTTTTCAATTAAAAAAACAAAAGCCAGTGAAGAAAACCAAAAGCTAAAAAAGAAAAAGCCACGAGAGACAGAGAGGCAAAAGACTCGGGATTTTTTTTTATCCCTTTTCTTTTATTTTATTTTTCCGCATAGAAAGCCAAGAGTCATGAAACCAAAAATAATTTTTTTTGATAAAAATAATATTCCTAAGATTTAATATCCGAATATTATTAACAAAATAAATTTTGACTTCACCCTAAACTCTTTTGAACTGTGACCGAAAAAATCCTATGGTCCAAGCTATTAAGCCAAAATAATATTTATTATTTTTCTTGAACCTAAAAAGTCCAAAATAATAAACATTAATTATTTTTCTTGGGATTAAATAAATAATCCAATAAATAATTAATGAACCCAAATGAACTAAAAATAATTAAACTTTAATTATTTATTTCTTGAGATCAATTAAATAAATAACTCAATAAATAATTAAGTATTAATTATTTTTCTCTAGTTTAAGTCCTGGTTAATTTTTTAATTATTCAAACTGGACCTAAGTCCTGAATAATTAATTAACCAATTAAACGAGATAATAAATTTCTCTCCATTCATTTTATTCCAATCTAATAATAAATTAGACTTTCTGAATAAAATAAAACCCTCTCAACTGAGATCAATTTCTTAACCCAAAAATTAATTAGGACTTACAGGCTATTCCGAGGACCAAAAGGACATATCGCCTTGGCTACTAAAATGACCAAAATATCCCTACTATATAAATAGATGTATTTTACATTTTAATATTTTATAATATCACCATAAGGAAATATTAACTCCAAGGACAATGTTGCATTCGCAAAGTCTTTGACCTACAGGTAAAATGACCAAAATACCCCTCTACACATCACCGTACATTTAGAGAGGAAGAAGTATACTAACACCTCTCTAAATGACATCTACCATCCTTAGGCTTCTAGTCCAATGATTCACAACTTCCTGGAGTATTTTCACTTTCCAAGGGAGCTACCCTAAAGTAAACATCCAAGTCATGTTTTCCAGGGCCTTGGATATTTAGACCATTCAGACAACCACAAGGGGCGATGCAGTGTAGAAACTATCTTGTACAAGTCTGTCTTAACTAACTAATTATATATACCCAACATGCAAGTATATTGGCCCTACGATAGAACCTCAACTATAGCATATCAAAGTATATGCTTCCAGCTTCGCCAAACTACCAACTCATATTCAAGTCACAGAGTACTAATCCATACTGTAGCAGTAGTAGTCTAGGTTTCTACCATATAGTACTTTTAGAAACCACTACTACAAGTCTTGTTCTACGTATTCGAAATACGTTTATGTCATGAAGTGAGTGGGCTACTCACTGGCTAAAGGTAAGCCATTCCCCATTTGAAATTCATAACATAATAATCTAAACATGATGAGATTCTCATTCTCATCAATCGGTTAAGAACAAATGTTTATGTGTTTAAATAACCCATTATCCATACCTTACTGTGAAAGACCTCCATTCATATGGATCACTTATTTAAACATAATGGGTCTTTTTCAAATGAAATTGTGCACAAATAAAGAAAATAAAAGCACAAGAGATTTTCGAAAATAAATTCTTTTATTCACATATTCGATATTTACATAAAAAAAAAAACCTAGTCTAAAAGGGCGTACATTCCAACAAGGACATGATGATAAGATTAGGACATTCTCTTCATGTCTCCCATAGGACAACATTCCTATTTTTATGGAATGCAAGAAAACAAAAATTCAAACTTAACTAAGATAATCATGATAAAAACTTAAATAACGGGATTTGAACTCATGACCTTAGAGATTAATTCACAAAGCTCTAACCACTCAACCATAACAACTCTTGTTCTTATTTTCTCACCCAAATATTTTTCTTATTTAATCCTCAAGCTATCTTCCTATTTTGACCTTAAGCAAAATTACCATTTTACCCTTCCTATAAATAAGCATAACTAAGCCTTTTAACCTATAAATCATAATTTTAAAGCACATAAAATCATTCAAAAATATATATATTCATGCAAAATGATATGATTTGCATCCCGACCCCCTTACTCTAGGGTTGGCTTTAGGTGGGGTTTCACATCACACATACCCAACATGCAAGTATATTGGCCCTACGATAGAACCTCAACTATAGCATATCAAAGTACATGCTTCTAGCTTCGTCAGACCACCAACTCATACCAAGTCGTAGAGCACTAGTCCACGCTGTAGCAGTAGTAGTCTAGGTTTCTACCATATAATATTTTTAAGAAACCGCTACTACAGGTCATGTTCTATGTATTCAAAATACGCTTATGTCATGAAGTGAGTGGACTACTTACTGGCTAAAGGTAAACTATTCCCCATTTGAAATTCACAATATAATAACCTAGACATTATGAGATTTTCATTCTCATCAATCGGTTAAGAACGAACGTTTATGTATTAAATAACTCGTGATCCATACCTTACTGTGAAAGACCTCCATTCACATGGACCACTTACTTAAACACAATGGGTCTTTTCCAAATGTAATTGTACACAAATAACATGTAAATTCACAAATAATTTCTGAAAAAAATTCTTTTATTAAAACATTCGATATTTACATTAGAAACTTAGTCTAAGAGAGTATATTTCCCAATAATATCCTATTTGCACTCTAAGACTAAGTAAGTCCGTAGGTGCCCACCTCTATGGCGTCTTAAGTGTCTCTTGAAGTCTCTCTCAGCCAAAGGCTTGGTGAATGGATCAGCTAGATTGTTCTCGGAAGCAATCTGTTCTACCACGACTTTCCGTCTTTGATGAAATCCCGTATCAGGTGGTACTTCATCTCGATGTGCTTCCTTTTATTTTGGTTCCTAGGTTCTTTGGATTGTGATACTACTCCAGTATTGTCACAATATATTACAATCGGTCTATCCATGTGTGGCACGACTCCAAGTTTTGAAATGAACTTTCGGAGCCAGACTACTTCCTTGGATGCCTCCGAAGCTGCCACATACTCAGCTTCCATGGTTGAGTCAGCAATGCAAGATTGCTTGATACTCCTCTATGAAATAGCTCCTTCAGATAAGATGAAGACATATCCACTAGTGAATTTTCTCTCATCCTTATCCACCTGGAAGTCTGAGTCTGTATATCCTGTAGGAACCAAGTCATCAGCCCTATAAATCAGCATATAATCTCTCGTTCCCTTGAGGTACTTGAGAATATACTTTACAGCTTGCCAATGAACCTCCCCAAGGTTTGACTGATATCTGCTAACCAAGCCTACGATAAAGCAGATATCTAGCTTAGTACACAGCATAGCGTACATGAGACTTCCCACAGCCGAAGCGTAGGGAATTCTACTCATTCTGTCCTTTTCTTCTTGAGACTTAGGACAGTCCCTTGAGGAAAATGACAACCCATGTCTACAAGGAATTAGAACTCCCTTGTATGAGTCTATGCTATACCTGGCCAGTATCTTGTTAATGTATGCCGCTTGGGATAATCTTAACATTTTCTACTTCCTATTTTTTAGAAGTCTAATCCTGAGAATGTAGCTGGCTTCTCCCAAGTCCTTCATACTGAATTGACTAGACAGCCAAACCTTTGTAGATGACAATGACCCTACATTATTTCCAATGAGTAGAATGTCATCCACATACAAGACAAGAAAAACCACATTAATACTTTCAAGTTTTCTGTACACGCATGGTTCATCCTCGTTTTGAATAAAATTATAAGACTTTACAGTCTCATCAAAACGAATGTTCCGTACTCTCGATGACTGCTTAAATCCATAAATAGACTTCTTAAGCTTGCAAACCATATGTTCTTGGAAAACTGACATAACTTCTTGGGAAGATTAACAATTTCCTAAGTTAAGTGTGTTAACCACTACAAATTAATTTTCCTTCTAGGTAATGATCTAGAAGATAACTCCATCGAGGGGATGGTCGTGTCCTCTCATTTCCTATAGACATACCTCGCACTATGACCTCCAACGAGGGGCTGGCCGATAATGGTACGTGCACTGGGTTATTAATTACATCCCTTCATTAGATCTAGATTCTTGTAGTATCCCCATCCTATACGGGTTCACTCCCAGGGTGATACGAGGGGACCCACAATCTCTAATGAGGATCGTGGTGGAAGCCGTGGGGTCGTTGGAACCCCTCTCCCACTTAGCCTTTTAAAACAAGGGTTTTCTAAAAAATATTCTTTTGAAAATTTTCATTAAGTTTTCCCTTAACTCAAAAATAAAATATCTAAATCTATTAAAATTTCTATGTCAAGGTATATATCCTTTGAGAGATTTTTCTATGGACTAATTTTATTTAAGTTAAAAACTTAATGATTTCAAAAATCTTCCAATTAAAACTTTCTAGAGACTTTGGTCTCAAGTTTATTTGACAAAACAATTTGTTTTATGCCAAAATAAAACAAAATGGCTTTCTATTTTAACTTACAAAAATATCTAAATCCAATATATTTTCTATGTCAAGGATTAAATCCTTTGAGAAAATATCTAAAGATTAATTTTTGTTCAAGTTAAAATAACTATTTAATTTTTAAAGAAAAAAGTTTTCCTTGTATAAATATTCCCAAAGACTTTGGTCTTTGAGGAACCGTGCACATTGGTACATAAAAATAAATAGCATGCTAGAAAATAGTAGACGTTTTCATGCTTTTCTATTTTTAAATCTAAGTGCCTAGATAATAGAATTAAACTCATTAATTAATTAATTAATTAATTGTTTTGTTTAATCCTAAAATCCCTTACTAATATTTTTCATGCAAAAATATTTCTTGAATATTAACTATTACAAAATATTAACTTCGCTTGGTATGGACCCCAAAACCAAAAGAAATTGCAAGAAAAATTATAAAGAAAATTAAAAAATTTCTCCTTGGTCCATTGCACCCGCCGCACTGGATCAGGCACCTATTTGAACTATGATCCACTGCACCCGTCGCACAGAATCAGGACCCATGAGCAACCAGCTCACGAACCGGATTCCAGACCCGAGCCGGCACCAGTTCTAGCACCCCAAGTCAACACCGGTTGCGGTATGCTGAATCTCTTCCTGTAGTTTTTTTTTTGTTGCGATTTTGTTCTGCGAATTTCTTTTGTTTTTCTGCACAACTTCTGGCTCCGTTGGCTCTCCAATTTCAACCCAAATACAATGAAATCAACCAAAACCAATAACCGCATATACCCATAAACATTGGGCTTATAGATTTGCTAAGAAAAACAATAAATTACAAATCTCCCATACCTCAATCCGTGAGGTTTAACAGAGAATCTATCCATACCAAAACCACGAAAGATCATGGTTTAATTACACATATGTGTCCAGTTTTATTCAACCAGATGCATACTTCCTATATTTTTACAAAACATTTATACTTTGATACCAATTGAAAGGCTTAAGAAGGGAAAACACAGAGCACGCAGCGGAAGAGAAAATCCAAAAACTGGAAAAACTGAAGAACTGGAAAACCTGAACGGAGCTGGCGCCGGCTCTGGCAGCCTCAACCGGTGCCGGTTGTGCTCTGGCGGGACTCTGAGGTTAAAAATTTCTAACCTTTTCTTCTTATTCTCAAAGATGGCTGGATCGGAATATGTGCAACTGGGGTAGGTGTGTTGGTGGAAACTTCTGGTGCGATTCCTACAAACCTCCTACTCCGTCTTTGCATGTAGGTGAACGCTAAACTCTCGATCTTCCAGTATATGGCCCGCCTAATTCCGTTTGGTAAACAACTCACAAACTAAGGAATATTTTCAGGAGAGAGAGAGAGAGAGAGAGAGAGAGAGAGAGAGAGAGAGAGAGAGATGTCTGGTTTTTCTCCAGAGAAGAAGCCGTGAAAAGAACGTTATATCCAATTCTCTTGTTTAACCTAAATAAAACCCTAGGCTAAACTAGACTGGCCCATTGGACTCTTAGTTTAGCCTTTTAGACTTAATTAATTATTCTAATTTGAACCAAATAATTGGCCCAATTAATAATTAACTTTTCAGCCCAAATAAACTAGTCCAATAAATAAGCCTATATTAGTTTAGTCCCAGGTTAATATTTAATTATTCAAATTGGGCCAAAATCCTGAATAAATAATTAATCCACCAAACTAATTTAATTAATTCTCTCTCTCCATGGACCTTTATTTTATTCTAACCCAATAATTAAATCAGACTACTTAAATAAAATAAAATTTATTTAATTTAATTTAAGACCAATTCATTAGCCTGTATTTAATTAGGACTCACGATTTATATTGGGGACCAAAAGACACACCGCATTGGCTACTAAAATGACCAAAATATCCCTACTATATAAATAGCTATATTTTGCATTTTAAATATTTCTAATATCACCATAAGGAAATATTGACCCCAGGGACAATGCTGCGTTAGCAAAATCTTCGACCTACAGGTGTAATGACTAAAATACCCCTCTATACATCGCCGTACATTTAAAGAGGAAGAAGTGTACTAACACCTCTCTAAATGGCATTTACCATCCTTAGGCTTCTAGTCCTATGATCCACAACTTCCTAGATTGTTTCCGCTTTCCAAGGGAGCTACCCTAAAGCAAACATCCAAGCCATGTTTCTCAGGGCCCTGGATATTTAGATCATTCAGACAACCACAAGGGGCGATAAAATATAGAAATTATTTTGTACAAGTCTGTCTTAACTAACTAGTCACACATACCCAACATGCAAGTATATTGGCCATACGATAGAACCTCAACTATAGCATATCAAAGTATATGCTTCCAACTTCGTCAGATCACCAACTCATACTCAAATCGTAGAGTACTAGTGCACGCTATAGCAGTAGTAGTTTAGGTTTCTACCATGTAGTACTTTTAAGAAACCACTACTACAGGTCCTGTTCTACGTATTCAAAATACGCTTATGTCATGAAGTGAGTGGACTACTCACTGACTAAAGGTAAGTCATTCCCCATTTGGAGTTCACAACATAATAACCTAGACATGATAAGATTCCCATTCTCATCAATCGGTTAAGAACGAATGTTTATGTGTTAAGTAACATGTGATCCATACCTTACTGTGAAAGACCTCTATTCACATGGACCACTTACTTAAACACAATGAGTCTTTTCCAAACGTAATTGTGCACAAATAACATGTAAATTCACAAACAATTTCTGAAAAAAATTCTTTTATTAAAACATTCGATATTTATATCAGAAACCTAGTCTAAGAGGGTATATTTCCCAACAGGCTTTAGGTGGGGTTTCACATGCATCTATTGTAACATTTAAAAATGTTACACCAAATCCCGTTTTACAACATTTGGTCGTATTATAAAAAGGTTTTCTAAAAGTCAAAATTCAAAATTTATACTAACAATTTGAAATGTCTTAATAAGGGTTTTCCAACGTTCAAATTCAAAACTTATGTTAACATGTGAAAACATCATAATAGGTATTTGTAATATCATTTAGCACTGTCAAGTCAAACCTTTTCTCACAACAATTCCTTGTGTTATAACCATTTATTGTTACATTTTTTTTTTTTAGGTGCAAATAAGATGATATCTTTGCATACCTATAAAAAAATTTAATTCTTAAATATATATAATTTGACATAATAAAAAAAAACTAATGTCGAATATAATATAAAATCACATTAAGACCTAAAATATATGTCTGCATATATTAGGAAGTAGAAAATTCTTGTTACATATATAGATGTCTAGGAAGTCATGCTAACATCAAAACTATTAAAATTCTAACATCAATATCAAAACATACTTTTCTGTGATCTAACGTACTTTTCCTTAATCCAACGTACTTTTCCTTGGCAAAATAATCTAATGTACGTTTCCTTAATATGTAGCATCAAAAAAATACTTGCAACAAAGCATCCTCTCATGATCTTTCGTTTCGAATACTATGGACCTGCCATATATAAATTGTATACATAATTAAGTTAGAAAAAGTAGAATTTTAATATTCAATTGAGTAAAAATATTCAAATCTATGTGGTTACAGCAAGTGTCATATATCCTCAAGAAACTCATCTATTGTTAACGACACTCATGAACACAAGTATGCATCTTTTTTTGTTCATTAAAAAAAAATATAAATAGAACCATCTTATAATATAGACATGCAATAGCAAGATCGCAATGAATTGACCAAAATTCCTAAATGGATTGAGAAATTCCAAACCTTAAAATCATGCCAAACTGTCAAATCTATGCAGTATTTTAATGTCAGAGCATGAATTATTGGATGCATAAATCATGTTTTCAGAAGACTATAGATGATGAGGATGTTAAAGCCATTTGTATTATTGAATTTCATCTCTACTGCAATTTGCCAACCACCAAGAAAAACCCACAAAGAGAGTTTTTGACCTTCTGGCAAGCTGTGTGGACAGTTTATGCTTTGTGATGGCTACATTGTAAGTGCCAATGAGAATAATAAGTGAAAAGCATGACATGCTTCAAAGATACGATGTGTCACGAAGAATTGAATTTCATTTTTCTGATGGAAATTTATTTCTTGATCCCATGAAGATGGAAGATGCAGAGCCCTCTGATCAAATTTCAATTCAAACCTTCCAACTGGTGATTATAATTAATATTCATCCTTCATGTTGTTTTGCCCTCACCTCCACACAATCTGCCAAAAGGGATTTTCACATGCTTTTGTTTCCAGTGTTTAGTACGTACAGTGTTCCAAATTCTGATTATAGTTAGTTGCAACAATAACCTATCACGGGCGCATTATTTACATACACAACTCATTATCATGCCATATATTAATGCTTCAAATGCCCCTCATTGCCTACAAGTACCCCCCAGATTTCAAGAAATGATCTATAGAAGCTTTTGTCCCCTACATCCAGTTCTGCTTCCATGGATCAAATGTTTCTCTATCTTCTACTCTCAACTTTACTTGCTCAACCTCTTATTCTGATGGCTCAACCACCACAACCATGGGCTCACTGTTGGCAACCTTAACTAATCTAAACTTCAAATTATCCCATTCCCTTCCCAATACCACGCCATGAAAATCTAGTAAAAAAAACAGTCATTTTTCTCAATTCAAACTCAAACCCAACTTAGACAGAGAAGAAAGAATTTAAATATTACAAAATCAAACCCAACTTAGACCCAGAAGACAGATTAAGATCAAACCCATCTAGCAAATATTGCTCAAACTCATATACAAAAAATTATCTGCCTAGAACAAACATAAAAAATAATAATTTTCTTTAAATCTACTTATCAATTCCCTACATAATATATAGATATCCAACATTAAAAAAAACATATATATAAGCACTAGCCTATAGTAGATCAACCAAAGAATTACATTGTCATAAGAAAATAACACCACTAGAGTTAAATGTAAGCATTAAAGCACTAAACGTGGGTGAAATTTTTTATAAATAAAAATTTTCCCCTACTAGAAAGATATTCTCATCTTACAATAGCCTATCTAGGTAACTAGATAGAAATAATTACAATAGCATTGAAAACACATGCTATTAGAATTTAAAAATGTTAATTAAATGCAAAAAACCTACATTATCTTTTGTCTTATATAAATGTTGTGAGTTATAATTACAGGGAAAAGCTATGAGAGAGCAGCAACCAATTGTGTGAGAAAGGCACAACATAAGACAAGAAAGCTAGGGGAGGTATATAGTTCAATATTGTTCCGACTAGTGTAGACAAAAGGTAAAATTCTAACTCTCTGTGAATTGCTGTAAATCTATATTTTAGAATAGATTACTACTAAGAGTATAGAGTTTTGTGTAGAGTTTGTAAATGACAAAGATCATTAAGACAACAAGTAGAGGGAGAGACATTGCAGAATGGAAAGACTAGTGTTACACTATTAATCTTGAAGGAACATCAAAATATGGCTTAGCAAAATCATTTGCAAATTCCAGTTGTTACTTATCACGATAGTAGACAACTAGCTCATGTTTGACACCTAAATTTATTTTGGTGGATGGCAATTCAATGCAGTTATAGGAAAGTGAATAGCCAATGTTTTGCAACTAGGCATTACTAGATAAATTTTGATGCTGCAACTGCTATACATGGTTAAGCAATATTGAAGAGTAGGACAAGAAATGCTAAGGATTCACATGCATGTGTACAACCTCTGAAGTTTCCTAAGTTGAAACAGGAAAATTTGGCAAAGCTATAAAGTCTTCAAAGATATGTGCATTTGTTATTATTCCTTCAATTCCAAAACAAATTTCCTTATTTCCTTTGGAGTATGTCCAAAATATAGCACCTCCTTTAAATAATCTATTTCCCAATTTGAAGTTCCTGGTTTATATTAATTAAGTGAGGGACAACTTCCACTTGTAAGTTGAGCAGAAGGGGGGTCAAAGTAAATGCATATAAATTTATACCACTACTCTCACTTTAAAAATAAAAGCATGTCAAACTCTTATCATAATAGGGCACATAGTAACTCATTCAAAGTAAGGTATAAATATACTGAGTAGACAAAAGTCTAAATTTTTATGCCAAGCAAAATGTGGGCATTTTTTTTTTTTTTTTTTTTGGAAGAAAGGAAGCATTTTAAAACAGCTTTAAGAAGACTTTTTAGCATGAAGTGAAATAGCTAAAGGGTGATGTTAAGATTGTTTTCTTCTTGTTTATGATATTTTAGTAAAAACCAAATAGAAACATATTTGTGCTTTTTCCTGCCTTCCTTTCTGGCAAATAAGAAGCATAAGACAAAATACACTTGCATAGTATAAAAAGGGGTTCTTCCTTTTTCCTTAAGTGTTATTTTAGTCAGGCATACCTTCAATACCTTGTTTCGAACCTCCCTTTCTCCACCATTAAAATCTCCAAACTATATTAAATATAAGAATTGTAGACAACAAAGTAACTTGTACATTGAATAGCAAAAAGTACCATGACTTCTATTCATTTTTCTTTGACTCAAGTCTCCCTTACCCATCCACTTTTGCTTAACAGCTCACTTCAACTAGTGCTTTACCTGCCACAATCTCTCCCTTTCTCTCTCCATTTGGATCCACCACCAAAATATTTGAACCTAAAATTACAAGCAAGCTCATGAAAAAGAGTAGGTCAGACCATGAAATCTCAATACTCTAAAGTTATCCAGAATATCAAGTTTGATTTGTTGTTAAAAGAGGAGAGAAAATATTTGAAAAAAAGGTGTATATAGATTACTTCAAGGAAGAAAAAATGAACATCTAAAAAGGAATATTTTCCTTCTTTTAATTAACTACGATTTAGTCCTTTGGAACAAACTTACATTATTATCAAAATATAAAAGAAATCCAATCTTTTTTCTGCTATAATATCCTATTAACTGTATCATCTGCTACTAAGTATATTGCATTGGACCATTGTTTTTATTATTACTCCATAGACTTGAGAAAAAACTTAATGATGCTAAGCAGAAAAATCTATTCTTGCACCTAGGGACTACTTTTATATACCATATGCCATACATAAGTACCACAGAGATAGTACAAGAATGACAAAAAACAAAGTACAGGGATAATAACATAGGTGCACATCATTACATATACCTAAGTGATGGCCAACACAAAATGCGATATATAATTCCTAATAGAAAATACAAGAATTCTACTTTAGATTCCAAAGTGTTTTGATTTGCCTACACAACAACTCTATGGGCACCTAAAAAAATGAGAAATCTACTAGAAGAAAAATCAAAATTCTTCCAGGAAAGATGATTAACAATTAAGTTCTAGAAATGCTCTTTCTAAAATAGTTAGATGTGGTGTCAAATCCATTGACATTAGAAATAAGAACAACTTCCGCAGCATAAGATTCCCAAAGAATAGAACAAAAATATAAACAAATCACATCAAATTCAGAAAAGTTGTTAGAAGACAAAGTGTGGAACCAAAAATATTGAATGCCTAGCTAACAACAAATCTCAGAAGATATTACATTGTTGGAAATCTTCAGAAGGATCAAACTAACAAATTGCACACCAACTAAGAAAGGGGAAAATTAGAAATCACGCAGTAGCTAAGAAAAAATTGTACCTTTGTTGTGCTCCATCGCTCCACGGTCGGTGCCTTGTAAATCTTCTAGATTGACGGCAGCTAAGAAAGGGATAAAAGGTTGCAATCGATCTGAGAGAGAGAGAGAGAGAGAGAGAGAGAGAGAGGAGAGCTATCCATGGATTAAAACTTGGTAATAATTGAGAATTTCATATCGCTTAGAGATAGGAGCATTGGGTTCTTCCAAAATTTAGGGGTTTTGTAGTTAATACCTCTCGAGTTCAATTAGAGAAGTAGAGATACCCTCTAATTGGCTTAAGAGTAGGGAATTTATAACTCAAAAGAGAGTGAATTTTGCAATTGTGACTTCTACTGGTGCTGGAATTAAGAATTTAGCTATATTATGTTTGATTTGGTACTTGACTAATTTATGGAGATTCTTAACAAGTACAAATCTTTCACTTCTTTTCTTATCTTTGATTTTCTCATTATCTTTCACTTCTTTTCTAATCTTTGATTTTATTATGGCCAATCTCATGTGGGGTGATATTGATTCTTTAGGTTTGTCAATTATAATTAATCTATTATATTAATTAGTTAGGCTAAATAATGGGAAAAGAATTAATAGGAGTACTTTTATCCCTTGCCCGAGGAACCTCGATACTTACCATTAAAACACTATAGTACATGACTGTTGGGATTCGTGGACTCCTAAACGCGGAAAACATCTACGAATCCCTCCCGAGGACCCAAGTAAACGATTAAGAAGATGTAAACGATTAAGAGTTACCTCGCAGTTCTTGTAATCGAAATCCTTCGATTACGGTTTGCTGTTGTTGTACGTTCGACCGAACAATCACCGAGACACTTGCGGTATGCGAACGTCCTCTACGGATACACACCGCGAACTCACTCGATACCCGGGGAGTGCTAGCGCCTAGGGTTTGAGAGGTTTTTTTCTTTCTCTGGTAGAGAATGGCACGAATGTTCTCAACCGAAAAATTGGACTATCGAAAGACGGCTAGGGTTTTCTTAAAAAACCCTCGAACCTCTTAGAGTCCAACCCTAATCATATCTTATCATATTCTAATTTAAATTCAAATTAAATTAAAGCTGATATGATAAGATTACTGCCATTATCTCGGTAATTTAACTAATTATTTTACCGAGTCAGATTCTTATAATCTGGATATCATCCAGATTCATCGAACTTGGTCACCAGAAAAATAACCTAACAAGTTCGCTTATTGTGTGACCCTATAGGTTCATTTAACACTGGCAGCGTGCCTAAATCGTATTTAAATGGCCCACAAGTTATAAGCGGTTTCTAGCAAAACATTATAACTATCCAGGTTAAATGAAGATCGGTGATCTCTTTGAACCAAACCATAATTTTATATTTAGTCCCTTTGTCACACGATATCCAGATTAAGCATAAGGCACGGAGCATGTCATCCTTATTAAGCTTAATCAATTATTTCTTGATTTCATAGTAGACTGTTCAAACAAATGATATCAATATCTTAGATTGATATATTTGAGCACGGCCATGCATTTTTAACAGTCTAACTTATCAAGGGGCCCATGGATATCTCTCCCATAATTGAGAGGGACAAATTCCTTCACAATCAATCATATTCCTCTCCTTGATTTATTTTATATCCAACGAGTAGTCTAATTTATTATCTAGTTAAAGACAACTTTAGACAATGTCAAAATATAGAATTTATCAAGTAAGAAACTATGATGAATTTAGGTCGAAGGACTTTCAATATTATTATGGCTAGAAAGTACTTATGACATATTCCATGAAGTACTCTCACGAGTGGGTCATGTCCAATACAATGTTCTCTAACATTTATTTATGTCTTGACTCGATATCACAAATATCCATGGCCAGTAAAACATAGCCATCAAGTCACAAACATACTAATCTTAATTTATTATTATTCCAATAATAATAATCGATCAGGGACAGTTTTAGAATAGTCATTGTATTCATTGTAGGGTTTTACTATCAAGTCACGTACTTGATGACCAACAAAACAAAATTCACTATTCATGGAAAGGAAAGCCTCATAATATTATATAAAACATAATGACAATTGTATAAGTACAAATTGACTCTAGGGCATATCCCCAACACATGATGGGTATAATTGTCCAATTGTGTGTTTTGAATATTTTAGTATTATAATTTAAAACTTGATTCATGCGTGTAATTTTCATTACTATTTTCTCAAAACCTCACAACAAGACTCTCTCACACTAAAACATTTGCTTATCCTCAGGAAAAACAAAATTATTCCCAAACAATCAAATAGCGTACAAGCAAAATACAATTATTTGCAAATAAGCAGAATGGTTTTACAAGCAACATGAATGATTTTAAATATAACATATTGGGAAAATTACCAAGAGCAAGTCAACATATATCACTACAAGATAAAACTAATTTTGCGACTATCAAATCCGTCGCTAATCGAGTTTAGCAACAAATCAGCAATGGATTACGACCGCAATGAGCGTCGCAATTCGCAATTGAATGAAAATCTGTAGCAAACAGTGACGGATTTACGATGGCTATTTAATTGATGACATTATAATTTAGTTTATAATTAAAGTAGTGATGGCAAAAAAATTATTTAAAAAATTAATTAATTTAGCAACAAATTTGCGACGACAAGATATTTTATTTTAAAAAATTAATTAATTCAACAATAGATTTGCAAAGGCAAAAAAATTAATTAATTTAGTGATGGATTTGGGACGGCTAATAATTTTTATTTAAAAAAAATTAATTAATTTAGCGACGAATTTGCAACAGTAAAAAAATTATTTTAATATATAAATAATTAATTAGCTCTGCAACCCACCTGACCCGACAAGAATATTATGAGATTATGTCAGATATGAGACTCGAACCCATGTCCTTATTGTGGGGGAGAACGTGCTCCATCACTAAGCTGTGATTTATTGTGTTATATATTAATTATATAGTATTTTTTTTAATTAGCGACGGATTTGTAAGGGATTTGCGAGAATCTACAATGACCAAATTTCCCCCCACAAAGCCGTAACTAATTTGCGACGGCTCATTTTTTAAATTTTAAAAATATATTTGTTTTTAAATTTTGGAAGGTTGTCACAGATCCGTTGCTATTAGCTACGGCTTTGCGATGGCCATCCAAGATTAGCAAGGGATTTGCCACGACACTTTACTTTTTTAGTGTTAATCAAATATTAAAAAAGACCGTCGTAAATCCATTGCTAATTAATAATGGATTTACGACAACTCATTTTTTTCAAATTTTAAAAAATAAATTTATTTTTTCATCTTTGGATGGCTATCGCAAAGCCATTTCTAATAGCAATAGATTTGCAACAACTATCCAAAATTTAAAAATAAATTAATTTTTTAAAAAATAAACCATTGCAAATCCGTTGCTAGTGCGAATGTCTTTTTTAATATTCGATTAACACTAAAAAATTAAAGTGCCATTGCAAATCCCTTGCTAATTAGCAACGGATTTACGATGGTTTATTTGTTCAAATTTTAAAAAATAAATTTATTTTTCATTATTGGATGGTAGCCGCAAAACCGTCGCTAATTAACAATGGATTTGTGATGGCTCGTGTCTTCAAATTTTAAAAAATAAATTTATTTTTCAATTTTGGATGGCCACGTAAAGCTATCACTAATTAGCAATGGATTTGTGACTGCTAGTTTTTTTAATTTTTAAAAAATAATATTATTTTCGAATTTCAGATGGCCGTCATAAAGCTATCGCTAATTAGCAACATATTTATGATGGCTAATTTTTTCAAATTTTAAAAAATAAATTTATTTTTGAATTTTGAATAGCCATCACAAAGCCATTGCTGATTTGCGATGTCACTTTAATTTTTTAGTATTAATTAAATATTAAAAAAGTCCAAGCCGTCGCTAATTAGTGACAGGTTTGCGACGACTTTCAATTTAATTAGTGCTTATAAATAATTAAAAAATAATTGCAAATCCATCTTTAATTAGCGAAGGCTAAAGGTCCATTGCAAAGTCGTCGCTAATAGCAATGGATTAGCCACGGACTTTCAAAAAATAAATTTGTTTTCGAATTTTTGACTCCCGTCACTCTTCCATCGCATTAGCAACGGCAAATATCCATTGCTAATTATCATTTTTCATGTAGTGTATGCAAATAAAGTAAACATGGTAGAGATATTATTCCTCCCTTACCTTAGAATTCAATCTACCACTTATCCATCTAGGCCAATCCTATGTATATCCATATATTAAATATGACACAACCAAGACTATCTAAATCAAATTAGACAAGTTTGTATCAAATGAATATGATTCACTTCACTCCTTAGGCCAAGAGTATAAACAATGTGATTTATGTAAGATAGGCTAACTGACTAACTCTAATCTTGTAGCTTACACAAAGTACAAACATCACATTACAATAATACATTTCAACTTTAATATAACATTACAATAATACATTTTAACTTGGAATAACAAAGTAGGAGCCTCTCATTTTTCATTATTTTTCTACAAAGGAATAAATTTATAATAATTTTGACTTGAATACTCTTTTGCATCCTTTGCATTTTTGCTTTTTACCTTTTCTTTTCTTGCTTTTATTCTCTCTCTCTCTCTCTCTCTCTCTTTTAATCACACGTTGTTTTTGGTCATAGGACATGCTTTTTGCATTCTTAGAGCCTTTTTTCTCCTCACTTTGATAGGTGCATTGAGCAACATATCTCTTGCTCCTATTTGCCTTTACAATGGAGGGTATACAATATACAATTAAAGATTTATATAATAAAGATACAAAATAAATAAATGACTGAATGAATGAATGGGAATTGCAATGAAATTAGAGATAAGCCAACAATCTACACTCTATATTTCATTACACCATCCTTATCTATTCTTAAAGAATCAAATTTCACAACATTTTCAAAGGTATAAACAAAGTTAACTTACTTCTCAAAACTTAGCCTATGCCATACTTAATATATAAATTTACATAAAATCAACTTTTCTAGAAAAGTCTTAAGTAGAATTTTCAAGTAAAAAGATAAATAATAGTTCTACCAAACTAACACATATCAACACATATACCAAAAGGTCTTAACACTAACCCAACAATGCAAAAAAAAAAAAAACGAAAAAAAATTAGCCCAAATACAAAAACAAAAATTTTAGCCCAAAAATAAGAAAATTTTCAAAATAATCAATAAAAATTTGTAAAAGAAAAATTATTCAATATCTCCCCCTACTTAAATGGGATAATGTCCTCATTGTCTAAAATATATGATACAAATACATTTATATGATTAAAAAAAAATAGGGAGGAGAGGAAAATCAATACTCTATGGGTATCTTGAAGCTTATTATCCAAAACATTGATGTTGACTGTATTAAACAACGCCGATCAAAAGGTAATAACCAGTGTCACTTATTCCCAATATCTTAGCTCTACAAATGATTGGCGCTATTTTATATGAACTAAATGGTGTTGTTTATGTTATATTCCTATAAAAACAACAACAAATACAATGGCACACATAGGCCAAAGAAAGAACATCAAGGAGACAAACAATAAGAATACATATATACACCAATATTTTAATAAAATTATAAGATCAACTAATAAGAGAAAAACCAAAACCAAAACACATATTACACTAATAACACTAGAACAATACAACAAAATTAATGACTAAACCAAAATGTATACTCTTCTTATACAATTGCCTAAACAATTAATATCCATTTACTAAGCTTTCTATCACTTTTAAGAACAATTATTTTATTCTCAACTCTTTTATTATACCACTAAGTACATTCGTAATCATCAAAGTGAATAAAATGAATAGAAAGCTCAAACGATTATTGGAAAAAAAGAAAAATATTTCTACAACAACAATCATTAATCAATGCTACAAACTCTAAAAATCAAAATAAGGTTTCCAATCAATTAAAAAATTAGCCCTCAACACTACTATAACTATTATACAAAATCTCCACAAACTTGACAAAATCTCCATCCCAACAACAACATTTCAAAAATCCTAACTTCAACTACACAAGCCATCGAACTCCTCAACACATTCACTACTACTACAATCAAGTTTTTAGTCTTCACAAAGTATATTACAACAAAAACCACCAAAACTACCATAACAAGACTAAAAGAAAATTTTCACAATAACAACACTAAATTCCCAACCAAATATACAACATTAACCAAACCCTTAAATTAACCAAGACCATTATAATAACACTTAAATCTATAAAACAAAAATTATATAACAAGGTTTTCTTTGATAGTAATTCAACAAACATAATGATACAATACACTATAACTCAATATATTTTATTTATTTCAATAAAGAATCAAAACATTATACTAAGAAGATCTAAAAAGAAAAGAAATTTATGTACAAGTATAGTTAGTATATATGCACAAATAAAGAAATAAATATTTACATAAAACAATAAGTAATATTCACAAAGATATACATGACCAAATCAATAGAATCTATATTTTCATAATATTATCCATATTTCCTGGTAATAGTGCCAAAAACTTGTTATATGATTTCGAGTGTTTAAAATCGTAACGACAATTACACACACATATCAAATTTTAAATTAAAATACCAAAATACTCAAAACACATAATTGAGAAAGTATACCCATTATGTAGTATAATATTTTAATGGCAAGTATGAAGATCCTCGAGAAAGGGATAAAGGTACTACTACTAACTCTTATTCTTTTGTTTAGCCTAACTAATTAACATAATAGATTAATTACAATGGGCAAACCTAGAGAATCAACATCACCCCACACAAGATTAGTCATGAGAAAATCAAGGATAAGAAAATGAGAAAAGATATGAACTTGTCAAGAATTCCCTTAAATTAGACAAGTACCAAAACAAACTCAAGATAACTAAATTCTCAATTCTAACACTGGTAGAGGTCACAAATACAAAATTCACTCACTCTCGAGTTACAAATTCCCTATTCTTGAGCCAATTAGAGGGTATCTTTACTTCTCTAATTGAACTCAAGAAGCATTAACTACAAAACTCCCAAATTTCAAAACAATCCAATACCCCTATCTCTAGGCAATATTAAATTCTCAATAATTACCAAGTTCTAATCCCCCAACCTCTTTCTCGAGTTAATCGAAGAAAAATTCATATTGAACCCATTTGAATTGAATCCAATTCCTAACACTACCTCTCAAATTCATTAGAAGAGAGTAAACTAAAAAAAGAATCCAACGTAATAAATCCAAGTAATCATTCAATAAAAATGAAAATCTAACAAATCATGAGTAGATCTAATACAAGAAGAAATTAAGGTTCATCCCTTCAAGAACAATTGAAACAATCCATGCAAATTGACAAAAGAAAACAAAGAAAAGAGAGTAAGAAATACTCATAGATAAGCTGTCTCTTTATCTCTATTTTCAATCTTCTTGAATCAACCTCCAAATCTTCTCAATCTTTTCTCTCTTGTGTGGGAATGTTTTTTCTCTCTGTTGACTACCCAAAGTGGTTTGGAAAAGTTCTATTTTATAGGCCTTGGAAAGCCTTAAAAATTGCATAAAATCAAATCCGCATTTCTGTTTTGTAAACTTGCACAATGCCATTTGAGTTGATATAAATGGCACCGTTTACTCTCAGTATACTTGCACGGTGCCATTTTGAGTTGATCTACACGACGACGTTTACTCTCAATATCTCTCTTTTTTTTAAAGCCTAGCCAGCCATGCCTTTCTTTTTGTTATATTCTTCTTCTCTTTCTTTTTCTTTAATTTTCGTCTTTTTTCATCATTTTCTTCATCCAATGCTCATTTATTTAATCCTATATAAAATAATATAAAATTGTGGGAATGAGTAATTATATAAATATTATTTTACAATAAATATAGTACAATTTATATAGAAAATAAGTGCATAATGAGTACATATTAGAGTCACCTCTAAAATCTTATGTTGCCTGATTTGTTCTGAATTTGGCCCCTAAATTTGGGTCCAATAAGGACACTAGGCCTAAAAAGAACGTGAATATGATACCTCTAATCTTTACATGAAATTGGAATGAGAAATATGCATGGCATATGAGGATGGCTTTAAACACCAATTATCAATTTGATATATCTATTTTGGTCTAACGAAGATGACGGCCAAATAGTCGACCACGAGGACTGCCAGACCCATAGTCGTGTTTCTAAGCTAGTGCTTAGGCACATTCTTATTTTTCATTCACACTTTTCATCTAAATTTTATGTGGGATTGGGTGGGACTACAATGAAAATTGTAAATGGTATATAAGGATGGATCTAAATACCCACTACCAATTTGAGATATCTATTTTAACCCAACGAAGAAGATGGTCAAATAGTTGACTGTGGATGCTACTAGACTTATTGTCGCATTATTAGGTTTACAAGCATGGGTGTGGAAAGAAAGGGCTCATTTAATTAACGTGAAATTTGAATATTGAAGTTTGAATATTTAAGTACTGAATTTTGAAGTCTTAAGACCGATTCTAAAATCTGAAATTTGAATTAATTATAATTAATTTTTACATTATACTTTATTATAATTTAGATTAAATATAAAATATTAATAATTACATGAATATTTAATATATTTAGATTTCAAACTTAAATAACTGTCTAATTCACTTAAAATTTATAATAGAATTTCAATACGTCCTAATCAATTAAGTAATAATAAAAATTTATTATCAAACACATATAATTAATTAAATATTTAATATTATCCGTTATCAAACGCTCTTAATAAACTAATTACTTAATTAATTAATTTTAAATACTTAATTGAGTTACTAAACATGTCCTAAATGCTACATTGTGTGCTGAGGTACCTCTAGAATCTTACGCCGCCTTATTAGTTTTGAGTTTGCCCTCTAAGTTTGGGCTCAATGAGGGTGCTTGGGCTTGAAAGATAGGTGAATGCGACACCTTAATTTCATATGAGATTGATATGAGAAGTGTAAATGGTCTATAAAGATTAATCTAAATACCTATTGTTAACTTAAGATATTTATTTTGATTTAACAAAGATGATGGCTAAGTAACTACAGGTGTTGTTAGGCTCACAATCGCATTTCCGGACTCACAAACACAAGCGTGACATTAAGAGTTTTCCATTTATAAAACCTTGGTATATAGCCCGTCGCCCTTTTTTGAAATGTAACCACCTTAAAGGTGCTATTAGACTTGAAAATAAATGAAAAGAAACCAGAGATGGACAAGCTTTCTAAAGACAAGAACATACGAGCCCACCAAAAAAAAAAAAAAAGTGTTTTCAAGCAAGAAATGCCTGCATGTATTTTGAAAAAAAAAAAAAGTAACTAGAATTTTTAATACAGTGGGACCTACATCTGTAAACTTAATGTAATTTATCCATAAATTATTCGAGATAAGAAATGAAATCTGTCCTTAAAAAAAAAGATATGGGAGGTGAGGGTATTTTTTTTTTTTTTTCCTTTTTAGCATTGTTATAGGATATAAAACATATTTATAATTTGTCTTTCTTCTGTTTCCTTTTTAATATATGAGAGAATGGCAATTTAAATTTAAAATTTACTATCTTGAACAATACTGTTAACTAACAGGGTAACATACCTTATCATGTGTTAATGTATCTTTTTTTTTTTTTTTTAATTAGGGGTGGAAATAAGCTAGTCATGCTGAACTAAGTTAAGGCTGACTTAAGCTATATTTAGTTTAGTTTGTCGATCAACTTATACTTGCTGTGAGTTGGCCTATTTTATTAGCTCAAACTTAATTAATTCGTAAATAGCTTATAAGCACCATAGTTTGACATTTATCATAGAGTTAAAATTAAACTTACAAATCCTATTATTACATATTCAATCTAAAATTAAAACAATCAATGAAGCTGAAAAATATATATATAAACAATTAACCAATTTACAATTAGTTTAATATAATAAAATATAAAACAACCAACAACATATCGCATTTAATCAAAGGAACTATAGTATTCTTAACTGTAATTTAAAGTAAAGCTTTCTTAACTACAATTGAAGTAAAATTAAAATTATCCAATAAATATTCATCTAACAAAAAGTATACTACTTATAATAAGTAACACCATTTTGATGGCTTTTTCTATATAAGTAATGTAATCTATGTAAATTTTTTATGTTAAATTTACTAAATTATAAAAAAGAGTATAATGTATAAAATAAGTGATGCTCATCAATGATCGGAGATAAAGGTAGAGATATGTCTTAATTTTTTCATATGATATATTTTCCCTTAATTAGCATATATCATTTTTAAAAAAATATTTAAACTATATAATATATTATAAAACTCACACACAGACTGTGTATAAGAGCTCATGAGATAAATGACTTTTCATAACTCAAACTTAACTTACATTTTAAATGAGTAAAAAATCTTAACTAACATATCACTTATTTAGTTTTAAAATCTTAACTAAATTATTGAGCTAAATATTGAATTGAATTATAAATTACTCATTGTTTGACCCAACTCATTTTCACTCTTATTTTTAATTAGTAAATTGATGTCCCATGTGGTACATATATTCACCTTCTCTCTCATTTTTCTTCTGATATTTGCATAATTCCATCCTCAACATTTTAAAAAGCGATTGGCAATTTCGTCCTTCAAAATATGGCACCTTTTTAATAGAGCCCCTCATAATATAAAATGCTGTCGTTGGTGCTCCGACTTCCCATACTGTCCTGCGGCATCGAACTTAACCATACTGTTCCCTTTTGTAACATCTTCACAAGCTCAATTTAATGGTTAATATGTAAATGACAATCACAGATTCACTGCCTGTCACCAACATATATGACACTACACTACACTCAGGGCCGTGTTTAGAAAATTAAGAGCCCTAGACCATATTTTTATAGAGGCCTAACCTGTTTCTCTCTTTATTAAGAATATTACTTTTAGGTGAATGAGTTTTTTAAATCTTATAATTTTTCATAATTTTTTAAAACCACATCATTTTTTAGATTTATTTAATATATTATTAACTAAAAAGTTAAAAAAAAACGACCACATATTTAGTTTTTTATTAAAAATAAAGTACCCAAATAAAATAACTAACAAGAATAAAAAATATAAATCAACCAAAAATTTAAAAAAACAAAAGAAGATTATAGAATAATAAAGGGTAAATAATTTTTTAGTACCTTGTATAATAATATATCTACCCTTTAGTATATTAAAGTTTCAATAACTACTTTTTACTCCCGTCAACTTTAGATTAAATAGTAAAATTACTAATGTATTCTAAAACTATTTACATCAACATCTCTTGAAGTTTTTTTAGTATACAAGAAACATTCCCTCCCTAAAATTTTATACCGACTTCCCCTATTATTACTTTTTGATAGAAAAATTATTAATTTTCTTTTCTAACTTAAAAAAAAATTACTTTAACCAAATGTTGTTCACATATAAGCATGAAAAATAAATCATTTATAGATTTATAAAATAACAAATGAGAATATATTTATTTGAGAAAAATGTGTTTACTTAATCATCCACAATTTTATTTTAATATTATTTTATTGGTAATAATTGCATTATTCGATTTTTTTTAAGATGAACACACATACACTCTCTCTATATATATTATTAAATCACATAAATTAGCATTTTTATCATAATAGGTGTTTTTTATAACTGAATTGATAAGTAAACAATAAAAATAAAATATTATTTATGCAATGATAAAGAATAGAAGAAACTTTTATGTTTATATATATATATATATATATATATATATATATATATAAAGAAAATAAAATATGAATGTTTGAATATGTTTTTAATTATTTTTATTTTAACATGTTAGATAAATAAATTATCATGAAATTTACGTAATAATGTCACATTTGCTATATTTTAAACGTACTTATTTAAATAAATAAAGTTGAGGTTTGAATGTCCAAGTATAAATATTTAAGTATTAAAATTTGAAGATTAATATTTGATGACTAAATTCTGAAATTTAAAATTTTAAATTTGAAGATGAATATTGAATTAATTAATTAATTAATTTTACATTATATTTTATTAAAAATTATATTAAATAAAAATATTAATAATTACATACGTATTTAAAATGTTTAAATTTCAAATATAAATAATTTATATTTCATTTAAAATTTATAATATGATTTTAATACGTTTTAATTAATTAAATGATATTAATAATTTATTATTAAACATACTAAAATAATTAAATACTTAATATTATTTATTATTAAACGTACTTATTTAAATAAATAAATAAATAATTTTAAATAATTTTCTCGATTTATAGTGAGAAGTTTTTCTAAATCTTTGTGTCTATTGGTAGAGTTATATTTGAACACAAATTTCAAATTTTTGAACTCGAATTCAAACAGAATCGAATACTATTCGAATTTATTCATTTATTAATCAAGTTCGAATTTGTTCAATTATTATTTGATAATGTTCGAATTCAGTTGTGTTCGAATTTGAAAAACTCAATTAATATTCGAGTTCAAATTATTTGAATTTATTTATATTTTAATATAATAAAATATATTATAAAATATAAATAAATATAATATAATAAATTAATTTTTTAAAATATATAATATATTCATAAATATATTCAATTTTAATTAATTACTAATTAAATAAATCTTATTTAAATACGAACAAAATTCGTTTACAACTCTAACGAAATAACAAATGTATCTGTCTTATCGTCCCAATCCAGACTTTCTATCAATTGGAGCTGGGCCAAGAGCCAACTAACAGTAGGTTCAATTGATGACCCACAAAGCGCAAACTGCAGTTTGGGCCAAAATAGGAAACCCCGATTGTATACGGCTTCGCTTTTTTAGGGCTGGCTTCATTGGATTTGCGAGACCCAAAAAATTAAATATTTAAATTTAAATATAGAGCACTATATTACAGTAGTACTTCATTTTTTTTTTTCGTTTTTGCAATTTGACTCCCAATATTTATTTTTTGCAATCAATGTGACATTTCTCCCTTATGTACTTCATTAATGACTACTTTGTATCTAGCGAGTATTTGTATGTAAAGTCAAAATAAGAAATGATTCATTTAATAAGATGAACATTTTAGTGTTTCTTAATAGAATTTTTAAAATTTTCAATCGCGAATTGAAAAAAATTAAGAAAGAATTTGAAAATTCTAAAAGATACCATAATGATCTGTTTAATGTATAAATTGCATTGGTAGAATAAAAATATTTTCCGACTACAATGACTAGTGACAGGACGTATGATGATTTTTTAGAAATAAAAAAAATTCACAATTATTGTGGAAAAGGTTTATGGGCTTGGAAATTTATTCATAGGACAATTAGGAAAGTAAAATAAGGCCCATGAAATATTTCAGCAAGAGAGAGGTTGGTTTGAATTCATAAAGCCCAACAAAATATTAAAGAAATAATTTTTGTATTAAAGCCCAAAAGGCCCACTTGAACACTAAGCATTTCAACATGGTTTCAAGAACTTCTCTAACCTTCTACTCCTGCCACCTAACTTCCAAATGTGCCACCTATCTTTTAATTAATCATGTGAAGTATTAAAACATCAAAAAGAAGAAGAAAACCGGTTGGGAGCAAGCATAACTGAGAAGAGAGAGAAAGTAAGGAGAAAAAGAAGAAACGTGAGAGAAAGAGAAATAAAGAAGATCTTGGGGCTTTGCAAGCCACTCATCAAAGAGAAGGTAAAATGCTTGCTTTCTTGAATTAAAGTTATTGTATGGATTATAAGGATTATTTTGATATGATTTTGTAGAGAAATAGCAAGAATTATACTTATGCTTGAAGAAGTATTTTTATTGTGGTATTGTTTTTGTTGATGTTCTATGTGGCGGTGGATTTGTGCTATGCTTTGTTGTGATTTTTATGTCATTTGATGAATTTTTGGAGGAGTTATGGTAAACTAAGCATGGCTACATTCATGAAGAAATGATGGAAGAAAGAAAATGAATTAAGGAGTTGTGATTGTTAAAGAAAAACCAAAGCTTGATATATGTTGTTCAAGGCTGCTGGTTTTGATGTGTTGATTATGTGATTTTTTCGCTATCTCCATGACTGGGATTAGGACTGATTTGTGATGTTAACATGAAGATTGAAGTGAATTAAGCGGTGTTTAAGTCCTAGAATGAAGATAGAATAGTTGGTGAATACATTTAGGAGGAAAAAAAAATGTTGAACCATGGAAAAGTTCGGACATTTTAGCTCCAGTAGTTTTCCAGTATAAGTTGAATGGACTTCATGATTTTGTAGCTAATGATCTTAGGAGCATTTTGGGCAAATTTGATGTGATTTGGGTTTGTGGATCAAAAGTTATGGCAAAAAAAAAAAAAAAAAAGAAAAAGAAAGTGTGTAATGATGACATAATTGCATAATTTTGTTGAAGTTAATATATGTTTGTATTGTTTTCATTTGTATTAATGAATGTATTAGAAGACAAGAGGATATAAGAATGTCTTGTACGCATACTTGGGGAAGGAGTAAAGAAATGAATTAATGGACTTGTGATCACCTCAAATAATGCATTTTATTTCTAGTAAGAAATGATGAATATGGAAATTGGTAATTTCCTTGTAGTGTATTGTTGTTAGCAATAGCTATATATCTTAGTTCTGATAACTAAGCGAGGGTGGCTGAATCCTTAATATAGGTGTTCCACACTAAGGATTTTGTGAGGATTGATAGACGATACGGTACTACGTTAGCGCTTTATAAGGTGAGTTCTATAGATCTTATAAACACCGTTTTGTGCTAGTGATTTTATTAAATGTACTATGATCGAATGTGATATGGATGTTGTGAATCCATTTGGTTTTTCTGAACCAAAATATGGCTTTCCTGAATAAAATTGGTTTTGTACTCTACTGTGGTTCAATATGAAAAATGTGATTTTTCATGCATATAGTGTTGAAGTCTTGATGACTGTGTTTTTTGAAAGTATGAAAAATATGATGAATAATCTTTTAGGTTTTTCTGAACAATGTTTAGGTTTTTCTGAGCCAAAAATGATTTTTACTCATGTTAAGCTTTAAATGGGAAATAAAGCTGTATGATTATGATTATCAAATATTCTGAGATATTTTCTTCAAGGTATGAGGATTTGAATAATAAACCTTTTTGGTTTTCCTGAACAAGGTTTTGGTTTCTTTGAGCTGAAAAATATTCAAATATTAGAAAATGGAACATTTCTACAAGGAATTTGGAATTCTTTGTGCTATGTATAATTTTGAGAGCAAGTATGTATTGAAAGTATTCTTTTCACTTGTTATGTGACAACATGACTGTTGTACTTGTACAAATACGTTTTGTTCCATATTTATTGATAAACTCTGTGAGTTATGATTTCTTCGATTTGATGAAACGATAAATGTTCGCTAAACATTGCAAGGCAAAATTACTTATGAAATTCTTGAATTTATTTCCTTCATGGATTAGGGAATCCTAAATTTTTCTGAATAAAATTCCTTTTGGATCCAGATGGGTATAATTTATGCAAATGCCCTTAAGGAACATTTTATTGCTAAACAAAATTCCTTTTCATTATGGGTATGTAAAAATTACATAAATGCCCTTAAGGAAGGATTTTTATTGCGTGAAGGATATTTTATCCTTCAACGCCATAGTTTTCAAGAATGATTTATCGGTTTGGAATCAACATTTGAGAATTGATATTTTTCTTGATATTCCTTCGGGAATTGTGATATCCCTTCGGGAAGTGTACTATTGGACTGCTCGTGTATACCAGTGAAAACATTGAGTACACAGTAAGGACTTTGATTACTATACTAGCTTACGTTAGAGATAGACGACCTCAAGTAATCCAATCAGTTTTGGGAATTGTTTTACTCTAAATGGAGTGACATGACATTGAGATTAGCCATCCTGATAGTCGTTTAGTACTGGACAATTGCCTTATACCAACGGGTATATTATTAATGGGTTGTTCACGGTTGTTGGCGGGGACACCTGGCGTGTTCAACCCTTTGTTGCCTCAGTGGTGATTGACGTCAGGGTTGAGACCCCTGGGCTTATGATGGCAAACAAAATTTGTTGATTTTAAGGTATTGTGCTGGTATGCACTTACCATTCCAACAATGTACAGTTGAGTATTGTAGGCTCGTTCCTTAGCACAATAAGATTGTGATATCGCAGGTGAAGTCTTATAAGCTTTGCATGCAAGCTGACCTTCTATTGAGAAAAATGTCTATTTTCTTTGAAATATGGGTCAACAATGTTAATTGAATTGATTTGTTTTTCAAACGTGCTTGGGATTTCTAAACAAAACTTGATTTCAGAATTTCTTTACCAAATGTAGCACGGTTTTCAAGAAAATCTGGAATAACTCAGTTGTAGAATTATATTTAGTGAAAAATGGGATGAAAAACTTTTCTTTCACTCTTCAAAGGATAAAATGATAATTTTCTGCATCTATGATTTTATGAAATCATTAGCACGGATGGGGCTCACTAAATGATTTTTTCACTCACAATAGTATTTGATTCTGTTTTCTTAGGAGCCGAATTTGAGGTTCGGCATCGTTGAAGACAGTACACTATGTTGGACTTGTGAGCACTACAGCCTGGTATATATATAGAGTTTATAGTCGTACTAAACATGTTGATGTAAATTAAGTTGTGCTCCCTTTTGGGTTGTATATAACGGTATAAGTTGTCGAATAGCATTATTATATCAGTTATTGTACTTATATCTTTTCTGTTGACGTTGATTATTATAAAGACCCCTTGTTTGGGCAACGGAGTGGCACCCAAAAATATTCTGAGCTTCCAATAGAATTGCTAGTAGGGGTGTTACAACCAAAGTCTCCACTAGTGGTCATTTTAAAACTGACCGCTTAGTTGAAAGGCACAATTGACTCACTTTAAAACACTTGCATGGACATAATTGACAATTTCATAGTATGAGAGACATGCTAAAAGAAAAAAAAAAATGCCCTGTTTTTTAATTTACTAAATAACGAGCTAAGTATCCAATTGATAAGATACATTCATTATTACAAAACTCTCTTCTTTGAATAATTTTACAACTATTTGTAAATAGAAAGGTCAAAAACTAAAAGTTAATAGATTTTGCAAACTAAAATACTAAAAGGAAGAAACTAAAAATATTCTAGGCATGAAATGTGGTAGATTTCCTGGTGTCCAGCCCAAGACCCTTTTAACGGTGAAAGGACTTTGCAACTTCTTCTAGTTTGGATGAGTTACTAGGCCCAAAATAAAAAATGTTATACATATCTTTGCGTCGTTTACAAAAAATATATACACCATTATGCATGTGCGCGCACGCACACACACATACATATTAGTAAGAAAACTCGCGCAAGGCACAGATTGGGTACTCGGGACTATAATAAGAATGCAAAGAAGCGAAACATAATTTACAAACATAGATAGCCACGTTACAAAGATGAAGCAAAAAGGCCCAAGAAAAAAGTAAACAAGAATGAAAAAGTAAAGTGTCTTCTAAATAATATGAATCAGCGTTACAGTTGTAAAATTGAGCTGCGATTCAGATAATCTTTTTACAACCTATTGCAGAGCTACTTCAAAATTGCAGTATTAACTAAGCTCATCTTGTACGATATTTGTTAAACCTAGGAACTTAAGAGAAAGGCTCTTTTTAGTAAATATAGTTACAACTCTAGCTGCCCACAAGCTGATACAAATCTCTTCTTCAACTCCTCTTTAACTCCATTGTTAGCAAAAACGAAGTCAATGGTGCTATTTACCAGAAAGGAGATAGGAGGGTGTTAGATAGGTAATAGTATAACTAAATTAGAATACATACTGCAAAGATATGCAAGTCAACTCTTTACTTGCAATATGAGGATAGAAATTCAATGAAAAAAATCTCCTGAAGGTGACTTGCTACACTTTCTTGCGTTAGCTGTGGCTCATTCATGAGTTCAAAAATTTCCTTTAGTACACTTCTGCAAAAGAATAAGAACATAGTGTGACTGTAAAATTTGGTTCATTAGAGTTATAGCTACACTAAAATCAGAAAAGATTATTTCCCCATTGAATTGAAAGCAATGGATAGGTGTCTTAGAATCTTAAATAATAGGCAAAAAAGTTCTTATTATGCATAGATATGTCTATTTTCATGTCACTATCTGCAGACGTCACTGCAATAGATCATCATTGGAATATTTACACTGAAATTAGTAGTGGTAAACACAATCAGATTCTTATCATATAGTCTGAAATTTCAATCTAAATGAGACCACAACATTTCTTTTATAGCAAGAATCAATCTTATCTATCCCTAGTTGGTTATGCCCTTTAGTTTTCTCCTCTATCCTCAGCTTGTATTAGTAAAGATAGAGAGATTTTAATTCATGCAAAGCCAAAAAATGAAATTTTATTGATCTCGATTTCCTTAAGAGAGTCTGAAGATTGAATCAATGTTATATTGGAAGTATCTATAGAATTTTCAATCACCAATGGTTCTACAGGTATGGGAAACACCTTTGAGAATCTATCTAATATCAATATATGATGTTATAGTTCAAAATATTGGTACTACAGAGCATTATTGCAATACAACATGCAAGAAGTAAATTGGCAATTTACCTATCAATATGAGCTAGAATGATTTCTGAAGACATTATGACCACTAGAATTTTCCCTAGTGCTGATGAACCCTATTTGTAAACAACCAAAATACAGAGGAAAATCAGAACCCAATATTAAAGGGGAAAATAAAATAAGAATTCAATATTGTTTAGTTTCTAATTAGACAAAGTATTACTCATTCATTAAATGAATACCACTCCAAATAGAAAAGGACAATTGCCAAATAATACTCCGAGTGATCTCAAGGTTTCAAGAGAACAAATGATCAAAATAATCCTATTTCAAGTAGGCCTAATTGCAGATTATCCAGATCCCTTATCTGCTCTCACTAATCTCTTTGAAACTAAACAAAAAGCACAAATTATGGTAACTTTACTCTCTCACTAACCTTGATCTTCTTGAGCAACTCATAACCAATCATCTCAAGACATTACTATACCCCCCCCCCCAAAAAAAAAAAAAGAAAATCTATGGAATGAAAAAGGGATCATAGAACTACTAAAACACAAATCATTAGCTTACTACATATATCAGTAGTATACATGAGCAAAAAACGAATAGATAACAATCAAGATCCAATTAAAACCAAATTAGAGTCATAAAAAGGACAGAGTAAACCTTCAAGTGAGCAACAACCTTATCCTTGTATGTAAACACTCTAATAGACTCAACAATGAACTTTGCTCCAGTTTCACCCCAAAGGATCTCTTTGGGGTTCCTAAAACCCATAAAAGAAAGTCCAATCCAGAACTTCAAGTATGAAAAAAATCAAATCAAAAGAGAGAAGTACCTGATTCCAAAGACCTTAACAGGCTTCTCATCGTGCACCTTAACATAGGATCTCTTTGGGGTTCCTAATAGACTCAACAATGAACTTTGCTCTAGTTTCACCCCATAGGATCTCTTTGGGGTTCCTAAAACCTATAAAAGAAAGTCCAATCCAGAACTTCAAGTATGAAAAAAATCAAATCAAAGGAGATAAGTACCTGATTCCAAAGACCTTGACAGGCTTCTCAATAAAGAGAAGGGCTTCTCATCGTGCACCTTAACAACATGATGCTTCCATTGCCCATGAACAATATCATAGTTAAAAACATATGTCTGCACCCATTTTCCATCACCAAAGTCCTAAGAAAAATACAAAATCACTTATGATTCAAGATAAACAAACATCAAAGAAAGAATATTCTTTGATCTCCCTGAACTAAAAGCAAGTGACAAAAAAGTAGCTATTGGATAGCATTAATATGTAGTCAGTTGTGATATATGGATCATTAAGTTTAACATTATCCCTCTAAGGAATAACTCTAGCAACCAAACGTTTGATTCTTTCAAAGCCCATAGTAAAAACCAAAAATCCATGCAAGCTGACAACCTATTTACTAGAACAAATCTACAAAACCCTTTAAACACACACACACACACACACACACACACACACACACACACACAAGACAGAAAAGAGAGATCCATTTTCTAAAACCACCATTAAAACATTTAAAGATAATCAAAACCCAAAAATCCCAACAAAAAAAAAAAATCATTTTTATCTTAAGAATGCTTAATAAATTGTTGGAAAAAGTTTCTTAAATCAAACCCGACTGCACTTTTCTCTCCATCCAAACCCAGATATTGTAGGGCCCTCTTCCTACTTTCTACAAAGATCTTTGAATTAAATGACTTGGAAGGAAATTTCATGGCAATTTAACTTACCAAGCATATTTGAAACAAGATGAACGACAACAACTTTTGTTCTCTTGGATGGCATTTCTTTTAACTCCCGTATATCTGGAACTTCATGTACTGTAAAGCTAACAAATTTAAGGATTGCACCAGTTTTTTGAGCTACAATATGCCAAGAAAAAATTGCACTATGTTGCTTAGCAATTGTTAGCACAATCTGTAGCAATAAGAAGCAGAGAAAAAATCTAAACACAAAAAAAAAAAAAAAATCAATCAATAACATAGTTGGTGTTGGATTCTTTTTTACTCCCACAATAACGGTAGAATGACATCTATCGTTGTCATCGTCATCGTCATCATCTCAGCAAAACCCAGTAGCAATTTCAGCCTAAGCCTATTCAAATGATGAAGTAATTCCTTTTGTGTAAGAGCCAAGATGAAGTTATTAAATTCATTATAAAATCAAAGTACTAATTTCTACTAGACTAAGCAGCATTTGCACCTCATAAGTGTTGGAAATAATATCGATATATTTATGCATTAACTAGATTAAACCTTACAAATACATAAAAAAATGAATTATACTTCTGTAGATATCATCTTAAAAATATGAATTGAGAAGCTTTTGGCCTTCTGGTAATGCTTTAGACTTCTAAGTCTTCTTCCATGTAATCTTTTAGGACCAAAAAATTGCTAATCGTATTTTTTTCTCTCTTTGTTGAGGGTGGACTCACACAGAACTTGAGAGAACGTTGTTTCTCACATATCGATGATATAGAGTCTTAAACAAATATATATAGTTTGCTATTTCTAACTATCTCTATCTATTTGACTCTATATCAAATACAAATCTTGATAGAACAAGACAAGTATAGTTGGTACAACCATTTCCACTTATCTTATTTCATTTCAAATATAATTTTTGGTTTCTTACAACTTTCATTAATAAATTATAAATATTTATAATTTATTATTGTTTCATAATTAGGAGCCACTAAAGAGACCTAACTTGATATAATTAGACTAAACTCTAATAAATTATTTTGTCAACCCAAAATAATTTATTAATTACATTTAACTCTACTAAGTGAAGGTAGCTGAACTCTTAGGCTAATTGAAATTAATAGAGTCAATAATTATATCCTATGATTAATCGATCTAACAAATTATTCCTATCAATCAACATAATACTTTGAATGAGGTAATATGACCATAGTACCTCTCATTCAAATCCTCAATTCTTATCTTCAATTTGATAGTGCCATTTGACCATAATACACTTACAAATTGAATTAAATAGACATTATTGAATTATTGAGTTAATATTTAACTGTCCCTTAGAAGAACTCATGAGGAAATAATCTTGCCTATCAAAGGTGATGGATTCCATATTGCAAAACAATTATTCCATATTTATTTCACTTTAATTCATAAAATATCGAGATATTGATTATTAAATTAATCTCATTCTTTGGTAACTCAAGGAACTTCAAGTTAGTAAACATAGATCATTATTTGCTTAGGATTAAGGTATTATGTACGATAATCTTGTAATGTTTAATTTTTATGGTCTATTCCACAAATTTCACATTGATGGTCCTATCAAATATATCAAAATATATCCTTAATTTTATTACCAAAGTCAAAGACAGACTTTAATAAAATCAATACGATCACCATAAAATAAACTTCTCGAATTTATTTTAGATTGCAGATAATTTATTTTGAATTAAATTATAAATCAAGTCTTTTTGTAATTAACAAATAAATAATTAGTTTATAATATCTAAATAATTCATGGACAAAACAAGCTCATACATATATGTAAATTATATATAAAAAATACTTTATTTAATTTCAAAATACAAATATTGTATTTACTCAAAGACCAAATCTAACAAAATTCTCCCATTTGTCCTAGAATAAATGGGACACGTCAGAAACTTTCAATACGACTTTCAAAAACTGCTACAAATAAACTTTTGGTAAATGGATCAGCAAGATTTCAGTAGAAAAAATCTTGCATGCTTTTACATTCTTCACGTTGAATAATCTCCCTAAGTAAGTGATATTTACGTTCAATGTGTTTACCGCACTGATGGCTATGTGGTTCTTTTGCATTTGCCGTTGCACCAATATTATCACAGTACAAACTAATGGCTTGAGATGTAAAAAAAACTACCTCAAGTTCTATCAAGAACTCTTCAACCATATCGCTTCTTTAGCTACCTCAGAAGCTGCCACATACTTAACTTATATAGTCGAGTCAGCAATACAAGATTGTTTGATACTACTCCACACAACTGCATCATCACCTCAGGTGAAAAAGGAGTCAGAAGTGGACTTACAAAAATCCCAATCAGCTCGAAAGTCAAAATCAATGTACACTACAAAAAAAAATAGCCTTCCATGACAAAAAAAAAAATCCTAACTAAAGGTTAAAATTTCCTAGCTAAAAATCAATGGCAACAAAAATTGGTTCCTCACCACTTCCTCACTGCAAAGTGCTGTTGCCAAAGGTTCTTGGTGACAAAACTCATCATTTTGTCGCCAAAGAGAGCTCTTTAGTTAGGAAACTTTTTCCTAGCTAAAGCCTTTACTTTTAGATAGGAAAAATTTTCTAACTAAAGTTAAAAATATTTTGTTGCCAAAGGATTTACTTTTGTCGCTGATAATGATTTTAATATGATTGTGAGAAAATATTATTACTTTTAACGATAAAAAAAATTTCCTTGTCTAAAAGGGGTCAATGGCGACAAAAAATTTTCTCACCAAAGATTTCATCACCTAAGATGGTTTTATAGTAGGGAAAATCATTCCTTGATAAAGACTTACATTCACTTAGGAAAAATTTCCTCACTAAAGCTAAAGAATTTTGTCACAAAAAGTTAAAATTTTGTCACTGATGCTAATTTTTAGAGAAAAAAATATTGTTGCAAAAAATATAATTTTATTCAAGAAATTAAATACTATTTTGAGAAAAAAATTATTACCTATCACGACAAAAGATTATTAAATACTAATTACACTGGCTTTTTCCCTTTGTCCTCTTTCCCCCTATGTTCCAGTCTTCCATAAAAAGGGTATTTGGGTGGTTTCGGATATCAGGAAATGTTTTACTTGGTTTTTGTAGGCCTTTTATTGGGGACTCTTCGACTTTCTAGGTATTTTGTTAGGGACTCCTCTTTTGTGGACTCCTCTCCTCAACCCTAAAAACTATATATGCGGAGTCTTGGAGTCCCCTCTATTTTTCTCTCACACGCATACCTCAGGCATCCCTGGTATATTACCAGGGATGCCTTAGTCTCGGAGTCCTCGTGGGCCCCACCTCTCCCCACGTGCTTATTTGTCCAGCTGGTCCCACCTGTCCCCCCACATGGTTTTGTCCTCTCTTGGGCCTACCTGTCCCCCACTTTTCGTTTAAAATTTAGATTTTATATCATCGCATGCGAAGTACGCTACCGCTCCCACCAAGTATTTTATCGGTGCGTCCCACGTGTTCTTTGTGAATTTCAAAGATAGGATATGAACTTAAATCTTTAAGTAAATACAATTAAGAATTAATTGTTCTGAACAACTTGTTGTTCTTTAAGTATTCAATGGGTCCTACAGGATCGGGGACCCATTGCAAAAAAAAAAAATAAAATAAAAAAGTCCAACAGAATGTGGGACCTATCAATATCAGGAAATGTTTTACTTGGTTTTTGTAGGCCTTTTATTGGGGACTCTTCAGCTATCTAGGCATTTTGTTAGGGACTCTTCTTTTGTGGACTCCTCTCCTTAACCCCAAAAACTAAATATGCGGAGTCCTGGAGTCCCCTCTATTTTTCTCTTACACGCGTACCTCAGTCATCCCTTTAATATTACCAGGGATGCCTGAGTCCCAGAGTCCTCGTGGGCTCCACCTCCTCCACGTGCTTATTTGTCCAGCTGGCCCCACCTGTCCCCCCACGTGGTTTTGTCCTCTCCTGGGCCCACCTATCCCCCACTTTTCATTTAAAATTTAGATTTTATATCATCGTGTGTGAAGTACGATGCCACTCGCCCCAAGTATTTTATCAGTGCGTCCCACGTGTTCTTTTTGAATTTCAAAGATAGGATTTAAAACTTAAATCTTTAAGTAAATACAATTAAGAATTAATTGTTCCGAACAACTTGTTGTTCTTTAAGTATTCAATGGGTCCCACAGGATGTGGGACCCATTGCTAAAAAAATAAAATAAAAAAGTCAAACAGAATGTGGGACCTATCAATATCAGGAAATGTTTTACTTGGTTTTTGTAGGCCTTTTATTGGGGACTCTTTGGCTTTCTAGGCATTTTGTTAGGGACTCTTCTTTTGTGGACTCCTCTCCTCAACCCCAAAAACTGTATATGCAGAGTACTGGAGTCCCCTCTATTTTTCTCTTACACGCGTACCTCAGGCATCCCTTTAATATTACCAAGGATGCTTAAGTCCCGGAGTCCTCGTGGGCCCCACCTCTCTCCACGTGATTATTTGTCCAACTGGCCCCACCTGTCCCCCCACGTGGTTTTGTCCTTTCTTGGGCCCACCTATCCCCCACTTTTCATTTAAAATTTAGATTTTATATCATCGTGTGTGAAGTACGATGCCACTCGCCCCAAGTATTTTACCGGTGGGTCCCACGTGTTCTTTTTGAATTTCAAAGATAGGGTTTGAAACTTAAAATTTTAAGTAAATACAATTAAGAATTAATTGTTCCGAACAACTTGTTGTTCTTTAAGTATTCAGTAGGTCCCACAGGATGGGGGACCCATTGCTAAAAATATAAAATAAAAAAGTCCAACAGAATGTGGGACCTATCAATAGCAAAGAAAGTAAAAAATAGGTGAAGTAAACCTTAATCCCTTTCATTAACCCCTTCCCCCTTTTTATTATTCTCCCTCATTTTCATCTTCTCTAAACCCTAAACCCCCTTTCCTCTTTATTTAAACCCTAAACCCTTCTCCCCCTTTCCTCTTTCTCTAAACCCTAAACCACACACACAACACACAGACACCCACACTAACATCAACACGCAAGAAAAAGGTTAATTTATTTATAACAGTCCGCACAGCGGGGATTACAGAATAATTACACTGGCTTTTTCCCTTTGTCCTCTTTCCCCCTATGTTCCAATCCACCATAGAAAGGGTATTTGGGAGGTTTCGGATATCAGGAAATGTTTTACTTAGTTTTTGTAGGCCTTTTATTGGGGACTTTTCGGCTTTCTAGGCATTTTGTTAGGGACTCCTCTTTTGTAGACTCCTCTCCTCAACCCCAAAAACTATATATGCGGAGTCCTGGAGTCCCCTCTATTTTTCTCTCACACGCGTACCTCAGGCATCCCTTTAATATTACCAGGGATGCCTGAGTCCCGGAGTCCTCGTGGGCCCCACCTTTCTCCATGTGCTTATTTGTCCTGCTGGCCTCACATGTCCCCCCACGTGGTTTTGTCCTTTCCTGGGCCCACCTTTCCCTCACTTTTCGTTTAAAATTTAGATTTTATATCTTTGCGTGCGAAGGACGCTACCGCTCCCGCCAAGTATTTTATCGATGGGTCCCTCGTGTTCTTTTTGAATTTCAAAGATAGGATTTGAAACTTAAATCTTTAAGTATATACAATTAAGAATTAGTTTTTCCGAACAACTTGTTCTTTAAGTAAATACAATTAAGAATTAATTGTTCCAAACAACTTGTTGTTCTTTAAGTATTCAGTGGGTCCTACAGGATGGGGGACCCATTGCTAAAAATATAAAATAAAAAAGTCCAACAGAATGTGGGACCTATCAAAAGTAAAGAAAGTAAAAAATAGGTTAAGTAAACCTTAATCCCTTTCATTAACCCCTTCCCCCTTTTTATTATTCCCCCTCCCTTTTATCTTCTCTAAACCCTAAACCCTAAACCCCTTTCCTCCTTCTTTAAACCCTAAACCCTTCTCCCCCTTTCCTCTTTTTCTAAACCCTAAACCACACACACAACACACAGACACACATACTAACAACAACACGCAAGAAAAAGGATCATTTATTAATAACAGGCCGTGCAGCGGGGATTACAGAATAATTACACTGGCTTTTTCCCTTTGTCCTCTTTCCCCCTATGTTCCAGTCCGCCATAGAAAGGGTATTTGGGAGGTTTCGGATATCAGGAAATGTTTTAGTTGGTTGTTGTAGGCCTCTTATTGGGGACTCTTCGGCTTTCTAAGCATTTTGTTAGGGACTCCTCTTTTGTGGACTCCTCTCCTCAACCCCAAAAACTATCTATGTGGAGTCCTGGAGTCCCCTTTATTTTTCTCTCACACGCGTACCTCAGGCATCCCTTTAATATTACCAGGGATGCCTGAGTCCCGGAGTCCTCGTGGGCCCACCTCTCTCCACGTGCTTATTTGTCCAGCTGGCCCCACCTCTCTCCCCATGTGGTTTTGTCCTCTCTTGGGCCCACTTATCCCCCACTTTTCGTTTAAAATTTAGATTTTATATTATTGCGTGCGAAGTACGCTGCTGCTCTCGCCAAGTATTTTACCGGTGGATCCCACGTGTTCTTTTTGAATTTCAAAGATAGGATTTGAAACTTAAATCTTTAAGTAAATACAATTAAGAATTAATTGTTCTGAACAACTTGTTGTTCTTTAGGTAAATACAATTAAGAATTAATTGTTCCGAACAACTTGTTGTTCTTTAAGTATTAGTAGGTCCCACAGGATGGGGGACCCATTGCTAAAAAAATAAAATAAAAAAGTTAAACAGAATGTGGGACCTATCAATAGCAAAGAAAGTAAAAAATAGGTTAAGTAAAGCTTAATCCCTTTCATTAACTCCTTCCCCCTTTTTATTATTCCCCCTCTCTTTCATCTTCTCTAAACCCTAAACCCCCTTTCCTCTTTATTTAAACCCTAAACCCTTCTCCCCCTTTCCTCTTTCTCTAAACCCTAAACCACACACACAGCACACAGACACACACACACACACTAACAACAACATGCAAGAAAAAGGATCATTTATTAATAACAGGCCGCACAGCGGGGATAACAAAATAATTACACTGGCTTTTTCCCTTTGTCTTCTTTCCCCCTATGTTCTAGTCCACCATAGAAAGGGTATTTGGGAGGTTTCGGATATTAGGAAATGTTTTACTTGGTTTTTGTAGGCTTTTTATTGGGGACTCTTCGGCTTTCTAGGCATTTTGTTAGGGACTCCTCTTTTGTAGACTCTTTTCCTCAACCAAAAAACTATATATGCGGAGTCCTGAAATCCCTTCTATTTTTCTCTCACACGCGTACCTCAGGCATCTCTTTAATATTACCAGGGATGCCTGAGTCCCGGAGTCCTCGTGGGCCCCACCTCTCTCCACATGCTTATTTGTCCAGTTGGCCTCACTTGTCCCCCCACGTGGTTTCGTCCGCTCCTGGGCCCACCTGTCCCCCACTTTTCATTTAAAATTTAGTGTTTAAATCACCATGTGCGAAGTACGCTGCTGCTCCCGCCAAGTATTTTACCTTTTATGGATTTCAAGGTCTGATGATATTGACTGGGAAAACATTCAGAACGACATAAGCAAGATCCTGAACCACTATCAACATAAGCAGCAAAATATTCAGCTTTATAATCAGGATATGTTAGTCCTATTGGTATATAGATACTTTAAGGACTAATCATTGAGGTATATATATTAATTTTCCATTATAAGTTATCTTTAAACTGTAAGAAGTAATCTGATGTGATTTTACTTTTTCTAAAAAGGTATTTCCTAACATTATTCCTAATGTACTGTTAATGCTTCATCTTCAATGAGCAATCTATTAGCAATTGTTTCATTACCGAATCGAAGTATTGTTTCTACAACTTCATCTATCTCATGTATTTCACCATTAAAATTGGTATATTGGTGAATATCGGGTAATTTATATCATTGTAGTTTGGTACATAAAGAACTACTAATGTAATTTCTATTAGCACCTGTATCTATCAAAACATTTATCGGAGTATATTGAATTCCATCAAAATATTCTCCTTTAATCTTATAATTCCTTAAACTACCATCTTTTTCTATAACTGGTAATCCTGCAAATTTAGAGTGTTAAAGGTATTTGTTCTCGTGAGAGGACTATTAGAAACTCCTATAGGTGTGAAAGATAATCTATGAGGTATATAATTTGTCAACATCAAAGGTTTTTGTTGTAAATCTAAATTTAAAGGAATTATTTCTAATTCCTGTATCTTAGGTAAACTATGAAATTGTATTTGATTTACTTTATTAAATAAGTAAGGAAAATCTATAGTTTCTTTAATTATAAAACACTCAAAATGATGGGTATTAGATATCTCATAAGAAATCATATAAGTTATCGAAGAAGGTCAGTTAGATTGATAAAAGAATTCTATTCTTTTAAAATCTTGTAATAAACTTAAAGTTTTATCAAAATCTTTATCTTGCAAATGAAAAGAAATTCTAGGGAACAATAAATTTCAATTTTCTATATTGTAAATTGCCCCTAAGATTTCCTAGACATGCTTCTTCACGATTTTGCATTCTGTTATCAACAACAGCTAAATCTATAGGTGTATCTAACCCTTCCTTAAATGTATATTTAAGGATTATCTGAATTGCACCTATGTGTACCCAACCTAGAGTATCACGAATCTCAGGTTTGATTCTTTGTAATTTATCTGGAAGATCTTTCTTAGAAAACAAAGGAATCATAGCCTTATTCCTTGTAAGGGTAACATCTAAAGCTCTTTCCTGCATATTTAAACCATAAAACAAATGATGTTTTCTAGGCTTAATACCTAATTTGTCAAGCATATTTATTTTAAATCCAGAATAATTTGATAAAGAAAATCCTTCATTTTGAATTTGTTTTAATTTTCTTTTATCAATCAATATATCTTATTTATATTCTTCTAACTGTTCTTCTATATTATCTATTATGGATGAACTAGAGGCTTTAGTTATCTCATTCATTATCAGATGAAGTATATTCTGTATCTGTTAGAATAAATAGACTATCTTAAGATTCAATATCTTCAAATTCATTAATTTGAACAAATTCTCCATGTTCAACCATCTGATTGATATCATCATCTATTTCAAATATCTTTTTAATTTTATCGAACTTTTTAGGACATCTATTAGCATAGTGGCCTATCTTATGACAATAATAGCATTTGCAATCTGTATGTTTTGTAACCTTCTTTTTTCTTTTAAATGTTAGTTTTTTCAGTTTCTTATATCCACATTTTTTATAGTATCTAGCTTTTCATTTTTTAAAGAAAATTTTCTTAAATTTTTTCTTTTTATATTTCCTTTTTTATCTTATTATAATAAAAGGACTATCACATCCTATCATCAATGGCATTTTAGGATTATCACAACATAAATATATATTTTTTCTTTAATCCACGTGTCATTTTTGCTAAGATAGCATCTGCACACCATTCACTTAATTTATCCTTTAAGTGAGTTATCCTCTTTTCTAAGGTATCGGCTGTACCAGGATTATATGTATCTATTAACTTTTTACCCCAAGGACCAGGTATTTTAGAAAAGAATAAAGGTAAATAACTTTGCATCTAATCTACACGATTATAAATGTGATAATAATAATCTTGAAAAACACAAATATATTTATCTATTTCACGAATATCACATAATTGTAATCTAAGTAAAGCAATCATATATTTATTTATCGTAGCAGGGTCTTTAACAAAACTGCCTTCTCCAACAAATTCTAATCTTAAAGTTTCAAAAGCACGAGATATCAAATTTGCTATGTTATCATCCGTATCAAATATTTGAGCTTTTGTAGTCTCATCTAAATTTTTCCAAAATCTGCTATTTACTAGACTTCTTTCTGAGAAATGTCTAGCCATATCATAATCCATTTTGTTTATTGGAACAGTGATCCTTAAAGCAGTTTCCCATTTGTCTATGGCTTTTTCAGTATTACTAATAAAATCAAGATTTAAATAAATCCCGAAAGGATTAATTGGTTCATTTCTCGATAAATCCTAATGGAGTATAATCTTCACTTGGTTTGGTATATGAACTATTTCCAGCATATCCTTTAGTTGGTTTAGTAAATTTAGGATTAGTACTTGTACTTGGTACATTTGCAATATTTGGATTCCATTTAGGATTCCATTCAGGTTTTATCACTTGATTTGGTTTAATATTTATAAACTTATTATCTAATAAATTTAAATCTCTGATTTGAGTAATCAAAGTATCTATATCTTGATTTTCAGATTCTAAATCTGAATTTACCATTTTAGGTTATTTCTTTTATATCCTTTTGGTATGGTAATCTTACTGATATGTGTAGCTATCGTTTGTTCTAAAATTTTCTTCGGTTTATCTTTTTCTTTTAAAAGTAATTTTATTTGATCTATTTCATAGAGTATCTTATTTCCAAAGTATTCTATCATTTTTTGTAGTTCAATTAATTCTTTATCTATATTTAAAGGATGTTCCTTTTCTACCAACCTTTTATATTCTAGAGGAACCTTCTCTAGAAGAGTTTGAAATTTCGCCTTGTTTTTTTCCATAGAGCAACTGAGCTGAACACTCTTATTCACTTTTTCCTTGTAGGAGATGAACTTCTCTATAATGTTTGGTTAAAGATTTAAGAATCTTTATTTGTTCTATTCTTGTACTTATGTGCCTTGCTAAGGCTTCATCTAACAACTCTTGACAAACTCGTATCAATATCTTATGAGCATAATTGACTCTTGAATAATCTAATCTATCTTGATAATAATCAACCCATTCTCTTACGTCTTCGACTTGTGTATCTATTTCTTCTATTTCTGCCAGAATCCTATCACACTCATCACAACTCATGATATCTATCATTTTGGTCGTGTAATTCGACTTCCATTTTTCTTTTTCTTTTTGCCAAATAATCTATTTGTTTTTGTCTTTCATATCTCAACTTTCTTAGTCTTCTTAAATGACTGGTATCGATTCCTGCACCTGCTAATCCACCTCTATTCTATCTAAAGAATCTTTTATTAATTGTAAATAACAAGCAAGTCTATCGATGTGTTCTAACAAAATTTGACAATAAACAAAAGTTTGTGAAAAATCCATTAAGCAGAATTATATCCCCAATCGAAATCATCATTTGATAGCTATTAAGTGTCTTAAATCTGCTTATGCTAAGCCTATTCCAATTCCTTTTCAACCCCTCATAGCCCAGTGTGGTGGATTGGGTTACACAGCTATTCCGATTTTTCCAAAACGAACACCTCTTTTACAGTATAAGCTGTTGTTAGATAAGTTAGAAGCTTCCTTGGGATATGTCCTTAATAAATTAAAACAATGTTATACAGAAAGCCCCTTGCAATTCTAGAATAAAAACCAGTTGACGGCTTCCTTAGAAATGAAAGATAAAGATAAGATAATTGGCATTCCTCCAATGACATACAATCCTACTAATTAAGAGGAAATGTAAAAACAAGTAAATGAATTATTAAATTTAAAGTTGATTCGTGCAAGTAACTCTGCACATATTTCTCCTGCTTTTATTGTTAGGAATCATGCTGAGATTGTCAAAAATAAGGCAAGAATGGTAATCAACAATAAAAGGTTGAATGATAACACAATTTTTGATGGATACGTCTTACTGCATAAGGAAAGCTTGATTAATTGGACCAGCGATAAGAAGGTCTTTTCAAAATTCGATTGTAAGAGTGGCTTTTACTAGATAAAAATGCATCCAGATAGTATTCACTACACGACATTCTCAACTCCACAAGGTCAGTATGAATGGATGGTTATGCCTTTTGGATTAAAGAATGCTCCTAAGATATTTCAATGAAAGATGGATAATATCTTTCGGGTTTATAAGTTTATTTTTGTTTATATTGATGATATTCTTATTTTATCTGATACAGTTGCTGAACATTTGAAACATTTAGATATCTTTGCAGATTTATGTATTGAACATGGTTTAGGTTTGTCTGAGAAAAAGACAAAAATGGCACAAAAAGAAATAGAATTCTTAGGTATGGAAATAGATGGCACTGAAATACAGCAACAAAGCCATATTCTAGAAAAGATTTTAGGATTTCCTAATAAATTAGTCGATAAAAAACAAGTACAAAGTTTTTTGGAAATTCTTAACTATGCCTCAGATTTTATTGATAATTTAGCGGCATTAAGAAAACCATTTCAAGACGTCTTGAAGAAAGATAGAATCTTTTCTTTCTCTCGATAATTAGAAGACTAGGTAAAACACATCAAAAAGAAATGTTAGGATCTTCCTAAACTAAAGTTACCTAAAAATATAGATGATTTGATTTTAGAAACGGATGCATCCGAATATGGATGGAGTGGTATACTTAAGAAAATAGATTATAATTCACAATATGAAAAGATTGGTGAATCTTTATGTAGATATTGTTCGGGTACCTTTAATGAGACCAAACAAAATTTTCATATTAATGAAAAAGAACTCTTAGCAGTAGTAAAAAGTTGTCAGAAATTGTATTTCTTTTTACTACCAAAAAGATTTCTTTTAAGAACTGATAATACTCAGGTTAAATCTTTTATTCATAATAATTTACCTTCAAAACAAGAGTATAAAATATATATTCGATGGCAAACATTCTTAGCTGAATATTTATTTGATATAGAAATTATCAAAACTGATAAAAATGTATTAGCAGATTTCTTGACTAGAGATGGCAGAGTTTGCAAAACTGTTGATTGGAGCTAATGACGCCATGGCCAAATAGGAAGCTGTTTTGATGCTGAAAAAAGGATAAGGAAATTGTTACAGCATATTGAATTTCAAAAGGTTGATACTTCTTCTTCTTCTTCCGAAGAGATTGAGCACTGCTCATAGCAGGACAATATTAAACATGTTGATAATCCTTTTTCACTTCGACCCCAAATAGGGACCAAACTCTCAAGTGAAAAGAGATCTATAGATATGGTTCTAGCCGAGGAACATCAATATATGATAATGAGAGAATTGTACTCTCTACGAAATACTGATACTCGATACGTTGATTTTTCTGGTATTTATCCCAGAATTAATTTCTTAGAAGATTCTTCTTCTAAGGAGATTAGATATTGGTATGATTTTGGAGCTATTAACTCCATATGTTTATGGTTACCTCATTTTTCGGAGATCAGTCAGCTATCATCATGGATACCGGAAGGTGTTAAAGACTGCTATGTTCATAACCCTACCTTTACTCCTAAAGATACTTTAGTCTTAAAGTTCTTATCTGCTGGACCAGATTTTTACCAGCAACAAAGATATCATGCATATCATCTAGTACAAATAGGAAAAGCAGAAGCTTTTTCTATCTTTTCTCTACAAGACATCTAAAAGGAATATGTCAAGTTTAAAGAATGAAATATACACTACAGACATTCTCTTGACATAAAAGTAGTTATAGCAGGCAAGGAAGCATGTTTTAAAAAAGGATTTCACACGTATGATAGAAAAATAATGTACTCCTCTATGCTTATTGCCCCTGCAAAACATACTCCACCAGTTGCTGAGAAATATTGCAACTAAAAGATAAAGATGATTGATAATGGAAGTTTTCAATCGAGCCCACAAGGCCAGGAATGCTTTTGTCATTTTCGGCAACATGATAAGTGAACATGTCTAGAGTGTTCGCCAATTAAAGGAAAAGTAGCTGGCTCAAATGACGTTTCTGACACGGATAGCAACTAAATCATATCAATAATAAGATAATGCCAAAGGCAATAAAGTAAAGTAAAGATATAGCCAAAAGAAGATGTCGACCTAAAGTCATTTGATGAAGTTCTCGTGACATACTTTATTAAAGCTACTTTATTAAAGTTCAATCATATATATGAAATAAGTGTTCAAGTAGTTTCTAGCTTGTGTAAAGTACATGATTTGAAAAATCCATTCTTTTCTGGTGTAAATAGGCAGTTTGTATCAAAGGGAAGCATGGAAAAAATCTTCTCCTCTCTCTATGTACTCTCTTCTGTTTTATGGAATAAAATTCTAAGTTTGCATCCTATAAACATCTGAAAGCCATTATCTTTACAATAATTTTCTTTTTTTAAAAGACTAAACTGCCATATATTCATTATCTTTTGATCCTTCCGCTTCGAGGTAGGAAACGAAATGAAGCTATGCTATGTGTTTCTAAAGGAGTTCTAAGGGAAGTTACCTCAAAAAAGGTTGGGGTTGAAATGCTCGCTAAAAGCCTCAGAAAAAACCTAGAAGCATTGTGGTCAAAATAGATTAAAAGGTAAGGAAGCATGTTGGATCTTTATTCTTTCTAATAATGAAAACTATTGTTTTGATAATTGTTTTTTATGTTTGTGACTTGCAAACAATTTATTAAAAATGATTTCGATTTACTTATCTACTATATCTATGGATATTAGTCTATGTATAATAGTTCAAGATAATGTGTTAAGAAATATTTCGATTTTGAATCGGCAATTTTCGACCAGCAAAAATGGTATTAGTGCCACAATAAAAGTGGAAAATATTGAGATTACAGTAATAGAAATAGAAGATTCGAAAGATTTGGATATCAGATTAAAAATTATAAATGATGAAATTATTTCAGATGAAAATTTTCTGAATTTGAAAATTGATATGCTCAGGAAAGGGATAACCAAGATGTACCCATAAGATATTATAATGATAATTATATAGTAACCCAGCTAATCCGATTTTTCCAAAAGGAACACCTCTTTTATAGTATAAGCTGTTGTTAGGTAAGTTAGAAGCCTCCTTGGGATATGTCCTTAAGAAGTTAAAACAAAGTTATATAGAAAACCCCTTGCAATTCTGGAATAAGAACCAGATGATGGCTTCCTTAGAAAAGAAAGATAAAAATAAGATAATTTGCAATCCTCCAATGACATACAATCCTACTAATTAAGAGGAAATGCAAAAATAAGTAAATGAAGTATTAAATTTAAAATTGATTCGTGCAAGTAATTCTGCACATAGTTCTCCTGCTTTTATTGTTAGGAATCATGCTGAGATTGTCAGAAATAAGGCAAGAATGGTAATCAACTATAAAAGGTTGAGCGATAACATAATTTTTGAAGGATACTTCTTACCACATAAGGAAAGTTTGATTAATTGGACCAACGATAAGAAGGTCTTTTCAAAATTCGATTGTAAGAGTGGATTTTTCCAGATAAAAATGCATCTAGATAGTATTCACTACACAACATTCTCAACTCCACAAGGTCAGTATGAATGGATGGTTATGCCTTTTGGATTAAAGAATGCTCCTTAGATATTTCAACGAAAGATGGATAATGTCTTTCGGGGTTATAAGTTTATATTGATGATATTCTTATTTTATCTGATACAGTTGCTGAACATTTGAAACATTTAGATATCTTTGTAGATTTGTGTATTGAACATGGTTTAGGTTTGTTCGAGAAAAAGACAAAAATGGCACAAAAAGAAATAGAATTCTTAGGTATGGAAATAGATGATACTGGAATACAGCTACAAAGCCATATTCTAGAAAAGATTTCAGGATTTCCTGATAAATTAGTCGATAAAAAACAAGTAGAAAGTTTTCTAGGAATCCTTAAATATGCCTAAGATTTTATTGATAATTTAGCGGCATTAAGAAAGCCATTTCAAGACCTCTTGAAGAAAGATAGAATCTTTTCTTTCTCTCGTTATTTAGAAGATCAGGTAAAACACATAAAAAAGAAATGTTAGGATCTTCCTAAACTAAAGTTACCTAAAAATACAGATGATTTGATTTTAAAAATGGAAGCATTCGAAGATGGATGGAGTGGTATACTTAAGAAAATGGATTATAATTGACAACATGGAAAGATTGGTGAATCTTTATGTAGATATTGTTCGGGTACCTTTAATGAGACCCAACAAAATTATCATATTAATGAAAAAGAACTCTCAGCAGTAGTAAAAAGTTGTTAGAAATTGTATTTAATTACTTGTGCTAATTACAAGATTAATTGGTTGTTTCTTTCCATTAACTTGCTTGGAAAAGGGGTTGATTGTTGTCTCAATTTATTGATTTCATATATGTTGTCTCTTAACGTGCTTGGAAAAGGAGTTAATTGTTAAGAACTGGTAATTAAAGGTTAATTGATGTCTGTCAAGAATGGATTCATTGGTTAATTTCATATTTTAAGTTTGTCAGGAATGGAAATTTAATCAAAGGATTGTGTTTAATGCATCTTTTGGATAAGACTGGCTGAGACAGGAATGTGATGCTAAGTTATCTAGAAGATAGAGATTCATGGATTGGAAATGAAGTGAGTCTATATTAATCCTTCATGATGCCAAGAAATGATTAGTTATGATAATGGTTAGGTACTTTAAGGTCATGTTTGCCAAAATAATGGTTTAAGTTACATACTTCTTCATCCTTGCCATGTATATATTTTATTTTATATTTTATTTTTCTTTTTATTTTTTTCACTTTATTGAGTCTGTTAAACAATGAAAGAAGGGTGATTAATTTATATTTGTTCCTTGAGGATCGACACTCGTTTGAACCCTATGCTATGTTAATGATGAGTACGCTTGCTCATATGTATAATTTGGGGTTAATGTTTTAATGTAAACTTAAATGGAAATATGCTTAGTTTTTATATGATTTTTCATACCAAAATCTCGGATACATCAATCATCAATACTAAGATGGCTGAGTGAGTATCAGTCAAAGAGCATATGCTCAAGATGATTGCTGCTTTCGAGGAAGCAGAAGTCTTAGGGGCTGTTATTGACCCCGAGAGCTAAGTGGACATGGTTCTCGAATCTCTTTCGGGATTTTTATTCAGTTCAAGTTAAATTATAATATGAACAAGTTAAACATGAGTTTAATCGAGTTAATGAAAGAGCTCCAGGTGGTAGAGAAGGTCATGAAGCCACAGTCCAAGACTATGATTGCTAGGGCTTCTTCTTCTAGAACTGGGCCCAAGCCCAGAAATTTCAAGAAGAAGAAGGGAAACGCACCGGCCCAACCTAAGAACTAGCCCAACAAGCCGAAGGGCAAGTGCTTCAAGTGAGGGCAGAAGGGACATTGGAAAAAGGAGTGTCCAAAGCTTCAGGCCATGAAAAACCCTACAGGTAATGTTCTCTATCTAAAGTCAGTTTTAATGGTTGGATCAACTTCCACTTGGATTGTTGATTCAGGAGCCACCGATCATATTTGTAATTCTTTGCAGGGGTTTAGGAAGATAAGAAGACTCCAAAAGTGCGAGCATGGACTATGAGTAGGAAATGGAGCACAAGTATGGGCCCTTACAATGGGAGAGTTGGATCTTTTTTTTTTTTTTTATTGTAATAGAGTAGTTATTTTGAAGAATATTCTATATGTACCTGGATTTAGATAGAATTTGGTTTCAGTTGCAAAACTTATAAATCAAGAATATTCTGTTTCTTTCCATTATGGTATTACTATCAGTAGAAATGGAAAAGTTCTTTGTTCTGGACACATGTATGGAAACTTATTCTTCTTAAATCATACAAACAATCAAATAAATAATGCTCAAACTGAATCTTTACGTAAGAAGAGAAAGACTAATGTCAATGACTCATATCTTTGGCATCTAAGGTTGGGTCATATTAACTTAACCAAGATTCAGAGGTTAATCCAAGATGGGCCCTTGGGCTCATTGAGATTGGAAAGTTGGCCTCACTGTGAATCCTGCCTTATGGGAAAAATGACTAAAAGGTCGTTCACCTAAAAGAATGATAGAGCCAAGGAGATATTAGGCCTTATTCACACTGATGTGTGTGGTCCTTTATCTACACCAGTTAGAGGAGGTTTTGAGTACTTCATCATTTTCATGGATGATTACATATGGTTTGGTTATATCTACCTGATGAGGCACAAGTTTGACTCTTTTAACAAGTTCAAAAAGTTTAAGGTTGAATTGGAGCGTCGGACAGGTAATCTAATCAAAACTTTACGATCGGATCGTAGTAGAGAGTACCTCCTCGGTGGTCTGACGAAGCCGGAAGCATGTACTTTGATATACTGTAGTTGAAGTTTTATTGTAGAGCCGAAATACTTATATGTTGAGTATATATGACTAGTTAGTTAAGACAGACTTGTACAAGATAGCTTTTGCGCTATATTGCCCCCTTTGTGACTATTCGAATGATATAAATATCCAGGGCCCTGGGGAACATGACTTGGATGTTTAGCTTTAGGGTAGCTTCTTTGGAAAGCGGAAACATTCCAGGAGTCGTGGATCATTGGACTAGAGGTTTAAGGATAGTAGATGTCTTTTAGAGAGGTGTTAGTACATTCTTCCTTTTTAAATGTACGGCGATGTGAAGAGGGGTATTTTAGTTATTACACCTGTAGGTCGGAGATTTTACTAATGCAGCATTGTCCTTGGGGTCAATATTTCCTTATGGTAATATTATAAAATATTTAAAATATAAAATAAAATTATTTTTATAGCAGGGGTATTTTAATCATTTTAGTAGCTAATACGATGTGTCTTTTGATCTTCGGAATAGCCCATAAGTTCTTATGGTTTTCGGTTGAGGGATTGAGCTTATATTAAATGGATATTATTTTATTCGAGTAGCCTAATTTATTTATTGGGTTAGAATAAAATAAAAGGTCCAAAGAGCGAGAATTATGTATTGGCCCATTTGAGTTATTTAATTAATTTAATTATTGGGCTTGTATTAGTCTAAGAATAATTAAATTGAATTAAAGGCTTAACCCAATGAACTGGACCAAGGCTTAAGGTTTATATTGGTGTATTGGGTTGTTTAATTAATTTAATTATTAGGCTTGTTCCAGTCCAATAATAATTAAATTAAATTAAAAAGCTTAACCCAAATGAACTGGGCCATAGGTCCAAAGGCATGTTTAATGGATTAACATGACATGGGCCTTAGGGCTTCGGTTTGATTTTTGAATGCTCGGATAATAACCTATCATTAAGGTTGTTGGGATCAAGAAGGCAACAACAGAGGTTCGCAGAAGCACGTTTTGTTTTTCTCCTGAAGCCTCACGATTTTCTTCCTATCTCTCTCATGCGTTCTTTAGGTTTTTGAAAAACAACGAGAACAGAGACGCAAAACTCTCCAGATTAATGCTCAATAGCATTTAGTCAGAGTTGAAAGATCATCCTCTTGATCCATAGCTTTCACCAGGAGATTCAGGTGGGGTTATATTCCTATAGCCAAAAGGATTAGCGTTGATGCCTAGAAGAAGCCGTCGGCTTGCGAGACAACAGCTTGAAGAATCGATCTCGGAACTAGAAGTTGTTTAGACTGAGGTGCCGACACCCCCTAACCAGTGAGATCACGCAAAGGTTTAAACAATTTTCATCCATTGTGTTTCTGCACGTGCTCTGTTTTCATTAGCATGCTACTATTTTCATCTGTTTTCATTATTTTAGATGAAGATTTTTCTAAATTTGAAAATTGACAATGCTTAGGAATAGGATAACCAAGATGTACCCATAAGATATTATAATGATAATTATATAGATGATTCCGATTGGGGATATAATTCAGCTTAATGGATTTTTCACAAACTTGTGTTTATTATCAAATTTCATTAGAACACATCGATAGACTTGCTTGTCATTTACAAATAATAAGAGATTCTTTAGATAGAATAGATAGAGTATTTGGTGGATTAGCAAGTGCAGGAATCGATACCAGTTGTTTAAGAAGACTAAGAAAGTTGAAAGATGAAAGACAAAAATAAATAGATTATTTGGCAAAAAGAAAAAGAAAAATGGAAGTCGAATTACACGACCATAATGATAGATATCATGAGTTGTGAAGAGTGCGATAGGATTTTGGCAGAAATGGAAGAAATAGATACACAAGTCAAAGACCTAAGAGAATGGGTTGATTATTATCAATATAGATTAGATTATTCAAGAGTCAATTATGCTCATAAGATATCGAGATGAGTTTGTCAAGAGTTGTTAGATGAAGCCTTAGCAAGGCACATAAGTACAAGAATAGAACAAATAAAGATTCATAAATCTTTAACCAAACATTATAGAGAAGTTCATCTCCTACAAGGAAAAAGAGAAGAAGAGTGTTTAGCTCAGTTGCTCCATCGAAAAGAACAAGGTGAAAGTTCAAACTCTACTAGAGAAGGTTCCTCTAGAATATAAAAGGTTGGTAGAAAAGGAACCCTTTACCTATAGATAAAGACTTAATTATACTACAAAAAATGATAGAATATTTTGAAATTAAGATACTCTATGAAATAGATCAAATAAAATTACTTTTAAAAGAAAAAAATAAACCAAAGAAAATTTCAGAACAAACGATAGCTATACATATCAATAGATTACCATACCAGATATAAAGGAAATAATCTAAAATGGTAAATTCAGATTTAGAATATGAAAATCAAGACATAGATACTTTGATTACTCAAATTAGAGATTTAAATTTATTAGATAATAATTTTATAAATATCAAACCAGATCAAGTGATAAAACTAGAATGGAATCCTAAATGGAATCCAAATATTGCAGATGTACGAAGTACAAGTACTAATCCTGGATTTACTAAACCAACAAAAGGGTTTGTTAGAATTAGTTCATATACCAGACCAAGTGAAGATTATACTCCATTAGGATCTATGAGAAATGAACTAATTAATCCTTTTGGAATTTATTTAAACCTTGATTGTATTAGTAATACTGATGTAGCCATAGATAAATGGGAAACTGCTTTAAGGATCACTGTTTCAGTAAACAAAATGGATTATGCTACGACTAGGCATTTCTTTGAAAGAAGTCTAGTAAACAGCACATTAAGATTTTGGCAAAATTTAGATTATACTACAAAAGCTCAAATATTTGATATGGATGATAACATAGCAAATTTGATATCTCATGCTGTTGAAGCTTTAAGATTAGAATTTGTCGGAGAAGGCAGTTTTGTAAAAGACCTTGCTACGATAAATAAATATATGATTGCTTTACTTAGATTACAATTATGTTATATTTGTGAAATAGATAAATATATTTGTGTTTTTGAAGATTATTATTGTCACATTTATAATCGTGTAGATCATATGCAAAGTTATTTGCCTTTATTCTTTTCTAAAATACCTGATCCTTTGGGTAAAAAGTTAATTGATACATATAATCTTGGTACAGTTGATACCTTAGGAAAAAGGATAACTCACTTAAAGGATAAATTCACTAAATGGTGTGCAGATGCTATCTTAGCAAAGATGACCCGTGGATTAAAGAAAAAATATCTTTATGTTGTGATAATCCTAAAATGCTATTGATGATAGGATGTGATAGTCCTTTTATTATAATAAGATAAAAAGAAAAAACATTTTAAGAAAAAATTCTTTTAAAAACGAAAAGCCAGATATTATAAAAAACGTGGATATAAGAAATCGATAAAATAAACATTTAAAATAAAAAAGAACGTTATGAAACCTACAGATTGCAAATGCTATTATTGTCATGAGATAGGCCATTATGCTAATAGATGTCCTAAAAAGTTTGATAAAAATAAAAAGATATTTGAAATAAATGACGATATCAATCAGATGATTGAACATGGAGAATTTGTTCAAATTAATGAATTTGAAGATATTAAATCTAAAGATAGTCTTTTTATTCTAACAAATATAGAATATACATCGTCTGATAATGAATGAGATTACTGAAGCCTCTAGTTCATCCATAATCGATAATATAGAAGAATAGTTAGGAGAATATAAACAAGATATATTGATTGAAAAAAGAAAATTAAAACAAGTTCAAAATGAAGGATTCTCTTAATCAAATTATTCTAATTTAAAGTAAATATACTTAACAAATTAGGTATTAAGCTAGAAAACATCATTTGTTTTATGGTTTAAATATGCAAGAAAGAGCTTTAGATGTTACCCTTACAGGGAATAAGGTTATGATTCCTTTGTTATCTAAGAAAGATCTTCAAGATAAATTACAAAAAATCAACCCTGAGATTCATGATACTCTAGGCCGGGTACACATAGGTGCAATTCAGATTATCCTTAAATCTACATTTAAGGAAGGGTTAGATACACCTTCAAATTTAGCTGTTGTTGATAACATAATACAAAATCGTGAAGAAGCTTGTTTAGGAATTCTTAGGGACAATTTACAATATAGAAAATTGAAATTTACTATTTACCCTAGAATTTCTTATCATTTACAAGATAAATATTTTGATAAGATTTTAAGTTTATTACAAGATTTTAAAAGAAAAGAATTCTTTTATCAATCTAACCGACCTTATTCGATAACTTATATGATTTCTTATGCGATATCTAATACTCATCATTTTGATTGTTTTATAATTGAAGAAACTATAGATTTTCCTTACTTATTTAATGAAGCAAGTCAAATACAATTTCCTAGTTTACCTGAGATATAGGAATTAGAAACAATTCCTTTAAATTTAGATTTACAACAAAAATCTTTGATGTTGACAAATTATATACCTTCTAGATTATCTTTCACACCTATAGGAGTTTCTAATAGTCCTCTCACGAGAACAAACACCTTTAAATCTTCTAGATTTGCAGGATTACCAGTTATAGAAAAGGATGATAGTTTAAGGAATTATAAGATTAATGGAGAACATTTTGATGGAATTCAATTTACTCCGATAAATGTTTTGATAGATAGAGGTGCTAATGGAAATTACATTAGTAGTTCTTTATGTACCAAAGTACAATGATTTAAATTACCAGATATTCACCAATATACCAATTTTAATGGTGAAATACATGAGATAGATGAAGCCGTAGAAACAATACTTCGATTAGGTAATGAAACAATTACTATTAGACTTCTCATTGAAGATGAAGGCATTAATAGTATATTAGAAATAATGTTTGGAAATACCTTTTTAGAAAAGGTAAAACGATATCAGATTACCTCTTACGGTTTAAAGATAACTTATAATGGAAAATTAATATATATACCTCGATGACTTGTCCTTTTAGTATCTATATACCAATAGGACTAACATATCTTGATTATAAAGATGAATATTTTGCTGCTTATGTTGATAGTGGTTCAGGATCTTGCTTATGTCGTTCTGAATGTTTTCCGAGTCAATATCATCAGACCTTGAAAACCATAAAAGGTAAAGATATTTCTAATCATACAATTGAAATTGATAAAGGTATAGAATGCCCAATAATATTGCTAGGATCTTTTTTAATAAAGTGTCCACCATTTTATTTCTATAACACAGGAATAGATATTTTACTTGGGAATAATTTCTTACAATTATTCCATAAAGTCATTTTTGATATTACCCTCCATCAGATTATTTTTAAGACCCCCTGTCATCATTTGATAGCTGTTAAGCGTCTGAAATCTGCTTATGCTAAGCCTACTCCAATTCCTTTTCAACCCAGCACAGTCCAGCGTGGTGGATTGGGTTACACAGCTAATTCGATTTTTCCAAAAAGAACACCTCTTTTATAGTATAAGCTGTTGTTAGATAAGTTAGAAGCCTCCTTAGGTTATGTCCTTAATAAGTTAAAACAATGTTATGCAGAAAATCCCTTGCAATTCTGGAATAAAAACCCGTTAATGGCTTCCTTAGAAATGAAAGATAAAGATAAGATAATTCGCATTCCTCCAATGACATACAATCCTACTGATCAAGAGGAAATGCAAAAACAAGTTAATGAATTATTAAATTCAAAGTTGATTCATGCAAGTAACTCTGCACATAGTTCTCTTGCTTTTATTGTTAGCAGTCATGCTGAGATTGTCAGAAATAAGGCAAGAATGGTAATCAATGATAAAAAGTTGAATGATAACACAATTTTTGATGGATACTTCTTACCGTATAAGGACAGCTTGATTAATTGGACCAGTGATAAGGACTTTTCAAAATTCGATTGTAAGAGTGGATTTTACTAGATAAAAATGCATCCAAATAGTATTCACTACGGGACATTCTCAACTCCACAAGGTAAGTATGAATGGATGGTTATGCCTTTGGATTAAAGATTGCTCCTCAGATATTTCAACAAAAGATGGATAATATCTTTCGGGGTTATAAGTTTATTTTTGTTTATATTAATGATATTCTTATTTTATCTAATACAGTTGCTAAACATTGGAAACACATAGATATCTTTGCAGATTTTTGTATTGAACATGGTTTAGGTTTGTCTGAGAAAAAGGCAAAAATGGCACAAAAAGAAATAGAATTCTTAGGTATGGAAATAGATGGTACTAGAATACAGCTACAAAGCCATATTCTAGAAAAGATTTCAGGATTTCTTGATAAATTAGTCGATAAAAACAAGTACAAAGTTTTCTTGAAATCCTTAACTATGCCTCAGATTCTATTGATAATTTAGCGAGCATTAAGAAAGCTATTTCAAGACCTCTTGAAGAAAGATAGAATCTTTTCTTTCTCTCGATATTTAGAAGATCAGGTAAAACACATAAAAAAGAAATGTTAGGATCTTCCTAAACTAAAGTTACCTAAAAATACAGATGATTTGATTTTAGAAATGGATGCATCCGAAGATGGATGGAATGGTATACTTAAGAAAATAGATTATAATTCACAACATGAAAAGTCTGGTGAATCGTGATATTGTTTGGGTACCTTTAATGAGACCCAACAAAATTATCATATTAATGAAAAAGAACTCTTAGCAGTAGTAAAAAGTTGTTAGAAATTGTATTTCTTTTTACTACCAAAAAGATTTCTTTTAAGAATACTCAGGTTAAAGCTTTTATTCATAATAATTTACCTTCAAAACCAGAGTATAAAAAATATATTCGATGGCAAACATTATAAGCCTAATATTTATTTGATATAGAAATTATCAAAACTGATAAAAATGTATTAGCAGATTTATTGACTAGAGATGGTAGAGTTTGCAAAACTGTTGATTAAAGCTATTGACGACATTGCCAAGCAGGTACATTCGATAGAGAGAAATATTTTAGAAATGATTGATATTGCTAACTTTTCCAGCATTTCAAAAGAAACAATAGAATTGTTTATCTCCGAATGTACTTTAATGCATGCAAATTTAGGAAACTATTTTGATGCTAAAAAGAGGATAAGGAAATTGTTACTGCAAATTGAATTTCAAAAGGTTGATACTTCTTCTTCTTCCGAAGAGATGGAGCACTGCTCAAAGCAGGATAGTATTAAACATGTTGATAATTCTCTTTCACTTGGACCCCAAACCGAGATCAAACTCTCAAGTGAAAAGAGATCTATAGATATGGTTCCAGCTAAGGAATATCAATATATGATAATGAGAGAATTATATTCTCTACGAAAGACTGATACTCGATATGTTAATTTTTCTGGTATTTATCCTAGAATTAATTTCTTACAAGATTCTTCTCCTAAATTAATTTCTTACAAGATTCTTCTCCTAAGGAGATTACATATTGGTATGATTTTGGAGCTATTTACTCTATATATTTACGGTTACCATATTTTTCGGAGATCAGTTAGCTACCATCATGGATACAGGAAGGCATTCAAATCTTCTATGTTCATAACCCTACCTTTACTCCTAAAGATACTTTAGTTTTAAAGTTCTTATCTGCTGGACTAAATTTTTACCAGTAAGAAAGATATCCTGCATATCATCTGGTACATATAGGAAAAGCAGAAGCTTTTTCTGTCTTTGCTCCATAGGACATCCAGAAGGAATTTGTCAAGTTTAAAGAATCAGATATACACTACAGACGTACTCTTGGCATGAAAAGTAGTTATAGTAGGCATGGAAGCATGTTTTAAAAGAGGATTTTGCATGTATGGTGGAAAAATAATGCACTCTTTTGTGCTTATTGCCCCTACAAAACATACTCTACTAGCTGCCGAGAAATATCTCAACCAAAAGATAAAGATAATTGATAATGGAAGTCTTTGATTGAGCCCACAAGCCCAGGAATGCTTTTGTCATTATCGACAACATGATACGGGAACATGTCCTGCGTGTTCGCCACTCAAATGAAAAGCAGCCGCCTCAAAAGACATTTCTAACATTGATAGCAACTAAAGCATATTGATAATAAGATAACGCCAATGGCAATAAAGTAAAGTAAAGATACAGCCAAAAGAAGGTGTCGACCTAAAGTCATCTGATGAGGTTCTCGTGACCTACTTTATTAAAGCTACTTTATTAAAGTTCAATCATGTATAGCAAATAAGTGTTCAAATAGTTTCTAGCTTGTGTAAAGTCCAGATTTGAAATCCGTTCTCTTCTAGTATAAATAGGCAGTTTGTATCAAAGCGAAGCACAGAAAAAATCTTCTCCTCTCTTTATGTACTCTCCTCTCTCTTATGCAATAAAATACTAAGTTTGCATCCTACACAAATCTGAGCCCTTATCTTTACAATAATTTTCTTTTTTTGAAAGACTAAACTACCACATATTCGTTATCTTTTGATCCTTACGCTTCGAGGTAGGAAACGAAATGAAACTGTGCTATGTGTTTCTGAAGGAGTTCTAAGGGAATTACCTTGAAAAAGTTTTAGGCTGAAATGCTCGCTAAAAGTCTCAGAAAAAACCCGGAAGCATTGTGGTCAAAACTGATTGAAAGGTACAGAAGCTTGTTGGACCTTTATTCTTTCTAATCATGAAAACTATTGTTCTGATAATTGTTTTTTATGTTTGTGACTTGCAAACAATTTATTAAAAATGATTTCTATTAACTTCTATATCTATGGATATTAGTCTATGCATAATAGTTCAAGATAATGTGTTAAGAAATATTTCGATTTTGAATCGGCAATTTTCAACCAACGAAAATTTGATATGGAGAGAAGACTAAAAATTAACCATATTTATTAATATATATATGTCAAATTTATTAATGTATGTGTTAGTTATTCACATATATTAATAAATATGACATATATATTAATAAATATATGTATATGTTTATAAATATAAATATAAATATATATATATATATATATTATATGACATGGATAGAAGTCTAACAATTTGTCTTATGTATTAATATATATATATATATATATATATTAACATATATGTATATATATATTTCATTACTTTCATAGACATCTAAATATATATATATATATATCTAAATATATCTATATATATATATGAATAAATATTTATTTTTATTTATGTTAAATATTTACTTTTATGTTAGCATAATAGATTCTATTGGAACACCCCCATGTCTGGCCCTTTCACTTAGCTCTTACAAGCTATTCCAAATGGTTCTGGGCTTGCCAACGTATGAACATCTGTTACTACTACACTGGGGAACCTTAGTAAACTAAGAGAAAAGTTATCTAAATCCTTTAACTAACTTCCCTTAATTAATATTATTAAAGATACTAACTATGGTTCTTTAGATCTTTCAAAATAAGGTCTCGTCTAAACATGGCCCTACGCAAATATTTGTGATGAAAGTGAAACACAGATGAGTATGGATCATAATCAAAACGACAAACAAAATGGTAATGAATCAAGTTTTCTTGAATTTACAATGATCTTTTAAGCTCATGTAACAAAGGAAACATCTCGAAGATAAGAGAAGAATGTAGGAATCATTAAAAACTTATTTATTAATACATATTCATATATATATATATATATATATAATACATATACATATTCATATATTTATATATATATGTTAATATAAATATATATGTATACGCACATATATTCATATAAATATATTTACATATTCATATATATATAGATATAATATATATATATATATAAATTCATATTCACATATATATATGTATATGTATGTGTGTGTGTGTGTGTATCTTGTACCAAAAAATGTCGGTTCAAAACAAAAGCATTTCTGGGTTGGTTGTCTTGAAATATTATTACCAAATTCAAATAGAAAAAAGAAATTACTGAGATTGTAATCATCCACAATATGAAAGCAACACCACAATCAAGAGTTAAACAAGTAACTTCCCTAGGCTCTTTTAGTATCGTAAAGCACAACATTGGGGTCGTTTCCTACTTCCGACGTACGAAGCTTAGGTTAGTACGCACAATATACCTTTAAGGCTAATGATAATATAAAAGTTTAATAACTTGATTCTTGAAATGATACCAAAGAGAGTATTTATTTTATAGTGAATATATTACAAAAGGTAGAAAAATATTACAAGATGGCTATATTTTGAGAAACATAGAAGCTGGTAGATTTCTCGATATCCAGCTTATTCTTCTATGTACATATTTATAGATAGATTTCGGACATCAAACTCTAATATATTACATTTAAGTAGTTTTAGTCGGTTGTCAATGATGGATGAGTCATCTTGTGCCGAGTCATTTATCTTCTTGCAATCATGTATCTTAATCTTTTTTATTTATCATTTTGTAATCATATCTTCCATCAGTCTTCTAGTCGTCATCGAATCCTCCTAGAAGCTGTACACTCATATGGCTTATGTGAAACCCCAGTCAAGACCAACCTTAGAGTAAGGGGGTTGGGATGCATGTCATGCTTTATTTCATGATTAAATATATTTTCATATGATTTCTATGTGCTTTGAATTTGATTTTTATTATCTTGAAGTCTTGTTGGTGAGTGATGTGTGAGAGGGGCAAAATAGTAATTTTTGCCTGAGGTGAAAATAAGGAGATAGCTTGTGGATTGAATAGGAAATAATTTTTCTAGTAGAAATAGCAACAAGAGATGTTGTGGTTTAGTGGTTAGAGCCTTGGAATTAATTCTTGAGGTCTAAGGTTCAAAGTCCATCATAGAAGCTTTAGCTTGAGTAAATTTCATTTTGCTTGGAAAAGGATGGTTTCGGCCATGAGGGCCTAGATCAATGTGGTGATGATGTCCTAGAAGAGACATGTTAGGAGAATTCTCACTTCACTCTTTTGTTCTTCGTGAAATGCCTAAAGGGAATTCATTCTCCCTTGATCTTTAATTTTTCTTAATTTCCAACTCCTTAGTTTGATCAAGGTGTTCTATCATTTTCCTTTCCAGAAAATTCAGTAGAGGACTAAGGTCTTTTAGGATCAAAATGTCCTAGTAAAAGGCTTCTCATGGTTTGGAAAAATGTAAATGATTTGTGGGAAAATTCAAGAGGAAAATCCCTCTTGAAAACTTGCTGAAATTTTTCCTCTAACTTAGTTCATCTATCTTCATGAAATGAGCTGAAATTTTCCAACTTGTTGTACCTTCAAAAGGTCAAAAATTCTAGCTCACATTCCCTCTCAAATGCTACAAGAAAAATGGTCTTTAGGATCAGTTGAAACCTGGAAGTTTTTGCCCAAATTCGGACTGCACAAGCTGGAGCAAAGCAGGAAAAATTCCTGTTCGAAAATCAGCTTTGTGAGCTCCAAACCAAGCTGTTTTCTCCCAGATTTTGTGCAGCACCTTAGCCACGTTTTTCCTCCATAAAGAAGGCTGGAAACCAGCCTTGAATACCCCTGAAATCCCCTTCAAAACTCACTGTAAATCTGCTGGAAATGGCAGACGAAAATTCTGCCAGAAAACTGCTGTTCAGCGAAATTCTGTGCAGAATTTTTGTCCAGCTTGTTTCCTATTTTGTTTCAACCGAAAACCCCAACCTACTTCTGTCAAAACCTCCCTTAAACCTCCATTAACAGAGCTCCATTGTTCCCTAAAGCTTCTGCACTAAATTCCCTCCATGGCTGACCGAAAATCTCTCAACCAAATCCCTGCAATTTAGCTTGATTACTTTCCAAAATTTCAGCCATCTTGTTTAACAACTTTTCATAGAATTTTGCTCAATTGATCAGACATCTTCTCCACCATTGTGCACCCTAGTTTCGGCCATCACAAGCCTCCTTTAACCAGCTTTAATTCCCCAAAAAACTGCACAATCCAGTCGGCCATAGGAGACTTCAAAGCTGTCCAGAAAAATCAAGATATTCTTAGAATATCTAGTTTCCAAATTCTCTTCCTAAAAATATTCTTCAAGGATTGTAACAACTAATCTTTCCTTTCCCTTCCAAATCAGAGAAGTCACTCCCTAAACCCTACAGAATTTCGGCAGCCACAACTCCTCAGAAAAATCGGCAGCTTCTTCTTCTCTCTCTCTCGATTTTCTTCAAGCAACAAGAACACACACACACACACACACACACACACACTATACCAAGAACACCTACCTCTTCTTTACACCTAATACACCTCCAAACCATTTCAAACCCTCACGAAAATCTCCAGATTTGATCTACTCCTTGCTGTGCATCCATCAACACCAATATTAACATCAAACTCCTCCAAACATCTTGCTACTTTGGATCAAAAAGCAGAAATTTCTGTGAAGAACAAGAACATCTTCAAGGTAAACTTATTCGAACAACTTCATCCCCTTCAAACTTAATCTCTAATGAAAACCTATATGAATAAGCATGCTAATGATCTCTTCTTCTTTCTCTCTCTCTCTCTCTCTCTCTCTCATGGACCGAAATTCTCTCTCTTGGCCGAATGGTCTCTTCCTCGGCCATGCTTTTGCCACCCTTCTTGAACAAGATTAGCCATCTAGGAGTTGAGATCTTCTCTAAAATCCTTCAAGTCATTCATCAATCAAGTAAGTACCTTCAATCCTCTTTTAAAAATTTAGAATCATGTCTCTAGGTTGATGAATGGCGATGGGTTTATGTATGTGATGTTGATTGATTGAAGCATGGGTATATGTATGATTGCGAAGGAGATGAGATTTATGCATGGAAGGATAACATTGGTGGATTTAATGATGAGTTGAGATTTGATGCATGTCATAGGTAGTATTTGTGATGGAGCATGCTAGAGATTATGTCACCATAGGTGAATAGGATTTATATGCATGATTAGATTTTGAAGCCATGATCATGTTTATGCTAGTAGAGGTTAAATCATGTAATAATAAATTTAGATCTATGCCTATGTGCAAGACTTGGATGATTTGATGAATTGAAGGATTGAGTATGTTATTGATTATGGTTGACCATGGAATCTTGATCATGATCTAGTTGTCCCTAAGCAAATTTTATTTCATGAATAAAATATTTACTAATAAGTTTTGCTAAAGAATTTCGAAAACCCTAGGAAGGGTAGATTTGGGATTATAATATATGTAAAGGATATTTTAGTCAAATAAATAATGATTTTCCTAGAAAATGAAATAAATAAATATTATTTAAAATAAAGAAAATTAATTAAAGCTCTTATGAAAAAGATTTACACTTAATAAAATATTTATTAGATCAAAACCCTTAAGGATTTACTCATTATTTTCCAAGAAAGACCTATTAAATTTAATCTTAACTAGTTTTAGCTATCAATGATTTTCTAACAACTAAGCTATCATTAAATCACTATTTTACCTAGTACTACCTATGGCTCTTGATCAAATAAACTCTAAATTTTCCTTAACTAGAGTTGAGCTTTCAACTTAATAGAATTTATTTCCTAATCCATTAATTATTTTAAATAACAAATTAAACTGAGCTTATAAATCTATTCAATTATTGTTTTGCCTTAAAGCTTGGGACACTAGGATCATGGTAGTAGTGAATTGAGTTGATTTAAAACTAAGGAAGTGGATTGTGGCTTGAATCTGATTAAGATTTGTATTTGCCCATGTGGGGTTAGGTCAGCTGTTCGAGACTTTGTTGTTGTGAGCAAGAATCAGGTAAGCTCCTGCATAAAACCTGATTGATGTGAAATGATTTCCTTATGGTAAGCTAAATGTGGAGTGCAAGGGCACTCGGTTATTTGAAAGCAATTGAGGGTTGAATTCATCCTTAATTCCAACGCTTAAATTATTTGAAAGTCTTTGAGCAGATTTTTCCAAACTTGAAACTCTTTCTAAAACTAATTTCTCTCAAAGCTTTGGAAACCCTCAAATTGTTATTTTCATGAAGCACAATGCTTTGTTCATTTTGTCCCAAGTGGGGAATGTCGTTGAGTACTCAATAAGGGTGGACTACTATGACTAGTCTTTGAAGGGTTAGGGTGAGTCTCTCAGCTGGTGGCCACCTCTGAGGGGTGAGTCCTTCTCGGATAAGATGCTAGTTCCAGTGAGTCGTGCCGGTCCGAGCTAGCAGTTTATTTTGTTTCAGTCAAGTGACTGTGTTTTTGTCGGAATGGACACCCGGTGGTTGTTTGGGTATAGAGAAGGAGGAGTATCTTGCCCAGTAGGCCGATCACCTACTTTTGTCAGTCTACACAACGTGTTAGGCATTCTGACCGGTTATGGGGCCCAAAGTGTGGTAACCCATATCCCTTTCTTTCGAGTGGTTGATTTCATTACTTATGTATGGCTAGAAGAGCCAAAACGCCACTCTTGCTTTTGACTAATGTTTATTGCTTGCCAATGTTTCTCTTATAAAGATTTCATACTTTGCATTCACGAATTGTTTCCGCTAAACCCCAAAGCACACACGGACTTACTGAGATTTTTGTCTCACCACATTTTATCATGATTTTAGGTTGATCCTGTTATGGGTGAGTAGCTACCTTGGAAGAGAATGTGTCTTTTGATTTTATGTATTGCTTTGGGAAGACGAGAGTGGATGATTTTAATTATGGTTTTTGTTTTGGAATTCTATGGATGTACTTTTGAAGTATTTTTTTTTTTGGGTTGTAATAAATTCTTTTAGTTTGAGTATTATTTATTCCAGCAATTTTTATTTGTGATCTAGTTATAAAGACCCATTGTCCTTTGGACGGGGCGACATCCCCGGCCCTGGAGGGCCTAGGTCTTCCGGGGTGTTACAGCTTATCTCTCAATACTTGTCTGCTTCACTGTACCCACTGCTTTTCTGAGGAGTTCATGCTGGACAAATATCTTCTCCATGTTTTTTGAATTGGCAAATCAGAACTTGTGCCTGGGGACTTGATTTTATAATTCCTTTTTCAAGGAATTTTATCTTTGTTTGTTCATAGTGTTTTGCACTGGGGGGAGTTTTCTTTGCAGGGCTGATCATAACTGATGAGTGCATTTTTTTTTTCTTCCATATGTGTGAAATCCTTTTTTAAAGGCACTTTCCATATTCTGCAAGATTATTCTTATTCCAATTGCCCTTCTACAATAAATAGAATAAGGATAAGCTTTTCCAACTTGTATAAAGTGGAAAGCTAGATATCTTTCATCTCCGTAAAAATCAAGGCCAGTAGAAACAAATTTCAAATATAAAATATCATTTGGAGTAGTAGTAGCATTATGGATATAAAAATCTTTCACCCCTTCTTGTACCCAGAAGGGTAACTAGGATATTTCTTCAAAACTTGGTGGTGATAAAAAATTAGATTTATGGCACCAAAATTATACCAATATCTTATCTCTCTAGGTGAGGAATCTTGTAGATAATTTATTCTTGGACATACTCCCATATAATCTAAGTATCGATTCTTAGTATTTGAGAGACTATAGAGTTCTCTCATTATCTGTTGCTATATATCCACTATAGGGAGTATCTTTAGGGTGATTTTTGAAGAGAACATAACAGATTTCTCTTTTTGTGGTCTAAGTGAAATCTCCTCTTCTTTCTTCTTTTGTGGGGCCTTAGAACAAGATCCTATATCTTTTATTTTTGTCTTATCCAAAATATTTTTTATTAATTTATTTGTCATTTCAAAATTATTTATTCTAGTCTTAATCATCTTACTTTTAGATATTAAAACATCTGTGACTTCCTGGGAGCTGGATAATATATATGATATCTGAAATATTATCTTGGATGGTCAAAACATGTTTCTCCATATATTCTAAAAGCTTAATTATTCGTTGCTTTTGACTGTCTATCTTTGGTTAAAAAATCTGCAAAGATATTTTTGTTAGTCTTAATAATCTCAAAATCAAACTGGTATTCAGCTAGTAACGCTTGCCATCTAATTAATCTTTTATATTCAGGTTTAAAAGGTAAATTATTTCTTATAAAAGCTTTAACTTGAGTATTATCCATTCGTAAAAGAAATCTTTTAGGCAATAAAAAGTAATAAATTTTTGACAACTTTTTACAATAGCTAAAATTCTTTTTCATTAATATGATATCATTTTTTAGTGTCATTAAAAGTTCCTGAACAATATCTAAATATAAGTTCCTTATCTTCATCCTTCTTTTTTAAAATTTCACTCCAAAATTTTTTTGAAGCATCAGTTTCTAAAATTAAACCTTCTGTTTCAGAGGGTAATTGTAAGTTAGGTAATGTAGAACATATTTGCTTAATCTTTCATACATGAGTTTCTAAAATTGAATCAAAACTAAATATCTCATTTTGTTTTAACAAATTTTGTAAGGGTTGTCTTATTTTAGCAAGATTTTCTATAAAATTTGAAGCATAATTCAATACTCCTAAAAAGATTTGATCTTGTTTTTTTATCTATTAATTTATCTAGAAAATTTCCTAACTTTTCTAAAATATGGAGTTGTGATTCTATTCTTTTACTGTCTATCATCATTCCTAAAAATTCTATTTTTTCCTGAATTAATTTTGCTTTCTTTTCAGATAAGGTTAATCAATGTTTAATACATAAATCACAAAAAAATATTTAAATGTTTAATATGAGATTCTATAGTATTGGAAACTATTAGGACGTCATCGACATAAACAAAAATAAAATCATAAGATTTAAATATATTATCCATTTTTCTCTGAAATATCTGGTGGTGCATTTTTTAATTCAAAAGATATTACTAACCATTCATATTGTCCTTGTGGAGTAGAAAAAGAAGTATATTTAATACTATCTGGATCCATTTTAATTTTCCAAAATCCACTGTTACAATCAAATTTAGAAAATATCTTTTTATTTCTTGTCCAATTTATTAAACTTTCTTTATGACGTAAAAAATATCCATCAAACACAGTATTATCATTTAATTTTTTATAATTTATGACCATTCTAGCCTTGCCTCTAATTATCTCTGCATGTTTTCTAACAATGAATCCTGGAGAGCTATATGGTGAATTACTTTCTCTTTTCAAATGGGTATCTAATAAATCTTTTAACTGATATTAAATTTTTTTCGATCTTTTTCATTATATCTCATAGGGTAAACTCTAATAATTCTATTTGTATCTATCATTTCTAATTTAGCAATTATCTTATTTCTATCTCAAAATTATATAAGATTATCAGTATAACATTGTCTTAGTTTTGTTTGAATATTTTATGTATCTATATCCACTAGTCTTAACTCAATTTGGTATTGTAATAGAGGTGTTCCTTTTGGAAACAATTGATTTTTTACTATATCCAATATCACCACGCTGAGCTGTGCGAGGGATAAAATTATTGGAAAAGGTTTAGTATAAGATTTTTGAATCTTTTTACTACAATTAAATGATGACAAAGAGTTTTAAAATGTATTTGATAAGCAAGAGTATCAAATATAACTTTATAAAGATTAAGCAAATATGTTCTATGTTACCTATGTTACAATTACCCTCTGAAATAGATGATTTAATTAGAAACTAATGCTTCAGAAAATTATCATTAGAATAAATTGCATAGGAACTTCTAAGTTATTATTATCCCATTCCCGGGCATATCTATTCTCAAATTATGTAAAATCTTCATCTGATATTTTCGAATTATCATAACAAGTAATATGGAAATCTAAAGATGTAGTTGATTCTACTAATTCTATATCTAAATTATCTAGTTCAAGTATGGCTCTGATTTGGGATATAGATCTAATTAAAAATGCCTAGAAAACCACCCAATAGACCACATAGTAGACAACAACCTAATCTAGAAGATATTGAAAAAATAGAGAGACAATTTAAAAGACTTAGAGAAGAAATAAAGTTATGTTACTAGTATTTCCCTTAAGAACCTATATGCTTACTAAGATATCAGATATCTTAAGCAATAGTGTACGATATAGGAAAGATGATAGTCACAGACTAGAAGAGTTTAAACAGATTGATACAATTGAATAAATAGATTTTTTTCAATTTTCTAGACCAAACTAATGACACAAATCCACCTGAATCAATAGACATCCAAAAGGCAAATCAAGTAAAACGTAAAAGTATGGATAAGAAGAAATTTACTATGTTGACAGAACAAGATATATCTACAAAGTTAGATAAAGATCTAATAGAAATACAAAAAAACAATCATTAGGTATGGGCAAAAAATAATATTAGAAATAGATAAAATGACAACTTTACTAAGAACTATATTACAACAAAGAGATACAAAAATGAAAAAAGAAATAATTACAAAAACTGAAAAAGAAACAAGAATAATAATACCAAATGAAAAAAAAAGTTCTTTGTTAAAACATTTAGAAAAAATGAACATACCCAAAGGATATAAGGAAATGAGTAATTCAAATACAGATGAGATTCCCTTTGAAATGGAAAATTTAATAACAAAGATAGGCGATATAGACATGGAAAAACAATTTATAAATTTGAAACCAGAGATAACAGAGATTAAACCAGAATATAATCCTAATATCCCCGATATTCTTAGTACAAGTACAAATCCATCTCCATCGCAAGCTTTTGATAAACCTATTAGAGGTTTTGCAGGATTGAGTTCTGTAATGCAACAACAAATAGATAAATTTACCCCATTAGAAAAAATGAGAGCTGAACCTATCAATCCATTCAGGATATATTTAGTTATAGATTACATTGCAAATGTTGAAGAAGCAATAGATAAATGGGAAACTACCATCAGAATAGGTGTAATAGTTAATAAACTAGATAAAGAGTCAGTAAGACATTTTAAACCAAGAAGTCTACTTAATAGTGCATTAAGATATTGACAAAACCTTTCTAAAGAAGTAATACGTATTATATTTGATACTGATGATAGTATATCAAATGGTATTACAAGAGCCACAGATGCATTAAAACTTGCATTTTTAGGAGAAGAAAATTTCTTTAAAGACCCATCAACCACACAAAAATATTTAATAGTGTTATTACGATTACAACTTTGTGATATGTGTGAAATTGATATATATATATATATATGTGTGTGTGTGTGTGTGTGTGTGTGTATTTCAAGATTATTATTACCATATTTATAATCAAGTACCTAATACACAAACGTATTTACCTTTATTCTTTACTAAAATTCCTGACCTTTGGGGACAAAAGTTAATAGATACATATAAATCAGGAGACAATGACACATTAGGTAAAAGGATTGCTTGTTGTAGAGACAAATTAAGTGAATGGCGTGGAGATGCCATCCTAGCAAAATTAACTAGAGGATTAAGGAAAACGATTTCTTTATGTTATGATAAACTAAAATTACCATTAATGATTGGATGTGATAGTTCTTACTATTATAATAAAGTCAAAAGAAAATATAAGAAAATAAAAGAATATAAAAAAAGATATTTTAAGAAAAGAAAAACTAGATATTATAAAAATAAAAAATATAAAAAACCTAAGAAGCCAACTTTTAAAAGAAAAAAAAAATGTAAAAGAATGTCAATGTTACTATTGTAAAGAACTAGGTCATTATGCAAATCGATGCCCTAAAAAATTTGAGAAGAATAAAAATAAAATAGAAATCGATGAAGACATTCAAAGAATGATTGAAGAAGGAGAATTTATTCAAATAGATAATTTGGAAGAATTAAGTACAGATGAAAGTATTTTTATTTTCATTGATACAGAATATACTGAAACATCTGAAGATGAATAATATAGAAATAATAGAAATAAATCCAGTAATAGATAAAGAAGAAGAATCTTCAAGAGAATATAATAAATAAATATTAATAGATAGAAGAAAATTAAAAAAGATACACAAGAAAACTTTTCTTTAACAAATTATTTAGGATTTTATGTTAATACACTAGAAAGATTAGGAATAAAGTTAAGAAAACATAATTTATACTATAGATTAAATATACAAGAAAGAGCATTAGAAATCTCCTTGACAAATAATAGAGTTATTATGCCATTATTAACAGAAAAGGATATTGAAGATAAAATACAAAAATTAAAACCAGAAATTAGATATAGTCTTGGTTGGATACATGTAGGAGCAATACAGAAGAAGAATTAGATAAACCTATAGATTTGGCAAAAAGGGATAATAGAATTAGAAACAAACAAGAAGCATGTTTAGGTGTCCGGTGAGGAAATCTTCAATATGGAAAATTAAAATTTAATATCCACCTAAGAATAGCTTATAATATTATAAAGATTTTGATAAAACATTAAGTTTAATACAAAACCTTAGAAGAAAAGTTTTTTTTTTCTATAAAAATAATAGACCATACTCAATTACTTACGCAATTTCATATGCTTTTTTCAAATACACATTATTCTGACTGCTTTAGTATTAAAGATACAATAGATTATCCTTATTTATTTAATGATGTTTGTCAAGTCCAAGTACCCAGTTTACCTATAATAGAAGAAATAGATTCAACTCCATTAAATTTGGACTTACAAGAAAAAACCTTTAATAACAGGAAATCGTTTACCACCTAGATTATCTTTTACAAATACTCATGTAATCAATAATCTAATTAATAGAACAAATAGTGGAATTATTATACCAAGAAATTATGAATTAAGTAATTATAAAATAAAAGGAGAATATTTTAATGGAATACATTTTAAAACCGTTAATATCTTAATAGATACTGGAACTAATGGAAATTATATCAGTCATAAACTTTGTAATCAACTGCAAAAATTTCAATTAGATAATCCCCACCAATAAACAAATTTTAATGGAGAAGTACATGAAATAAGTGAAGTTGTAGAAACATTATTAAAATTTGGAACAGAGATAATTAATATTAGATTACTCATAGAAAATGAAGGAATGAATGACACTCTAAAAATTATGCACTTTCCTTGAAACGGTAAAGCCATATCAGATAACATCCTATGGATTAAGGATAACATATAATGGAAAATTGATATATATATATATATATATATATATATATATATATATACCAAAATGACGAGTCCATATAGTATTTATATTCCTATTGGGATAACTTATAAAGATTATAAAGCAGAATACTTTGCTGCATATATTGATAGTGGATCAGGATCGTGTTTATGTAAAGCAGATTGTTTTCCTAAAGAATATCATCAATCATTAAAACCTATTAAGGGAAAAGATATTTCTAATAATCTTATTGAGATTTCTTCTGGAATAGAACAACCAATAATTTTATTAGGATAATTTCTTATTAAATGTCCACCATTTTACTTTTATAACATTGGATTAGATATTTTACTTGGTAATAATTTCTTACAATTATTTCATAAAGTTATATTTGATACTCTGGCTTATCAAATACATTTTAAAAGTCCTTTTCATCATTCAATTGTAGTAAAAAGATTGAAAAAAGATTATGCTAAACCTTTTCCAATTAATTTTATCTCTCGCACAGCTTAATGTGGTGATATTGGATATAGTAAAAAATCGATTTTTCCAATAGGAACACATTTATTACAATACCAAATTGTGTTAAGACTTGTGGATATAGATATAGAAAATATTAAAACAAAACTGAGACAATGTTATAATATAATCCTATACAATTTTGGGATAGAAATAAGATAATTGCTAAATTAGAAATGATAGACACAAACAAAATTATTAGAGTTAAACCTATGAGATATAATGAAGAAGATTGAAAAGAATTTAATACACAATTAAAAGAATTATTAGATGCCCATTTGATAAGAGAAAGTAATTCACCAAATAGCTCTCTAGGATTCATTGTTAGAAAACATGCAGAGTTAGTTAGAGGCAAGGCAAGAATGGTCATAAATTATAAAAAATTAAATGATAATACTGTGTTTGACAGATATTTTTTACCTCATAAAAAAAGTTTAATAAATTAGACAAGAAATAAAAAAGATATTTTCTAAATTTGATTGTAAATCTGGATCTTGGCAAATTAAAATGAATCTAGATAGCATTAAATATACTTCTTTTTCTACTCCACAAGGACAATATGAATGGCTAGAAATGCCTTTTGGATTAAAAAATGCACCCCAGATATTTCAGGAAAAAATAGAGAATATATTTAAACCTTATGATTTTATATTTGTTTATGTCGATGATGTTCTAATAGTTTCCAATACTATAGAATCTCATATTAAACATTTAAATGTTTTTTGTGATTTATGTATTAAACATGGATGAACCTTATCAGAAAAGAAAGCAAAATTAATTCAGGAAAAAATAGAATTTTTAAGAATGATGATAGACAGTAAAGGAATAGAATTACAACCTCATATTTTAGAAAAGTTAGGAAATTTTCTAGATAAGTTAATAGATAAAAAATAAGATCAAAGCTTTTTAGGAGTATTGAATTATGCTTCAGATTTTATAGAAAATCTTGCTAAACTAAAACAACCCTTACAAAATTTGTTAAAACAAATAAGATGTTTAGTTTTGATTCAACTTTAGAAACTCATGTAAGAAAGATTAAGAAAAAATGTTCTATATTACCTAAGTTACAATTACCCTCCGAAACAGATGATTTAATTTTAGAAACTGATGCTTCAGAAAATTATTGGAGTGAAATTTTAAAAAAGAAGGATAAAGTTAAGGAACTTATATGTAGATATTGTTCAAGAACTTTTAATGACACTAAAAAATGATATCATATTAATGAAAAAGAATTATTAGCTGTTGTAAAAAGTCGTAAAAAATGTTATTACTTTTTATTGCCTAAAAGATTTCTTTTACGAACAGATAAAACTTAAGTTAAAGCTTTCATGAGAAATAATTTACCTTCTAAACTTAAATATAAAAGATTAATTAGATGGAAAACTTTTCTAGCTGAATACCAGTGTGATATTGAGATTATTAAGACTAACAAAAATATCTTAGCAGATTTTTTAACTAGAGATGGACAGTCAAAAGCAATAGATAATTAAGCTTTTAGAATATATGGAGAAATAGGTTTTGATCATCTAAGATAATATTTTAGATATCATAGATATTGCCCAGTTCCCAGGAAGTCACAGATGTTTTAATATATGAAAGTAAGATGATTAAGACTAGAATAAATAATTTTGAAATGACTAATAACTTAATAAAAAATATTTTGGATAAGACAGAAATAAAAGATATGGGATCTTGTTCTAAGGCCCCACAAAAGGAGAAAGAAGAAGGGATTTCACTTAGACCACAAAAAGAGAAATCTGTTATGTTCTCTTCAAAAATCTCCCCAAAGATACTCCCTATCATAGAGATACAATAATAGGTAATAAGAGAACTCTATAGTCTTTCAAATACTGAGAATCGATACTTGGATTATACGGGAGTATATTCAAGAATAAATTATCTACAAGATTCCTCTCCTAGAAAGATAAGATATTGGTATGATTTCGGCTCCATAAATCTAATTTATTTATCACCACCATGTTTTGAAGAAATATCCCAGTTACCCTTCTGGGTACAAGAAGGGGTGAAAGTTTTTTATATCTATAATCCTACTATTTCTCTAAATGATATTTTATATTTGAAATTTGCTTCCGTTGGCCCTGATTTTTACAAAGATGAAAGGTATCCAACTTTCCACTTTATACAAGTTGGAAAAGTTTACCTTTATTCTATTCAAACTAATAATGCTAAAGAATTTTGAAGATTTGAAGAATCTAATATTCATTATAGAAGGGTAATTGGAATAAGAATAGTCTTGCAAAATATGGAAAGTGCCTTTAAAAAAAGATTTTGCACATATAGAGGAAAAAAAGATGCACTCATTAGTTATGATCAGCCCTGCAAAGAAAACTCCCCCAAGTGCAGAACGATGTTTACAAACAAAGATAAAATTCCTTGAAAAAGGAATTTATAATCAAGTCCTCAGGCACAAGCTCGGATTTTCCAATTTAGAAAACATGAAGAAGGTATTTATCCAGCATGCACTCCTCAAAAAAGCAGTGGGTCCAGTGAAGCAGACAAGTATTCAAAGACTAGCCATATGAGTGTACAACTTCTAGGAGGATCCAATGACGACTGGAAGACAGCTAGAAGATATGATTACAAAATGATAAATAAAGAAGATAAAGATAAATGATTGCAAGAAGGTAAATGACTCAGCACAAGATGACTCTTCCATCATTGACAACCAATTGAGACTACTTAAATGTAATAGATTAGAGTTTGAAATTCGGAAATCCATCTATAAATATGTACATAGAGGAATAAGCTAGACATCGAGAAATCTACCAGCTTTTATGTTTCTCAAAATATAGCCATCTTGTAATCTTTTTCTACCTTTTGTAATATATTCACTATGAAATAAATACTCTATTTGGTATCACTTCAAGAGTCAAGCTATTAAACTTTTATATTATCCTTAGCCTTAAAGGCATACTATGCGTTCTAACCTAAACTTCATATGCCGGAAGTAGGAAACGACCCTAGTGTTGTGCTTTGCAATACTGAAGGAGCTTAGGGAAGTTACCTGTTAGTAACTCGGGCAGATTGGGGCTGAAATGCCAAGTGAAAGTCTTAAGATGTGACCCGGTATCATTAAGATCAAAGAGAAACTTAGGTATGGAAGCATAGTGGACCCTTTATACTTTTGATATTATAATAGTTTGATGGTTTAACTCTTGATTGTGGTGTTACTTTCATATTGTGGATGATTACAATCTCAATAATTTCTTTTTTCTATTTGAATTTAGCAATAATATTTTAGGACAACCAACCCAGAAATGTTTTTGTTTTGAACTAACAATTTTCAGCACAAGAAAATGGTATATATATGTGTGTGTGTGTGTATACATACATACATACATACATACATACATACATACATACATACATACATACATACATACATACATACATACATACATATATATATATACACACACACACACACACACACACTAATATACATGTATATGTGTGTGTGTGTGTGTGTGTGTGTGTGTATATACATATACATACATACATACATATATATAAATACCACGTACATTTATATATGACAATATACCATATATATATATATAAATATAAATATATTAGTACAACATATTTTTATATATATACATTATTTTAATATATTAATTTTATATACATCTGTATAATATATATATATATATTAAAATACTATAAAAATATTTTAAAATATATATATATATATATATGTACACACATACATAAATATATACTAATATTTTTTTAATAGACTAATAAATATATAAACACACACACACACACACACTCACATATATATATATATATATATATATGAGAATACATATATATTCATATGTATATATATACATACATAGATATATATATATATATATTAATATACACATATATATATATATATATTAATATATGTGTATATATAAATATTCATACATTCATATATACACACACACACACACACAGACAAACATAAGCATTTAAAACTAATGATCAAACCGTTAGATTTGAAAAAATCGCTAAAAAAAATATTAGGACCAAATTTAAAAGTAATCGACTATGTATTACCATAGAATCTAGCAAAACCGAATATATTTACAAAGATAAACATATCAAATTAATGATCTAACTATTAGATTTCATAAAATCACTAAAAAAGTGTATTATGATCAAATTTAAAGATAATTCTATATGTTTTGCCAGAGAATCTAGTACAATCTTTATAAAAATATCAAAAATCTAACACATTTATAAATATAGGCATATCCAATTAATGATCCAACTATCAGATGAGCTAAAATTACTAAAAAAAAGTACTATGAGTAAATTTGAAGGTAATCGGATATATTTTGCAACATACATAATATAGCATAATTTCTATAAAAATGTTTAAAACTTAACACATTTAAAAAGATAGGCATATCAAATTAACAATCAAATTATTAAATATGTTAAAATTAGTAAAAAAATATATATTATAACCAAATTTAATGGTAATCCGATATATTTTTTCCACATAATCTAACATAATTTCTTTAAAAATACTCAAAACCTAATACATTTATAAAGATAGGCATACAAAATTAATGATCCTACCATTAGATGTGCTAAAATTATTAAAAAAAGTACTATGAACAAATTTAAAGATAATCGGATATATTTCGTAACGTAATCTAGCATAATCTATATAAAAATACTCAAAACCTAACGCATTTACAAGGATATGCCTATCAAATTGATGATCCAATCGTTAAATTTGTTAAAATTACTAGAAAATATAATATAGCCAATTTTTTTGGGAATCAGATACATTTTTTTGCATAATCTACCATAATTTCTATAACCTAACACATCTACAAAGATATGCGTATCAAATTAACAATCTAACCACTAGATTTGATAAAATCACTAAAAAAAGTATTATGATCAAATTTAAGGATTATCGGATATGTTTTACAATAGAATCTAGTATAATCTCTATAAAAATACTCAAAACCTAACACAATTATAAAGATATGTATATCAAATTATCAATCCAACCGTTATATTTGATAAAATCACTAAAAAAATTATTATGACCAAATTTTAAGGTAACTAGATATGTTTTTCAATATAATCTAGAAATATATATATAAAATTGCCCAAACCTAAAGCATTAACAAAGATAGGCATATCAAATTAATGATCCTAATTGTTAGATGTGCTAAAATTACTAAAAAATATACTATAAGCAAATTTGAAGATAATCAGATATATTGCAATGTAATCTAACATAATCTTTATAAAAATGCTTGAAACCTAACACATTTACAAAGATAGATATATCAAATTGATGATTCAACTGTTAGATTTGTTAAAATTACTAATAAATATACTATGACCAAATTTAATAATAATCATATATATTTTTCTAAATAATCTAGCATAATCTCTATAAAAATACCCAAAACCTTACACATTTACAAAGATAGGCATATCAAATTAATGATCCAACTGTTAGATCTGCTAAAATTATGAAAAAGTACAATGAGTAAATTTGAAAGTAATAGGATATATGTTGCAATGTAATCTAGCATAATCTCTATAAAAATACTCGAAACCTAATGCCTTTACAAAATTAGGCATATCAAATTAATGATCCAATCGTTAAATTTGTTAAAATTACTAAAAAAATGTATTATGACTAAATTTAATGGTAATCAGATATATTTTCACATAATCTAGCATAATCTCTGTAAAAATGGCCAAAACCTAACATATTTACAAAGATAGGCATATCAAATTAACGATCTAACCATTAGATTTGATACAATAACTAAAAAAAAAAAAGTATTATGACTAAATTTAAAGGTAGTCGGATATGTTTTGTTATATAATCTAGAATAATATCTATAAAAATGTCCAAAATCTAATACTTAATGAAGATAGGCATATCAAATTAATGATTGAACCGCTATATGTGCTTAAATTACTAAAAAAAAGTACTATGATCAAATTTGAGGGTAATTGGATATATTTTACTATATAATCTAGCATAATCTTTATACAAATGCTTGAATGTTAAAGTATTTATGAAGATTGACATTTTAAATTAATGATCCAATGTTAGATTTGTTAAATTACTAAGAAACATATTATGACCAAATTTGATAGTAATAAGATATATTTTTCCATATAATCTAGTATAATCTCAATAAAAATGCCTAAAACATAACACATTTAAAAAGATAGACATATCAAATTAATGACCTAATTGAATTGGATAAAATCTATTAAAAAAAAGTATTATAACCAAATTTAAAGGTAGCCAAATTTGTTTTTCCACATAATCTAGCATAATCTTTATAAAAATGCCCAAATCTTAACACATTTACAAAGATAGACATATCTAATCAACGATCTAACTATTAAATTTAATAAAATCACTAAAAAAATTATTATGACCAAATTTAAATATAATTAGATTTGTTTTGTCACATAATCTAATAAAATTTCTATAAAAATGCTCAAAACATAATACATTTACAAAGATAAGCATATCAAATGAAGAATCCAATTGTTAAATTTGATAAAAATCACTAAAAAAATGTATTATGACTAAATTTAAAGGTAATTAGATATATTTTACCATAGAATCCAGTATAATCTCTATAAAAATGTCCAAAACCTAATATATTTACAAAAATAGACATATCAAATTAACTATCTAGTCATTAAATTTGATAAAATCACTAAAAAAAGTATTATGACCAACTATAAAGATAATTGGTTATGTTATGCCATATAATCTACAATAATCTCTATAAAAATTTCCAAAACCTAATGCAAGAATGAAGATAGGCTTATCAAATTAATGATCAAACTGCTAGATTTGTTAAAATTACTTAAAAACATATTATTACCAAATATGAAGATAATTGCATATATTTTTCCACATAATCTTTTATAATCATTATAAAAATGCCCAAAACATAATACATTTACAAAGATAGGCATATCAAATTAATGATCTAACCGTTAGATTTATTGAAATTGCTAAAAAAGGTATTTTGACCAAATTTGAAAGTAATCGGACATGTTTTGCCACATAATCCTTACTCTCTATATGACAACCCAAAATCTAATGCATACACAAATATTTAAAAATTTAGGGACTAATTTGTAAAGTTTTTTAAATTATATTTTCAATATTCTAAAATTTAATGACCAATTTATAAATTTATGACTATCATTTTATAATTTTACAAAATTTAAGGACTAATTTGTAAAATCTGGGGTCATGTTTTATATATTTAAAATTTTAGGGACCAATTTGTCAAATTATTAGGGTCATATTATGAATATTTTAAAATTTAAGGGCCAATTCACAAAATTTTGAGGTTATTTTATAATTATATAAAATTTAAGAGTAATTTACAAATTTTTGGGGTCATGTTGTAAATATGCAAAAAAATTAAAGATAGGTATTAGCCAGGAAATACGAATTTTGTCGCTAAAATTATAGCTAATAGTGATAAAAGTTATTATTTTTTGTTAGGAACTGATTTTTTGTCACTGATGATGCATTATTAGTGAGAAATATTTAGCTAAAAGATGATTTTTCGTCGTTGATGATGCATAATTAGTAAAGAAACTTAAATTTCCTCACTAATACACTTATTTCCTAGTTAAGCAATCACTTTTAGCTAGGAAATAAAAATTTTGTCACTGAACGTCATAATCAAGAGTTGAAGAAAATTTTTGTCACTAAAGGGAAAAATTTTCCTCACTAAAGGGTACATTTAGTGACAAATTTTTTTTCCTAACTAAGGTTTTGTCGCTAATGTATCATTTTCTTGTAGTGCTAACCTATAGATACAATTCTAGTGTAGAGTAAACTAGCATATATCTTTGAGTTCTGCAAAGATACTTGAGTATATGCTCCACTGTTATCCACTGTTCTAGTCATGGGTTTGATTGATATCTACTGACCATTCCAACAGTATAACAAATGTCTGAATGAGTATAAAACAGAGTATATATGTGACTTCCTACAATTGATGCATAAGGAACTCGTTTCATGTACTTAACTTTACCAGGAGTTTTAGGACTATTTTTTTTTTACAACTGAATTCCATGTCTGAAAGGTAATAAACCTTTCTTGGAATTCTACATTGACAATCTATCAATATTTTATAAATATATAAAGCTTAGGATAAAGCAATTTGTTTATTCTTTCTATCTATAATTACCTCACCATCTATAATTCTTTTATAAACACAAGGTTCATTAGGATGCTGACTAAAAGCGTAGAACTTAATAGCTTGACCAAACCTGATGTTTCAAGATCTAGATGCTTGCTTAAGCCCATAAATGGACCTATTCAATTTGCGAACTTTATATTCTTGACCTTCTTAGATAAATCTGTCTGGATACCCCATATGGATACACTCGTTAAGATTTCTATTTAGGAATGCTGTCTTGAGATTAATTTGTCATACTTCATAGTCAAAGTAAGATGTAATGGATAAAAGGATCCTTGTAGACTTTAGCATGGCCACAAGCGAGGAGATTTCTTCATAGCCAATACCTTCTTGTTGAGTATAACCCTTAGCAACCAATCTAGTTTCGAAATTTCCACTTTCCCATCTACTCGTCTCTTTTTTTTATTAACTCACTTGCACCTACTAAGTTTTACCCCATTGGGTAAGTCTACAAGTTTCCAGACAGAGTTACTATACATAGATTTCATTTCTAAATCTATTGCACTCTTCCAATGGTCTACATATGCATTTTCTTCAACTTTCTTGTTAGTAGTGGGTTCCTCTTCTTTCTCAATGGAGATTTCTTGAAAAGCCTCTCCATAAGGTAAGTATTTAGAGGGACGTTAAATGACTTTTCCACTACATCTAAGCTATGGAGGTTCTTGGATGACTGGATTTTCTTCCACCTCGTTGAATGGAACCTATTTTGCTAATTCCTCAATGACTAGAGTTTGAATAGGAGCGGGAGATTCTTCCACTCTATGTGCCAAAGAGTCAGTGGGTATAGATGGCGTAACTTCTATTTCTCTCTCGTTGGAATCTGGCATGTTAAGTGGCACAATACTAATCCATCACAAGAATCTTGAGTATGGGTTTCTGTAACCATCTTGGGATTATCTCCATTAGTTCTCCAAAATAACCCTATTCTTAGATCCACTTTCTCCTATGTACTTACTTGTCCTCTAAGAAAATTACATGTGTACTTATAAATATTTTCTTATCTTGAGAACTATAGAAGTAGTATCCCCTAGTTCCTTTTGAATACCCAACTAATAGACATAAATTTGATCTTGTTTTCATCTTATCCATCTTTCCCTTTAACACATATACAACATAACCATAAATTCAAATATGTGTCAAATTAGGCTTTTTCTCATTCCACAATTCCAATGGAGTCTTAGGAATAAATTTAAATGGAACCATATTCAATATGTATGTATGTATGTATGTATGTATGTATGTATGTATGTATGTATGTATGTATGTATGTATGTATGTATGTATGTATGTATGTATGTATGTATGTATGTATGTATGTATGTATGTATGTATGTATGTATGTATGTATGTATGTATGTATGTATGTATGTATGTATGTATGTATGTATTGCAATTTGTATAGTATATCCCCAGAAGGATGTACCTACTATAGAGAAGCTAAGGATTGATCTAACCATGTCTGACAAGGTCCTATTTCTCTTTTCTGCAACTCTATTTTGTTGAGGAGTGCTTGGTGCACTTAGTTGGGATAAAATCCCATTTGCTGACAAGTGTGATCTAAAGTCGTGGGATATCTATTCTCCACCTCGATCTGATCGAAGTGTCTCAATGTTCTTATCTAACTACTTCTTAGCCTCAACCTTAAATTCTTTAAATTTTTCTAAGGCATCAAACTTATGAGTAATTAGGTAATCATATTCATATCTTGAGTAATCATCTGTAAAAGCAATGAAATACTTATACCCACCTCTAGCTTGGACACTTATTAGTCAACATACATCAGAGTGTACTAATTTCAAGACTTTCTTGGCTTTATTTACTTTCGAAGGAAAGAATCTTTTGGTTCTTTTACCTTATAAACAAGATTCGCAAACTTGAAATGGTTCCACTTTTAAGTTATGTAAAGGACATTCTTTTACAAATCTTTGAATCCTATTTAGATTAATATGACTAAGTCTAAGAGGCCATAAGAGAGTTTCATTAGTAGAAGATAACTTAATGAGTTTGTTAGATTTAGTATATATAACAAACTATTGGTAGGTTTTGAAACATACATGCCATTATTTAAATTTTCACAACATATCAAGAAGTTATTTAAAAATATCTCTATTAGAAATTTATAAAATTTAATAGTATATTTTTGTTTGAATAACAAAGCCACCGAAGTCAAATTTCGATAAATATCAGAAACACAATAACAAACTTTCAAAACCAAATGTTTATTACTAAAATAAAGATAAACATGTCCAACAACTCTTATAGATATCACTGATCTTGTGCCAACCCTTAGAATATGCTTTTCTTTATACAGATGTCTGGTTACTTGGAACCCTACAATGAATTGTAAACATGATTAGTAGCTCCAAAATCTACTATCCAAGTATTTGTAAAATCAATTACTAAACAAGTTTCAATTAGGATAACTCACCAGTGCCCTGCTTACATTTAGCTAAGTAATCTGGATACTAAGACGTTCAATGTCCCTTTTGCTTTTAGTGTAAACATTTGCTTTTAGGCTTTTCATCCATTTTTACCTTCTTAGCCTGTCGCTTAAGCCGGTTTTGTTATTTTCCTTCCTCTTATTTTCTCCTTTGCTTTTAGGCTTGGAAGAGGAAGATCCAGCATGAGCTACAATAAAAGCGTTGGCATTCTCTGAAGGTGATGACATTACAGAGCATGCAACCACCGATGAACAAAATGGAAGAAAAACATTAAACATAGCATGGCAGCAGCATGGAGGCTTAAAACACATACCTCTTGGAGCCTTAAAACTTAAAGATTGAAGAAGAATGGCTTGAAGCTAAAATCACAGCTTCCTTCTCCTCCGTCCAGTGAAGCTTCCGGTTCCGGTTCATTCACTTCTGCGGTGCAATCCTTAATGCTTAGCTTTTCAATTCTTAGAATATGACCACAGCCTAATCCAGTTGGTGAACATTGCAAGGGATAGAGAATATGATCCGTTTTTATTTTTCACAGCTCTCAGTTTTTCTTTGCAGACTTGGCTTCTTATGTAAAACAAAAGCCAGAGAAGAAAACCAAAAGCCAGTAGGAGAAAAGCCATGAGAAAGACAGAGAGCCAAAAGACTTCGAAAAAATATTTTTTTCATTTTTACCCTTTTCTTTTATTTTATTTTTCCACACAGAAAGCCAAGAGTCATGAAATCAAAAATAATTATTTTGATAAAAGTAATATTCCTAAAATTTTTTGTCCGAATATTATTAATAAAATAAATTTGGCTTCACCCTAAACTCTTCCGAACTGCGTCCGGAAAAATCCTATGGTCCAGGCTATTGGGTCAAAATAATATTTATTATTTTTCTTGCACCCAAAAAGTCCAAAATAATAACCATTAATTATTTTCCTTGGAATTAAATAAATAACCTAATAAATAATTAATGAACCCAAATGAACAAAAAATAATTAAACTTTAATTATTTATTTCTTGGGATTTAATTAAATAAATAACCCAATAAATAATTAAGTAATGATTATTTTTCTCTAGTTTAAGTCCCGGTTAATTTTCTAATTATTCAAACTGGATATAGGCCCTGAATAATTAATTAACCCATTAAACTAGATAATCAATTTCTCTCCATTTATTTTATTCCAGTCCAATAATAAATTAGACTTCCTGAATAAAATAAAACTCTCTCAACTGAGATCATTTTTGCAACCCAAAAATTAATCAGGACTTACGGGCTATTTCGAGGACCAAAAAGACACATCGCTTTGGCTATTAAAATGACCAAAATACCTATACTATATAAATAGATGTATTTTGCACTTTAAATATTTCCTAATATCACCATAAGGAAATATTGATCCCAAGGACAATGCTGCATTAGGAAAGTCTTTGACCTACAGGTGAAATGACTAAAATACCCCTCTACATATCGCCGTACATTTAGAGAGGAAAAAGTGTACTAACACCCCTGTAAATGACATCTACCATCCTTAGGCTTCTAGTCTAATGATCCATGACTTCCTGGAGTGTTTCCGCTTTCCAATGGAGCTACCCCAAAGCAAACATCCAAGTCATGTTTCCCAGGCCTAGATATTTAGATCACTCAGACAACCATATGGGGCGATATAGTGTAGAAACTATTTTGTACAAATCTGTTTTAACTAACTAGTCACACATACCCAACAAGCAAGTATATTGGCCCTACTATATAATTTCAGCTATAGCATATCAAAGTATATGCTCCCAGCTTCGCCAAACCACCAACTCATACTCAAGTCATAGAGTACTAGTCCACTCTGTAGCGATAGTAGTCTAGGTTTTAACCATATAGTACTTTTAGAAACCACTACTACAGGCCCTGTTCTACATATTCGAATTACGCTTATGTCATTAAGTGAGTGGATTACCCACCGACTAAAGGTAAGCCATTCCCTATTTGAAATCCATAACATAATAACCTAAATATGTTGAAATTCTCATTCTCATCAATCGGTTAAGAATAAATGTTTATGTGTTTAAATAACCCATGATCCATACCTTACTATAAAAGACCTCCATTCATATGGATTACTTATTTAAACACAATGGGTCTGTTCCAAACGAAAATGTACACAAATAAAGAAAATTATTTCACAAACGATGTCTGACAAATAAATTCTTTTATTAAAAAATATTCGATATTTTCATCAGAAACCTAGTCTAAGAGAGCATATTCCCAACAATCTCCCACTTGCAGTCTAAAACTAGTTAAGTCCATAGGTGCCCCCCTCCCCCTAATGGCGTCTAAGTGTTTCTTGAAGACCCTCTCACCCAAAGGCTTAGTGAATGGACCTGCTAGATTGTTATCAGAGGCAATCTATACCACCACAACTTCCCGTCTCTAGATGAAATCCCGGACCAGGTGGTACTACCTCACTATGCGCTTCCTCTCCTTGTGGTTCCAAGGTTCCTTTGAGGTATTTGAGAATATACTTTATAGCTTGCCAATAAACCTCCCTAGGGTTTAACTGATATCTGCTAACTAAGACTACGGCGAAGCAGATATCTGGTCTAGTACACAGCATGACGTACATGTGACTTCCCACAGCCGAAACGTAGGGAATCCTACTCATTCTGTCCTTCTCTGCTTGAGACTTAGGACAATCTCTTGAAGAAAGAGATAACCCATGTCTACATAGGATTAAAGCTCCCTTGTATGTGTCCATGCTGTACTTGGCCAATATCTTGTCAATGTATGTGACTTGGGATAATCCTAACATTCTCTACTTCTTAATTCTAAGAAGTCTAATCCCGAGAATGTAGCTGGCTTCTCCCAAGTCCTTCATGCTGAATTGACTAGATAGCCAAACCTTTGTAGATGAAAATGACCCTACATCATTTCCAATGAGTAGAATGTCATCCACATACAAGATAAAAAAAATCACATTAAAACCCCTCAAGTTTCTTTTACACGTATGGTTCATCCTCGTTTTGAATAAACCCATAAGACTTTACAGTCTCATCAAAACGAATATTCCACACTCTCGATACTTGCTTAAGTCCCTAAATGGACTTCTTAAGCTTACAAACCATATGTTCTTGGCCATCAGTAATAAAACCTTTCAGTTGGGACATATAGATGTCTTCGCTAAGATGGCCATCTAAAAATACCGTCTTGACATCCATTTACCATATCTTGTAGTCATAGTGACATGCGATGGCAAAAAGGATACGGATGGATTTAAGCACGGCTACAGGGGAAAAGGTTTCCTCATAATCGATCCCTTCTTTCTGAGTATACCTTTTTGCCACAAGCTTAGCTTTAAAGATTTTCACCTTCCCATCTACTCCCCTCTTCCTCTTGTACACCCACTTACACCCAATGGGTTTTATCCCTTCAGGAGAAGTTATAAGATCCCAAACCTAATTGAAGTACATAGACTCAATTTCGGCTTTCATTACTTCATGCCACAGATTTGCATCAAATCAACAATTGCGTCCTCGTATCTAGTGGGGTCTTGTTCCTGATGGTCAGAGACAAGCTCAAAAGCTTCTCCATACCATCTATCTGGAACCCTAGACACTCTCCCACTGCGATGAGGCACCAATTGTACAGGCTCTTGAGGCTATGCCTCTTCTTGTTCCACAATCGGGTTAGAAGAAATTGTTTCGAAGATAACTTCTCATCGAGTTCCAACATAGTTGAACCTTTTGTGGAAGTACTTTGATCATCCTCTAAGTAGCTAGCATTGGTACTAACTAGTACTTTCTGCTCCTTAGGATGATAAAAGTAACCACCCTTTGTTCCTTTTGGATACCCAATAAAATAACATAATTCTGATTTTGGTTCCAACTTGTCTCCCTTGATTAGTACATAAGTTGGACAATCCCATATCCTGAGATGATTCAGACTTGGCTTACACCTAGTCCACATCTCATAGGGAGTCCTAGGTATTGACTTGGAAGGTACCAAATTCAGAATGTATGCCGCTGTTTCCAGGGCATGTCCCCAAAAAGATACTGGAAGAGTAGCAGGAGACATCATGCTTCTGACCATTTCTATTAATGTCTTGTTCCTTCTCTCAACTACTCCATTCTGCTGGGGTGTCCTCGGCGCAGAGAGCTAGGATACTATCCCATGATGTACCATGTAATCCTTGAACTCACCTAGGAGGTACTCTTCACCACGATCTGATCGTAAGATCTTGATTAATTTATTTGTCTGACGCTCCACTTCAGCCTTAAACTCCTTAAATTTATCAAAAGAGTCAGACTTGCGTCTCATCAGGTAAATATAACCAAACCTTGTACAATCATCTGTGAAAGTGATGAAGTACTCAAAACCTCCTCTGGCTGGTGTAGATAATGGACCACACACATTAGTGTGAACAAGGCTCAGTACCTCATTGGTCCTATCCACCTTTGGGATAAAAGACCTTTTGGTCATTTTTCCCATTAGGTAAGATTCACACTTAGGCCAATTTCTAATCTCAATGAGCTTAAAGGCCCATCATGGATTAGCTTCTGAATCCTGGTTGAGTTGATGTGACCCAACCTCAGATGCCAACGATATGAGTCATTGATATTGGTCTTTCTCTTCTTAGTTAAAGGTTCAGATTGAGCGTTATTTGATTGATTGTTAATAGGGTTAAAATAGAATAGATTTCCATACATTCGCCCAGTACATAATATTTTTCCATCTCTACTGATAGAAATACCAGAATGGAAAGATACAGAATATCCTTGATTTATAAGTTTTGCAACTGAAATCAAATTTTGATGAAAACTAGGTACATATAAAATATCTATTAAAACCACTTTTTTTATTACAATAAAAAACAAGATCCAGCTCTCCCACTGCAAGGGCCCAGACTTGTGCTCCATTTCCTACGCGTAATCCATGTTCGCCTTTCTTGAGTCTTCTTATTTTTCTAAACTCCTGTAAGGAGTTATAGATATGATCAGTGGCTCCTGAATCAACAATCCAAGTGGAAGTTGATCCAACCATTGATAAAGACTCTAGATAGAAAACATTACTTGTGGGGTTTTTCTTGGCTTGAAGATCTGGACACTCATTTTTCCAGTGTCTCTTCTTCCCATATTTGAAGCACTTGCCCTTAGATTTGTCTTTGGGCTGGGTCTTGGGTTGGGCTAATGCGTTTCCCTTCTTCTTTTTGAACTTTCTGGGCTTGGACCCAGTTCTTGAGAGAGAAGCCTTAGCAATCATGGCCATTGATTGTGGCTTCAAGACCTTCTTTACCGTCTGAAGTTCCTTCATCAACACAGTCAAACTCATATTTAACTTGTTCATATTGTAATTTAGTTTGAACTGAGTAAAGAAACCCGGTAGAGATTCAAGAACCATGTCCACTTGGCTCTCAGGGTCAATGATAGTCCCTAAGATTTCTATCTCCTCGAAAGCAACAATCATCTTAAGCATATGCTTTCTGATTGATGCTCCCTCAGTCATCTTAGTGTTTATTATAGTTCGAAGAGCTTCCTGCCTTGCGGGCCGGCTCTTATCCGTGAACATAGTGGCCAATGAATGACTAATATCATACGCAGAAGCCATGTGCTTGTGTTTAGACTGGAGCACATTAAACATGGAGGCTAACATATAGCAACGTGCCATTTCATTAGCCTTCTTCCATGCCTTTTTAGCCTCTCGCTCTTCGTCGGTGGAACCTTCCCCGATTTCAGGGCAGGTTTCGTAAAGGACATACTTATACTCCTTGGTTGTAAGTATTACATCCAGGTTCCTCTTCCAGTCCATATAGTTTAGTCCCATTAACTTATTCTCATGGAGAATAACGACCAAAGGACTAAAAGAACCTCCCACCATTTCTGAAAAATCAAAAAATAAAAAAAGGATTTAGTTTGTGAAAATAAATTTGTGCATTGTAATTAATTTGGCTCTTAGGAAAACTGATACAGCTTCTTTGGAAGATTAACAGTTCTCTAAGCTAAGTGTATTAACCATCACAAATTAATTTCCCTTCTAGGTAATGATCTAGAGGATAACTTCATCGTGGGATGGCCGTTTCCTCTCATTTCCTAGGGACATTCCTCGCACTATAACCTCCAACGTGGGCTGGCCGATTATAGTACGTGTCTTGGGTTATCAATTACATCATTCCATCAGATGTAGATCCTTGTGGTATCCTTATCCTATACGGGTTCACTCTTAGGGTGACGCAAGGGGACCCATGATCTCTAATGAGGATCGTGATGGAAGTCGTAGGGCCGTTGGAACCCCTCTCCCACTTAGTCTTTTAAAATAAAGTTTTCTGGAAAAAAGATCCTTTTGAAATTTCCATTAAGTTTTTCTTTAACTTAAAAATAAAATATCCAAGTCCATTAAAATCTTTATGTCAAGGATTATATCCTTTGAGAGCTTTATCCATGGACTAATTTTATTTAAGTCAAAACTTAATAATTTCAAAAAATTTTCCAATTAAAACTTTTCCGAGACTTTGGTCTCAATTTTATTTAACAAAACAATTTTCTTATGCAAAATAAAATAAAATGGCTTTCTATTTTAATTTACAAAAATATCTAAATCCAATATATTTTATATGTCAAGGATTAAATCATATGAGAAAATAAAGGATTAATTTTTGTTCAAGTTAAAATAACCAATTAATTTTTTTAAAGAAAAATGTTTTTCCTTGTATAACTATTCCCAAAGACTTTGGTTTTTGAAAAAATGCGCACATAGGTACACAAAATAAATAGCATGCCAGAAAACAGTAAACGTTTTCATGCTTTTCTATTTTTAAACTTAAGTGCCCAAATAATAGAATTAAACACATTAATTAATTAATGATCTTGTTTAATCCTAAAATCCTTTACTAATATTTTTCATGCAAATATATTCTAAGAATATAAACTATTGCAAAAATATTAACTTCACCTGGTATGCAACCCAAATTAAATTTTTTATAAAAAAAATTAACTGGTGGTCCACGTGCACCCGCCGCACTAAATCCAAGGCCCAGTTGGCTTGCGATCCATCGCGGCCGCAGTGCACCAGCCGCACCGGATCACTTGCAGCTATGACTCGCGCCCGTGACCCGTGCCTGCAACCCTCAGCTGTTGACCCGCGAAGGATCCGTGCATGGACCGGAATTCCGCAGCCCGACCCGTGCCGCAACCCGCGCAAATTAAATTGCATTTCAATTGCAATTCTGGAATTCAAACGGCTCAATTCAAATGGAAATTGGCTCGGCTCGCAGCAAATAGCTGAACGGCTCCAAGCACAAACATGCGTCGGCTCGGCGGCTTAGGAATAGTGTCTTCTTCTCCAAAGAGTTTTTCTGCATTCTGTCTACGTGATTTTCTTCTGGGTTTGATCCCTTTGGTTTCTTTGGACATTTTTCATTACAAAAACTCATCCAAACCAAAACAACAACCGTTTATACCTATTTAAATTGGGTTTACACGATCAAAACTCACAAAACCAAAAAATTTATAGTGAGCCTGTGAAGCATACAGAATGCATATCCCATACCATAAATAGAGAAGGATCACAAGTTTAAGCTCCAAACAATGTTCTTCTTCATTTTTGTTAACTAACATGCTCCCTAAATCAATCAAATTCTTGCTCTGATACCACCTGAAGGTGATGACATTACAGAGCATGCAACCACGGATGAACAAAATGGAAGAAAAACATTAAACATGGCATGGCAGTAGCATGGAGGCTTAAAACACATACCTCTAGGAGCTTTACAATTTGAAGATTGAAGAAGAATGGCTTGAAGCTAAAATCACAGCTTCCTTCTCCTCCATCCAGTGAAGCTTCCGGTTCTGGTTCTTTCACTTCTCCGGTGCAATCCTTAATGCTTGGCTTTTCAATTCTTAGAATATGACCACAGCCTAATCCAGTTGGTGAACACTGCAAGGATAGAGAAGATGATCCGTTTTTATTTTTCACAGCTCTCAGTTTTTCTTTGCAGACTTGGCTTTTTATGTAAAACAAAAGCCAGAGAAGAAAACCAAAAGCCAGTAGGAGAAAAGCCACGAGAAAGACACAGAGCCAAAAGACTTCGAAAAAATATTTTTTCATTTTTCTCTTTTCTTTTATTTTATTTTTCCACACAAAAAGCCAAGAGTCATGAAACCAAAAATAATTATTTTGATAAAAATAATATTTCTGGAATTTATTATCCGAATATTATTAACAAAATAAATTTGGCTTCACCCTAAACTCTTCCGAACTGTGTCTGAAAAAATCCTATGGTCCAGGCTATTGAGCAAAAATAATATTTATTATTTTTCTTGGACCCGAAAAGTCCAAAATAATAACCATTAATTATTTTTCTTGGGATTAAATAAATAACCCAATAAATAATTAATGAACCCAAATGAACAAAAAATAATTAAACTTTAATTATTTATTTTTTGGGATTTATTTAAATAAATAACCCAATAAATAATTAAGTAATAATTATTTTTCTCTAGTTTAAGTCCCGGTTAATTTTCTAATTATTCAAATTGGACCTAGGCCATGAATAATTAATTAACCCATTAAACTAGATAATCAATTTCTTTCCATTTATTTTATTCCAGTCTAATAATAAATTAGATTTCCTGAATAAAATAAAAATCTCTCAACTGAGATCATTTTCTCAACCCAAAAATTAATTAGGACTTACGGGCTATTCCGAGGACCAAAAAGACACATCGCCTTGACTACTAAAATGATCAAAATACCTCTACTATATAAATAGATGTATTTTTCATTTTAAATATTTCCTAATATCACCATAAGGAAATATTAACCCCAAGGATAATGCTGCATTAGCAAAGTCTTCGACCTACAGGTGAAATGACTAAAATACCCCTCTACACATCGCCGTACATGTAGAGAGGATGAAGTGTACTAACACCCCTCTAAATTACATCTACCATCCTTAGATTTTTAGTCCAATGATCCACGACTTCCTGGAGTGTTTCCGCTTTCCAAGGGAGCTATCCTAAAGCAAACATCCAAGTCATGTTTCCCAAGCCTAGATATTTAGATCACTTAGACAACTATAAGAGGCGATATAGTGTAGAAACTATCTTGTATAAGTCTGTCTTAACGAACTAGTCACATATACCCAACATGTAAGTATATTGGCCTTGCTATAGAACCTCAACTATAGCATATCAAAGTATATACTCTCAGCTTCGCCAGACCACCAACTCATACTCAAGTCATAGAGTACTAGTCCACGCTGTAGCGGTAGTAGTCTATGTTTTAACCATATAGTACTTTTAGAAACCACTACTACAGGTCTTGTTCTACGTATTCAAAATACGCTTGTGTCATGAAGTGAGTGGACTACCCACTGGCTAAAGGTAAGCCATTCCCCATTTGGAATCCATAATATAATAACCTAAACATGATGAGATTCCCATTATCATCAATCGGTTAAGAACAAATGTTTATGTGTTTAAATAACCTATGATCCATACTTTACTATGAAAGACCTCGATTCACATGAATCACTTATTTAAACACAATGGGTCTGTTCCAAATGAAAATGTACACAAATAAAGAAAATTATTTCACAAACGATGTCTGACAAATAAATTCTTTTATTAAAAAATATTCGATATTTTAATCAGAAACCTAGTCTAAGAGGGCATAATCCCAACATTCTCAAACTCCTTCATCAACTCTATAAGAGACATCTCCATCTTGTTGATGTTATAATTAACTTTGAACTATGAGAACATCTTTGGAAGAGTTTCTAAAGCTATATCAACTTTCTGGTACCAGGAGATTATACTGAAGAAGACTTATAGGTCTAGAGTATTACCAGAAGGCTAAAAGCTTTTCGATTTGTATTTTTTAAGATGATATCTACAGAGGTATGATTCGTATTTTATGTATTTATAAGATTTAATCTAGTTAATGCATAAATATATCGATCCTATTTCTAACAATAAGTATTATAAAATTTGGCTATCAACAAATTAATGGGATTAAATTCTTTCAAAATAAAACTAAACTTGTAAAATTCTTATCTAAATATTGCTTGAATCATTTTTAACACAGAATTTAATACAATCTTCTCATATCCCATGATACAAGATATAAAACCTAAGTCAGCCAGTAGCCAAACATCATATGCTCTACATACAGAGAGAGAGAGAGAGAGAGAGAGAGAGAGAGAGAGAGAGAGAGAGAGAGAGAGGAGCGAAACATTTGAGCCTTAATAGTCTAAGTTTCATTTGATAGGAAAATTTGGCACCTTTAGGTTGACAAACGATCTTTCCTATTAGAACCTTTTGTTCTTGTTGGAATTCTTAGTGGAATATGGAATGCATATTAAAAGGATGCACATAGGCAGCAAATTTATAAAGCTTTGTTTCGAATTTGGGTTGGTGAATTGAAAATCAATCTCCACATACAACTAACACAAAAGATTATGTGTGTATGTGGAGATTATGTGTAGAAACTAAACATACCCATCATTATAGCTAAAAAAATGGTCTACTTATTAAACAATTAGGGTCCACACACACTAAGTAACAAACCCATGTACCAAGATTATCATACCAACTACAATGCCACTGTCCAGTTGGCAAGAGAATTAGTGCCATGGTACTTTCACTCTTACAAATTTGACAATTAGTGACGAACTGTTAAATGACATATTATCAAAACGTCACAAAACGTATTCATAGTGACAAAAATCATAATTCATGTAGTATTAGGTGATAGTTTTAATAATATCACAAAATTTTAAATAATGTGTAATGTTAATTATCCATTACAAGAATGATTACATTCATGTAACATTGTATGTGCAAATATGTTTATGTCACGTATTATGAAGTTACATAAGTATAGAATTAAGTGATAATTTTACATAGTGCCATAAAGTTTTAACTAATTCATGACATTATCCTTTTTTTTAACTAATAACCAATATCAATGTCATGAATATATGCATTTCAAATAGAAATATTGTAGTTGTTATAAAAATAATTATTAGAAATTATATTATAGATATTCCTCAATTTTTATGTACTTTTAAATGAAAACTAATTTTAATATTTTAACTAGATATAATCCATTCATTTAGTTTATTTTCCTTTTTTCTATATAACAAGAATCTAAATGCCTAAATTTATAAAATTTGTTTTGTTTCCTTTTATAATTTTCATTAGCTATACTTATAATGTAGTTCTTTTTAAAAGAACATTACTTTATAGTTTTTTTAATTGAGAGATGGTATTATACAAATGAATTTTATTTGTGAAATATTAACAGTTTTATTATTCATGTCGAGTATATTGCGCTATTAATGTTGAGTATGTAAACTATTCATAAAATTCAAAATTCTAGCTATATTATTTTGAAAAAACTTAATATAATTCTAATCCAATTGCACTCTCTCTAAAAGTAATGTTTAAAGAAAAAAAAAGTAAAAAAATACAAAAAAAAAAATCTTTTTTAAGTAATGCATAAGACCACTTTTTTCATCGTTTAAGCGATGTAGAAGACAGTTAGTGTAACACCCCTACTAAAGGTAATAGCAAAAGCATATCAACATCTGGTGTCGTCCCGTCTAGTTACCTAGACAAGGGGTCTTTATAACGAAAACCCAATAGAGTATGTAAGGTCTAGATCCATACAACAACCCATACTGATGGTCACGTGCACATATATAATAAAGAATCTCATACATGAAAATTTCCATTCAACATCAGTAATAAGGTACACTATCCAAAAAGAAAACGTCCGAACCTATTCTATTGTCATTGTGGTATCGTCCTCTATCCGTAGGTCCACTCAACTTTGGATCCTACAAAAAGGTTAGATAAAAGACATGTGTGAGTGAAAAGTCACCCAGTGAGTCCCGTGTGTGCTAGTGCTTTATCAAAGAGACAGAGTACATAAAACTTTTATGGAATAGCATATCATTTGTTCACTGGAAACGATTCCAACACTCTTTAATGAAGAGTTTATTCAGAACTCAATCATTTTTGGAAAACTGTAATTCAATTTTGAAATCATTACCCTAGTTTTCAAATTATAGGCACTTCTCCAATAGAAGGTTGACCTGTATCCACTTGCAAGTTCCGCAGTCATTACCTTCGGTACTACGTATCATTGTACTAAGACCGCAGCCTCCAGAACTCAACCGTGCATCTCCAAAATAAGTACACCGTAGCGTACTTCTGCTCAGGTATACCATAGCATACCTAGTGTACCACAGCACACAATCTTTTACTTGCCACTATAAGTCAGGGGTCCTAATCCTAATATCAATCACCATCGAGGCGGCAAGGAGTCAAACACACTGAGTGTCCCTGCCCGGCATCCAACGAATGACTCAACATAAGAAGCGTTGCAAACGTGGCAATTGCCAGGTGCTAAACGGCTAGCCAGGATGACTCATCTCAATGTCCTATCACCTCGTTTGGAGCAAGAAAATCCTTAGAACTAGGCTAGGTTACTAGGGTCATCTAACTCTAACGTAGGCTAGTACAAAGATCAAAGTCCTTGCTGAGTACTCAACGTTAACAATACCAACCCCGTCTGACTGATCAGGCCAAAGGGTTATCTAATCCACAGGATTTTCAAATCAAAACATTTTTGGGGCAAAACAACATTTTCCAAAATTTGATCCCACTGACTCGCAAGTCAGATCATCATTCACATAGGCTCCGCAGAGCCAATCAGTTCATTTCATGGCACACCAGGCCAATAAAACAATTTCAGGGATCAAAAGGTCAATTTTCAAAAGCCAATCTCATCACAAGAGATCATTTTGAAAATTGTTGAACCAGGATAAAGAGTTCTGTTCACACATCAAAACATGTTTCCAAGAGTATCTGGGTCATTTTCCCAGTACTCGATCACAAACGTCATTTCTAAGGGTATTCAGGTCATTTTACCTATACTCGATTTCAAAAGTCTTTTCGAGGGTATTCAGGTCATTTTACGCTCACCCGATTTGAAAAGTATTCACAAAAGTTGTAATAAGGGTGTTTTAGTTATTTATCGAATACCTGATTCTAAAGGTTTTCATAAAACATTCCAATAAGGACATTTGGATCATTTTTCAAATACCTGATTCCAAAAAGGAACTTATTTCAAGAAGTATAGAATTCCAATCCCAAAAGAGGGTTAAATTCAAAGATTCCAAACACAATTCCATAAAATGTTCCAATAAGGGTATTCTAGCCAATTTATGAATACCTGATTTCAAACGTTACCATTTCTCAAAAACTCTAAGTTTTTAATCCAAAAGGGACTAAATTCACAAATTCATACTTTAATTATCCATTAATGTTTCCAAGCTAAATATGAAGTTCATTTGAGCCCAAAGTGGTATAAGAATAATTCTTGCTTAGATAAACCTTAGGCATATTCAGGGATATCCAGAATGGTATAAAACATAGCATTTCATGGAAAAGTGAAGCACACTAGCTTTTAAAAGGTTTTAGAAATCAAAGGGACTCACCTCGTGTCCTAACTAAACTCTTTTCGTTTATGCCCGTTCAAGCATCATTTCCACCGTTTGCAACGTTCTATTGGTCATTTACTGACAAACCTATACCAAACATCGTTTTCGGGTCAAATCGTATTCAGTCGAAAAATAGCCGACGGTTAGCCAAACGGTTAGCCAACGTCCAACCGACGTTTAGCCGAAGGGGCCGACAGTTAAGGAAAACATTCAACTTTCGTTCATGTCGTTTTTATTTGTTTGATCAATTCTTTCATTTTTCTTTTCCCACATCCTTCCTCCCTTCATAAACAAGGGATTCACTTCATATTTCCCATTTATTTCATCCAAAATCACACAATTTATCAATCTAAGTTCATCCATTTTCAGACTTATTTTTCTAGAATTTCATAGATTGACACTTGATTTTGTTTTACACATAACTTTCAATCCACAACTCCGATTTGCCTCTATGATATACCAAAATGACTATAAGACTCTTTACTTTAATTCTGTATTATTTTTTTCTAAGTCCTAGTTCCCGTGACATTTTACTGGGCAAAATCAGCCCTAGTAGTTTTGTCTCAATTTCATTATTCATGCTTTCCTTTGTTTTTCTTTAGCCTTTAGCACCTTGGAACCATTAATTCATTCAATCCTCCTTCAAATTATCTTTAATTCTGAATTTTCAGATTTACAGTAGCTCACAAATGTCACACTTATTCAACACAAATTCATCTATTCTAATCAAAAGCTAGTTTGAACAATTTTTCCAACTAAGTAAATTCTATTTTTACTCTACTTTGATAATCACCTCTTCAACCGAAAATAAGCCTTCAAGCTACCATAATTATTCAATTCTTCCTCACATAAAACATCATTCAAATGCCCTTAGGCAGTCGGCACATATACAATCATATATAAAGTTCATACACGAAAGTTCACAAACCCTAGTTTTGATCCGAAATCAATACATGAAAGTCATGTTTTTATGTTAAAATTCACATCATCATAATCATCATTCACCCAACAACAACTTTAACTCAAGCAAGCTAGGGTTTTACCTTGTATTTGAGGCTATTTGGTGTGATTTTGCTCCAAGAACACCAAGAACACACACACACACACACACACACACACACTATTCTTTCTTTCTCTCTCCTTTTTCTTTTTCACCCTATTTTTCTCTATCTTTTCTTTTCTTGTTTTCTCTTGTGTTTCCTTCTTCAAGGCTGGCCAATATTCTGGCTGTTATAACAGCCTTCCCACCGCCATTCTCATAAAAAATTTGGCCAAGAAAATTTTAAATTAATTAATTGTATGGTGGCTAATGTATAGGTGTATTCCAATGAAAAATTTACACACCAACCACTTTTATTTCCTCCACAAAAATTCCCTTATTTCTTCTTGCAAGGCCAAAGAAATTCTTGGCCAATTTTTAGCCATTCATTCATCTTCTCTTGGTCTAAATATTAGCCAATTATATTGCTTAAAACCTTAATCAAGTGGGCCAACTAGTGATGTGTTCCAATCGCAAAATTACACATCATCCTTCATTTATTTTTCAAAGCTTATTTAAGAAGTTTTGCATGCATGAATCTTTCATGCATCCTCTTATTATTTGACACTTGTCCTTGGCCACCAATCATAAGAAGCCATACTTCCCATTTTCAACTGCATTTTCCTATTTTCTTCAAAAATGACTAAAATCGGGTCCGTAACGGAAAAATATTTTATTTCATCAATCAACTCTAAAAATTCCACTAAATTCATTGGTAATACTTAATTTCTTCAATTCCTTCTCTACTTGGTCAAATTTGTGGTTAAAGTCACGGGCATAGCCAAAATAACGAAAATGCCCCCGATACCCCGGGTAGCATAATTCACACCAAATCACACCAAAACGTGTGTTTCATCGCACTGATCAATTTCTCTTTTCAAAGTACCCTACAATTCTTATTTTTTTAATAATAATAGCCTTCCAAAATTTAGGGTACGGGTAGAACAAATCCAATAATTACATCCAGGTCCCGACAAAATATTATTATACCAAAATATTTGTCTCATTATACCAATCATCTTTTGTTCTGGCCATTGATATAAATTCTCATTGTATGACAAATGGTATCCAATTGAAAGTAAAAGGTGGGGTGTTACAGTTAGATGGTAGAGCCCTCAGCCTAAGCCCAAAAAAAAGATAAGGGCCTGCTCTATATGTATTTCTTCTTTGGGATTTTCTATTACTACGAAGGAATTTTAGATTGAAGGAGAAGCGATGGTGGAAGTTGGAGAAAATGCTAGAGTAGCATTAGCAAGTGGGTCGGGCTGGCCCGTCGGTCCCAAGGGCCGGTTTGTGCTTGTCTCGGCTTGGTAGCTAGCCTAACCCCCTTGAACATCGCTTGGGTAAGTAGAGGTACAATCATGAATTCACTTGCTTTCAATTCTTTCTTATTCCTCTTCCTTTATTGATTTGATTGATTTTCCTACCTTACTGAAGGCATAGATAATTTTACATATTACCCTATTATTATCACCATCCTTTTCAAAAAGTTTCCAAACCATAGATGTTTCTGTTCTAGCTATAACTTCCAAAGATTCATCATCATTAGGTTAAGGCACACTCATACTAGATTCAGGATTATTATGAGTACTTATATTTTGTTATTGTACACTAGGGCCTTAACCTTCATCACCTATTTTATTATCTATTAAATTTAAGATTGGATCTATATTAAAGTCAAAATATGCATATGATTGTGAAGAATAAAGATGATGATATTTTCAAATATTTATTTTGTAAATTAAATAAGAACAATAAATTAAAATTCAAATAAAAGTTCAAACAAATAATAGTTCAAATAAAATTAAATAAAATATTAACAAATGATGAAATATGAGAAATATAAATAACTTGTAAATTAACTTAAAATTAGACAAATAACTAAAATAAATAAATAGTTATTAAAGCTAAAGAATAAAAATATAAGATTAAAAAAATATAACTAGTTGAAAGTAAAAAAATAAGAATACTTTGTTGAGCTTTACTTATTGTCTTTTTCAAGACTTGAATTATCTACTATTTCACCATTTAATGATGTTCCAAAAGATGAAAACTTTTCTTGAAGAATTTAAAAAAAAATGAAAAGTAAATTCTATTCTAATGCTTTTTTAGAGAAAATAGAGAGAATTGAAGATTATCATAGTAAAAAGAATAAAAATAAAGAGTTGGAGAGTATTTGGTGAGATTTGGGATGAATTAGGTGGCATTTATAGAGTTTTGGGGGGTTAGAGGGTGAATTAGCCATTGGAGGCCTAAAATGCCAAATAAAACAATTGTTGGAAGCTAAATGACAACAACAACAACAACAACAATAATTATAAAGAAGTAAAGGTAAAGAGTCATTGGTTCTTTGGCGTGCCAGCCTGCCGATCCGCGGGCCCAAATGGGATGGTTGTGGTGGGCTTGGGATTTTACTCCTTTTCCTGGCAGTTAGGGTCGGTTTGCTAATAGTGAGTTGGTTCAGCTGTCGGTCCCTAACTCTGATGGGTCGAACCAACCCACTTGCCATTTCTTGTGGATAAAAATATTAGAACGTGCTAAGTTTAGCGATACTATCGAGCAATTTCCTTCCTAATAGAGCAATTTTATTTTAAATGACCTCTATACCCATTGGTTTTATTATCTCAATTTTCTCTCTCCTTTCTTTTTGTCCTATCAACTGCTTCTTTCTACTTCCTCTCTGCCTTCTTTCACCTCCCTATGCCCCATTACTTGATTTTCCAATCTCTCTCTCTCTCTCTCTCTCTCTCTCATTAGTCTTCTCATTAGTCTTTAGTTTATCCTCTGATGCGTATAGATTTGGGTATAAAAATCATATAAAAACTAAGCACATTCCCAATCAAGTTTACATTAAAAAGTTAAACCCAAATTACACATATGAACAAGCATACTCATCATTAACATAGCATAGGGTTCAAATGAGTGTCGATCCTCAAGAAACAAGTATACACTAATATCTTTTCTTTCATTGTTTAACCGACTCGATAAAGTGAAAAAAGAAATAAAATCAAACAAAAGAAAATAAAAATAAAAATAAATACATGTCAAGGATGGAGAAGTATGTAACTCAAACCATTGTTTAGACAAATATGATCTTAAAGTACCTAACCATTATCATAACTAATAATTCTCTTAGCACCATGAAGGATTAAGATAAATTAGCATCACTTGGTCTGTCTCAACTAATTACTACCTTCTAGATAAATTAGTATCACTTGGTCTGTCTCAACTAATTCATCCACAAGATGCATTAAACACAATCCTTGATTAAATTTCCTTAGTCTGGCAAATTTAAAACATGAAATTAATCAATGAATCCTTGGTCTGGCAAACATCAATTAACCTTTAATTACTCAATCATCAGCAATTAACTTCTTTGGTCTAGCAAGTTAACAACCAATAAATATGAAATTAATCAATTGCAACCACCATCAACCTCTTTGGTCTAGCAAGCTAATGAAAAGAAACAATCAATTAATCTCGTAATACGCCTAAGTAATTAAATACCAAGAAGAACAATCAATTAATCACAAGATCAAATAACTCTAAAAATCATGAATATCTAAAACAATGTCGAATTGCAATAAAACAATTAACACATCATTGTTCAAGAAAAAGAAAACAAAGTAAAAGAAAGAACTCATAGACAAGCCTCCTTCTTCTTCCTTTGAAGTCCTTCTTGTACAACCCTCCTTGAATTGAAGAATTCCTCCTTTGATTTGAGTAATTTTCTATGATGATCAATGAATTCTCTCATTTTTTCTCTTGTGTTTTCTATCTATTTATAGGCTTAAAAAGTGCCTAAACTCGTAGGTATAATGTTCTTGGTCGAGTAGAAGTTAGAAGATACTAAAACTCTATAGATTACCAAAAACCGCGTAGAAAAATCAAAGCAGCACCTTAACTTCATGGCACAGCCGATGCTACCTAGGCTCTCGGAGCCGGTGCCGGTTGTGTTCTGTTTCTCCAATTGTTTGCCGATTTTTCCCTTGAATTCCACACAATGTATTCTAGAATGTAGCTGGCGCCGCCTTAGCTACTGGAGCCGGTGCTGGTTCCACTCTGTTCCGTCCTGTTTCACCAATTTTTTGTCATCTTGAAGTTCGTACAACCAGTGCATGGCCAACGCCAGTTCCTCTATCCTAGCCGGCGCCACCTCTAATCTGTTTTGCGACGTTTTGGCTTCGTTTTACCCTAAAAATATGAAATAATGAATAAAATACTTTTTCAATTGTAAAATCTCAAATATGAAGGAATATGACTATTTATTGAACAAAATGTATTGCAAAAGAGCCTCAAATAACTACGAAAAATATGATTAATTTGGCCCCTATCATCCTTCCTTTCCCCAATTTTCTTCATCCTCCCCCTAAACCCAAAAACTGTATTTAGCCTCCCCTCTTTGTTCTCTCTCTCTTCCCTACATCCCAACACCTCGATTTTTCTCTTCTCTTCTCCCTATCCCTTTCATTAGTATCTAGTCTTTTGATAGGGCCTAAATTAGTCATATTTTTATTAGTTCTTTGAGGTTCTTTTGTGATACATTCTGTTCAATAACTAGTCATATTCCTTCATATTTGAGATTTTACCCTTGGAAAAGTATTTTGTTCATTATTTCAGATTGAAGGGGTAAAATAAAGTAAAAACGTCGCAAAACAGAACAGAGGCGACACCGGTTAGGACAGAGGAACCGGCACCGGTCATATGCTTCTTGTATGCACTTCAAGGCAAAAAAAAAAAAAAAAAAATTATTGAAACAGGACTGAAACAGAACCAAACCGGCATCGGCTTTAGCAGCCAAGGCGATGCCGGCTGTACTCTGGACAACATTGTGGGGAAATCAAGAAAAATCGGCGAACGATTGAAGAAACAGAACACAACTGGCACTGGCTCTAGCAGCCAAGGTGGTGCCGGCTGTGTCTTGAAGATAAGGCAGAACTTTGATTTTTGCACGCGATTTTTGGTAATCTGCAGAATTTTAGTATTTTCCTACTTCTACTTGGCCAAGAACCTTACACCAACAAGTTTAGGCACTTCCTAAGCCTATAAATAGATGGAAAACACAAGAGAAAAGAGAGAATCCATATAGTATAATAGAAAATCACTCAAATCAAAGGAGAAATTCTTCAATTCAAGGAGGATTGTGCGAGAAGGTCTTCAAAGGAAGAAGAAGGAAGCTTGTCTATGAGTGCTTTCTTTTACTTTGTTTTCTTTTTCTTGAATAATGATGTATTAATTGTTTTATTATAATTTGACATTGTTTTAGGTATTCATGATTTTTAGAGTACTTTGATCTTTTGATTAATTGTTTGTTCTTATTGGTATTTAGTTACTTGTGCATATTACAAGATTAATTGGTTGATTCTTTTCATTAACTTGTTAGACCAAAGGGGTTGATGGTAGTCACAATTGATTAATTTCATATTCATTGGTTGTTAACTTGTTAGACCAAGGGGGTTAATTGCTGAGGATTGAGTAATTAATGGTTAATTAATGTTTGCCAGACTAAGGATTTATTGATTAATTTCATGTTTTAAATTTGCCAGACCAAGGAAATTTAATCAATAATTGTGTCTAATATGTCTTTTGGATGAATTAGTTGAGACAGACCAAGTGATGCTAATTTATCTAGAGGATAGTGATTTCATGGATTGACCAAAGAAGTGAATCTATCTTAATCCTTCATGATGCCAAGATAATGATTAATTAGGATAATGATTGAATACTTTAAGATCATGTTTGTCAAAATAATGGTCTAAGTTGCATACTTCTCCATCCTTGGCATATATATATATATATATATTATTTTATTTTCTTTTTTGTTTCTTTTTTACTTTATTGAGTCGGTTAAACAATGAAAGAAAAGTGATTAATGCATACTTGTTCCTTGAAGATTGACACTCGTTTAAACCCTATGCTATGTGAATGATGAGTACGCTTGCTTATATGTGTAATTTAGGGGTAACGTTTTAATTTAAACTTGATTGGGAATATACTTATTTTTAAATGATTTTTATACCCAAATAAATATGCATAATCTTTTCTCTCCTATCATTCAAGGAATCTGATACGTAAATTTTGGTTGTATAAAAATCATCAAATTTAAATCCATCCCTTAGTTAAGTTTCAATTAAACCATCAATCTCAAAATATACATACGAGTAAGTATACTCATTGCAAGTATAGTATAGGGAATTAACGAGTATTGATCCTCAAAGGAACAAGTACATACTAATCACTTTTCATTTATTGTTTAACTGATCCAAATAAAGTGAGAAAATAATAATAAAAATAAATAAATATATACAGCTCAAGGATATAGAAATATGCAATTTAGGCAATTATCCTAGAAAACATGATAATGAACCAACTAGCAATTCTCTCAATTAATTATCATCTTGGCTTCATGAAGGAATATAAAGTAAAATTCAATCATTTCCCAAGTCATGAATCTACTTAGATAAATTTCACTTTTTTTTCTCAATCTATGGAATCACTATCTTTTGATTAAATTAACAGATTTCCCAATCAAGCCAACATAACCAAAACATGTATTAAGCTTAATTCCTCATAAACATGAAATTAGCTAATGACCCTTGCTTGAAGTGAAATCAACTAATCTTAGATTACTTTAGTCCTTTAATCCTAACTTCGTTTCCGAAGTCCATTAAGATTTGACAAATATGAAATCAATGCAATAAACTCCTAACATCATTTCCCAAGTCAATTAGAAGAACTTACATCAATAACCAATGATAATAAGTAATCAAATATAAAAGATGATAAAGAATTGGTCAAATAACTAAATTAACACAAAATTATGAATCCAAAATAATGTTAAATTACAATAAAAACATTGAATACATAATTGTTTAAGGAAAAGAAACAAAGATAAAAGAAAGAACTCATAGACAAGCCTTTTTCTTCTGACTTGAAGACTCTCTTAAACAACTCTCCTTGAATGGTGAATTCCTTCTTTAATGAGTGTTTGGAATTTTTGCTCTTGGATCCCCCCTTTTTTCTTATGTTTTCTCTTACTTTTATAGGCTTCTTTGATGTTAAATTCATTTCTTGAGAATTATTGGCCTAGTAGGATTCGGAAAACACTAAAATCATTAAAAAATTTCTAAATTTGTACATAGGATTTTGGCATTTCAGAACGGGCCTAGTGGCGAGTCCAATCGACCCACCTAGCGCCAGGTGTAATCTATTTCTCCTCTAAATTTTGCTCTATTTTCCTCTGGCCGTCCAAAGTGGACCCGGCGCCTGGTCTATTTGCCAAACCTGACGCCAGGTGCATTCTGAAAAATCTCCAGTTTTGCTTGAATTTAATTTAAATCTTCACAAATTCATCATAAACACTTTCTACAAACAAAATGTCATAGAGGAAGGAATATGCCTAGTTATTATAACAAAAGTATCTCAAAACAATTTTAAATAATTAGAAAAATAATAGTGATTTTAGCACCTATCACGGGCCCCCACACTTGAACTTTTGCTTGTCCTTAAGCAAAACACTTTAACTAAGAAAATCATCAAGAGAATACAAGTTTTTTTTTTTCTTCAAAAGTTTTGAATTATAACTAGGATTATAACTTCCCTTCAAATTTTAGATAAAACTTTTGTCATTCAAACCATTTGAAACCAATTCAAGCTTTGAAACATTTGATAAGATATCATTAAACTCTCAAAATCAAATTAATCAAGTGTATACCAGAGTCTAAGAAAATTATTTCACCCTTCCAACAAAAATATAGATAATATGATAATATGAGTTACACAAGTTAAGCTATCTACCAACTCAAGCATTATAAATCCAAAAATTGCACAACTCAAGCCATGATGTACGGAAAGCACTCCAATCTTGTTCTCTTAAATTTTTTTCCAATGACTTAGGAAATTAATAACCTCAAGTCTATGGATTTTTCCTCACACACCATATTGGCCCCCTTTTTGTCACCATCTTTTTTCAGCATTTTTTTTTTCAACATATTTCTTTCTTTGCTCTTTCTTGCCTTTTTGCCTTTGGGATAGCCTCAAGAGAGTGCACTGAATAATACTTGCTACTTCTCCCCATATTAACCCCATTTTCAGCAAAAAGTTTTCAAAGATTAAAAATAAGAGCATTTTTTCTAACTCACATAACAATTATTTTGTTTTCACTCATTGTTTTTTCAACTCACAAAACAATCTTTCCTCTCAAGGATCTTCTATCACTCACATTCCTCATCACAACTCAAAGCTAAGAGAAATTTAAACTCATAATACAAGAGTTAGCCAATAAACTTTTCTCACATTCATCATATCCTCCATATTCGAACTAGATGAGTCAAATAATATTGAAACACTAATGCATAAGTAAGATTAATCAAAATTCTCAAGTCTTGACAATATCCTATTAAATAAACCAATTTCATAAAATAAATCCACCAAATGAATGACAAAACTCATATCCAAGAAAGAAAAAGAATTATAACCTTGCTAAACAATGAAACCCACTCAAAATTTGAAAATTTTCACAAAAATGATCTGAAAAATAGTTCTTCAACCTCATTCTCCCCCCCACACTTAAATTGGATATTGTCCTCAATAGCCAAAGATATAACAATAACAGTACAGCCAAGAAGACCAAAATCAATAAAGAAGAAAAATAAAGAGAAGAAAATACTTCCATTACATCGTAGGTCCACCATGTTCGAATCCACCATAGGGAGTAGGCATTCGAAAGCCACAAGAGGTCCTAATTTAAAAGAAACAAAACAAAGAAAAACATAAATCTAGAAAAAGAAAAAAAACGAGACAACAAAATAAATGAAACAAGAAAGAAAACGAAGTACAAACGATCAATGGATAATCATAGCTCGTAAAGGATAACCTCGAGATGCTCTAAAGTGCCAAGGTCTTCACCTAAATATGGTTTCAATCGACTTCCATTCACCTTAATGATTCTCTTAGTTGGGTGAGAAACCTCAATAACTCTAAATGGACAAACTTAATGTATCTTGTATGGCCCCAACCATCGGGACTCTAACTTATCCGGAAATAGTCTAAGCCTAGAATTAAATACTAACACCTTATCTCCTTTTTGAAAATAACGGGGGGAACAAATATGTCTATCATGCTAACGTTTCATATTATCTTTGTAAATCCGCGAATTATAATAGGTATCGTTATGCCACTCATCCAACTCATTCAATTGAAATAATCGTTGTTGTCCTGCAAGATGAAGATCAAAATTGACAAGTTTAATTGCCCAATGAGTCCTATGTTCAACTTCTACCGGTAGATGAAATGATTTCTTATATACCAATTGATAGGAGGTTGTACTAATAGGAGCTTTAAAAGCAGTCCTATAAGCCCATAGAGTATTATCTAGCTTCAAACTCCAATCCTTTCTTATATGATTAACCACCTCGACTTGGCCACTAGTTTGAGGATGATAGAGGGTAGCAAATTTATGAGTAACCCGAATTTCTTAAGAACCTTATCTAATTGGGTATTACAAAAGTGGGTTTCTCTATCGCTAATGAGTACCTTATGCACTCCAAACTAGATGAAAAGATTTTTTTAGAAATTTTACTACAACCCGTGCATCATTAGTAGGCAAGGCTTGCGCCTCAACCTATTTTGATATATCCTTAACCATAAACAAGATGTATTTCTTACCCAAAGAATTAGGAAAAGGGCCCATGAAATCAATTCTCCAATGGTAAAAAATTTCACAAGCTTGAAAAATTTGTAATGGCATCTTATTAGATTTAGAAATGTTTACCTGTACGTTGACATCTATCACAATTTTGAACAAACCTATAAGAGTCCTTGAAGAGTATAGGCCAATAAAATCTAAACTCAAGCACCTTTCTTGCAGTGTTGTTTGCTTAGTAGTGGCCTCCTTTGGGTCCTTCATGACAATGTTTCAAGATATTAGTACTTTCCATGGAATCCACATACCCTCGAATAATTTGATCCGCACAATGCTGAAGCAAGTATGGATCTTCCCAAAAGTAATCTTTACTTCGGAGAGGAATTTCTTCTTTTGTTATGTATTGAAATCTTCTGGAATAATTCCTGCAACCAAGTAATTATCAAAATTCGCATACCAAGGTGTTTGAAAAATCTAACCATCAATAAGTAGAAGTTGTTCATCTGGGAAGGTGTCATTGATGTCTCCTTCGGCTAATGGCTAAAGGTTGGGATTTTCCAACCTAGATAAGTGATCCGCAGTCAAATTTTCTGCTCTCTTTTTGTTCCTAATCTCTAAGTTAAATTCCTACAACAATAAAACCCATCTTATCATTCTTGGTTTAGAATCATGCTTGTTTAGTAGGTACTTAAGGGTGGAATGATCCGTATACACCATGACTTTGAACAAAACAAGATAAGAAATTTATCAAAAGCAAACACTATTGCTAGCAGCTCCTTCTCCGTTGTGGTGTAGTTCTCTTGTGCCGTTGTAAGAGTTTTGCTTGCATAGTAAATTGATCGAAAGTACTTATTCCTCTTTTACCCCAGCACTATGCCTACTGCATAATCATTTGCATTACGCATTAATTCAAAAGGAAGAGACCAATTCAATGCAATTAAAATAGGAGAATTGATCAATTTCGTCTTAAGCATATTGAAAGTATCGAGACATTTTTCATCAAAATTGAAAATAGCATCTTTTTCAAGAAAAGAAGTAAGGGGTTTAGAAATTTTTTAGAAATCTAAGATAAACATCCTATAAAAACCTACATGACCAAGAAAACTTAAAATAGCCTTCAGGGAAGTTGGAGGAGGGAGTTTTTCAATAGTTTTAATCTTGGCCCTGTTAATGTCAATACATTTTCTTGAAATTTGGTGTCCCAATACTATGCCTTCTTATACTATAAAGTGACATTTTTTCCAATTAAGCATGAGGTTAGTCTCTTCACACATTTGAAGCATATTTTTCCAAATTGGCAAACACAAGTCAAAAGAATCACCAATAATAGAAAAATCATTCATAAATACCTCTATAATATCTTCGACAAGCCCTTAAAAAATTGACATCATACATCTTTGAAACATTTTGGGACCATTGCAAAGACCAAAAGGCATACGTCAATATGCAAAAGTACCAAAAGGGCATATAAAGATGGTCTTCTCCTGTTCCTCCGGTGCTATGAAAATTTGAAAGTATTCGAAAAAACCATCTAAAAAATAGTAAAACTCATGTCCGGCTAACCTTCTAACATTTGGTCAATGAAAGGGAGAGGAAAATAGTCCTTCCTAGTTACATCATTCAATTTTCTATAATCAATGCAAACCCTCCAAGCGGTTACCAATCTCATTGGGATCAACTCATTTTTTTTTATTAGGGCTCACAGTCATTCCTCCCTTCTTTGGTACCACTTATGTTGGACTAACTCAAATACTATCAGAAATAGGGTAAATGATGCCAGAATCTAGGAGTTTAATTATCTCACCTTTTACCATATCAGTCATATTTGGGTTCAACCTATGTTGGGGTTGCACTACGGGTTTGGCTCCTTCTTCCAACAATATTTTGTTAGTACAAAAATGAAGGGCTAATTCCCTTAATGTCTGCGATTTTCCATGCAATGACTCCCTTATATTTCCCCAATAGACTTACCAATTTGGCCTTTTGATTATGAGTAAGGTCTTTTGCTATGATCACGGGCAAGTTTTCATCTTCTGCCAAAAATGCATATTCCAAGTGTTCGGGGAGGTCTTTCAAGTCGAATTCCGGTGGTTCCTCAATGGATGACTTCATCCTTTCCAAACTACTTTTTTCGATTTCCTTAAAATTTCCTAACTTATGGCCCTCATTTGAAACCTCCAAATATGTAATAGATTGTTCCATATAGCATTAGACAAATAATTCTTGCACAAAGTCAAAGATTGGTTCATGAAGAGTATCAATCCTTAAACAAGAATCATCATAAGAAATAGGATATTGCATGCTTTTATAGATTTTGATAATGACTTCCTCATCCCCAACCCTAAGTGTCAAATTTCCTCCATGAACGTTAATTAATGCTTTGGAAGTTGCTAGAAAAGGTCGATCTAGGATTAAAAGAATTTTAGAATCTTTATCTATATCAAGAATAACAAAATCCACAAGAAATATAAAGCTATCCACATTAACCAATACATCTTCCACTATTCTCCTAGGATATCTAATAGATTTATCTGCAAGTTGAATACTCATCCTAGTGGGCTTGGGTTCACCTAGGTCTAGCTTTTTAAAAGTTTTATATGACAAAAGATTAATACTAGCACCTAAGTCCGCTAATGCATTACAAAAATGTAAGAGTCCTAACAAGACAAAGAATAGAAAAACTCCCCGGATCATTTTTTTTTTTTTTTAGGTGGCAAAGTCCTTTGATTTTGTAGGATAGCTGAGCACTCTTCATTTAAAGCTACAGTGGATAATGTTAGGATTCGTGGACTCCTAAACACGGAAAACACCTACAAATCCCTTCCGAGGATCTAAGTAAACGATTAAGAAGATCGTAGGTTTGCAGAATTACCTCTATTTGTTGTAATCGAAACCCTTCGATTCTGATTGTGCCGTTGTACGTTCAACCCGAACAATCACCAGACGCTATAGTATGCATACGTCCTCTATCGAATACACACTGCGAACTCACTCGTTACCCGGGGAGTGCTAGCACCTAGGGTTTAAGAGGGTTTTTTTTTTCCTGATGAATGGAAGCACGAATATTCTCAACAGAATCGGCACACTTAAGAAGACGGCTAGGGTTTTCTTAAAAACCCACTTCGAACCTCTTAGAGTCCAACCCTAGTAATATCTTATCGTATTTTAATTTAAATTCAAATTAAATTAAAACTTATATGATAAGATTTTGCTATTATCTCGATAATTTAACTAATTAATTTACCGAGTTAGATTCTTATAATCTGGACATCATCCAGATACATCGAATGTGGACATATTTCCAGATTTATTGTATCTGATAGATTTTCTAAGTTCGATTAACTTAGACATGTTTCCAGATTCATCGAATCGGTTACCAGAAAAATAACCTAATAAGTTCGCTTATTATGTGACCCTATAGGTTCATTTAACACTGGCAGTGTGCCCAAATCATATTTAAATGGCTCACAAGTTATAAGCGATTTCTAACAAAACATTATAACTATCCAGGTTAAATGAAGATTGGTGATCTCTTTGAACCAAACCATAATTTTATATTTAGTCCTTTTGTTACATGATATCCAGATTAATCATAAGGCACGGAGCATGTCATCCTCATTAAGCTTAATCAATTATTTCTTGATTTCATAGTAGACTGTTCAAACAAATGATATCAATATCTCAGATTGATATATTTGAGCACGGACATGTATTTTTTAATAGTCTAACTTATCAATGGGCCTATGGATATCTCTCCCATAATTGAGAGGGACAAATTCCTTCACTATCAATCATATTCCTCTCATTAATTTATTCTATATCCAACAATAGTTTAATTTATTATCTGGTTAAAGACAACTTTAGACAACGTCAAAATATAGAATTTATCAAGTAGGAAACTATGATGAATTTAGGTCAAAGGACTTTTAATATTATTATGGCTAGAAAGTACTTATGACATGTTCCATAAAGTACTCTCACAGTGGGTGTCCAATACAATGTTTTCTAATATTTATTTATGTTTTGACTCGATATCACAAATATCCATGACCAGTAAAACATAGCCATCAAGTCACAAACATACTAATTTTAATTTATTATTGTTCCAATAATAATAATCGATTAGGGACAGTTTTAGAATAGTCATTGTATTCATTGTAGGGTTTTACTATCAAGTCATGTACTTGATGACCACAAAATAAAATGCACTATTCATGGAAAGAAAAACCTCATATTATTATATAAAACATAACGACAATAGTATAAGTACAAATTGACTCTAGGGCACATCCCTAACAGATAATTCCTCCAACCTTTTTTTGTTAACAAGCATGCTTTTGAGGGTTTTTTCATATTTGGGCATGTGTATCAAGGCCTCGGTAAGTGAAATGTTTACGTGCAATTGTTTGAATATTTCTAAAAATTTGTCAAATAGTGCATCTTTTCTTGCTTTGTGTCTGCGAGTGGGGTAAGGTATTGGTGGATGAAAGTCTTTTTTTTTTTAGTTTACTTTTCAAAAGGTTCAACAAGAGGGGTTGGTTTTGGCCCATCTTCGTTAGATGGTACTGGTTCCATACAAGGATCGGGTAGCCGCTTACCCTTTCTTAATGTAATGGTAGCTGAATCATGTTGTGCTTCTACCCCTAATGGCGACTTTATCACTAAATTCATCCAAAACCAAATTTACCTTTTCATATTTCTAGTCATGTCCTCAAATTTTGCTAATGTGTCGTCTATCTCATGGAAACGTTTAGTTATATAGGTAGCAAATTTTCCTAACACCCCTTCCAAGGTAATGGAGTTGAATAGTCGAGATGTCATCCCTTGAGACATGTTAGGGTACCGTCCCATGCTCCAATTGGCCATCTTACCTATATAAAATAATTTTCTAGTATTATATATACACATTACAATATGAATTCAAGTTAGTTTGTTAAGGTACATGTTCACAAATTAAGTTATAGAAAATTACAACATGTAGGGGGTAGTAAAATCAAGTATACAAAACAAAGAAATATGGCACCAATTTATACAAGGAACATATATACATATTCACATATTTACATATAGACATACAAATATGGTTAAATCAACAAACTCCAAGCTTTAATGATATTGTTCCCCGGCAACGGCGTCAAAAACTTGATGCGTAAATTTTGGAGGTATAAAAATTATCAAATTTAAATCTATCCCTTAGTCAAGTTTTAATTAAAACATTAATCCCAAAATACACATACGAGCAAGTATAGTAGAGGGAATTAACGAGTATCGATCCTCAAAGGAACAAGTGCACACTAATCACTTTTCGTTCATTGTTTAACCGACCCAAATAAAGTAAGAAAATAATAAAAAGAAAAATAAAAAATATATATATAGCTCAAGGATATAGGAATATGCAATTTAGACAATTATCCTAGAAAACATGATAATGAACCAACTAGCAATTCTCCCAATTAATTATCATCTTGGTCTTATGAAGGAATATATAGTAAAATTCAATCGTTTCCCAAGTCATGAATCTTCTTAGATAATTTTTACTTCTTTTCCCAATCCATGGAATCACTATCTTTTGATTAAGTTAGCAGATTTTCCAATCAAGCCAATATAACCAAAACATGCATTAAGTACAATTCCTCATAAACATGAAATTAGCTAATAACCCTTTGCTCGAGGTGAAATAAACTAATCTTAGATTACTTTAGTCATTTAATCCTAACTTCGTTTTCCGAGTATATTAAGATTTGACAAATACAAAATTAATACAATAAACTACTAAAATCATTTCCTAAGTCAATTAGAATAACTCGCATTAATAACTGATGATAACAAGTAATCAAATACCAATGATGATAAAGAATTGATCAAATAACTAAATTAACACAAAACCATGAATAAAAAATAATATTAAATTACAATAAAAATATTGAATACATCATTGTTTAAGAAAAAGAAACAAAGATAAAAGAAAGCACCCATAGACAAGCCTCTTTCTTCTCACATGAAGACTTTCTTGAATAACCCTTCTTGAATGGTGAATTCCTCCTTTAATGAGTGTTTGTAATATTTGCTCTTGGATCCCCCCCTTTTTTCTTGTGTTTTCTCTTGCTTTTATAGACTTTTTTGATGCTAAATTCATTGCTTGAGAAGTATTAGCCAAGTAGGATTCGAAAAAAAATACCAAAATCATTGAAAAATTCCTAAATTCGTGCATAGGATTTTGGCATTCTAGAACGGGCCTAGCACAGGTCCAATCGACCCACCTAGCGGTAGGTGTAATCTTCTTCTCCTCTAAATTTTGTTCTATTTTCCTCCGGCTATCCAGAATGGACCTGACGCCTGGTCCACTTGCCAGACCTGGCGCCAGATGTGTTCTGAAAAATCTCCATTTTTGCTTTAACTCATGCAAAAATTAGTCAAAAATACTTTCTACAAGTAAAATATTAAATAGGAAGGAATATGCCTTGTTATCATAACAAATGTATCTCAAAACAACCTCAAATCACTAGAAAAATAATGGCAATTTTAGACCCTATCAAGTTCCCATACTGAAAGTTAATCACATGATAAAGTACAAAAGAAATATTCAATGAAGTGAACCAAAGAGTTTAGAAGATGGATGAGAAGAATACTTATAGGTTTAATTCATAGCTTATGATAGTTGCATGTAGTAGCTTCAATGCCAAGTTAAAGCAATGCCTCTAGATTCAATAGATGGGCTGACTTTCCTCACCTTCTCTTATTTTCGGATGCAAAACAGAGAAAAATGTGAGAAGGCTTACTACTCTAAAAAAATTAAGATGTTTATCTTTTGGAGCTACAAAATTATTTGTACAGATTTCTATTGTTAGATTTTCTGGCAAAGCCTGAAGTGGTCAAGATATGCAACTATGGAAGCTTTCTTTGTGAATTTTGATTTTCCCTTGACTATTAAAGAGTTTAGTCTGCCAACCTTTTCACGAACAATGGCCATTATGCATTAGAAATTCCGAAATCTACAATGCTATTATAGGAAAAATTTTTCGTTTAAAGAGAAGAAGGTGATGGTAGTAGTTGGGAGGAAAGAAAGGGGAAAACATAATAATGAGAATAGAGGACACTTATTGAGTGGTAGGACACACATCAATGGCAAATTGATTGAGATAGGTAAAATAGTTAACTAAGATAAATTGCTCTGATATAAGGGAAATTGCTCTGGCAATATCACCAACCATGTGCTAATGGTGCTAAAGTGGAAGAGGTTATGTGGCAGTTAAATAAGTAGGTATAAGAATGGTATAGAATTAAATAAGTAAACACATGTTAATTTGTTAATAGTATAGAAGAGAATATATTAGATGGTGCATTAGAAGATTAGGAGTCAATATAAAAGGAGCAACAGACGTAGATTTTATAGTTCGTAGATGAAATATATATGGCAAATTGATCAATTTTATTAATTTTGAAATATCAATACAATATTTGTAAGATACATATATATATATTTTTATAATTCCTTAAAAGGAATTCTTGTCTTAAAAGAATCAATCCCCCAACATAATTTCAATGGAAGAAAATTTTTATCTTATGTTGAGGACTTGATTTTTGTAGTCAATTTTGAATCACATATTTTCATGAGTATTCATCTCTAAAAGACACCAGAATTTTCCTCTTTCCATCTTTGGACATATTTTGTAGAGTTTTATTTAATAATAATAATAATAATAATAATAATAATAATAATAATTATTATTATTATTATTATTATTTTGGTTCTAGAGTATTTATGGCATAGACCAAATGATCTGTATTTTTGGATAAAAATATATTACTATCTAGCTTTCTACGTATCTGTGTTCTAGACTAATAGACAGTGGCGGACCTACGTGGTCCTTGGGCCCCCCAAGAATTTTTTAAAAAATATTATATATATACATATACATATACATATACATATATATATATATATATATATATATATTTATAGCTATGTTAACCTACCCCACATGGCCCCTCCTAGATTTTAATAGATATATGTATACTATATGTCTATAGCTTTTTGTAACAAACATAACTATTATATATATACATGATTTATATATAGAGAGCTTAGTGGAGTGAATAGTGAAAGTTGTAGTGAAAAATGTAGGAATGTATATATATATATATATATATATATATATATATATATAGCACACTATATAAACCTTCTATAAATATATAGCACACTATATAAAGCTTCTATAAATATATATAGATTCCTACTTTTTCCACTATCACTTTCCACTATAAAAATAGTATTCACATTCTTGTACCACTTAGTCTAGAACTACTAACTTACTAGAATATAGCACAATCAGTTTAAGTTCCAAAAGGGCACCCCCCCCTCCTATTTGGTATCAGAGCCTTTCCTTTAATAAATAGTAGATAGTCATTTTTAGCAAATTAAATATTTATGCTTTGTTTAACTGATTTAAAAGTTCAATCAAAAAGTACATTGAAACTTATTGCAATTTACAAAAATCTACTTCAAACTACCGATCGCTATAATCCTAATATTAAGTTGTCTATTTATACTATTTATATGTTAAACTTAGAACTAACTGATATTCGTGGACAGCTAGCATTATTAAGTTCAGCTTAATTTTTATGTTGTGTATTTACCATTTAAATAATAGAATAAAAATTAAAAAAACTCTTATTAAACGGTATTCTCGTTTGCTTGTTTTTATAGATCCATACTCTTTTCAATTTTTTCAGCTCAGTAATAGAATCTCTAATCTCACTATAGAAAATAGCTTGTTAATAAAAAGATTAGAAATATTAAATTCAGCCTAGTATATGACAGATATTAGATGAATAGAATATTTAAATCTTGAACTTGTAGGAAAGACTAAGAACATAATTTATAGCAATAAACATAAGCATACTTGTTATTTCTCTTCCCAATATTTGCACAGTTTACATGGTGAGAATCAGCACTTTAATAGTCTTATAGATTTAGTAATTAGTTTTGGAGAAAAATTAGAAGCTCAAGAAAAGAAAATTTCTAATATTTGGGACATTATAGTAAAACAGATTAAAGACAAAAATAACATATCAGAACAATTAGTAGAAAATTTAGAATATATTAAGGAACAAAATAATATTATAATATGAAGAGTAAAAAACTTAGAATCTTTAACAGAAGAAACTAGTCAATATAAGGAAATATTAGTCAATTTTGGAAAATACTCTCAGAAATTAGAAGAATCTGTTTCGGACATAAATAAAACATTAAAAAATATAGAAAAGCTTATTCTTAATTAATGTCTTTAGAAGATAATCTTGATTATAAAAAGTGTCTGTTAGAATTAAATAAGTATCATTCGGAAACTTTAGGCCTTACGGATTATATAGGAACTTCTAATTCTGATAAAATATATCCAAAACAAAATAATATTCAAATAGCATTATTAATTAAAATTTGTGAAAAATTAGAAATTATAGAAAAAAGAGTAGCAGCCTTAAGTCTAGAAAAAGAAATAGATAGATTAACAAATAAATTTAGTAAAATTCCTGTAGAAAGAAAACAGAAAAAACAAATAACTTATAAATTTGAATATTTATCTTTAGAAAAATTAAGTGGTGAAAAAACATAGAAATTAGGAGGAGATTATCATTTTCAGGGCCAAGTAGAACTCTAAATGAAAATACCAGTGTAGAAACTTCCCTTTTAGGAAGGAATAGACAATCTAGAGAAAATAGACAAATTCAGTTAGAAAAAATTATAGATGTAAACAGAGATGTAGAAATTTATAGAAATCATGATATAGATTTATTAAATCCTAGAAGATTATACCAAGTAGGATGGTTACAATCTCACACGGGTTTATTTAGATTCAGTAGAGAAAAACCTTTGTCAGTAACCATAGAACCTAGAACCTTAAAATTAGCCACAACTGAAAGTCTTAGAAATTTAACAAATACATATACCTATATGCATTTAGGATTAATAGTAGTAGGAATTAAAGGACTAGCAAGATCAGGATTAGGAACTAAAGTTTTATTAATAATATTAGATAAAAGATGGGAAGATGTTAAAAAAGCACTCATAGCAACAATAGAAGTAGACATGAATGAAAATAGAGGAATTTTTTATTGTAGTCCAAAGTTTTAACATCTTTTTGCAAAACATCTTTTGCTGCTTTACAATCAATTCCGAGTAAAAACTTTTGATTTATTAAATCATCTTGAAATTTGGAAATGCATAAAACAATGGCAAGGATTTCTTTCTTAATGGTGCTATAATTCTTTTGGCTTGAAAGCCAAATGCCTGAATGAAATCTGACCAACTGTTCAGTAGGGGAATTGGGTTTTTTCTGTTTAAGTATACCACCATAACCTAAATCTGATGCATCTGTTTCAACAATCATGAATGCTGTTGGATCTGGGATGCCTAGACAAGGAAGTTTTTTGACTATCTGTTTAATTTTCTTAACAGTTTGGGTTTGTTCTAAACCCCAAGGGATTGGATCTTTCCTTAAACGCTTATATAAAGGTTCACAGATGATTCTTAGATTAGGAATAAAGTCTGATATATAATTTAAACATCCTAGAAATCTTTGAAGCTGAGTTTTGTCTTTAATTTCATCCGGGAATTTATCTGCAAATTCAATTGCTCTACAAATTGGTTGGTATGTACCCTGAGTTAGATTATGAATTAATGATGTTATCAAAATTCCAGGTAGGGTTTTGGAGAACATTATCCCACTTAATCATTCGAGGGACAAAAGTATTAGATCTTTCAAAGTTTGTTTCTAATAGACAAGTTTCCTTTGGATTTCCTATATGCTGTTTGGCTTTAGGATTTATTGTAGTTTTCATTACCTTATAATAAACACGATAAATTAAACTAAGGGGTTTTGATCCTAATTCAAATTCCAAATTTTTTGTTTGGATGTTAAGGGTTAAGGTTTTAAGAATGTGTGGATCTGTCAGATCTACAGTGAAGTTTGGGTAATGATTAAAATATACTGGACCATGGGCTGTATTAGTTTCAAGGACTGCAAGCAAACTGTTTTGAAAATCGAGATGCCTACTATCTCTAAGAAGAAGGCAGATCGGGGCATCGATTCCCAATCGATAAAGAGGTTTGATTGCTACTTGAACTAATCCAATATGAAGATATCGATATTTATTCTTTTTATGCTGTTCTAAAGTAACTGGGTTTAGAAGCTGAATTGTACCATAAGGCTGATTTATGGACACTGTTTTCTCTGTTGTTTTGATTGTATAGCTTTGAACAAAATCAAACATTCCTTTTTCATAAATCTTATCAAATTTTTCAATTGGTAAATTCCAATTCATTAATCTAGATTCAATTCGATCTAGTTGGGAACTGATTTCTAAATCATTGACTGAATCTATATCGATATCTGAGAGGTTAGATGCTATGGGAGTAAAAATTACTTTCTCTCTCTTTGTCTATGCCAGAGTAATTTAATACGAATTCTGTTGTTCTTTAGTAGTATGCCTTAGCCTATGTTTCTTTGTTTCTTCTTAGGACACACCTAACACTATGCTTATGGTTGAGAGCTACGGGACCACCCCCGGGTCCGGGCCAAACAACGCCTCACACGGCTAACAACGGCCTAATCCAACGGTTATGGGCTGACCAACGTACTAGCTGCTCTCACAGTTAACTATCAACCATCATAGTTTAAGAATACTTGAAGAAACATATGAAAGGGCATAATACTTGAGAACAAAAGAAAGTGGATTAAACTACATCATGCAAGACATAGAGAAAATAACAGAAACATCAACAGGCCATATAGAATTGGAATTTAGGAGAAAATCCTTTTCGGCAGCTTCATCTTCTTTCTCTTTACCCAGAACCCAAAGCAGTAGACGATTCAGTAGTTTAGAATTTTCTGGAGAAATTCCTACAGTAAATAACGTCGACTTTAGTGGAGAAATCCCTAAAGTAAATTATGAAGAAAACATAAGTATTAAGTCAGGAAGCCCTACTCAATCAGAAATGAATATGCCTTCTACTTTAATGGTCTTATCTTCTGAAAAAGATTTTACCCTTGATAAAGATTACCTTCGTAAGTTATGGAATAGGCCATGTAATAAGATAAAATGTAAATGGTATTTTGCTACAGTTTCTAAACCAGAAAGAGCTAGACTCTTACAACAGTATTATTCTGATCAGATTAAAATGAAATAGCATTTAGATTTCTTCGATTGGTATGAGCTAATTAGATATCAGAAAAAAGATATATTAAATGTCATCACCAAGAAATGGTATACAACAAAGAATGAATTTAGAGAATCAGTTTTCCCTCCAGCAGAAGAAATTAAAATCCCTGTAGAAAATCAGGTAATTACAACCTCTCCTTTTAAGTTAGAAAATTTAGATAGACAAGGAGATGTAACTAATAAGGATCTCAACAAAGTAATTCAACGAGAATAATTATACTAATCAGATGTTAGTCACTATGGCTAGTAAAGTAGAACAATTAGATAGCAAGTCTTCTGTAAGAGAAATCCCACAATTCAAACAGTTTAATCCAAAACAATCCGTAGATCCTAATCCAGTGTTTAAGCCTATATTATATGAACCCACAAACATAAGACTTACAAAAGGAACAATGGACATAGAAGGTGTAGATTTTATTAAAGAAATCAACGAAAAACTAAAAAATCTAAAAACCACAGATCATCCCGAATCTAGTAAGACACATCTTCAAACTTTACATCAGCCAGTTTCTTTAATAGATATTGATCCCTCTCCTGAACAGCTCAACAAACTCACTGGAAATAAACGGACTTCAAAAATACAACAACCACGATTTGCCAATCCATATACTAGGAATTACTATCCTAGACCATCCTTTCCAGATGTTCAATTCGAAGAACGCCATCTTGATACTAGAGCAGCATTTACAGGAGAAGATATTACAGAATGGAATATAGATGGAATGTCTGAACATAGTATTTTAAATGTAATTCGAGAAATGTCCATGGCTATCACTGCCATTAAATGTAAAAATCCTAATAATTCTGATAGCAACATTCTTCTTATCCTTACCACCGGATTTACTGGTGTCCTTCATGGATGGTGGAATAACTATCTTTCTGAATCACAACGTCAAGAAATTCTAAATGCCACAAAAGTCCAAACAAAAATAATCCCAAATGCCAGTGGTCAACCCACTCAAGCATCAGAAACAGTTTCAGATTGTCTAAATACCTTCATGTTTACTTTAACTCAACATTTTGTAGGAAATCCTCAACAATTAGCGGATAGAAGTTCTGAAATCCTTACAAATTTAACCTGTCCTAAGTTACATGATTTTAGATGGTACAAAGATATGTTTTTACAAAAGGTCATGCTAAGAACAGATTGCAATCATGCGTTTTGGAAAGAACGATTTATTTCTGGTTTACCTCCTTTATTTGCAGAAAAGGTTAGACAAAAGCTAAAAATAGACTTTGGAAACACAATTCCTTATGACCATCTAGCATATGGCCAGTTAATTAGTTATGTAAACCAAGCAGGTGCAGATTTATGCACAGGCCTAAAACTAAAAAATCAGATGGAATCGTATCATAAGAAATCTAAAAAAGAATTAGGTAATTTCTGTGAAATTTTTGGATTTTCCCCAATAACTCCACCATCTAAAAAACTAAAAAGGGACAAGAAGCGAAGCTTTAAAAAAGAAAGAAAAGAACGAACTTCTAAGCATTTTAAACGAAAAGATAAGTCTCCCAAACCTACCATTAAATGTTACTTTTGTGGAAAACGAGATCATAAAGCAGATGAGTGTAAACTAAAAGCTAAAAAGAAGAAAAAGGTTAACCAGCTTTCTTTACCAAAAGACACTCTAGAACAGATTAATCAAATCCTTGATCAATATGATTCCTCTCCTTCATCAGACACTAGTGATAGTGAAGCAGAAGAAGTGTTTGAAATCCAAGAAAAATCCTCTGAATCAGATTTTAGTGAACAATCTTCTTGTGCTTGTACAGGCTTATGTACCTGTGCAATAGGAGAACTTTGTATGATTAGAAGTAAACAGCATAATCAAGTTAACGTAATCACTAAAGCAAATAAAGAACTTTTCTTCGAACTTTTAGATCATATTCAGGATGAAACAGTTAAGAGAGAATATTTGTTAAAAGTCAAAGAATTAGTTCTTAATCCAAGAGTACAAGTAGAACCCTACAATTTAAAAGAAGTATTTGATAAATTTAAAGGAAAACAAAAAGAAGAACCTTTTGATTCCCTGCGAGAATTAAAATTAGAAATAAAGGAACTTAAACAGGAAGTTAAATGGTTAAAAGAACAAAATGATCAAAGAATTTCTGACATTAATCAAATAAATACGGAATTAGTGAAACAAAAATTAGATAAGCCTTTAATAGATCCCACTTCAGATGAAGAAATAGAACAAAATGAAAATAATCCGGATTATATTTCAGCCATTTCTCGAATAACTTTTCAAAAGTGGTACATTCCAATCCTTCTCAAAATAGGAGATTTTTCAATTCAGTTAGTAGCTCTTCTTGATTCCGGAGCAGATCAAAATTGTATCTGTGAAGGCTTAATCCCTACTAAATATTTAGAAAAAACAGGTTCTAAGTTATATACTGCTGCAGGTGAACAGTTAAAAATCAAATATAAATTATCCAATGCTCATATTTGCAATAAACAGTTTTGTTTCATGAATTCCTTTCTAATTATTAAAGATTTAAGCCAAGACTTAATTTTAGGAACCCCATTCCTCACTCAGATCTATCCCTTTAGTGCAGACCAACATGGTGTTCACACCGAAATAGGATCAATTCCAGTCACTTTCTCCTTTCTGCAAAGCCCTCTCACCAAAGATGTCAATCTCTTAAAAAGAAAGATTCTTTGTCGTGAGCAACAGATAGCCTTTATCAAAGAAGACATAAAGTATACAAGAATCCAAAGCCAGCTACAACTAAAAGACATTCAAGATAAAATAGAATCCATCCGTAAAGATTTTGAAAAACAAATCTGCTCAGATGTCCCCACTGCTTTTTGGGAAAGGAAAAAGCATATTGTCAGCCTACCATACACTGATGATTTTGAAGAATCAATGATACCCACTAAGGCTAGACCAATCCAAATGAATCAGGAATTAGTTGAACATTGTAAATTAGAAATTTCAGACTTATTACAAAAGGCTCTAATGAGAGAATCCCGATCACCCTGGTCTTGTTCTACTTTTTATGTTAATAACAATGCAGAAAAAGAAAGAGGTGTTCCAAGACTAGTAATCAATTATAAGCCATTGAACAAAGTCTTAAAATGGATAAGATATCCTATTCCCAACAAACGAGATTTGTTGAAACGAACTTATAAAGCAGTTCTTTATAGTAAATTTGATATGAAATCAGGATTTTGGCAAATTCAAATTACAGAAGAAGATAGATATAAAACAGCCTTTAATGTTCCATTTGGTCAATATGAATGGAATGTTATGCCTTTCGGTTTAAAGAATGCACCCAGTGAATTCCAAAAAGTAATGAATGATATCTTTAACCCTTATTCCGCTTTTACCATTGTCTATATTGATGATGTTTTAATCTTCAATGAATCTTTTGAACAACATCTTAAACATTTACGTCTTTTTCGCGAAATAATCACGAAAAATGGGCTGGTAGTGAGTGCATCCAAGCTCAAACTTTGCCAAACTAAAATCAGATTTTTAGGTCATAATCTAACTCAGGGTACATACCAACCAATTTGTAGAGCAATTGAATTTGCAGATAAATTCCCGGATGAAATTAAAGACAAAACTCAGCTTCAAAGATTTCTAGGATGTTTAAATTACATATCAGACTTTATTCCTAATCTAAGAATCATCTGTGAACCTTTATATAAGCGTTTAAGGAAAGATCCAATCCCTTGGGGTTTAGAACAAACCCAAACTATTAAGAAAATTAAACAGATAGTCAAAAAACTTCCTTGTCTAGGCATCCCAGATCCAACAGCATTCATGATTGTTGAAACATATGCATCAGATTTAGGTTATGGTGGTCTACTTAAACAGAAAAAACCCAATTCCCTTACTGAACAGTTGGTCAGATTTCATTCAGGCATTTGGCTTTCAAGCCAAAAGAATTATAGCACCATTAAGAAAGAAATCCTTGCCATTGTTTTATGCATTTCCAAATTTCAAGATGATTTAATAAATCAAAAGTTTTTACTCAGAATTGATTGTAAAGCAGCAAAAGATGTTTTGCAAAAAGATGTTAAAAATTTAGTATCCAAACAGATTTTTGCCAGATGGCAAGCACTTTTATCCAGCTTTGATTTTGAAATTGAATTCATCAAAGGAGAAAACAATTCCCTTTCCGATTTCTTAACCAGAGAGTTTTTGCAAGGACGTATATGACTTTTAACACAGTATTCAACACTGTGATGAGTACCGCTTCAGTGCTGGAGCTCATTCCTTCTGCCTATAAATACCAACCTTAATCAGCACAATTCAGTATGGATCAACAACCAAGGTTCCGACCTCCACAAGGTAATCGTTTTACAGTACTCAATTCTTTCCCATCTCTCCCATCCAAATCTGTGAGCAAGTCACCGCTCACAATGGATCTCTTCAACCCAGCCACCTCAAAAAACACAGAAACCCAGAAAACAGATTTATCATTCTACACTACTCCTATTCCCACTTCCTTTAAGGAAGCAGTTGTCCCGAAGACGCCAACTAAACCAGAAAAACCAACCATTTCTTCAACCAAAGAGAAATTTGAATTTCTCCCAATAACAGTTATCCCAATACTAGCTCTTCCCAGAGAATTAACAACTCTTCCTGAAAGAGAGTTAGTTACCAAACTCCATCCAGAAGCCTACCGACAGTCCAGCCATATTTTCAAATCCGAACCTCAGAAAACCCGTATCTATTACGAGCATATCCTTTTTGCAACAAGTTCAATTGAATTTGAACATGAAAGAAACTTGAACAGAGCGGACAAAGGCATAGCCTATTCCAAATGTAGGATTATGAAAATCCTTGACCTTAACACTTGGCCGGTCACCGGTATTTACACCCCTATCCAGTTCAAAACATCCTTCAAACCTCCCACATATAATTTTATGGATTACATAGATGCTTGGTACAATTTCATGTACCTCCGAGATCTTACCCATACCTGGTTTGTCAAATATGGCAAAGACATCATTACTCCTATACCAAGATGGTTCTATGCTTGGTGGAAAACCTTTGGTGGAAGCAAATCCACATTATCCAGTCAAAATTTGCAAAAGTTTAATGTGTTTGTAGTAGAGAATCAAATTCAGGGGTTAACTCTGAATAATCAGCTCTGTAAGTTTTATATTGAAAAGAAAATATGTTTTGTATTAGGATGGGGCTATAAGCTCGATCAAATTGAAAATGTAAAATATCTCTGTAAAGAGATAAGAGTCAAAGGATGGACTCCTGTCCCTAAACTAGATCCGAAAGAATCAGATGCACAATCCTCTTCAAGCAAAGGAAAGAAGAAAATCGCAAGACAGAACTGCAACTTCAGTTGCAACTTTTACAACAACAGCTTTAACAAGCCGATGACGAAGAAAGTGAATCGGATTCTCAACCAAAATACAACCTGTATGAAAACGGAGACATGGACAACCCTTCTGGTATTGCTCAAGCATACCTTTGTCAGAGTCCATAATGGCACGACTACACTCCAAAAGAAAAAGAGAGAAAAGGACCCTACAACTGTATCAACAGTCCAAAAGGTTACATGATATCACTCAGACATACTGCAAAATCATTCAGTCAACAATAGCACATGGTGGACCCCTCCACTCACAAAGACTTTTGGAGCCATTCTTCATGATGGCCGACAACATTATTCCATCCTCCACTCAAGAGGACCTCACTGCAATAATACAGACTTCAATCAGAGAAACTTACTCCCTCGCTGCCTATATAAGACAACATTTGATCAAAGATATGCAGACTCATTCACCCTTGAATCCTTCCGAGAGTGAAGACTCCCTTTATCTAGATATCTGTAGCACTTGTCATAGCTTTCGTACTCTTGTACTTCATTCAGATATTGAGTAACCAGTTAATTTCTTTGTAAAATCAACAGTTTTATCAGCAATATATCCTGGGTCTCAAATTGGTATCAGAGCCAAGTGCTCCATTTCATGCATCATGAAACCCTCTATGATTTGTAAAATCATGACCGAGTAAGTTCATTTACTTTCTTTCTCTAAGTCTTGCATGATGTAGTTTAATCCGCTTTCTTTTGTTCTCAAGTATTATGCCCTTTCATATGTTTCTTCAAGTATTCTTAAACTATGATGGTTGATAGTTAACTGTGAGAGCAGCTAGTACGTTGGTCAGCCCATAACCGTTGGATTAGGCCGTTGTTAGCCGTGTGAGGCGTTGTTTGGCCCGGACCCGGGGGTGGTCCCGTAGCTCTCAACCATAAGCATAGTGTTAGGTGTGTCCTAAGAAGAAATAAAGAAACATAGGCTAAGGCATACTACTAAAGAACAACAGAATTCGTATTAAATTACTCTGGCATAGACAAAGAGAGAGAAAGTAATTTTTACTCCCATAGCATCTAACCTCTCAGATATCGATATAGATTCAGTCAATGATTTAGAAATCAGTTCCCAACTAGATCGAATTGAATCTAGATTAATGAATTGGAATTTACCAATAGAAAAATTTGATAAGATTTATGAAAAAGGAATGTTTGATTTAGTTCAAAGCTATACAATCAAAACAACAGAGAAAACAGTGTCCATAAATCAGCCTTATGGTACAATTCAGCTTCTAAACCCAGTTACTTTAGAACAGCATAAAAAGAATAAATATCGATATCTTTATATTGGATTAGTTCAAGTAGCAATCAAACCTCTTTATCGATTGGGAATCGATGCCCCGATCTGCCTTCTTCTTAGAGATAGTAGGCATCTCGATTTTCAAAACAGTTTGCTTGCAGTCCTTGAAACTAATACAGCCCATGGTCCATTATATTTTAATCATTACCCAAACTTCACTGTAGATCTAACAGATCCACACATTCTTAAAACCTTAACCCTTAACATCCAAACAAAAAATTTGGAATTTGAATTAGGATCAAAACCCCTTGGTTTAATTTATCATGTTTATTATAAGGTAATGAAAACTACAATAAATCCTAAAGCCAAACAGCATATAGGAAATCCAAAGGAAACTTGTCTATTAGAAACAAACTTTGAAAGATCTAATACTTTTGTCCCTCGAATGATTAAGTGGGATAATGTTCTCCAAAACCCTACCTGGAATTTTGATAACATCATTAATCCTAAAAAGAATTATGAATCCAAGACATTAGGGAAAATAACAGAAACATCAACATGCCATATAGAATTGGAATTTAGGAGAAAATCCTTTTCGGCAGCTTCATCTTCTTTCTCTTTACCCAGAACCCAAAGCAGTAGATGATTCAGTAGTTTAGAATTTTCTGGAGAAATTCCTAAAGTAAATAACGTCGACTTTAGTGGAGAAATCCCTAAAGTAAATTATGAAGAAAACATAAGTATTAAGTCAGGAAGCCCTACTCAATCAGAAATGAATATGCCTTCTACTTTAATGGTCTTAACTTCTGAAAAAGATTTTACCCTTGACAAAGATTACCTTCGTAAGTTATGGAATAGGCCATGTAATAAGATAAAATGTAAATGGTATTTTGCTACAGTTTCTGAACCAGAAAGAGCTAGACTCTTACAACAGTATTATTCTGATCAGATTAAAATGAAACAACATTTAGATTTCTTCGATTGGTATGAGCTAATTAGATATCAGAAAAAAGATATATTAAATGTCATCACCAAGAAATGGTATACAACAAAGAATGAAGTTAGAGAATCAGTTTTCCCTCCAATGAGAAGAAATTAAAATCCTCGTAGAAAATCGGTAATTACAGCCTCTCCTTTTAAGTTAGAAAATTTAGATAGACAAGGAGATGTAACTAATAAGGATCTCAACAAAGTAATTCAACAGAATAATTATACTAATCAGATGTTAGTCACTATGGCTAGTAAAGTAGAACAATTAGATAGCAAGTCTTCTGTAAGAGAAATCCCACAATTCAAACAGTTTAATCCAAAACAATCCGTAGATCCTAATCCAGTGTTTAAGCCTATATTATATGAACCCACAAACATAAGACTTACAAAAGGAACAATGGACATAGAAGGTGTAGATTTTATTAAAGAAATCAACGAAAAACTAAAAAACCTAAAAACCACAGATCATCCCGAATCTAGTAAGACACATCTTCAAACTTTACATCAGCTAGTTTCTTTAATAGATATTGATCCCTCTCCTGAACAGCTCAACAAACTCACTGGAAATAAACGGACTTCAAAAATACAACAACCACGATTTGCCAATCCATATACTAGGAATTACTATCCTAGACCATCCTTTCCAGATGTTCAATTCGAAGAACGCCATCTTGATACTAGAGCAGCATTTACAGGAGAAGATATTACGTAATGGAATATAGATGGAATGTCTCGAACATAGTATTTTAAATGTAATTCAAGAAATGTCCATGGCTATCACTGCCATTAAATGTAAAAATCCTAATAATTTTGATAGCAACATTCTTCTTATCCTTACCACCGGATTTACTGGTGTCCTTCATGGGTGGTGGAATAACTATCTTTCTAAATCACAACGTCAAGAAATTCTAAATGCCACAAAAGTCCAAACAAAAATAATCCCAAATGCCAGTGGTCAACCCACTCAAGCATCAGAAACAGTTTCAGATTGTCTAAATACCTTCATGTTTACTTTAACTCAACATTTTGTAGGAAATCCTCAACAATTAGCGGATAGAAGTTCTGAAATCCTTACAAATTTAACCTGTCCTAAGTTACATGATTTTAGATGGTACAAAGATATGTTTTTACAAAAGGTCATGCTAAGAACAGATTGCCATCATGCGTTTTGGAAAGAACGATTTATTTCTGGTTTACCTCCTTTATTTGCAGAAAAGGTTAGACAAAAGCTAAAAATAGACTTTGGAAACACAATTCCTTATGACCATCTAGCATATGGCCGCTTAATTAGTTATGTAAACCAAGCAGGTGCGATTTATGCACAGGCCTAAAACTAAAAAATTAGATGGAATCGTATCATAAGAAATCTAAAAAAGAATTAGGTAATTTCTGTGAAATTTTTGGATTTTCCCCAATAACTCCACCATCTAAAAAACTAAAAAGGGACAAGAAGCGAAGCTTTAAAAAAGAAAGAAAAGAACGAACTTCTAAGCATTTTAAACGAAAAGATAAGTCTCCCAAACCTACCATTAAATGTTACTTTTGTGGGAAACGAGGTCATAAAGCAGATGAGTGTAAACTAAAAGCTAAAAAGAAGAAAAAGGTTAATTAGCTTTCTTTACCAAAAGACACTCTAGAACAGATTAATCAAATCCTTGTTCAATATGATTCCTCTCCTTCATCAGACACTAGTGATAGTGAAGCAGAAGAAGTGTTTGAAATCCAAGAAAAATCCTCTGAATCAGATTTTAGTGAACAATCTTCTTGTGCTTGTACAGGCTTATGTACCTGTGCAATAGGAGAACTTTGTATGATTAGAAGTAAACAACATAATCAAGTTAACGTAATCACTAAAGCAAATAAAGAACTTTTCTTCGAACTTTTAGATCATATTCAGGATGAAACAGTTAAGAGAGAATATTTGTTAAAAGTCAAAGAATTAGTTCTTAATCCAAGAGTACAAGTAGAACCCTACAATTTAAAAGAAGTATTTGATAAATTTAAAGGAAAACAAAAAGAAGAACCTTTTGATTCCCTGCGAGAATTAAAATTAGAAATAAAAGAACTTAAACAGAAGTTAAATGGTTAAAAGAACAAAATGATCAAAGAATTTCTGACATTAATCAAATAAATACGGAATTAGTGAAACAAAAATTAGATAAGCCTTTAATAGATCCCACTTCAGATGAAGAAATAGAACAAAATGAAAATAATCCAGATTATATTTCAGCCATTTCTCAGATAACTTTTCAAAAGTGGTACATTCCAATCCTTCTCAAAATAGGAGATTTTTCAGTTCAGTTAGTAACTCTTCTTGATTCCGGAGCAGATCAAAATTGTATCTGTGAAGGCTTAATCCCTACTAAATATTTAGAAAAAACAGGTTCTAAGTTATATACTGCTGCAGGTGAACAGTTAGAAATAAAAAATAAATTATCCAATGCCCATATTTGCAATAAACAGTTTTGTTTCATGAATTCCTTTCTAATTATTAAAGATTTAAGCCAAGACTTAATTTTAGGAACCCCATTCCTCACTCAGATCTATCCCTTTAGTGCAGACCAACATGGTGTTCACACCGAAATAGGATCAATTCCAGTCACTTTCTCCTTTCTGCAAAGCCCTCTCACCAAAGATGTCAATCTCTTAAAAAGAAAGATTCTTTGTCGTGAGCAACAGATAGCCTTTATCAGTAGAGAAGAACCTTTGTCAGTAACCATAGAACCTAGAACCTTAAAATTAGCCACAACTGAAAGTCTTAGAAATTTAACAAATACATATACCTATATGCATTTAGGATTAATAGTAGTAGGAATTAAAGGACTAGCAAGATCAGGATTAGGAACTAAAGTTTTATTAATAATATTAGATAAAAGATGGGAAGATGTTAAAAAAGCACTCATAGCAACAATAGAAGTAGACATGAATGAAAATAGAGGAATTTTTTATTGTAGTCCAAATTTTTTAATAACCTTAGAGAATTTCGCTAAAAATATAGAAATAGGTATTCAAACTAAGGGTTATGAAGATTTTAGTGGAGAAAATTTAATCATAAGTTTAGAATTTATAGGAAGATTAACCAATTGTTCTAGAACAAAATATAAAATAGAAATAAAACCTATCATAGAGGCTATGGCTAGTAAAGGAATCCAATTAATAAAACCTATCATAGGACCATTATATAGTAAAATAAGTCATAAAGGACAAAAAATATTTTAATAGAGAAGATATACAATTAGTAAAACAAATAAAAGAAAAAGTAAAAAAATTTTCAGATTTAAGGTTACCATTAGATAGTGATTATTTAATCAGATGGAAGTGATAAAGGATGGGGAGCCATTTTAAAATCCAAACCCCATAAATATAGTAATAAATTAGAAGAACAAATTTGTAGGTATAGTAGTGGTAAGAATAGAGAAAATGCAAATATTAGTACTATTGATGCAGAATTATTAGCAATTTGTTATTCCTTAGATAGTTTTAGACTATTCATTCTAAATAAACAAGAATTTACACTTAGAACTAATTGTGAATCAATATTAAAATTTATTAATAATAAAAATTAAAAATGTAGTTCTATATATATATATATATATATATGTAGCTATGTTAACCCACCCCACATGACCCCCCCTAGATTTTAATAAATATATGTACACTATATACACACCCCACCCCACATGCATCTGACAACTTTTCTTTCCTTCCTTTCACAAAACTCCATTCTTCCTTTTCTCTTTCCTTTCTACTCCAATTTTTGGCAATTTCCAAACCCCACCCACGTTTCCAAACAAAACTCCACATAATGAAAACCCCAACTAGAAGATAAGAGCTTCTCCGATCTCCAGAAAACAAAAACCCAGGTCTTGTTCCCCACTGCTATACTACACATAAAGCTCCTCGTCAGTCATCAGTCATCACAAAGTTTTATATTGTCTTCTATTAAAGGTAAGTTATGGTTTGGGAAATGGGAAGGTACATCTTAGAATTTAAAATTTTAATTTATATTTTTAAAAATATTTAATTTATATTTAGATAATTTTGTGACTTTTATACGAATATATGTGTAGGGGGTAAAATTGATATTGATGTGGGACTTGGAGGATTGTACTGTTACGAGATTTGTTTTGGTATATTTAAATAAATTTATATATTCTAGGTATGTATTCCAGTGAGCTTGGGTGGTGGCTCCCATTAGACCTGGGTGGTGGTCTATATATATGTATATACTTTTTTTTGTATTATTATCAAATTTTCGCATCTATGAATGTGTGTTTTGTTTATTTTTTTTATATTAATATTTAGATTTATATAGACATTTTAACTAATTATATCTAAATTATGCATTAAAAGATTGTAATTTTTTCCCTTTTTAAATCGTAGATGAAAAGATCATGTATGATTGATGCATTCTTCAAAATGAAAAATGTTGAAACTTCAAAATCTAGTGAAGAGTTGCATCCCGTCTTCAAATTCTGAAAGTCTTCTTGTAAAACCTCCATGAGTAGTTCAATTAAGATTTGATATCAATTCTTTGGAACATAATCCAGGGTTGCGAATGCAAATATGTGAATATCCTGTTGATAGTCGTGATAAAGTTCGTAGAGCTTATATTATGGCAGGCCCATATCAGTAGCTTTCAATCATCATGATTTAAGTAATTTCCTTTATGGTTAGAATATTCTCCTAGTAAATATGCTACATTTTGTCTTCCTTGTTATCTATTCTATAAAAAAGATGGATGTTTTAGATCAGATTCATTCACTGTTAACGATTTTCGTTCATGAAAGAAGGTAAATGATGGTGAAAATTGTGTACTTTTGGCACACATGGGGAAAAGTCCAAATTCTCTTCATAGAAAGGCTGAGAAAGCATATGATCATCTTATGAATCAAGATGAGCGATGATCTGTATTTTGATGCATTATATTTTCTATAGTGTACTTTGGAACTATTTTGGTAGGTTTAATATTACTATTTTCATAAATAGTTGAACATATGAAATTTAGTTTAATTTGTTATTGGCCCCCCAATAATCCAATCCTGTGTCTACCCTTGCTAATAGATCTATTTTTTTAAAATAAAATTCAGGAAGAGTAACATTGCTTCATTTACTAAATAATTAGTTGTCTATCCTCAAATCTTTTAAATATTAAAGCATGTAGTCGGCAATTTTTCGAAGGAAGAATGCAAGATATTCGAATTCTTGAAATTAAGATCATTTTTCTTGACGAACCATAGATCCTCTTCCTCCAAATCCCTTCCCATCCTCTTCTCCATTTTCAAGAAGCTGCCAACTATCACTTACTTACTCATTTTTTATTTTTTTCTTTTCTAGATAAAATTCTCTATTATTGTTATTATTATTAACTTTATAGTCTTGTATTAACAATTTTGTTTCAAATACAAACCAAATAGAGTTTATTTTATAATAATAATAATAATAATAATAATAATAATAATAATAATAATAATAATAATAATAATAATAATAATAATAATAATATAATAATAAAGTCTGAACAATCTTTCGTTAATAACTTCATTTCAAATAAAAATCTAATAGAGTTTACAACAACAACAACAACAACAACAAAGAGAATAGGAAAGGAATTTAGTGGAGAAGATCTGTGACCCTTCTTGAGAACGTTAATTCAAGCTAAGAGTGATTGCTCTCTAGTTTATTAGAGCTCAATTGCTCGTTCATTTTTTATTTGTGAGGAGGCAGAAGGCCTATTTATAGGCACATCTATATGTCCTCAACTAAGATCCAACCCAATTCGTCTAACAGAATTGGGACACTCGTCTCCTAATGAACGAAATTTGTGAAGCAACTTCATCTGGTAATAGAAAAAAACTTATCAAATAAGTTCTAATTATTATGGAAATTACTAATTGTATAATTGACAATGTTTGAGCAACAAAATGGAGTTAGATTAGGCAGATATGGAACTAGGAGAGCCAGGAAGGGGTCGGACTTTCTTTAGATCTCATACTTTACCTTGAATTTTAAAAAGATCTTTTAAAACTTTGTATTTCGCCTCCAAAAATTTTTGAAAAATCATAGCATTGTCCTTCTATATTTTTTATATATAGTTTGTCTCCCCAACCCCAAGTCCCTAGTTCTGTCTCTAGGGTTAGGAAAGCAAATCCTGAAAGATAGTGAAGAATATAGGCTAATTGGAATTGTTATGGGATTGAACAAAGAAATTACAGTTGAATTAGAAAACTAATTCTAGAAGATTTAGGAGAAGATCTAGCAATATTTATTTGGAATCTTTATGAAGATTATGCAGTGAAGTTATGGAATATTTTCTGGGATTGAACTATGAAGATCTGGAAGATCTTGATGAGTATCTTTTAGGAATATCCTAATTCAACAAGGAAGCAAAATGCTCTATTTTAAATTTCTATACAAACAAGCCTATGAACCTTTGATGAATGAGGTGAGAAGAGTCTGAAAGATTTATTCGGTTAAATGGCAGAGCAATAGAGTGGATTTTCATGAATATATTTTGAGAATATTGAAGCATACACTTCGAAAAGATTTTTTGGTATTCTTTGACAAAGTATACTTTAGCGATTCAAGTAGATTGCTTCAACAATCATTAACATCTTGAAGGGCTTGAATCATTCTTCTTCAAATCAAATAACTTTCTGGTGGAAAGGTTCCTTGGAGATAAATAAAGACCAATTCAGTTGCAACAACAAAGATTCAAGGGAGTTTAATCGAGATAGTTAGGTCCAACAAAGGTCTTTATGGAGTTTGACAGAGAACACTGTATTGTGTTCTGTTAGAATCCACTAGAGATCACTTGATATATTGAGATAAGTGTTTTCTTTGTAACTTTTGTGAAAGTTTAGTAGCTCTTTTTATTGGTCTAGAACTTGCAGGTGTAGACTTGTTGATAGCTGAATTGCATTAATAATTTACTATATCTGTTGAACTTTTATTTCTGTCTCTGACAAACTAATGTAACTATAATAGGAAATGTCAGGTTTGGCATGTCAACTTCATATAATTTTGTTAAGCTTCATGTTAAAGTTAGTTTGACAAATAGTAAAATAATGAGTCTAACAAATATAGCAAATTGGTAGCATAATTTAGCTATCAATAGGCCTATGTTTGTGAGTTTATGACCAGTAAAAAGAATCCGCCGAACTTTAATCAAAATTACAACAACAACACTTATCTCAATTCATCAAGAATTCCTAGTGGAATCTAACAGGAACACAACGTAGTGTTCTATCTATCAAACTTGTAGAAGACTATTATTGAACTCAACCCAGCATGATTAACTTCCTCTCAGGTAGTGTTGCGGCAACTCGATGGGTCTCCATTTGACAGCAAGAACCTTCTCTTCAGAAAAGTGATCGCTTTCAAGAAATCATTTTGATTCAAGTCTCAGCCAATGAGTAAGCATTTTTGAAGTGATTAAGCTTGAATCTTTGGCACACACTTAACAATTAGTTATGGTAGCATAAATTGTTTACATCATGCCTACTCAATATGTAAAAATGAATTTCTCACTTTGTTTTTACTTGGCTCACTGAAGAATAATTTTTTGTTCAGAACTTACGTCTATCTATCCTCTCGAGCCAGATATATATACACGACAAATGTGCGGTGATGCTTATGAATTAGGAAACTAATAAAGCCGTGTTGTCTTCATAGATATCCTAAGTACAATGCAGTTCCTTTCTTTCTTGAAGTTTTCCTCTGTAGAGTAAAGTATCTTCGTGTTTTATCTCTGAGATTTTCTTCTAAATCATCTGATTATCCACAAGATCTTTAGAGAGATTTTCTTCTAGATCCTTCGGTAGGTATTAATCTCTAAAACCCCACAAATCCACACTATAACAAACTTTGTCAATTATTCTATATCCTAAATAGACTGAATGTCTCAAGTATGTTAAGGAATTGTGTTGAAGTTTCAGCATCATAAGTCCTGATAGGAAAGTTTAACACAACATTGAAGATTGACAAACCAAACCACATATTGATAAAACCTTATTTTGATCGGATAAGACTCTTAGGTCATGTTTAGATTGATGGAAAAGGGTGGCAAAAAATATTGGTACAAAATACAGTAGATTAGTTCAAATATTTTACAAAGAGGAAATGATGTTGAAATTTTGTGGATGAGAGTTTTTCAAAGATGGTGATCTTCAGGAAGAAAATTCCAACAATTTGGCCACTTTCTTAGCCTTCAGAAAAAAATTATAGTTTTCTGCCTCTCTAGTCTGCAAGGGGAATCATTCTGAATCACTCTCCATACTTCGCATAGCCTTCAATCCTCTAGGTTTCTACATCAAATACCATTCAAAGTAAAGATTAACTTTACTGATCAATTAAATTTTTAAACGACTGAATCCAAAGGATTTGTGTGTGTAGGCTTTCTTGAGTGTGACCTTTGGAGGGTTCATAAATAACGTAGTCTTTTTGTCTCGTAACAAACTTCAGTAAATAAAATTATTCTTCACATTTTGGCACCAAAAAATAACCAGTCCAGCAAAAATAGTTAATTATACTTTATTCAAAGTTATATTTTTAATGAAATGTTCTGTTTGTTAATTAAGAAGCCACAAATATTACACGCAATTTTCAATATAAATAGTTACCGTTTTTCAAATAATAAAACTGAATTGTTATATATTCGGATTAGAAAGAGAATATGTAAACATAGCTTCTATATAAATAAATATTTTCATTAAATTTCTTTGAGAAGGAAGCTTGGTCAGTCAATATGCACCAAGGTGTGTGCTCTTGCCTTCAACAACAACAACAACAACAACAACAACAACAACAACAACAACAACAACAACAACAACAACAACAACAACAACAACAATAATAATAATAATAATAATAATAATAATAATTTTCATCTCCTATTTTTCTTTTATTTTTAAAAAACTAATTAATTATCAAATTACTATAATATCATGTTTAAGTTAAAACTATGTGCCAAGTACAATTGAGAATTAACAATTATGATTTTCTTCCGAACCTAATAAAAATAATAAATAATTTTTACTTTATAAATAATTATAATTTTTATTAAAATATCTAATTTTTTTATTAATAAGTTATAGTAGTGCGTGTGTACTTGTGTGTGTTTGGAGCTAAAGGTTAAAATGATAATCTTCATTAGCTCACCAATAGGACCTCAACCGCGTGGAAAAGCCTATGCTGTAAAAGGGTAGTTATGAATTGTCACAGAAATAGCAATTTATTTGATACCGATATTTACTATTTCCATTCCCAACCCATCAAATATATAACAACTTTTTATATATATATATATATATATATATATATATTAAGAGAATCAATAACCGCTAATTGAAGGTGCGCAAATCCATAAACTAATAAGATATGATTATTGGCACAAAATGTGAAAATATATCTGTTAAATGAATTTTGACGAAATAGTTTACTTGGAGTAAAGAACCATGGAATTACTGCAATTAGCATCACCGATTCACCATAGATCATTTCCATAGTCAACTAGACTATATAAGTTAGCAGTCCCAGTAGTGTAAATTACTTCGAGAAGCAAATTTGGAAAGAGCAAGAGGAAAAAATCAACAAAGTGTCGTACTCCTAATTCTCCAACAGGAAGTACAAAAGGAATAGTATTTACTTATTAACTCCAGTGGATAAATCAGACATGCTCAAAGTAGTATTATAAATGCTTTTCCCATCCTCAAGGACGTGTCTAGAATCTTGCAAGCCAGATGACTCACGCACAGCACTACGACCTTTCACTTTGACAGTGACAAAGCTATGTCTATCACTGACGGAAAATTCTTAGGTGCACCCGGTGCACGTACACCGGGTGCACTTAAGAATTTTCCATCACTGATAGCCTCAACCTTGTACAAGTCAAAGGGAAGTTTCTTCTCTCTTTCAACATAGTCAGTCAGATAATCCTCACGGAGAATTGGAAATTTCATCCTCCTAACAGAGATAGAAGTGTCTAAGTAAAGAAAGAGGAAGATAAGATAATATGTTCATATCAGCAAATTTACAAGTATGCTTTTTACCTTGCCTTCCTAATCTCAGCATACTCACACTATACCAAAATTGATGATTAGTGGGGCACCTATTGACGTCACATAATGTTTAATTTTTGTCATGCATAATATTTTATAACGTTTTTTATATTGTCATGTTGATCGTCACCTTTTCACCGTCGCTAAAGATATATTGTGACGATATGAGTACTTTATATCGTCATGAATTATGATATTTCTTGCACTATGAATACTTTTTGTGACGATCTAATAATACATCATTTAGCAGTTCGTCACTAATTGTCAAATTTTTTGTAGTGTCGTCACTTAAGCTGCCAATTACAACCAAGCAGTTTGTGTCTATAGTATATATGTGAGTTAATCTAATGCCAACACCTCACTCCTAAACAGATTGGATAGAAAGCTTAATAAAATGTTCCACCTGCAATAAATACCCTTTTTTATCTTGTTATGGACCTGTCCGCTAGCTGCTTCGATTGAATTCTTCAATTTTTCCTGCAAAATCATCTGTCCTGATATTAAAACTTTTGTACTTGAGTGTTGGCTGTAAATTGACAAATGCCTAACAAACACTCAAGACAAGGATTGCACTTTAGGTAAAAATACTCCAAAAAGAATGAGATGACAAATCATACAATAGGCTCCTTGGTAGATCCAATAATAGAAATTCTCAAATCTCCTAAGTGCTCGTTCTTGGATGCCTGAGAAGACTCAATGGCAGCTTGACTTCCAGAAGCTCTAGATGATGTTGGAGGCAATATTCGTGCTGGTTTCTTCAACTTTTGTGACTTGAACCACTAAGAAATTAAAGACAATTTTATTATCTCCAAGTATGACCTATTCTATAAAACTACGTCAAATGTTGGAGAAATTATAAGTTCCATCTCTTAATCTTTACCTTAAGGAGAAATTCATTTCTTGTTTCTTCTGGTATTTTCCATTTTCCTTTAACATGCTCGGGTTCAGATGTAGAGTACGAACACTTACTCCATGCTAATAAATAACCGTGGCATCTATACATGCCTGAGGAATAGCGAAGGCATCCATTACAAAGTGGATATCTAGAAAGCACTCCAAAAATCATGCCATTAGCACTGGAAAATAGGCAATAGAAAAGCTATGCGCAAGGGTTGAACCTTGAAGAAAATGGGGTCAAGTTTCAGCACTAAAGATCCAACAGCCTACCAAAAAAACACTTGACCAAAAAAAGAACAGCACAAAACAAGAAAATGTTTTCATTTTCACAGTTTTCCATAGCAAAAGTTGTTTAACATGCAATAACTTCTGCAATGAAAGTAATGACCTAGAGTCAAGAACTTACCAGTGTTCCTATAAATCAAGTTCTAATCTTGTTGCGTCTTGATTATTAATATCAAGCACTTCTCGCAACTCTGTTGTAGATACATGCTCCTTAAGATCATCTTTAAGAGCCCATAGTGCTCTACTTTGCGACTTCAGTTAGCTCTCCAATTCAGGTGTTTTAGCATGTTTAGCTTCAGAATTGATCTTTTTCCTGTCTGATATTGCCTTATTTGCAGAAGGATCCTCTTTAGCTTTTGCTAGTTTTGATTTCTCGTTGTCACCAGCAGCTCTTTTCTATTCAGCACCAATCCTTGCAAGTTGATTCTTTCACAGTCACAACCACAGTCAATAGTAGAAAATTATAGCAAAAAGTGTCTAGAAACGAAAAAGGAATCATAGTTAATAGTGGTGACATTACTATTATTTCCAATATTCTAAAATTGTTAGAAGAAAATTGACCTTGGAGAATTTATCTTTAGGAACATGGACTTTCTTCTGTAATATGCCAAGATTTCCATCAGGCAAATCTTGGGCCAGCCCCAAAACCAAGAGACCCATCAACACATGAAGAAATCTAGGGATGAAGAATGCAATTCACTAAGCAACAAAGGGGGTGGCTCCTGCTTAGTGAATCAACGCAAAAAGCAGAGGCATCAGGAGCTATGTTGCACCTGTTGGGAAAATCGGATAAATTTTTCCTCTAAAATAATTAGTGAAATGAACCGATTTAATAGTTCCTAAGAAAAAACTGGAAGAGACACTGCCTCTCTTAAATTTCAGTCTTCTATTAGAACTTACGTGCATGGTTTACTATCACTGCCTATACCTATGTATACATAAATAGTACATAATGCAAATAGTAAAATACACCCAAATGAACTGTACAAAACACTATAAATAAACTCAATAAATAATATTAAATGCTATATTACAACTGAAAAGAAATTACAATAATAACAATAAATAAATGCGGAAATAAAGAAGGAACACACCTGGAATTGATAACAGAATTCAGCCAAATTTCTCTAATCTCTGAGCACTACTCAATCAATCCACTTTTATTTATATGTGGGAGAAGAAATTGTTGGTGTTATCTTTTCCAAAGCCAAACATGGCCTTTTTATATAGGAAACTAAAGCGGTGGAATGCTTTGGCCTTTTCTATGTGGGATCTAAAAAATGAAGCCAAAAGTCAACAAATCTCTACCTTGGCTTAATTTCTAGTCTCACCAAATACAAATCTTCTCAATCAAATAAAAAATAGTCCTCATGGTGCTTTCAAATGTGCCATCAGGCGCCAACTCAATTGTGCAGGATATTGACCAAGTCTAAATAATATTCAAACTTAGCTCTTGTTACCACCTTGGTCAACATATCTACAGGATTTTCCGTAGTCCAAATCTTTTGGAGAAGTATCTCATTTTCCTCGAGAATTTTCCGCACAAAGTGATAACGAATGTCATTGCGCTTCATTCTTGCATGAAAGACTTGATTCTTTGCTAAGTGTATAGCACTCTAACTGTTAGAATATACCTCAATATGTTTCTGACCAACTCCTTAAGTCCTTAAGCAATCCTTGAAGGTAAATTGGCTCATTTACAACTTCTGTAATCATCATATACTTTGCCTCTGTTGTAGATAAAGCTATTGTTGATTGCAAAGTAGACTGCCAACTAACTGGCACCTTGGCGATAGTGAACAAATAGTCAATTGTAGACCGTCACTTATCCAAGTCACTTGTATAGTCAGAATCACAATATCCAACTATACGTTGACCAAGTGATTCATCCCGCTCAAATTCTAACCAACATCTACAGTATCTTGAATATACCGTAGAATCCATTTCACAACTTGCCAATGACCCTTGCCTGGATCATGCATGTACTTGCTCACAATACTAACAACTTGTGAATTATCGGGTCTCGTACACACCATTGCATACATCAAGCTTCCAACTGCATTTGCCTACGGGACTTTCGCTATATACCCTCGTTCTTCATTCGTCTTTAGAGATAACTAGCTACTGAGTTTAAAATGAGGAGCAAGCGGAGTACTTACAGGTTTTGAATCTTCATTCATACCAAAATATTGTAATACCTTCTTCAAATACTGCTTCTGTGTCAACCAAAGTTTGCCTCTCTGTCTATCCCGGTTTATGTCCATACCGAGAATCTTCTTGGCTTTTCCCAAATCCTTCATCTCGAACTCTTTACTTAACTAAGCCTTCAGTCTGTCAATCTCTGCTTGGCTCTTTGCTGCTATCAGCTTATCATCAACGTACAAGAGTAAGTAGATGTAGGACCTATTTTGAAGTCTGCACAAATATACAAAATGATCATATTTGCTTCTTGTGTATGTTTGACCCTTCACAAACTTGTCAAATCATTAGTACTTCTGCCTTAGTGATTGCTTTAATCCGTAAAATGATTTGTTCAACTTGAAAATCTAATTTTCTTTACCAGCAACCTTGAACCCTTCTAGATGAGTCATATAGATTTCCTCCTTCAAGTCATTGTGTACAAACGTAGTTTTTACAGCAAGTTGAGCTAGCTCCAAATTCAACTGTGCTACCAAGGCAAAGAAAGTTCTAATAAAGGAATGTTTAACAATTGGAGAAAATACCTCATTATAATCAATTCTTTCCTTCTGAGTGTAGCCTTTAACCACCAATCTTTCTTTATAGCGAATATCATCCTTCTTTCTTTGCAAATACCCACTTGCATCTAATTGCCTTCTTGCCCTTTGGTAGTAATGTGTCAACTTCCACGTCTTATTTTTCTGTAGAGATTGTATTTTTTCTTCCATTGTACCCTTTTATCTACCATTTTCTGGGCTTCGGACGGCTTCTGGAAAGGTGGATGGAATATTATCAACAACTGGAAGTGCATAAGCCACCATGTCAGTAAAACAAGCAGGTTTATAGATTTCTCATCTTGTTCTTCTAGCGGTAATTGACTCTGATTGCTGTAGGGGTTCTTGGGTCGGAACCTCTTCCTCATCTGACTCTTCTTTCGTCACGGGAGAGTCACTGATATACCTTTTGCTAGGGTTACCACTGTCTGTTCAAACTCCACATGCTTCGGCGTACACTCCGCCTGCTGCGGACTACCATCAGTCTATTTTGGGTTTACATTTTTCAACATAGCAGATTCATCAAAAGTAACATCCCTGCTGATAATTGTCTTCTTTGCCTCTAAACACCACAAACGGTATCCTTTAACTCCAGCATTGAAGCCCATAAAAATAGCCTTCTTTGCTCGTGGATCTAAATACGATTCATTCACATGGTAATATGCAGTAGAACAAAAAATATGCAAAGAATCATAATCTGTTGCAGGTTTTCTGGACCATACCTCTAAAGGAGTTTTGTCTTCCAATGCAGACGCCAGCAAGCGATTGATGAGATTTGAACGTATGTTATAGCCTCAACACAAAATTTTCTACCTAACCCAACATTAGACAGCATACAATAAACTTTCTCCACAAGTATTTTGTTCATGTGCTCTGATACCCTATTTTGTTGTAATGTTTTCCTAACTATGAAGTGTCGAACTATGCCACACTCTTGACATACCTCAAGGAAAGGATCACTCTTGTATTCCCCACCATTGTCTGTTCAGAGAACTTTAATCTTCCTTCCTGTCTGGTTTTCAACTTAAGCCTTCCACTTAAGGAAAACCCCAAGCATATCATCCTTGTTCTTCACAATAAACACTCACACTCTTCTGGAAAAATCATCAACAAAAGTGACAAAATAATGCCTACCTCCAAAAGACGGGGTCTTAGCAGGTCCTCACACATTTGAGTGCACATAATCCAAAATATCCTTAGTATTGTGGATAGTAGTGCCAAACTTCACTCTTCAATATTTTCCCAGCACACATTGCTCACAAAATTCTAATTTGCAAGTTTTCGTACCTTTCAATAATGCTTGCTTGGTAAGAATTTTCAAGGATTTTTCGCCAGCATGTCCCAAACGCATATGTCATAGCTTTGTTGCCTCTGCATCTTTCTTGCTACTAGAAGTTGCAGCTGCCACTGTCCCAGTCATTGTACTGTTATGGTAGTAATACAGATTGTTCTTCCTCACGTCTTTCAGCATCACAATTGCTCCTAAAGTAGCTTTAAGAATTCCATCTCGCGGTGTCACAATTAGGCCATGTGATTCTAATGCCCCCAAAGAGATGAGATTCTTCTTTAGCTTCGGCACGTACCGCACCTCCTTCAAAATTTTGATGGATTCGTTTTGATTCCATAGCTTGATTGAACCTATCCTAGCTATTTTATATGAATTATCATTGCCTATGTAAACAACCCCGTTATTAACTTCCTCGAAGTCAAAGAACTACTCTCGGATGGGAGATATATGATAGGTGCAACCTGAATCTAGAATCCATTCGTCTTGCTGTGATATTGATGGTGAAACCAGTGAAAAGATATCTGATTCCACATTACTTTTACATTCGGCAACATTTGCATCTTGCGAAGCCTTCTTTTTCTTCTCTAGCTTTGGACAGTCCTTCTTCTCGTACCCTTTCTTATGACAGAAAATACACTCATATTTGGCAACTTGGCTTTTTGATTTGGATCTTTCTCTTCTTCCATTCGATTGGCTTTGCTGACAACCTTTTGCCACCAATGCTTCATCTGCTATAATTGCTTTGTTTTTTATTTTATCCTACTTTCTCAATTCATGCCTATACAGAGCAGAACATACAACATCTAAAGATGCATTCTCCTTCCCATGAAGTAACGTAGTCTCCAAATGTTCAAATTCATCGGGAAGAAATGATAACAACATGAAGCTAAATCTTAATGTTCAAATTTCACATCTAAATATATTAGGTTTGCTACTAACTGATTAAATATAGTGATGTATTCATTCATAGAAGTACTTAATCGGAACAATAGAAGTACTTTATAAGGAGCTTATTCTGACCACTCTTTTTCATAAATTTACCCTCCAATACCATTCACAATTTATATGCAGAAGTTTTGTTCTTGAAAGCATACTTCTACTCTCTGGATAGGCACGATCGAATTGTTCTACATGCCCATCGATTTATAATACTCTAATCCTTATCTTTCATGTCTTTTAGTTTCTTATCTTCAATGGCTATGTCAAGACTCTACTAGAAAAGAGAGTCCAAGACCTCTCATTGCCACATGCCGAAATGGCCAGTACCGTCAAATATCTCCACTGCCAATTTTAAACTTGACATCAGAATCCTCGACCATGATGACGAGGAAGCAAATGTCCCTGGTGTTATATTTGAAGTAGTCTTCATTATTTCTTAATCATTCGATGCCATTACAGACTCAAAATAATAGTATTTAATAAAACAAGATATAAGTAAACCAAGGACAAACCTTTGGCTCTGATACCATTTGTTGGGAAAACCAGGTAAAATTTTCTTCTAAAACAATTAGCAAAATGAATCGATTCAGTAGTTCCTAAGAAAAAAATGGAGGAGACACTGCCTCTATTAAATTCCAATCTCCTATTAGAACTTACATGTACGGTGTATTATCACAACTTACACCTATGTATGCATAAATAGTATATACACGCGAATAGTAAAATACACCCAAATAAATCGTATAAAACACTACAAATAAACCCAACAAATAATATTAAATACTATATTACAATTGAAAAGAAACTACAATAATAACAATAAATAAATACGAAAATAAAGAAAAACACACTTGAAATTGATAACGGAGTTCGGCCAAATTTGCCTAATCTCCGAGCACCACTCAAACAACCCACTTTTATTTATATGTAGGAGAAGAGATTGTTGGTGTTATCTTTTCCAAAGCCAAACATGGCCTTCTTGTAAACCCCCACCTAAACCTACCCTAGAGTAAGAGGGAATGGGATGCAAATCATATCATCATGCATAAAATATATCTCTTGAATGATTTTGTGTGCCTTAGAATTGTGGTTTATAAGTTACATGACTTATTTGTGCTTGTTGAGTAGAAAGGGTAAAAAGGTAATTTTACTTGAGGTCGAAATAGGAAGATGACTTAAGGCTTAGATACGAAAATGATTTGGTTGAGAAAATAAGAATAAGAGTTGATGTGGTTAAGTGGTTAGAGCTTTGTGATTTAATCTCTAAGGTCTTGAGTTCAAATCCCATCACCTAAATTTTATTTATATTTATCTTAACTAGTGTTTGAATTTTCTTCTTTCTTACATTCCTTAAAGTTAGGAATGTTGTCTTAGGGAAGACACAATGGTAATGTCTTAATCATGTGATCTTGTCCGAAATAGAATTGAAGAAGAATTCTTGTCTCCATTATTTTTGCAAGCCTTATCCTAACCTGTTTGAATTTAAATTACTTCTAATTCTTTAATTCATTTTTATATCCATAAAATTCTTAGACAATTCCTTTCTTGGAATTCTAAAAATTTCAGCTCTTGTGGGATAAGAGGTTAGCCGAAAATGTGGAGGAAGAATAGGAAGAGGTTTCAATTGAATCACCATAACTATTTCTTCAAGAACTTCATCATCTTATCATTCTTGTTTCGGCTAAAATCTGGAAAATTTTCCCAATTTTCTTCATGGCTTGTTTTCAAAATTTGCAGCAAGCTTTCTCTACCTAATTCTTGCAAAGAACCAACCATCTTGTGTGAAAATGAAAGATGAAAAACTTTGGAATTTCGTAGCCTTACAAACTACACCGAACCAGAATTTTTTTTCCAACAAACAAGCAATCTTTGAACATGATCATCGAGCCATTCATTAGTGCTCAAGAACACCTGAAACTTTCTCCTTTCTTCTTCAAGATGGTGGCTGGAAAACCACCATTAATGGACCTTCAAACACCCCTAAATTTCAGCTGCAAAACCGTTCCAAAGAATAAAAATTCTGCACAAAACTATTTCAAATCCTAATAGTTCTTTAGTTTAAATTCCAGAATTTTTCTAGCTTTGCCTATTCAATGCTAAGGCCAATTTTCTTCATCAAACTTCATCATGTTTCGGCTATAATGCTGCCATAGATAGAACCCCTTGGCTTCTCCATCTACCTTGATCATTAGGACTGCATTAACATACCTCAAAACACTCCTATCTTCACTCTATTCAAATTTATTCAAACTTCAAATTAAATTCTAGACTTTTTGTTCTATTAAACACTCACCTAGCTAGATAATAAAACCATGAATTCATCTGCTATTCAACAGCCATTTTTGACCAGTCCAAAGTTGAAACAACTCTCCATTCCATGATCAAATCATAACTAGTTTAGCTATACACCATTGAAGGACAAGAAACCTTCAACGATCAAACACTATTACTCAATCCTCTACCTCAAACATCTTCACTTTTCTCTCAATTTGAAATTTGAAAAAGTTGAAACTCTCTCTCTTCTTCTTGGATAACAGAAAGCCTTCCCCTAAGCTTGTCCATTCAGCCATCATTCTCATACACACACGAAATCACACACTCTCTCAATTTCTCTCAAAAACACCAAGAGCTCTATGAACACGCACTAGACTTCTTCAACCTTTAATCACCTCTATACATCCCAAATCACTCCAAGAACCTTTAAACCAACTAGAATTCGGTCCCTACTTACTCCTAGGCCACTCTATAACATCAAAAATACCAAAGTTGATCTTCCATTCGGATCAAACACACCTTTTCAATCAAGAACAAGAAGAACTTGAAGAAGGTAACTTTAAACACCCTGGACCTTCTTCATCTCATCATCACCATTTTAATATCATCACAATCTATTTCTCTCATTTCTCTCTTTCTTGGCCGAAACTTTGATGGCCATTCATGGACAAATTTCAACCAAGGAAGGAATCTCAAGCACTCAAGGACCTCCATTAAGCAAAGTGATACCTTCATCTAACGTTCATCAAATCAAGTATTTCTCTCTTGATCTTCTCTTTAAATTCTCAAACTCAAGATTCTTAGATGATGGATTTGATAGGTTGATAGAGTAATGTGGGGTTGAAGATATGTATGTGGGGTGAAAGAAATGTATTTAAGACATGAGAATTAGAATGAATGTTGTGACTTATAGATTATGCTTTAGGATCACTATATGTTCATTATGATTAAGTGCTTTATGGATGTTTTGATGTATGATATTTATTATGCCGCCATTATTGATTAGGACTTCATGATATTATTTTTCAATAAATCCATAGATAATATTATGCCTAGTAGAATATTATCCTTTTTGTAATATATGTTAATTCAAGTATATTTTTGGATAGATAGACATGTTTTTTGTTAGATCCATGTGTGTATGAATATTTATATGGATTTTCCCTAGTAATAAAATTATTATAAGAACTACCTTTATTATTTTTAGAATTATTATTATTATTATTATTATTATTATTATTATTATTATTATTATTATTATTATTATTATTATTATTATTATTATTATTATTATTATTATTATTATTATTATTATACAAAACAATAACGAACTAAGCCTTAATTCCAAGAAACTTGGGGTCGGCTACATGAACCAATGTCAGGCAACGTGTGGTTATCCACATAGATCATCTCTCGCCACTTTCTTCTATCGATCGTCATACTCTCATTTAAATCTAACAAAGATATATCTCTCCTAATCACCTCTATTCATGTCATTTTAGGCCTGCATCTACCTCTATCTAACCTATCCTGCCTCCCTCCCTCAATCGTCCTAACAGGAGCATCCCTCGGTCTTCTCTATACATGTCTAAACCAACGCAAGCGACTTTCTCTCATCTTTTTCTCAATAGATGCCATTCCCACCTTTTCCCTAATGGTCTTATTTCTACTCTATCATTTCTAGTATATCCACACATCTACCGTAATATATGCATCTTAGTTATTTTCATGTTTTGAATATGATACCTTTTAACTGCCCAGTATTCTGTGCCATATAACAAAGTAGATCTTACAGTTGTTCTGTAGAACTTTCCTTTTAGATTCAATGGTATATTACAATCACATAGAATACCAGTCGCACTCATCCATTTCAACCAACCCGTCTTAACTCGGTGTGCAATGTCACCATCGAGTTCTTCGTATTTCTGAATAATATATCTTAGATATCGAAAGCAATCAGCTATCGGTATATCTCAACCATCTAAAGTTACACTCGGCTACTGTTGAACTTGCATTCCATCGACTTTGTTTTTTCTCTAACTAATTCTAAAGCCCTCTAATTCCAATATCTGCCACCATAACTCTAATTTAGAATTTACACTGACTCTAGTCTCATCAATCAACACAATATCATCCGCAAATAACATACACCATAGCGTAGCCTCTTGTATAGTGTAGGTCAACCCATCCATAACGGCTGCAAAGAGGAAATGACTAAGCGCTGATCCTAGATGCACCCTGATAGTAATAGGTAACTCTATAGTCTTTCTGGTGTAAGTCCTTACACTTGTACATGCTCCATTACACATATCTTTAATGAGAGTAATATATTTTAGCAATATACCTTTCTTGGCCAGCACCCACCAAACTACTTCTCTAGGCACCTTGTCATAGGCTTTTTCCAAGTTAATAAATACCATATGTAAATTATTCTTTCTTTCTCTATAATATTCAATCATCTGCTGTGATAAATGAATGTCTCTATAGTGGAACTCCCAGGCATAAACCAAATTGATTATCTGAAATTTGTATAATGCCCCGTAACCTCTGTTCAATCATTCTCTCCAAAAGCTTCATAGTATGACTCATGAGTTTAATCCCATGGCAATTAACACAATCTTGAACATCTCCCTTTATTCTTGTATAGAGGAATCAGAGTACTCTTCCTCCACTCTGTAGAGATCTTATTAACTCTAAATATCTTGTTGAACAGACTTGTTAGCTACATAATACCTATTTGTCCTAAACACTTTCAAACCTCAATCGGTATACTATCCGATCCCACTATTTTTTTTGGTCTCATCCTTGTAAGGACATCTCAGACTTTATGCTTCTGAATACGATGAATACACACACAGTTAACCTCTTTATTCTAAATCTCCAGCCTACCCACACTTGGAACTTGGACTTGACTCCCATTAAATAACTTTTCAAAATAAGACCTCTATCTCTTCTGTATTTCTTCATCCTTAATCAAAATTTTGTGGTTGTCGTCTTTTACACATTTTACCATACCGATGTTTCTCATCATCATCTTCTTCTTCTTGTAACGCGTCAGTCTATATATATTCTTCTCCCCGTCTTTGGTATCCAACTTTTCATATAAATCTTTATTAACTATGGATCTTGCTTTTCTACCAGCTTCTTTAGCTTTTCTTTGCGCGACTTTGTATTTCTCAAAATTCTCATCACTCATGCACTTCCCTAAGTTTCTATAGCACTCTCTTTTACTCTTTATGGCTTCTTTCACTTCATTGTTCCACCACGGCACATCCTTGTTTAGAGGTACTCTTCCTTTAGATTTACCAAGCATTTCCTTAGCTACTGTCCTAATACATTGAGCCATCTTTCTCCACATAGTATCTGGATTCGAATCCCTATCAGAAGACCAATAATCTACTTCAACTACCTTATCGACAAAGGCTATTCTTTCATTCCCCTATAGCTTCCATCATTTGATCCTAGGGTGAACTTGATGATTCCGCTACTTACTCTTTTTCCTAAAATTAAAATTAAGGACCAACAACCTATGTTGTGAAATTACACTCTCACCTAGAATAACTTTACAATCTGTACAACCACTGCGAAACCTATGCCTCATAATAAAGAAGTCTACTGACTGGCATTTAATCCGCTTCTAAAGGTCACTAAGTGAGAATCTCTCTTCTTTAACCATGTATTTGCTATGGTCAAATCATAGGCCAAAGCAAAGTCAAGAATAGTAGTTCCTGCTTCATTTCTAACTCCAAAACTCTGACATCCATGAACACTCTAAAACTTGCTCTGATCAATACCCACATGTCCGTTTAGATCACCACTAATGAAAAGCTTTTCTGCACACGGTACACTCTGTACAATCTCATCTAGATCATCCCAAAACTATTGCCTAACCGAATCTTCGAGTCCTACTTATGGTGCATACGCACTAATAACAGTAGTAATTTCGTCGTCAATTATGATCTTGATGATCAAAATCCTATCATTTTTCCTCTATACTTCAACCACATCATCAATAAACTTACGGTCAATAATAATCCCGACTCCATTTCTATTCCTAACTCTACCTGAATACCAAAGCTTAAAACCCCAAGGTGCTACTACTCTCATCTTCTCACCTACCCATTAGGTTTCCTGAAGACACAAAATGCTAATTTTTCTCCTCTGTATAACCTCAACTAATTCTGTCAATCCACAAAATTATATTATTAATATAAATAATAATATTTAATTTAATTTACTAAATTCGAAAAAGTAGTTTCAAAATTGAAGATTATTTAAAATATTATTATTTTATTAGACAAATAAATAGAATATTTTTATTAAATATAAATAATAATAATAATATATTAGAATTAATTTATATCAAATGTCTTTTATATTCATATTATTATTAGTTAGCCTTACTAAAACTTTTATTTATACTCATAAATATTATTTATATTGGAATAATTTACTTATTATTAATTTTACCTATTATTTGTTATTTATTATTTATTATTAAAATTAAGTATAATTTATTATTATTATTATTTATTACCAATATTATTGAAGATTTAATATTAATAATACTCATTATTTAGTACTAATTTCATTTATTATCAATATTACTTATTATTTATTATTTTTTAATAAATAGCTAATATTATAATATATATTTATTATTTATTTATAACACCTGTTTATTTTAACTATCAAATTAATTTTATTTTATAAAATCCTTAATCAACTAGTGTTAAAGCTTAAGGCATTGTTGTCATAGTTCGATGTTGTTGTAACTAGTTGACCTAAGAGTTATTTATTTAAGACATGTACTGTCTAGATGTTGGACATATACACTGTATTTATCCCAAGAGGGGTTAGGTTGCCTTGAATTACCTTGGAAGGCTTTTGTACCCAAGAAGAGCAAAACATCAATTAAGTTTCCGCATAAAGCTGTTTGAAGATCGAAGTTACCTTGGCAAGTCAAACACCATTCATACGAGAATTTGTACTATAATGCAATTATGGACAATTTTCTTTTTCTTTTAAGTCAAACAAACCATTTAAAGTGAAACAAGCAATATTATACAAAATGTTAAACTTTTCCTAAAAACCAACTTTGACAAGAATTTTGGAAATCATAATTGCTATTTCAAATAGAATCATTGTATGATCTTTCTTTTCCCAAGTGAGACGAACATAACATTGAGTACTTAATAAGGGCAAACTACTAGGACTAATCTTTAAAGGGTTAGGATAAATCTCTTAGTAGGTGGCAACCTCTGTGGGGTGAGTCCTTCCCAGATAGGATGCCAGTCCTGTAGGTTGTACCAATCTGAGTTAGCAAGTTCAGTCAAGTGGATTATGTACTTCCGGAATGGGCAACAGGTAAGTTTGGGTCTAGAGATGGAGGAGTATCTCACCCGGTAGGCCGTACACCTACCTTGTGTTAGTATGCACAAAGTGTAGCATCCTAAATGTTCTTTTGTTATGGTGCATAAAGTATGATGCCATGGCTACTTATTTTGAGTGGTTGCATTTATTGTATACATGGATGATTCGAAAGAAAAACACCATTCTTCATTTGTGAAGTTTATTTGAGGCTTGCCAGCACTTTCTTTTATGAAAATTTCTCAACTTGCATACATGAGTTGTTTTACCTAAAGTACTCAAAGCACACACGAGGCTTAATGAGATTTATGCCTCACCACCTTTTATACCATGGTTTCAGGTCAGTTCTACTGTGAAGGTTATTAATTAAAGATTGCCTTGTTTGAAGACTTATTTATTTTTTTATGTATTTCATTTGAGAGTCTCTAGCAGACATTTATTTATTTTTGAGAATTATTCATGTATTGATTTGGTTGTAAGAAGTCTAAATTTGAATTATTTCTTTCCTTTCTTTTGTGAATCCTAGTTATAAAAATCCCTTGTCCTAAGGACAGGACGACATTCTCAGCCCTAATAGGGTATGTAGGTAGTGAGGTGCTACAAGCGGTATTAGAGACAAGGTTTAGGCAATTATTGATAGTATTTGCCTTATTTCATTAAGATTAAACTTTTTTGACTAATCTGGGTTATTTATGCTATAGGATGGTCGGAATATATAGAATTGTGATGAAGGGGCAGCAATGGCATTCACCAATACCTATCTACCTAGAAGACTTACTAGTGCCATAACCTGCACCATGACCCGCACCTCAACCAGTCATGCTTTTGGAGAAAAGCAGTGATGATGAGGTTCAGGTTATTGAGCCACCCTCAATACCTATAATAGTCTTAATTACTGATAGTGAGGATGAGGATATTGACATGGAGTATGTCCCACACCCACCTAGTCCCGTGATTGATTTAATTACTGATAGTGATGATCAGGGGGAGATAGACTATGAATCTCCATCTAGACCTTCTTTTGTACCCCCACCCAACTATGTTGAAATTGGGAAGAGTTCTAGGAGACCCAGAAAGGAACCAATGGACTATGGGTTTGTGGATGGTGAAGGGATAGACCTTTCTAAGAATACTGGAGGTTGGTTGTATGATGTTGACATTGAGGATTCTAATGAGTATTAGGGGCGAAGTTTTCCCATGATTAGGAAGTTATTATTTACTTCTTTCAATAAACTTCTGTGCTAGAGATTAATTTATGTTTAATATTTTATTTCAAAATTTATGCAAATAAGAGTACCTTGGTGTACACAAATCTTAAAAAAAAAATGCAATTATTTATGTAACACCCCACTACTTACGTACCCCAAAAGGGGCAGGGATGTCGCCCCGTCCTTAGCATAAGGGGTCTTTATAACTAGGTAATAAAAAAACATAGAAGGAAATAACTTAATAATGAACTTATTACAATCCCAAAACAATATTTTTACAAGACTGGAACCAAATAGATGGTAAACAAAATCTCTAACAAATAAACACATCAAGATAGATCATCTAAGCTCATGGCAGCATATGTAAATTGACCTTCCAAGCAGGATCGGCCTGAAGACATGATATAAAAGGTGTGAGAAATATTTCCTAGTAAGTCCTACGTGTGCTCATGGTATTTTAAGAAAAAAAGTTTATGTATGCAAGTTTTGAACAAGTCTTAATAAAAAGTCTGCAAACCCAAAAATCTATCTTTGAACACTGAGTGGTGTTTTATCAGCATTTGTAAAGTAAAAATGCTCAACTTTGAAAAGAAATAACCACTCTAATAAAGTTGACAATGACGTCAAACATCATGAATGGATATGGCATCACATGTTGGGCACCATGATAATATAACGATTAGAATGCCACATATTGAGCATACTGGCACAAGGTAGGTGTACGGCCTATCAAGTGAGATACTTCTCCATCTCTACACCTAAATATACTGGGTGTCCACTCCGAAAATAAATAGTCCACCTGAACTGTACTGCTAGCTCGGACCGGTCTAACCAACAAGAACTGTCGTCTTTTCTAGGTAGGGTTCACCTCTCAAAGGTGGCCTCCTACTGAGAGACTTGCCCAACCCTTCAAAGACTAGTCATAGTAGTCTACCCTTATTGAGTACTCAACGTTATGCTTTTTCCACTTGGAATATGTGAAATCAGTGAAGATCTTTCTTTGAAGTAGGAATTATCGTTTTCAAACAACTTTAGGTAAAATATTGTTTAAGGAAAATTTATTGTTTTGCTCGAAAAATTGTTTGCTTGACAAAAATTAGTTTATTTTAGAAAAAGGAATATATTGTCCATAATTGCATCTCAAGGTACATCTTCCACAATAAATAGTGTATTTTGACTTGCAGAAAAGTATTTGATCACAAACATTTTTATGCAAGAAATTACCCGATCTCTTGCTTTTCCATGATGTAATAGCTTTCCAAGAAAGTTCAAGGCAACCTAACCCCGCATGGGGTAAATACGAGGCATAAGATATCATTTGGACCATATCAGCATTATATAAATAATTCCTAATTCAACTAGTTACAACCATAACTAACCATAACCATAATGTCTTAGGCTTTAACACTAGTTGATAAAATATTTTATAAAATAAATCTAACTTGATAAGTTAAGATAACTAGGGGTTCTAAAATAGATACTAATAAGTTATAGTTTCAAATAATAAATTATGAGTATTATTACTAATAAATAAACTAGTGTTAAATGTTGAATAATACTAAGTCCTAAATAATATTGGTAAATGGGAACATTTAAATAGTATTATTATAAATAATTAAATAATAAAATACACCTAATTTTTAATTAATAATCAGTAGATAATAAATAATTAGTAATAAATAATAAAATTAACAATAAATGAATTATACTTAATTTTTTAATTAATAAATATTAAATAAGTTATAATATAAATAATATTTATAAATATAGGTAATAGTTTCAACTATGGTCTACAAGGTCATTAATTAATTCTAATATTTTATTTATTATTATATATATATATTATAAAAGATTTTATTTATTATTATATATATTATTTTTAATAAAAGATATTATTTATTTGACTAATAAAATATTAATATTTTAATTAATATTCTATTCCAAACCTTCCTAGCAATTTCAAATTTCATAGAGATAAGTACAGTAATAATTCTAATTAAAGTAATAAAATTTGTTAATAAAAATAACCTAGGATTAACAAGAAAATAATCTTTCACCATGATTTGCTATTGCAAGAAAAGATTCATGAACACATTTTCTAACATCAAATAATAAACTAATCCATTCATGAACATACACTTGAATTAACATATACTATCACATGGTCAATCTCCTACTAGGCATAATTATCATTTATGGCTTCATTGAAACTAAGAACATAAAAGCCTATTCACTAGTGGTGTCATAACATCTAACATGCTTCAAACATCCATAAATGTGATTAAACATGATGAACATATATTGATTCAAATGAAAAATCCATATAGCTTAATCATATATATCAACCCTTATGTCCTAACTCCATCCCCTTCATCCACATGCATACACTCAATCCCCCATTCATATTCAATCGTCCTATCAATATCTAAGAGACATGAATTTAGAAATAAAAAGGAGGATTTAAGAAAAAATACTTGATAGTTGATCACTTGATGAAGACTAGTAAAGGTCCATACATTTGAAAGCCTTTAGTGGTCCAAAGGAAAAATAGCCATGGTTGATCAACCATTTCAGTTGAGAGAGAGAGAGAGAGAGAGAGAGAGAGAGAGTATTAGAATGGAATTAAAAATTGAATAGAAGAGGAAGAACAAGAAGGTTGTTCTTGTTTTACCTTTTTGATGTTCTTGAGACCTTCAAGGAAAAAAGTGATTTTGATCCGTTCGAAAATTCTAGTTTGTGTGATTTTGTGTTATAATGGCCAGAAATGAAGTCTAGCGATTAAGTATGAGTGATCTACAGTATTTGAGAGGGTTTGGTGGTGTTTAGGATATGTTTAGGTTTGAAGAGGCGTAGTGTGTGTTCTTGGTGTTTGAGAGAGTTTGAGAGAAGAAGGGCTTGCGAAATTCTGGAAAAGCTGTTGGCCGAATGGCCTAGAGTAGATAGGAGTTTTGGTTTTCAGTTAGAAGGAGAGAGAGTGATTAGTTTTTTTGATATTCAAATAGAGGAAAATGAGGAGTTGTTTGAGACAGAAGATTAGCTAATAGTGATTGATCATGGAAGGTTTCTTTGCTCCTTAATGGTTTCGGCTGGACACTCCATGTTTAATGCAAAGAATGAAGGCTGTTCAGGTTTTATTGCTAACCGAAAATGGCTTATGATGGCAGAGAAATTTCTGGTTAGTTACTTGCTACAAGAGTGCTTTAATGGTGGAAGAAAAATCTGGAATTATTTGAAGTTCAAATGAGTTTTGGATAGAGTGATCCTAGGAGCTTTTTGAGGTGTGATCATGGAGTCCAAGTACTCAAGGTAAGTGTGGAGGTCAATGGTGTTCAGTCCATGGCTGGACAAGGTCCAATTTTCAGAGGTTTGAAGGGTGTTTTTCGGCCTTGGAATTGAGAGACCAAGCTAGGAATTTTCTAGTTTTCATTGTCCAAGAGTTTCGAATGATGATGATTTTTATGGTGAAGAATTTTCTACATTTCCTTAGCCTGATTTGCAGTTGGTTTGTGAGGGTGTTTGAAGGTCTTTTAAGGGTGGTTTTCCAGCCTTCTTTTTGGAGAAAAACAGAGGATATTCCAGATGAATTGATGTAAAAAAGACAGCTTCAATTCCAGCTTCAAAGCAGGAATTTTTTTTTTTTTTTTGGTTTTGCACAGTTTGTGCAGTCCAAAAAATGCATAGAATTTCAGCCTTTATTCTCACATGAAGTGACCATTTTTTTTTTTTGCAGCAAATGAGGTAGGATTGTTGGCTGAAATTTTCAAAAGCCATTCTACAAAAATTCTAGAAAATTTTCAGATTTTCCTTCACTAAAAACATGAACAACATGAAGATAGGATTGAAGGTATAATCATGGTGATATATTTCTTTTGGGAACCCATCCTAATTCCTCTCCTATTTTCGGCCATTCCCCCTATCCCTCAAGACTGATTTTCGAATTTCAAGGCTAAAGAATTATCACAGATTTTTTTTGGAATTAAAAGAAGAGATTAATGGATTATGGATAATTTAAATTACAAAGATGTTAGGACAAGACTAGAAGGATTAAAGGATACAAGCATTCCTCTAGAATTCTTTTTAGGACATGATCACATGATCAAGACATTCTCTTCATGTCCACCCTAAGACAACATTCCTATCTTTAAGGAATGTAAGAAAACAAAAATTCAAACATAACTAAGATAATCATGAATAAAACTTAAGTGATGAGATTTGAACTCATGACCTTAGAGATTAAATCACAAAGCTCTAACCACTTAACCATAACAACTCTTGTTTTTATTTTTTTACCCAAATATCCTTCTTATCTAAACCCCAAGCCATCTTCCTATTTTAACCTCAAGAAAAATTACCGCTTTACCCTTTCTACTCAATAAGCATAAATAAGTCATTTAACCTATAACCCACAATTCTAAAGCACATAAAATCATTCAAAAAGTATATTTTTGTGTAGAATGATATGATGTGCATCCCAACCCCCTTACTCTAAGTTTGGCTTTAGGTGGGGTTTCATATCCTCCCCTCCCTAGAAGAATTACGTCCTAAAATTCAAGCATACCTTAACTTAGGCCAGGATATTTTTGCCTCATCCATTCTTCCATCTCCCGTGTGGCATCTTGAGTGCCATGATGCTCCCACTGCACCTTTACCATTGGTATTTGCTTGTTTCGAAGAGTCTTGACACTCCGGTCCAAAAGTTTAACCTACTTCTCCACGTACACAAGTCGGATTACAATAGCAAGGGCTCATCGATGAAACATGCTTTGGGTCATGATCGCACATCTTTAGTTGAAATATATGAAATGTGTCTCACAATCTCCATACAATGCCTGGTAAGTCCAATCTATAGGCGACGGTTCCATCATTCCCTTCCTATCATTCATATAGCTCTTCTGCTAACTCCGAGTCATCTTCAGTCTTTCTCTTGTTACTTTTACCTTGTCTGCCTTTCCTTGAACACGAACTTCACTAAATTTGATAATTTGCCTATCTTATACTTATCCCTACTATGATGGTACTTGACACGTCTAGCTTTGCATCACTTCCTATAGGGCCATCCAATAGAAGATCGGTAATTGCTGCTGTAGGCTTACTTTCATACGGCATGCGCTCAGTCCATTTATCAACAAAGCCCAGCATACATGCCCTAAGCATGTCCTTCAGTATCTGAATAAGTCTCTCCAACTAGATATCAATTTTGGAGGATATGCTACAGTACAGAACTTCCTAGCTAGTCCCATTATCTTTAGAAACTTAGTCTAAAATCTTGTAGCGAACCTAGGATCCCACTTAGATATAATACTCGATGACATTCCACCCAGCCTTTACTTAGGCCCCTGATTACCACTCATTCAACTAAACTTTCACTTACCAACTTAATGGAAATTTATACCATCTGCATTTTCTAACACCAATTTCGATTATCTCATGTCCTTAAGACCACTCAAAATACATCAGGCGTTATTTGAAATGGCACCTAAAATTATCAAAGCAAGATTGAAATCCTATGCATTTACTCCATAAGCATTAGAGCTTTTGTCAATCAGTATGACAACACCACCTGCCCTTGGTACCTATTCCCAGCGTTAGTTGCAATCTCAAGTATATATCTTCTTCTCAAATTCACACTTAATAACATCCTTATCTCAAGTCTAACTTAGGCATAACCATATATATCTTTGATGACCAAACTATCCAATATTCTCTAGTCTATACATAGCTTTAAAATTCCAACCCTTTCTTATACCATTACTACTGGGTCTCGCAGGCTACAAAACCAGGCTAGATATCTTTAGTATTCCTTCAACAACAATTTATAAACCTTCACCCTTAGTATTATGCTCCACACTTCTTTCATCGCACCTCTTCTAAAATTTAATCATACTCAACTGATCCCCAGAATGCATTACTCTATCCCTATAACCAACTTAATTCCTTGTTTCGAAAATCAATTCCTATCTAATATGCCACTATAATCCTCAAGAGAAAACAAGTCAGATTCCCGATAAATTTTACTCATTCGGCTAAAATTTCATCTCTCAAATTAAACCTATAGTTTCCTACTTCCTTGCGTGATGAGGAATGCTTAAACAATTAATAAGAAAATCTGTAACTATTCATAGCTAACAGATTCAACTCTTATGATCTAGCTTAACACTACTCTATTGAATAGCACACTACACAATATATATAGGCTATGTAGAACAAAGATCGAAGAGTATATTCTTTCAGGAGAAATAAAGAATTAACCTGGCACCACGGCTGCATCCGATCTCCTGTCCTCTCTGCTTAACCAACTTGGTCATCATCTATAGCCTTAACTTATTTCCTCCAATAACTACATTTCCTCAGCCGGCTGAATTCAGCGGTAGGGTCTTAATCAGGCTTGTCCAACTATCACCTTAGAAGATCCCTCAGGTTCTGTCTCATGCTCTTCTTCATGCTTTTTTCTCACATCTGGCCACGAGTGCTCTGTTAGCTCGTCTTCAAGTGTTGAAGGTTTCTGACATGACCAGTTCTACCTATTGTTGCAATTTTTACGTCTAGGTGCCATCTTCGATCATCATCACCACAATTATAGGTCGACAAATGCATATGTATGAATGCAACCATATAATGCAAAGATAACATATATACCTTTTACTCACTTATTGAACATATGAGAGTATATATATATATATATATATATATATATATATATTGAAAGAAGTGAAATACTCAAAAGCTTTATTCAAAATAATTCATACTTTAATACAAAGAAATTGGATATCATAATGATACCTCTATAGGAATCAGATACTCACAGACAAGAAAGTAAATAAGGCCACAAACTCAATGAAAAGATTTCCTAATCAACAAATTGCATCACAAATCTACTAAATCTTCTCACTACTCTAGTCGTTACTTAAGTAGTCGGTAATAGATTCTTTGAGCCATCATTCTCTTCTCATCTTGCAGTCTATTCCCAATCCAAATTGAAGTGTACAACCATTAGTTCTACTCCTGCTAGGACTATCCTCCACCTTCCCTTTTCCCTTGTTCATCGCCTCTAAGACTGACTCCCAAGGTATTCCCATATTTGGGGTGAGTCTATCCTTCTGACTAGGTCCCTCATCACCAAACTCCTCAAAGTCAAAGCCAGAAAGGGCAATGTCAAACTCTCCTATTCGGGTAACTCTAGTGTAGCAACCTCAACCTCCATATTCTCTTCTTTACCATTATTAGGCACAATAGGATTGAAAACCTCAATCTTAATCTCACTGCCACTGCTCACTAACTCAAACCAATTTGACCCAGGTTTGAATTCCAAGCCCGAAGAGGATAGGTCTACTACAGGAACTAGAGCAGGTGTTCTGCCATACATAAAATGCCAATCTAGGGTAACAAGCGCGAATCGCCTAACCATCCTGCAAACAGAACGCATAGATTAGCACTAGAGATTATAAAGCTTAATGTAATAAATCCAAATATTGCAAATAGTTGCCTAAACCTAGGCTCTGATACCACTTGAAACCCCCTGCTACTTATATACCCCAAAAGGGGTAGGGATGTCGCCCTGTCCTTAGCACAAGGGGTCTTTATAGCCAGGTAATAAAAAAATATAGAAGGAAATAACTTAATAACGGACTTATTACAATTCCAAAACAATACTTTTACAAGACTTGAACCAAATAGATGGTAACCAAAATCTCTAACAAATAAACACATCAGGATAGATCCTCTAAGCTCATGGCAGTATAAGGAAATCAACCTTCTAAGTAAGATTGACCTGAAGACATGATATAAAATGTGTGAGAAATATTTCTCAATAAATCCTGTGTGTGCTCATGGTATTTCAAGAAAAATAGTTTATGTATGCAAGTTTTGAACAAGTCTTAATAAAAAGTCCACAAGCCCAGAAATCTATCTTTGAACACCGAGTGGTATTTTATCAACATTTGTAAAGTAAAAATGCTCAACTTTGAAAAGAAATAACTACTCTAATAAAGTTGACTATGAAGTCATACATCAAGAATGGACATGGCACCACACGTTGGGCACTATGACAATATAACGATCAAAATGCCACACGTTGAGCATACTGACACAAGGTGGGTGTACGGCCCACTAGATGAGATACTCCTCTATCTCTACACCCAAATATACCGGGTGTCCAGTCTAAAAATAAACAATTCACCTGAACTGTACTGTTAGCTCGAATCGGCCTGACCAACAAGAACTGTCGTCTTGTCTAGGTAAGGTTCACCCCTCAGAGGTGGCGTCCTACTGAGAGACTTGCCCAACCCTTCAAAGACTAGTCCTAGTACCCTTATTGAGGTGGCTTTCTACCCTTATTGAGTATTCAACGTTATGCTTTTTCTACTTGGAACATGTGAAATCAATGAAGAGTTTTTTTTTTTTATTTTGAAGTAGCAATTATGGTTTTCAAACAACTTTAGGTAAAATATTGTTTAAGGAAAATTTATTGTTTTGCTCGGAAAATTGTTTGCTTGACAAAAATTATTTTATTTTAGAAGAATGAATATATTGTCTATAATTACATCTCAAGGTACATCTTCCACGATAAACAATGATTTCGACTTGCAGAAAATTATTTGATCACAAGCAACTTTATGCAAGGACTTACCTGATCTCTTGCTTTTCCATGATACAATAGCCTTCCAAGAATGTTCAAGACAACCTAACCCCGCAGAGGGTAAATACGAGGCATAAGATATCATTCAGACCATATCAGCCTTACATAAATAATTCCTAGTTTAACTAGTTAAAACCACAACTAACCATGACCATAATGTCTTAGGCTTTAATACTAGTTGATAAAGTATTTTATAAAATAAATCTAACTTGATGAGTTAAGATAATTAGGGGTTCTAAAATAAATACTAATAAGTTATAGTTTAAAATAATAAATTATGAGTATTATTGCTAATAAATAAACTAGTGTTAAATGTTGAATAATACTAAGTCCTAAATAATATTGGTAAATGGTAATATTTAAATAATATTATTATAAATAATTAAATAATAAAATACACCTAATTTTTAATTAATAATCAGTAGATAATAAATAATCAGTAATAAATAATAAAATTAATAATAAATGAATTATACTTAATTTTTTAATTAATAAATAATAAATAAATTTTAATATAAATAATATTTATAGATATAGGTAATAGTTTCAACTATGGTCTATAAGGTCATTAATTAATTATAATATTTTATTTATTATTATATATATTTTTTAATAAAAGATTTTATTTATTATTATATATATTATTTTTAATAAAAGATATTATTTATTTGACTAATAAAATATTAATATTTTAATTAATATTCTATTCCAAACATTCCTAGCAATTTTGAATTTCATAGAGAAAAATATAGTAATAATTCTAATTAAAGTAATAAAATTTGTTAATAAAAATAACCTAGGATTAACAAGAAAATAATCTTTCACCATGATTTCCAATTGCAAGAAAAGATTCATGAACACATTTTCTAACATCAAATAACAAACTAATCCATTCATGAACATACACTTGAATTAACACATACAATCACATGGTCAATCTCCAAATAGGCATAATCATTATTCATAGCTTCATTGAAACTAAGAACATAAAAGCCTAATTACCATTGGTGTCATAACATCAACATGCTTCAAACATCTATAAATCTCATTAAACACGATGAACATATATTGATTCAAAAGAAAAATCCATATAGCTGAATCATATATATCAACCCTCATGTCCTAACTCCATCCCCTATCCCTCAAGACTGATTTTCAAATTTCAAGGCTAAAGAAGTATCACAGATTTTTTTGGAATTAAAAGAAGAGATTTATGTATTATGGATAATTTAAATTATGAAGATGTTAGGACAAGGCTAGAAAGATTAAAGGGAACAATAATTCCTCTAGAATTCTTTTTAGGACATGATCGCATGATCAAGACATTCTCTTCATGTCTCCCCTAAGACAGCATTCCTATCTTTAAGGAATGTAAGAAAATAAAAATTCAAACATAGTTAAGATAATCATGAATAAAACTTAAGTGATGGGATTTGAACTCATGACCTTTGAGATTAAATCACAAAGCTCTAACCACTTGACCACAACAACTCTTATTCTTATTTTCTCACCCAAATATCCTTCTTATCTAAACCCTAAGCCATCTTCCTGTTTTGACCTCAAGCAAAATTACCGTTTTACTCTTCCTACCCAATAAGCATAACTAAGCCATTTAACCTATAACTCATAATTCTAAAGCACATAAAACCATTTAAAAAGTATATTTTTATGTAGAATGATATGATATACATCCCAACCCCCTTACTCTAAGGTTGGCTTTAAGTGGGATTTCACAATTTTTACAAAGCTTGTATCCGATTTACTTTTACTTAAGTCTGAATATGAATGCATGCTCAATTTAAATATATTGAAGTTTGATGCATAACTTATTATTTGGGGACGATGGTTTAGAATGGCACCAAAGCGTCGCATACCAGCATCTAGCGGAATGGTTCTAAAAGCAGAACCCGTGACTCTAGAATATGATGCTAGTCAACTTTCATCACCAAATTAGTGGAATAAGAATGAACTTGAGCAAGAAGTAGGGTCTGAAGAGCCTGCCATTGTGACCATGGGGCAAGCACTCTACAAGATGATAGAGATATTGCAAACCTTATCATAACGAAGGAACCCAAAGGGGGAAGATGAAGCTTTGGAGAGGTTTTTGAAGTTTTAACCTCCCACCTTCTTGGGAGAAGCTGAATATGACCAGAAAAACGGAGTAGTGGGTAGAACAAATGGAGGACATCTTTGCCACATTCCAATACACTGAGAGGCGAAAGGTAAAATTTGCTATGTTTAGGCTGAGAGGCCAAGCTCGTGCATGGTGGCAGTGAGTCCAAGAGGACTGGGAATTAATGGATTAAGACTGGACGTGGGCTAACTTTGTGGAGGTATTCAGAGCGGAATATATCCCTCAGTTGATTGTGGAGAAAAGGGCGGACAAGTTCCAAAATTTTAAGTAAGGGAACATGACTATGGCTCAGTATGTTGCTCATTTTACCCAGTTGTCAAAGTATTGCAAGAGGCTGGTAGATACCGAGCAGAACCGAACTTGGCAATTTGTCAAGGGATTGAGGTAGGAGTTGATATTATCTTAAGTGGGCTTTTCTTGGTGTTGGGGGTGGTTTAGTTAATTATGAGTTCAACTCTTCCCATGGGACCAAAACAATGAATTTACGGTGACAAAAAAGAGAAATTAAACTAACAACCTACCTCTATCCAACCCTTGAAGAACTAGGCTTCAAAGACCCTCAAGAATAGTAGAAAGTTCTACCATATCTCATCCCAATATCTTTGTAGCAACAAAAGTAAATAAGAACAAAAGAATAGAGAAAATAGGTACCCAAGTAATAGAATTCAAACAAACCTTAGAAGAGTAAAGTAATTAAGACCCATGGAAGAAACCACATTGGATTATCCAAAAGATTTTATAGACACATTCATAAGGAGGACTAAGCCTTAAACATGATCTTGAACAAGATGAACAAGGAGGCTAGGGCCTCTCAAGATTCTCTCTTCAAATTTGAATAAAGTGTGTGAATTGTGTTGTCAAATCACTAAAGGTTGTATTTATACTACCCTAACCCTAACTAAGTAATCTTTGAGGTTTTAATACAATTTAGGGCCTTAATAGGTCTTTACAAAACATTTAAAAATGGAGAAAATTGGAGAAAACATAAAAAACGCAAGGCAGCCATCGGCTGCCTAGGCTGCAGTCGGCGTCGGCTAGGACACTTGAACCGGTGCCGGTTGTGCGCTGCTTTGGGCCATCGTTGGTGTAGGTTGAAGCCGGCGTTGGTTTGGATGCTTAGGCCGACACTGGATGTCCGCTAGAAGGCTACATTTGGTTAAGTTTCGGCCGTCTTTTGCCGATTTGAGTTCTTATTGGGGTCCTTCTTGGATAGTTATCAAAATGAACTCTTGGCTAGCTTCCTTAACCTTCCAACCCTCTTCCATCATCAAGCATGGTTTTATGAGCAATTGAAACTCATTTTGAAGTTTTTTGGCCCTAGATCTTGTCATTGGTCCTTGTCCTTGCACGGTCATACCTCCTCTTCCTTGATCTTGACCTCCATGATGAAGTGGAGTCTCATTATCTCCCCCTCCTTAGAAAGGATTCGTCTTCGAATCATTACCATACATCAAAGGGAGAGAGGTCGCTAACATTAAAAGTGGCGCTAACATGATACTCACCGAGTAAATCTATCTTATAAGTGTTATCTCCAACTTTGGCGAGAACTTGAAATGGACCATCCTCCATTGGATTTAGTTTTCTCCGTCGTTGCATGGGAAATCTCTCCTTGTGAAGGTGCACCCATACCTAATCGCTCGGCTCAAATGACACCTTTTTCCTTCCTTGATTACGTTTGTGGGCGATTTCTTCATTTCATTTCTCAATGGTCGCTTTCACCTTCTCATGGAGTGCCTTCACCATTTCCACCTTCTTAGCTCTATCAGAGTTCATCCGTTCACCTATAGGTAAAGGAATCAAATCTAAAGGAGTTAGAGGATTAAAACTATACACAATTTCAAAAGAAGAATAAGAAGTGGTAGAGTGAATATCCTTATTGTAAGCAAACTCAATGTGTGGCAAGTAGTTCTCCCAATTTTTCAAGTTCTTCTTGATTATGGTCCACAAGAGTTGAGTGAGTGTTCAGTTGATCACCTCCGTTTGTCCGTCCGTTTAAGGATGACAAGATGTGGAAAAAAAGAGATTAGTACCAAATTTGTTCCATAATACTCTCCAAAAGTGGTTAAGGAATTTAGTATCCCTATCCGAGACAATAGTCCTTGGAATCCCATGCATTCTCACTACTTCCTTAAAGAAAAATCTACAATAGAGGGTGCATCATTAGTTTTGGAACAAGCCACAAAATGAGCCATTTTGGAAAATCAATCAACAATCACAAATATGGAATCCTTACCCCTCTTGGACCTAGGTAATCCTAAGATGAAATCCATTGAAATATCAACCCAATGTACATTAGGTGTAGACAAAAGAGTATAAAAACCATGTGGAAGAGATTTAGACTTAGCTCACCTACAAATAATGTATTGAGAAAAATGTCTCTCCACATCATTTCTTATTTTTTGCTAAAAAAAAATGTTCCTTAAAGATTCCTAAGGTCTTTGCAACACCAAAATGCCCCATTAGTCCCCCACTATGGGGCTCCCTAACTAGCCACCCCCTAATAGAACCCGTTGGCACACAAAGCCTTGCCTCCCTAAATAAGAAACCATCATGCTTATAATATTTAGTAAATGTATATTTCTCACAAGCATGGAAAATATCCCCAAACTCCTCATCATCAACATACAATTCCTTCACAAGTTCAAAACCAAGAAGTTTAGCATCCAAAAAATTTAGTAGTGCATACCTTCGAGATAGTACATCCACTACCACATTTTCCTTACCTTTCTTGTATTGAATGACATATGAAAATGTCCCAATAAACTCCATCCACCTTGCATTCCTCTTGTTCAAACTTTGTTGGCTTTTGAGGTGTTTAAGGGTCTCATGATCGGTATGAATGACAAACTCTCTTGGTAAAAGGTAGTGTTACCAATATTCTAGGGTCCTCACCAAGGCAAAAAGCTCTTTGTCATAGGTAGAGTAATTGAAGGCCGCTCTAGATAATTTCTCACTAAAGTATGCAATGGGTTTTCTATCTTGGGTCAAGACCGCACCTATTCTCACCCCACTTGCATTACACTCTATCTCAAATGCCTTCTCAAAGTTAGGAAGAATAAGAATTGGAGCTTGGCTCAATTTATCTTTGAGAGTTTGAAAGTCTTGTTGTTGGGCTTCCTCCCACCTAAATCCCACCTTTTTCTTTACTACCTTGGTTAGAGGGGCCGCTATGGTGCTAAAATTTTGGATGAACCTCCTATAGAAGCTAGCTAGCCCATGGAAACTATGGACTTGGGTAATGGTGGTAGGGGTGGGCCAATCTTGGATGGTCTTTACTTTTCCCTTATCAATCTCAATCCCTTTGGCGCTCACAATATACCTAAGGAATATAATCTTATCCAAACAAAAAGAGCACTTCTCAAGGTTAGCATATAATCTCTCTATTCGAAGGGCAACAAACACACTTTGAATATAATTTAAATGATCCACATATGATTTGATATAGATTAACATATCATCAAAGTACATAACAACAAATTTTCCAATGAATTCCCTCAAAACATAGTGCATTAATCGCATGAAAGTACTAGGAGCATTAGATAACCCAAATGGCATGATAAGCCACTCATACAACCCTTGTTTAGTTTTAAAAGTTGTTTTCCATTCATCCCATTCTCTTATTTTAATTTTGTGGTAACTAGATTTCAAATCAATTGTAGAGAAAATGGATGCATCAAATAACTCATCAAGCTAGTCATCTAGCCTAGGAATGGGATATCGGTACTTTACCGTGATATTATTGATAGTGCGACAATCCACGCACATACACCATGTCCCATCCTTTTTGGGCACCAAGGGAATCGGAACCGCACATGGGCTTAGGCTCTCTCTTACATGTCTCTTCTCAAGTAATGCCTCTACTTGCTTTTGCAATTCCTTGGACTCTTTTGGGTTGCTTCTATATGTCGGTCGATTGGCGATGACGGCTCTGGGCACAAAATCGATTTGATGCTCAATCCGTCTTATGGGTGGTAGTCCTCCGGGCACCTCCTTTGGAAAAACATCTTCAAACTTTTGAAGAATAGCTGTAATTTCACTAGATAAAGATAAGGTAGAATCATTAGTAGAAACATAAGAACCTTTGCATAAAAGGAGAATAACCGGTTCCTTAGCTTCTACAGCCTCTATGACCTCACTTTCTTTTGCAAAGTAATTTACTCTTCTTTACCTCCACTCTCTTGTCCTTACTCACTCCTATCCTTGATTGTCATAGGTACTTACTTGTCCATCATCTCTCTCAACTTTGTTTCTTTCCTCTCTTGTTCTTTCCTCTCAATTTCTTGCTTTTGTTTATCATCTTGCACTCCCTTCTTCTTTTCTTTCTCTTTCATGATTCTTTGATCTTTGTTTACCTTACTAGGGGCCATGGGGGTGAGGGTAAACTTAGTTCCCTCCTTGAGTAGGGAATAAGTATTCTTTCTCCCATCATACTTTATATGCCGATCATATTGCCAAGGCCTCCCTAGGAGCAAGTGACCCTCTTCATGGGTACTAAATCACATAGCACATCATCATTGTACTTTCCCATCTCAAAAGATACCAAAACTTATTTGTTTACTCTCAATTCCCTGCTATCGTTCAACCATTATAATTTGTAGGGTTTGGGGTGTTTAATCCATTTTATGTCCAATTATTCAACTAAATTTGCACTAATCATGTTAGTGCAACTCCCACTATCCACAATGACACTACAAGGGGTCTTGTTGATTAGACATCTAGTGTAGAAAATGTTCTCTCTTTGTTGGTGATCTTGATCTTTAATGGCCTGTGAATTTAATGACTTTCTTGTGACTCCCACCAAAGAGTATTCTTGACCAACAACTTCCCCTTTATCACTTTCTTCTTTCCCATTTCCCTTTTGATCTCATTGGTACCTTTCTCCCTCTTCTTTTTTGTCGGTAGAAACCTTACCATAGGGATTAGTATACATCGTTCTCTTGCTTGGACACTCATGGGAAGTATGTCCATATCCAAGGCACTTAAAATACTTAATATCCCTATTCCTTTGTAGCCTCTCTATAGCTTTTCCCTTAGCCTTGTTCCAACCTCCTTAGGCTTCCAATCCTCCCTAGGTTTCCAACCCTCCATTGGTTTGTTGAAGTCCCTTTGAAATGGCTTAGGGGCTTCATCCTTCTTAATTGGTATCTTGCTAGTAGTGTTGGGGTTTGGAAGTGGTGGTTTAGTAAGCACCCTCCACTTTAATTGCCTCTCACTCTTCATAGCGGCATGTACCATATCCTCCAATCATTCGTAGAGATGCAACTCTACCAAATTGACAACTTCTCTATTTAATCCTCTTAAGAACATTACCCTTTTTACTTTAGGATCCTCAGTGATTTGAGCTCTCATCAACATTACTTCCATCTCTTTATGGTAATCTTCCACACTCTTGTTCCCTTGCCTGAGTGATTGGAGCCTTTGGTAAAGATTATTGTAGTAATGATGTGGTATAAATCTAGCCCTCATCATGTCTTTCAATAAATTTCAACTAGTCACGGTTTCCACTCCCATTTGTCTCATTTGTGCACTAACTTGCTCCCACCAAACCAAAGCATACTCCGAAAATCCTAAGATAGCCAACCTCACCTTTGACTTCTCACTATAGGTATGACTTTCTAGGAAGATTTTCATCTTGCTCTCCCACTCGAAATATGCTTCGGGGTCACTCTTACCATAGGATGTGGGCACTTTCAATTTGATGTGGTTCAACTCCCTCTCCTCATCGTTTCCTTTTCTCCTACCTCCTCTATTGCCCCATCCTCTATTGTGTTCCCCAAAGGCTTCAACTTGTTCCCCCTCATACCATTATCAACTCCTTCAAACTCTCTTTCTAACCCTTTAGGTTGTTCCCACCATTCATTCATTGACCCCTACCTTGTCCTTCTCTCATACCATGTCTTCCCCCTCTCATAGGAACTTGTTAGAATCCCCCGATAGAGTGCTCATCCCATTCTTCCCCTTGTTGGGCATTTAATGGAGGAGTATGGGCATCATCATCCCTTATCCTAGGGTTAGGTACTTCAAATTGCTCTTGGCCTCTCATTTGCACGACGGTAGAAGATTGTCCAAGATGATTTATCAATTCCCTTGTCATATTTTGAAACTCACTTTGCATAGTCCTCATCATAGCTTGCAAGTCATCATGCAAAACCCTAGCATCAATTTGTTCTTCTTGAGGTCTACTAGGTCCACTTGGGTTAGTTCTAAAGATCTCTTGATCATGGGCTATGGTGGTGGAATATTTACTTACTTATACCTGCAAAACAAAAGAGATTAGAAAGAACAATAGGTCCTCACTTTGCTTCCTTGCGTGTTGGCTCTCAAAGGTTGATCACTCCATGCTCGTGTTTACTCTCTTAGGCTCTTTTAATAATAGGCTCACCCTTTTGCCTTTTTCTCAATACTCAAGCCTTCTTGTTCAATTCCAATTCTCCCCAAAAGCTAAAGATTTAGTCCAACTTAGTGAATCACATAAATCAATGGATTTTTTCAATTAGGGGGGTCTTAGAAAAATTTCAACAAACACTTGTTGGGCACCTCAAGCAATCAAATTTTAATCAAGAATTTCAAGAATTGTAGATTCAATCAACTCAAGAACAAACACTTAGACGCACAAAGAAACACTTCTAACAAAGAAACAAACAAGAATTAGCAAGAACAAAGAAATAAGAACAACTAGAATTAGGATTATGAAGAACAAGATGATCACAAGTATGCACTAGTAAAGTTAAGTTCAATGAGTATGGAATTCAATAATAGAGTAATATACTAAGTCCCAATATCTTAAGGAATGAAAATTAAGAATCAAAGTTCCCAATTATAGCCAAAAGCATTCTCATGGAACATTTATCAAACACCTTGGCTGAAATCCCATCACTTAAGAACAACCAACATTTTCACTCATATTCAAGCCAATTTTCACCACGAACACAAAAAAAAATTGTTCCCAAGGATTATATTAACATCAAGGAGCAATTTTCCCAACGAAAATTCAAGGTATAACAAAGATTTCATGATCTTTTTGAAACATGTTTTTGAGTTACGGGATTTCTCTTGTTTTTCTTCAACTTTGTAGGCCTCATTTTCTTGCTGTCAAGCTTTGATTAGAATCAAAACTTTCCTTGACTCTGATACCAAACTCTTTGATATGATCTTGAGTGGGCTTTTCTTGGTGTTGAGGATGGTTTAGTTGATTATGAATTCAGCTGTTCCCATGGGACCAAAACAGTGAATTTATGTAGACAATAAGGAGAACTTAAACTAACAACCTACCTCTATCAAACCCTTGAAGAACTAGGCTTCAAAGACCCTCAAGAATAGTAGAAAGCTCTACTATATCTCACCCCAATATCTTTGTAGCAACAAAGGTAAATAAGAACAAAAGAATAGAGAAAATAGGTACCCAAGTAATGGAATTCAAACAAACCTTAGAAAAGCAAAGCAATTAAGACCCATTGAAGAAATAACATTGGATTATCCAAAATATTTTATAGACACATTCATAAGGAGGACTAAGCCTTAAGCATGGTCTTGAACAAGATGAACAAGGAGGCTAGGGCCTCTCAAGATTCTCTCTTCAAATTTGAATAAAGTGTGTGAATTGTGTTGTCAAATCACTAAAAGTTGTATTTATACTACCCTAATCCTAGCTAAGTAATCCCTGAGATTTTAATATAATTTAGGGCCTTAATAGGTCTTTACAGAATATTTAAAAATGGAGAAAATTGGAGAAAAAAAAATGTGAGGTAGCCGTCGGTGGCCCAGGTTGGAGCCGGCGCCGGCTAGGGCACTTGAGCCGACGCCAGTTGTGCATTACTTTGGGTTGTCGTTGGTGCAGGTTGAAGCTGGCACTGTTTCGATGCTTAGGCCAGTGCCGGATGTCTGCTAGAAGGTCACCTTTGGTTAAGTTTCATTTGTCTTTGTTGCCGGCTTGAGTTCTTGTTGGGGTCCTTTTTAGATAGTCATTAAAATGAACTCTTGGCTAGCTTCCTCAACCTTCCAACCCTCTTCCTTCCTCAAGCATGGTTTTATGAGTAATTGAAACTTATCTTGAAACTTCTTGGCCCTAGATCTTGTTATTGGTCCTTATCATTGCACAGTCACACCTCCCCCTCTTTGATCTTGACTACCATGATGAAGTGGAGTCTCATAAGGAGTTAAGAAGGGCTTTGGCATCTTCTCCACCGACGACTTATTCGGGGGCAGTAGATGCAACGACCTAGATAGAGAACAAGGATCGAAATAGGATGGTACCAAAACCATTCTTGCCACCAAGGCAACAACCAAGACCCTTTCAAAGGTAGTAAGCTAATAAGCAACCTACCCACCAAAAATAGTAGAACCGAGGAAAGAAAGCACGAATGGCATCGACTGGTTCTACTCAGAATCTCCTGTCATGCCTACATTATGGGAAAAAGGGTCATGTAGAGAAGAACTATCCGTCTAAGGGTGCTGAACAGAAATGCTACAATTGGGAAGATTCGACACATCTACGTAATGCCTGCCCAAAACTCCTTTGAATCGGGCAAAGAAACTCGGCTCAGACTGTGGGAGCCAATCGAGCTAATACTACGAGAGCCTCCAGAAGTGGAACTCAGAAGCCGCAAGTGAAATCAAAAATTTTCACTTTTAACCGGGAGGAAGTTAGATCAGATGCAGTGGTGGTGGAAGGTACGTTTACTATCCAAGACCGTTCAGTTAATGCATTGATAGACCCTGAATCTACCCATTCTTGTTTAAACAAGAATTGTGTATAGCATTTGGGTTGGGATGGAGTAGAACTTCCTTTTACCTTGTTGGTAAGTGTGTGCAAAGTTGGTATGTGCAGAATTATAAGATTGAAGTGGGGAAAGAGGGCGTAGAGGGAGACTTGGTAGTCTTAGCTATTGATGACTATGACCTAATTTTAGGTATAGATTGGCTAGCTAAGTATGGAGCTAAAGTAGAATGTAAGAATAAGTTTATCCAATTCATTAGACCCGGATGTGATGTGTTGGAATTCAATGGCAAGTAAGTAAAAAAGTTGAAGTTTTTAATAGCTGGAGCAAAAGCCTGGAAGTTATTGAAGCAAGGATGCCAATGATATTTGGCTTATGTGATAAACAAGCGAAAGTATCAGTGCACCCAGAAAAATACTGAGGTGGTAAAGGATTTTTCCAATGTGTTTCCTGTAGAACTTACTTCTCTTTCTCCTACCTAAGAAGTTGAGTTCACCATAGATCTAATTCTAAGAGCGGAACCTGTATCCCGAACCCTATATTGGATGGCACCAGCGGAATTGAAGGAACTAAAGAAGTAGCTAGAGAAATTGGCAAAGTAAGGTTACATAAGGCCTAGCATGTCATATTGGAAAGCTCCAGTGCTATTTGTGAAGAAGAATGACGGGACTTTGAAGTTGTGTATCGGCTATTGGAGGTTGAATAATTTGACCATCAAGAATAAATATCTCCTACAATTAATTGATGGGCTGTTCAACCAGTTGTAAAGCTTCAGTTGTTATTCCAAACTGGATTTGAGGCAGGGATATTATCAAGTGTGGATAAATGAGGAGGATATTCCTAAGACGGCCTTCAACATAAGATATGGTCACTACGAGTTCGTAATGATGCCTTTTGGAGTGACTAATGCACCAAAGGTGTTTATGAATTTGATGTATTATATTTTTCAATTCTACCTGGATAAGTTTGTGGTAGTGTTCATCGATGATATACTTATATACTCCAAGAGTCCAGAAGATCATGCAGAGCATCTCGAATTGGTATTGGAAAAGCTAAGAGAGCACAAGCTTTATGGCAAATTTAGCAAGTGTGAATTTTGGCTGGACAACATGTCGTTCCTTGGGGACCAAGGAACGACACGTTGTCCAACCAAAATTCACGTGACCAAGGATGGAATCAAAGTGGACCCAGCAAAAGTTGAAGCTATTTTAGATTGGAAGCAACCGGAGAACATCATTGAAATTAGAAGCTTCTTAGAATTGGCTGGCTATTATAGGTGGTTTATTAAAGGGTTCTCAACTCTAACATCCCCTACGACCTAATTTTTGAGAAAGGATGTATCCTTTGTCTGGAATGAGAAATGCGAGAAGAGTTTCCAAGAGTTGAAGTGGAGATTAATGATGGCTCTAGTGCTAAATTTGCCAGAGGGAGATAAACCCTACACTTTGTATACTGATGCTTCAAAGGAAGGTTTGGGAGTGGTATTGATGAAGGATAGGAAGGTAACTATGCCTCTCGGAAGTTAAAGCCTCACAAAGTCAATTATCCGACGCATGATTTGGAGTTAACTACTATTATTTTTGCATCAAAGAAATGGCGACATTATCTGTATGAGGCTGAGTATGAGGTGTTCATAGATCACAAGAGTCTGAAATATATTTTTACCCAAAAGGACTTGAATTTAAGGTAGCAAAGATGGATGGAATTTTTAGAGGAATATCGTTGTCCTACCAACTACCATCCTGGGAAGGCCAATATTGTTGCTGATGCCTTGAGTCGTAAAGTTAAAATGGCCAGACTGGGGGTGTAAGAAATTTAAGTAGTCTAAGAGATTTTGGATAGAAGGACAGAAGTGCAAGAAAAGAGTATTATCGTCAGTAATCTAAGATTGATACCGGATCTAAGGCAGGAAATCATCAAATCACAGCAAAGCAATGTAGAGTTTTAACTTTTCAAGGACGAAAAACTTAAACGGCAAGGCAGTGATTTCCGTCAGGACAAGAAGAGAGTGATGTATCTTCGATATCGTTTGTGTGTGCCTGATGAGTAACAACTGAAGGATAAGATTTTGGAAGAGACGCATAAAAGCAAGTACGCTATTCATCCGGGAAAGGTAAAAATATATCAAGATCTAAAGAAGCCTTATTGGTGGCTTGGAATGAAGAAGGACATGGTAAAGTATGTCTCCATGTGCCTGACTTGTCAGAAAGTTAAAACAGAGCACACAAAGTTGGCAGGATTCTTGCAACCTTTACCAATACTGGAGTAGAAATGGGAAGAGGTGACCATGGACTTTATTACCAGACTCCCTATAACAAGGACCCAAAAGGATACCATATAGGTAGTGGCAGATAGACTGACTAAATCAGTGCATTTTATACCGGTGAATGTAAGGGATTCAATGGAGAAGTTAGCGCAAACATATGTGCGAGAGATAGTCAGATTGCATGGAGTACTTTTGAGTATCGTGTCTAACTGAGACCCGAAGTTTACATCCTGATTTTGGGGCAAGTTCTAGGAATCGATGGGTTCTAATTTGAAGTTCAATACGATGGCACACCCACAAATCGATGGCTAGTCAGAAAATGTTATTTAGATATTGGAAGATATGTTAAGAACTTGCGTATTGGATTTTGGGAATAAATGGACTAATTGTGTACCGTATGCAGAATTAGCTTACAATAATAGCTACCAATCTTCGATTGGAATGGCCCTATATGAGGCGTTGTATAGACGTAAGTGTTCAGTACCTCTGTACTGGAGTTGGTCGAAAGACGGCCACATAAGCAAGTCTAGAGAAGTCTACATTCAAGAAATGTTAGATAAGGTGAAGTTGATAAGAGAAAGGTTGAAAGCGATTCAAAATCGACAGAAAAGTTATACGAATAATAGGCAAAGGGAGTTGGAATTTCAGGTAAGAGACAGTGTGTTTTTAAGGTTGACTTCGAGTAGAGGAATTTTGAAGCATCCAAATGGTAGAAAGCTGAATCCGAGATATTTAGGACCATTCCCAATAATGAAAAGAATTGGACTGGTGGCGTATCAATTGAATTTTCCAGATGGTTTGACGGGAATACACGATGTATTCAATGTGTCTTAGTTGAAGAAGTACAATGCCAGCCTTAGACATGTTTTGAATGACGAACCTTTGGTATTGCAACCCGACTTGAGCTACGTGGAGAAATCCGCTAAAATTTTAGACCGAAGTATCAAGACCCTCTGAAATAAGCAGATTCCTATGGTAAAGGTACAGTGGGAGCATCATGGCACTCAAGATGCCACGTGAGAAATGGAAGAAAGGGTTAAATAGAAATTCCCTAACTTGAGATAAATGTACACCTAAATTTCGGGACGAAATTATTCTAAGAAGGGGAGGATGTAAAACCCTATCTAAACCTATATAAAGTAAGAGGGATTTGATGCATATCATATCATCATGCATAAAATATATCTCTTAAATGATTTTGTATGCCTTAAATTGTGGTTTATGGATTATATGATTTATTTGTACTTGTTGAGTAGAAAGGGTAAAAAGGTAATTTTATTTGAGGTCGAAATAGGAAGATGGCTTGAGGCTTAGATAAGAAGAAGATTTGATTGAGAAAATAAGAACAAGAGTTGATGTGGTTAAGTGGTCAGAGCTTTGTGATTTAATCTCTAAGGTCTTGAGTTCAAATCCCATCACCTAAGTTTTATTCATATTTATCTTAACCAATATCTAATGTCAAGAGTTGGTGTTATCTTAGGGAAGACACAATGGTAATGTCTTAACCATGTGATCTTATCCTAAAAAGAATTCTAGAAGAATTCTTGTCTCTATAATTTTTGCAAGCCTTATCCTAACCTCTTTGAATTTAAACTATTCCTAATTCTTTAATTCATTTTTCTATCCATAAAATTCTTGGATAATTCCTTACTTTGAATTTCGAAAATTCCAACTCTTGTGGGATAGGAGGCTGGCCGAAAATATGGAGGAAGAATAGGAAGAGGTTTCAATTGAATCACCATACTATTTCTTCAAGAACTTCATCTTCTTCTTATTCTTGTTTTGGATAAAATCTGGAAAATTTTCCAGATTTTCTTCATGGCTGGTTTTCAAAATTTGCAGCAAGCTTTCTCTACCTAATTCTTGCAAAGAACCAACCATCTTGTGTGAAGATGAAAGCAGAAACACTATGGAATTTCGCAGCTTTACAAACTACACCAAACCAGAATTTTTTTCCCAGCAAACAAGCAATCTTTGAACATGATCATGGAGACATTCATTGGTGCTCAAGTACACCTGAAACTTTCTCCTTTCTTCAAGATGGTGGCTGGAAAACCACCATTAATGGACCTTCAAACACCCCTAAATTCCAGTTGCAAAATCGTTCCAAAGAAGACTAAAAATTCTGCACAAAACCATTCCAAATCCTAAGAGTTCTTTAGATTAAATTCTAGAATTTTTCCAACTTTGCCTATTCAATGCTAAGGCTGATTTTCTTCATCAAACTTTATCATGCTTCGGCCATAATGCAGCCATGGATAGAACCCCTTGGCTTCTCCATCTACCTTGATCATTAGGACTCTATTAACATACCTCAAAACACTCTTATCTTCACTCCATTCAAATTTATTCAAACTACAAATTAAATTTCAGGTTTTCGTTCCATTAAACACTCACCTAGCTAGCTAATAAAAGCAAAAATTCCTCTGATATTCCACAGCCATTTTTGGTCACCCCAAAGCTAAAACAACTCTCCATTCCATGATCAAATCTTAGCTAGTTCAGCTATACACCATTGAAGGACAAGAAACCTTCAAAGAGCAAATGCCATTACTCAATTCTCTACCTCAAATATATCCACTTTTCTCTCAATTTGAAATTTGAAAAAGCTAAAACTCTATCTCCTTCTTAGATAATCGAAAGCCCTCCCCTAAGTTAGGCCATTCGGCTATCATTCACACACACACACACGAAATCACTCTCCCTTTCAATTTATCTCAAAAACACCAAGAACACTAAGAATACACACTAGGCTTCTTCAACCTTTAATCACCTTTATACATCCCAAATCACTCGAAGAACCTTCAAACCAACTAGGATTTGGTCCTTACTCACTCCTAGGCCACTCTATAACATTAAAAACACTAAAGTTAATCTTCCATTCAGATCAAACACACATTTTCGGTCAAGAACAAGAAGAATATCAAGAAGGTAACTTTAAACACCTTGAACCTTCTTCATCTCATCATCACCATTTCAATATCATCATAATCCCTTTCTCTCTATTTCTCTCTCTCTCTCTCTCGGCCAAAACTTGGATGGCCATTCTTGGATAAATTTGAACTAAGGAAAGACTCTCAAGCACTCAAAGACCTCCATTAAGCAAGGCGATACCTTTATCTAACATTCATCAAATCAAGTATTTCTCTCTTCATCTTCTTTTTAAATTCTCAATCTCAAGACTCTTAGATGATAGATTTGATAGATTGATAGAATAATATGGGGTTAAAGATATGTATGTGGGTGAAGGGAATTGATTTAAGACATGAGAATTGTAATGAATGTTTTGACTTATGGATTATGCTTTAGGATCACTATATGTCCATTATGATTAAGTGCTTTATGGATGTTTTGATGTATGATAGTCCTTATGCCGCCATTGTTGATTAGGCCTTCATGATATTATTTTTCAATAAATCCATAGATAATATTATAACTAGTAGAATATCATCCTTTTTGTGATATATGTTAATTCAAGTCTATTTTTGGATAGATCGACATGTTATTTGTTGGATCCATGTGTGTATGAATATGTATATGGATTTTCTCTAGCAATTAAATTATTGTAAGAACTACCTTTATTATTTTTAGAATTATTTTTGCTATCATTATCATTATTATTATTATTATTATTATTATTTATTATTATTATTATTATTATATTATATTATATTTTATTTTATTTTATTTACTACATTCAAAAAACACTAAGTAGTTTTGAAATTGAAGATTATTTAAAATATTATTATTTTAATAGATAAATAAATAGAATATTTTTTAAAATATAAATAATAATATATTAGAATTAATTACTATCAAATGTCTTTTGTATTCATATTTTTATTAGTTAGCCTTACTAAAACTTTTATTTACACTCATAAATATTATTTATATTGGAATAATTTATTTATTATTAATTTTATTTGTTATTTGTTATTTATTAATTGTTATTAAAATTAAATATAATTTATTATTATTACTACTTATTATTTATAATAATATTATTTATTTCCAATATTATTTAAGACTTATTATTAATAATACTCATTATTTATTACTAATTTCATTTATTATCAATATTACTCATTATTTATTCTTTGTTAATAAATAGTTAATATTATAATTTATTATTTATTATCTATTTATAACACCTATTTATTTTATCTTATCAGATTAATTTTATTTTATAAAATACTTTATCAACTAATGTTAAAGCTTAAGGCATTATTGTCATAGTTAGATGTTGTTGTAGCTAGTTAATCAAAGAGTTATTTATTTAAGGCAAGTGTGTCTGGATGTTGGACTTATACCCTGTATTTACCCCAGGTGGGGTTAGGTTACCTTAAATTACCTTGGAAGGCTTTTGTATCTAAGAAGAGCAAAAGATCAGGTAAGTTCCTGTATAAAGTTATTTGAAGATCGAAGTTACCTTGGCAAGTCAAACACCATGTGTACGAGAATTTGTATTGTACTGTAATTATGGACAATTTTCCTTTTCTTTTTAGTCAAGCAAACCATTTAAAGTGGAACAAGTAATTTTAGACAAAATGCTAATCTTTTCCTAAATACCAACTTTGACAAGAATTTTGAAAATCATAATTGCTATCTCAAAGAGAATCATTGTATAATCTTTCTTGTCCCAAGTGGGATGAAAACAACGTTGAATACTTAGTAAGGGCAGACTACTATGACTAATCTTTGAAGGGTTAGGGTGAGTTTTTCAGTAGGTGGCCACCTCTGAGGGGTGAGTCCTTCCTGGATAGAATGCCAGTCCTATAAGTCGTACCAGTCCGAGGTAGAAAGTTCAGTCAAGTGGACTATGTATTTTCGGAATGGGCAACCGGTAAGTTTGGGTGTAGAGATAAATGAGTATCTCACCCTGTAGGCTGTACACCTAACTTGTGTCGGTATGCATAAAGTGTGGCTTTCTGAATGTTCTTTTGTCATAGTGCACAAAGTGTGGTGCCATGGCCACCTTTTTTGAGTAGTTGCATTTATTGTATACATGTATGATTTGAAAAGAAAACACCCCTCTTTTTTTGTGAGGTTTATTTGAGGCTTGCCAACACTTTCTTTTATGAAAATTTCTCAACTTGCATAGATGAACTATTTTACCTAAAGCACTCAAAGTATACGCTGGCATACTAAGATTTATGTCTCACCACATTTTAAACCATACTTTCAGGTCAGTCCTACTATGAAGGTTATTGATTAGAGATTACCTTATTTTGAAGACTTAATCTTTTTTTCTATGTATTTAATTTGAGAGACTCTAGCAGACATTTATTTATTTTTGAGAATTGTTCATGTATTGCTTGGGCTGTAATAAGTCTAAATTTGAATTATTTCTTTCCTTTCTTTTGTGAGTTCTAGTTATAAAGACCCCTTGTCCTAAGGACGGGGCAACATCCCAAGCCCTAATAGGGTACGTAGGTAGTTAGGTGTTGCACTTCTTATATAGGAAACTTAGGTAGTGGAATGCTTTAGCCTTTTTAATGTGGGATCTAAAAAATGAAGCCAAAAGTCAACAGCACCACCTCCCATGTTACCCTAGCTAGCGGCAAGGATCAAACACATAAACAATAAACAGAAAAAAGAAAAAAAAAAGTCCTTTCAATCGCTAATTTGCAAAATCTTATTTTTGAATCCTCCACTCGCTAGAAGAACTAGATCAATATAAATTATTTCCATGAAAATCAATTGATCCAATAGATTATAAACAAAATTTCAAGAAATCAATCACCTAACTGCTGAAAAAACATGCTAGAAACCACCAAAAAAAAAAAAAATCTTTCCAATCTGCATTGGATGAATGGAGAAATCTTGATATCTAAGAAGCTTACAGCTAGGCGTTGTGACCTTGAGGGTTTGGAAAATGCAGATGAGTGCATGGTTCTTGACAATGAGGCTTTGTATGATATTAGCCTTTTTAATATGGGATCTAAAAATGAAGCCAAAAGTCAATAGCACCACCTCCCATGTTACCCCAACTGGCGGCAAAGATCAAACACATAAACCATCAACAGAAAAAAGAAAAAAAAAAGTCCTTTCAATCGTTAATTTGCAAAATCTGATTTTTAAATCCTCCACTCGCTAGAAGAACCAGATCAATATAAATTTTTTCCATGAAAATCGATTGATCCAATAGATTATAAACAAAATTTCATGAAATCAATCACCTAACTGCTGAAAAACATGCCAGAAACCACTAAAAAAAAAAAAAAAAAGCTTTGCAATCTGCATTGGATGAATGGAGAAATCTTTATATCTAAGAAGGTTATAGCTAGGTGTTGTGACCTTGAGGGTTCGGAAGCAAATGTCATACAAAGCCTCATTGTCAAGAACCATGCACTCATCTGCATTTTCCACAAGCTGATAAACGGACAAGGTGGCGTTGTATGGTTCTACAACTATGTCAGAGACTTTAGGAGAAAGGAAAACAGAAAAGGTCAACATCATGCTATCGGGGTACTCTTCTCTAATCTTTGAAATCAACAGGGTCCCCATCGCAGATCCTATCCCTCCTCCCAGCGAATGGCATACTTGAAAACCTTCATATCATCAAAAAAAAAAAAAAAAAAAAACTTAGCACATATAAGAATTTCCAGAGATTCCATCTTTTTATCAAAAAAAGACCGACCCATCACAAAAATCCCATCAAAAGGCTAAAAAATTTAATTCTACAATTTAAAAGATCTAATATCAAAGACGCACTCAGAACTCAAAATAAAACTAAAAAAAATTACAACTTGACTAATTCCCAGTTCCTTTCTCTAACAATGGAATCCCAAGTTCCCAAAAGGGGAAACTAGAAAAATGTTAAATTTAAAGAAAAGACGAAGTGAGACTCAGATTTGTGTTTCAGAGCAAAGAGAAGATGACCACACCATGGCTGCAACATTTGAGATCGCATGTGGAATTGGGAGAAGAAAAACCCACATATACCACGCAACATCTGAGATCGCCCCTTGTTTTTCAAGTCGAGTTGCAACAATGCATTTTGGCCAGCAGTTTTTTGGTTTGCTGCCTATGGAGAATTGTTTTGGTTGGCCCAGTGAAAAGATAAATATGACCCTACTGATGAAAAATGAACAGTGCTCACCTAACTCATTTTTCTCTGTATAGAAGATATAATTTATTATAATTTAAAATAGAACAAATAATTATTTTAGTTCCTAATCTATTTATTTTATAAAATTTTAACTCAATTTTAATTTTATTCTTCAGAGTTCCTAATTTAATTGTTAAAGTTTTTTTTGTCCTACCACCATCAACAAATCGGAAGTTCAAATTTCTAAATATCTACATGAACATAATGTCCAATAACTTATAGATTATTATTTGAAATTTCTCCACATAGTTCTTTCATTTATATGGTTTTTTTTTATAGCCAAAATGGGTATTTTTTTAAAAGACCCACCAAAAATGGGTTTGAAATTAGGGGTGTGGTGTAGTAGGTGCTAGACGCAAGGAACATTCCATACTGGCAGAAGCATATCTGGTCAAAAAAGAACTTAGTGTCTGGCAAATGTGGGTTCAAGTTAACCCCGTAGTTAAAGGCTGGTATTCATAGGTATCTCTTCTATCTTTTCAGAGATTCCCTTTGCACTCACTACTAGAAAAAAGAGCTTTGCTAACATATTTTTAATGACGCTTTTTATAAAGCGTAATAATATAATACTTATAATGACACTAGATTTTTTAGTGTTATTATATAGAATCAATACGATGTAGTTTTGTTAGTTTCATTTAAAGTGATATATTGTTATGACACAGTTCTGTGTCAAGAAAAAATATTGGAGTTTTCCTGACAGTTTGGGACTGTAAGGAAGGAAAAGGTGCGGATAGACACTTTCATTAAAAAAAATTGCGCAAGTCATTAAAAAGAGAGAGAGAGAGAGAGAGATCTATTTGTGTTTTCAAAGAAGTTGTTCAAAGTAGCTGAACAACAGCAATGGTGGACAGAAAGATTTTTCCTTCAAATCACTAACAAAAATCAGATGATCTGGAGCGTGAGTTGCATCTTCTTTAGCCCAAATTCCTCTGCACCGTGCCATGGTTACATTTGAGGGCAAAACCCTCATTTTTTTTACCATCTTTTTGTTCGTCTCTGCACAACCGTTGATTCTGCTACTGTGTGAAAGGGTGTTCGGCATTGCAGATAGCCATCATTGGCTTCGGTCTTTACGCCTCTCTTTAGACTAGTAAGTATTCAGATATTATTTGCATTTCTGTGCATATGCGAGTTTACTTTTCTGCAGTTGAGTCGGTTTTCCTCTTAAATTCAGAGGCTTAAATTTGGGCCAGGTGAATAGCCTTAAGTCAAGTGTTCTTACTTTTGAGTTAGCTCTGAAATTAATATTTTGGGCATTTGTTGATTTAGGGATTTCTCCAACAAGAATTATTCTTGTCCCTCCGTTCAAGTGAGGGTTCATTTTGCTTAACTACGTTCTCTGTATTTTGCTGCTCAGTCTTTTGAATGAAGGTAAAAATATTTCTATTGTGTGCCCAAAAGTTTTGGGTTGCTCTACTACAATATCTTTTCTAAAAAGCTTAGTTTTAAATGAATGTTATGAACTGAGGTTGATCATTTCCAGGAATAGATATGCCTTTCAAGTGGGGATAACCTGCCTATTCATTTTAAAGACCCAGTTGGAGCTAAGCATCGAAATGCACCTATCGTAGGATATTCTAATCTGGGTGGTTTGATATTTATGTTAATATTGTAAAAACGTTCTTACAGTAGGGTAAAACAGCAAGAGGTTGGATGGCGTAGACCCGTGATGGTGATTAAATTTTAAAGAAAGTTTCTTGTTGCCTAAATATTAACTATTTATGAACACTAGGTAGATTATTGTTAGTTATATATCTTAGCTTTTTAGAATTCATCTTCTCTGTTTCCTGCAAAATTGAAATACAAGTTTTTGCTTGTTTTCAAGTTGTTAAACTTGGTGGCTAGCTACAATATTTTGTGATGAAAAATGATACCAGATTAGTTAGGGAATATCCATGATATTAGGGAATATCCATGATGTTTTAAGAACTGTTGCCTGAAATGGTACCGTAGTAAGCCTGGCTCCATATGTATGTATATATATATATATATATATATATATATATATATATATATATATTCACACTCTTAAATTACAACTAGGAATTTGATTTCATAGTTATGATTTCAATCCTTCCATTCCCAAGTTGTTTTCTTTTCCTGTAATCTGATTTTATATTGCTCCAACTAAATTGATTTCGACCAATGCAATTGAGTATGAACTCTACATTGTATATCTACCACCAACAACAAAGAAAATCAGAGATCAAATGACACCTTTACAAATTCAATTTTAGTCTCCAAAATAATCTGTACGAAAGCATTGTAGACACTACAATCTTAGTGAAACATAACCCCTAAAAGACTATGTCGTCACAGCAAAACACATGAACAAAAGTAGAAAACTACTACTTCCAAATGTCTCAATTTTTGAAAATAGCAATAACATGCAGAAGAAGCAACTATAATGAACTTGCATGGGTTACTATGCCTGTGCATGCACCTGCAGCAGCAGTAATAATTAAGTTTGCTTTTGTTTCAATAGATTTAGATCCACTTCTCTTCAAGTATCTTCTTGTTTCAAATTAGAAAGTTCACACACCACTTAACATATTAGAATTTTCTTCCTATGTATTGTAAAAGGTATTGCAACCTATTTTTTTTTTTTTTTAGGGATTTCTCCATTTTTATTCTAACATGATGCTAACATAGGTAAATTATCTCCCATTTACTGCCACCATTTGAGTTGGGAAATTAGTTTCAAAAGTATATATAAGGGTTGGATGAAACTTCCAAGCATTTGTATTGAATATGAAAAGAGAGTTGAAAGGTTTTTAAACTTTGCAATGAACAACACAAGTTTAAATGGAATGATATTATGTCCTTGTTTGAAATGTGAAAATAGAGTAATAAGAAAAAAAGTTGAGGCCAGGGAGCATTTGATGGTTGTGGGGTTTATTAAGGGATATACATATTGGATAGAATATAGAGAACTCTTTACGCCTAGTTTAAGTACATCACACTCAGAACCTATTCCAAATAATGTAGCATCTATGTCTGATGACATGGAAGCAATGTTGCATGATGCTTTTAGGGTCCCACCTTGTGGAAATGTAGATAAAGAAAGTAATTTGACATCCCCAGATGCTGAAAAATTTTATAAACTGATTAATGACACTCAACAAGGTTTATATCTAGGTTGTAAGAAATTCTCTAAACTTGCCTTCATCATTTAGTTACTTCATCTCAAGTGCACAAGGAAGTGGTCTAACAAGCATTTTGATATGCTACTTGATTTGCTGAGAGAAGCATTGCCTGAGGGCGTTGAACTTCCTAAATCTTTTTATGAAACTGAAAATTTGATGAAGTAACTGGGCTTAGGCTATCAAAAAATAGATGCTTGTCCAAATGATTATACATTGTACTGGGGGATAAGGAAGGATGGAAGGATTGTAAAGCATGTAAAGAGTCTAGGTGGGTTATTTCTGAAAATGACCCAATTGGTGAGAATAGAAAGATTGCAAAGAAAGTTTTGTGGCACGTTCCTTTGAAATCTCGACTACAACGTCTATTCATGTCAACTAAGACTTCGGCTTCTATGAGATGGCATGCAGAAGGGCACACAGATGATGGTCGTATGAGGCATTCTGCTGATTCACCTTCTTGGAAAGCTTTTTACGCTATAAATATGGATTTTGCAAAAGATGCATGTAATGTGAGGTTGGGATTGGCATCCGATGGTTTTAACTGTTTAAAATATGAATGTTACTCATAGTACTTGGCCTGTGATACTCATGCCTTACAATTTACCCCCTTGGATGTGTATGAAGCAACCATATTTCATATTGTCATTGTTGATACCTAGTCCATTTACTTTTGGTAATAATAATGATGTTTATTTGCAACCTCTAATTTCTAAATTGATAGAGTTATGGGACATAGGCGTGCAAACATTTAATGCATCTTTGAAGTAAAATTTTCAGTTATATGTTGCATTGTTGTGGACAATTAGTGATTTTCTAGGTTATGCAAATTTGTCGGGGTGGGTACTAAAGGGCAGCTAGCTTATCCTATTTGTCATAAGGAAACAAAATCACAATAGTTGAAGAATGGTGCCAAACATTGATACATGGGACATCGTAGGTTTTTATCTTCTGATCATCGTTTTTGAAATGATGCAGGGTCATTTGATGGTTAGCTAGAACATAGAAGGCCACCCCTTAAATTGAATAGGGATACGATATTGTATGAGTTAGAGGGAACACAGATCAAATTTGGAAGGGCAGTTAATGATAACCAACAATTGCCCTATAATTGGAAGAAACAAAGTATATTCTTCGAGTTGCCGTATTGGAAATACAATTTAGTACTCCATAATCTTGATGCAATGCATATTGAAAAGAACGTTCCTAAAACCATATGTGCAATATTGTTGGTGCTGGAATATATGTCCTTTAGACCAGTTTTCTGATATAATTATCGAATTTATTAATAAAAAAATTTATTCTCAAAATTTATTTGTGAATTTACATTTTATTTATGCACGATTTACGTTTGGAAAGGACTCATTATGTTTAAGTAAGTGATCCATGTGAATAGTGGTCTTTCACAGTAAGGTATGGATCATGGGTAACTTAACACATAAATGTTTATTCTTAACCGATTGATGAGAATATGAATATCATCATATTTAGGTTATTGTGTTATGAATTCTAAATGGGGAATGGCTTACCTTTAGCCAGTGAGTAGTCCACTCACTTTATAGCATGAGTGTATTTCGAATACGTAGAATAAGACCTGTAATAGTGGTTTCTAAAAGTACTATTTAGAAAAAATTCAGATTATTACTGCTACAGCACAGATTAATACTCTATCGCTTGAGTATAAGTTGGTGGTCTGACAAAGCTGGAAGCATGTACTTTGATATGTTGTAGTTGAGGTTCTTTTGTAGAGCTGATATACTTGTATCTTAGGTATACGTGACTAGTTAGTTAAGATAGACTTATACAAGATAGCTTCTACGTAATATTATCCTTTGTGACTATTCAAATGATCTAAATATCCAGAGCCCTGGGGAACATAACTTTGATGTTTACTTTAGGGTAACTCTCTTGAAAAATGGAAACATTCCAAGAGTCGTGGATCATTAGACTAGAGGTCTAAGGATGGTAGATGTCTATTAGAGAGGTGTTAGTACACTCCTCCTCTCTAAATGCACAGTGATGCGTAGAGGGGTATTTTAGTTATTACACCTGTAGGTCGAAAACTTTACTAACACAACATTATCCTTGGGGTCAATATTTTCTTACGGTAATATTAAGAAATATTTAAAATGTAAAATATAGCTATTTACATAGCAGGGGTATTTTAGTCATTTTAGTAGCCAAGGCAATGTGTCTTTTGGTCCCAGGAATAGCCGTTAAGTCTTAAGAGATTTAGGTTAAGGAATTGGTCTTGATAATTATGGATTTTATTTTATTTTATTTAAGTAGTCTAATTTATTGTTGGACTAGAATAAAATAAAAGACCCGAGAGAGAGTATGTATTTTATCTAGTTTAATTAGTTAATTAATTATTTAGGGCCTAAGGCCCAGATTAAATAATTAGAAAACTAATATAGGTATAAACTAGATAAAATGCCTGATATTTTATATTGGTCTATTTGGGCTTGTTAATTATTTATTAGGCTATTTAATAAAGACCAAAAAATAAATAATTAAGACTTATTATTTATGGGTGTTCAAGCCCAAGAGTAAATAATTTTATCTGATCTAATGAATACGACCAAGGGTAAAATAAAATTTAAAAAAAAAACAACAACACGGGTTGGATCTTGTATTGTTTGGCGTGAGAAGATAACAGAAAGCATGGTGCTTTTTGTTTCATGCTATTGGTTTCTCTCTCTCTCTCTCTGAAGGCATGAAAAGAAATGAAGAGGAAATCAAGGAAAAAAAGTTCTTTGATTTCATTTTCACAGTGAACCCATTTTCTCAAAAGCTTTGATCAGCTAAGGAAGAAATGGCGTCATTCCGGAAGCTTAAAAACTTTGCGTGAATGAGATAATGTTAACGTTTACAAGGACGTGATCCAGTGGCTTCAAGCATCCTGGTTAAAACATCTTCTTTAGTGCCAATAAAGTCATTTAAACACAGAGGTAAACAGCTTCCATGAGGCTTTGTAAATTTTTTCGTTCTACAAGCATGCTTTTGGTTTCATCATTTTTGTAATTTTCAACCTTCTGTTGGAGGTGGATAAGAAAAGGGACCTTAAGTCACGTCTAGACTTAAAGGATATGGGTATTCGATTCAACTTTCATCCTATTGAGAGGGATAATGCTAAAGTTTATTTGCCACCGGCTTTTTTTATGCTACGTAAGAAGGAGAAAATGACATTTTGCAAGACTTTGAAAGGTGTTAAGGTGCCAGACGGATATGCTGCCAACTTGTCTAAGTGTGTCTACTTTAATCCACCTAAGCTTTTTGGACTTAAAAGCCATGGCCATCATATTTTGATGTAACAATTGCTATAAGAAAAGTTTTACCTAAGTCTATCCGCTATCCATTAATAAAGCTCAGTAGATACTTTAGAAATTTGTGCTGTACTGAAATTCATCCAAATGAGGTGTTTCAATTAGAGCAAGAGATTGTAGTTATCCTTTGTGAATTAGAGTGAGTCTTCCATCCTTCATCGTTCAGTATCATGATGCATCTAACTGTACATTTAGCATCTGAAGCTAGGATAACTGGGTCAGTTCATTATAGAGGGATGTATCCGATAGATAGGTACATGTTTCTTTCATTTCATATTTAGGTTATTCTTCCTTGTGATTTCAAACATGGATAGAAATGGCATTGAAACTAATGTATGAAAGTTGAAGTTAAATAGGTATTTGAGCACATTAAAGTCCTATGTTCACAATAGGAGTCGCCTAGAAGGTTCTATTGCTGAAGAGTACTTGGCTGAGGAATGTTTGACATTTTGCTCATTATATATTGCTGACTATGTTGAGACAAAGTTCAACTGACCAAGTAGGAATGATGATCATGAAACTAATTCTTATGCTGTGTTAGAGATTTTCAAACTAACTACACGTCCACTTGGAAAAGGAGTACCTACAAAATTCGATAAAGACACACTGAAGAAAGCACATCAATATGTGTTGTTTAATTCTCACTATAAAACCTTACATAAAGTAAGTATAAGATAAAGGACTTATATTCTTCATTAGAATAATGCCCATGAAGCCACGCCTAACTAATGCATAGTATGTGTATGCAGCCAATATCATGGACTAGTGGAGCAAAGGTATCCTTATGTATGTTTGCATGAAATTGAGCACATTCATAGTGAAGAATTTGCGAGTTGGTTTTGCAATTATGTAAGGTTCATCTCAAATGGCATGCTTAAGTTATACTTTAATAATGCTTAAGCTTACACTAACTCTTGTCAATTTCCTAGGTGAAGTCATTGCAATTCAATGATGATGATATAATTTCTAAGGATTTGAAGCATCTGGCCAGAGAACCTAATCAGATTGCGCTTAAATATGATAGGTTCTTGGTGAACGGCTTTCGGTTTCATACTAGAGAAGTTGAACGTAAAAGGAAAACTCAAAATGGTGGTGTTTGTGAAAATGTGACAACAACTAGTTTTTCAAGTGTTAGGGATAGATCCAATTTCAAGTGATGTGTCTTATTTAGGGAAATTAATAGATGTGATTGAATTAGATTATAGTGACGGGCGTAGATTTGTGTTGTTCAAATGTGATTGGGTATCAACAGGGAAAAAGTTGAAACAAGATGTTGAGGGCTTTACTCTGGCCAATTTCACTGATGTTAGGCCCTATTCCGAGCCTTTCATTCTAGCTTCTCAAGCAACACAAGTCTTTTACGTTGGAGACCTGATTGAAAGTAATTGGCAAATTGTTATAGCCACAAATCTAAGAGTTATGTATAACATGGGGTCCGTAGTCGATGTTGAGATTTATTTGCAGAATGAAACTTGCAACATCTAGGTAGATTTAGGTAGTGAGGAAGTCAGCTGGGTTTGTGAAGGGGTTGATGGAGTTGAAGTTGAAATTACATATACTTGATAAAATTTTATTTTATTAGTTGCTTTTGTTATCTTCTATTTTGTTTTTGAAATCCTTCTATTCAGGCCAAGTTGTTCAAACTTAGTGGTAGTAATATGAGATACAACTTTTTAAGGCTCCATTATTTATGCTATGTTGCAAGCAATATGTGATGTGTCTTTGCATTTTATTTATTTGTTTGCTTTTTTTTTAATTAATAAATGTTTTGGGTTCTTTTCGGGGATTTTTTTGGATATGAAATTATTGATCTCTCTGTGAACATTTGAATCCCAGATTTCCATTACATGTTATATGACAAGAACTAGGGGAAGAAGAAGAAGTACCAATAAAATAAACCAACAAGTTGATGGCCATACCGATGCGCATGTTATACAAGAGGTTGATGGCCAAGTCATGCAACAAAGTGAAAGTCAAGGTATATTTATATTTAGTGTCTTCTCATATGCTTTCTATATTTTTGTACTTCTTAATGTGTCCTCGAGCAATTTTTATAGGAGAAGTAAGTACCAGAAGAAGTAAGGCCACTCGCAAGAGAGGACAAACTTATATGACCTCTATTTGGGGCCATTCTCGAAATGCAAAACCATTGGAGATTGAATTCAACAAGTTTAGACAGCCAGTTGGAATGAACCATGCTAAATTGACTGAATATTTGGGAACCATAGCAAGGAATAGAAAGTACGCTTCGATAGATATCAAAACATAGTCTCAAATTCCTCAGGACAACAAGAATGAGATGTTCAATGTTGTGAAGATATTTTACATTGTTATATAATATTGAACTGTAGTATATAGTAATATGTATTTGAGTTTACCTATTTTTTTGTCCATGTACAGGAGAAGTTTAATGTACCACTTGGTCTTAAACCTGCTGTTCTAAGATCAATTGGCATAAAATGGAGGACCTGCAAAACATCACTAAATAATGAATGGTATGATGCGGAAAAAGACATCCATCACCAAACTCTATGTACCGATGACTGTGTGATACAAACTCAGTGGACTAATCTTCTTCAATGGTGGGGTTTAGCTGAAGGGAAGGTAAGAATCTCTCCTTATACTTATTCTATTTTGATTGGCTAATCTCAAGAAAATTTGTTGATAAAAATATTTTTTAAATTTAGGCAATGTCGGAGAAGAATAAAAGGAATAGAAATATGAAGAACATGAACCACAGGACAGGGAAGAAGCCACATTGTCAAATTTGTGATGATATGGTAAACTTTATGATTTGGGAACAATTTCAAGTGCTATTTCCACATACTTCTATTAACTACTAACATAAATTGAATGTTTTAGACAAAGGAGCAAGGCCATTCTCCAACTCATGTACAAATGTTCAAGAAATGTTACACAGATGCTAATGGAACTTCTTCCAACTCCTATGTTGTCAGTACAGTGGTAATTATACATTGTTGAATCATTAGTATTTGTTTTATTGGAATATGCCTTTCTTTATAGTTAAATAGACAACTAGATTTTTTTATCAATAGAGAACGTTGTGGACTGTCTCTACCACTTCAGTATAAGAACATGTCTATTTGCTTAATCTACCACTCGACATATTGAACTGCAGCTTTGTTTTACTAACCGAAATTTTGTACTTCTTTACTTCATCATTTCTCCTTGCTGCTGTTTTGAGAGTTGTGTGGGTTTGATTGGCTTTGATTTTGTTTTGAGAGAACTGCAGCTTTGTGAGATGTGTGGGATAGAATTTTTTTTAGAGATGTGCACTGTTGAATGTGTTTGTATTGTTAAAGCAAGAGTTTGGAGCAGTCTACTGACTGTTGAATGTGTGGGATAGAATTTATTTTAGAAATGTGCATTGTTGACATATGATGCTCTTTTTCATAGGAACTAGGTGTTTTGGTTTTGGAGAAAAAGAAGATTTTGTGTTAGCTGCTTTGTCTCATGTGTGTGTGTGGTTGTTTGCTTGATGCTTTAGTTTTGAATGTTCAAAAGGGTGCATTTTAGTGAGTTTCAGTTTTGAATGTTCAAGAGGGACAAAATTTCAATTTTGTTTTGCTGAAATTCTTGTCTGTGTATATATGCTAGCCGAAATTAGTAATGAGTATATCTTTCAGTTTTGTGAGTTTTAGTGAAGCCAAGAGCATGTTGAAGAAGGAAATTAAAGTTGGCAGTTATGTATTTTTGTGGTGTGACCAATACATGTTGGAATTTACTTTTGTTTGTGATGTCTTTTTCTTCTTTCTGTCGAGAAAAAGAGAAAAGGCTGAAATAGCTTGTTCTGCTGCATTCAAAGTGCAATTTTGAATCCATTATTAAGATAAAACTTCTTATTTTTTAGAATAAAAAAGATCATGGAAATTAGAGCTTCATTTTGATACCAATTTTGTTGCAGAAAACTGAGAAAACAAAGCTGTGATTTGTGAAGGAAAAATTCTGTTTAAGTGTTGTTTATGTGGGATATGTATCAATTTATTTGAGAAATATTTTGGTATGAGTATTAGTTCATTTTGTGTGTTTTTGTGTGAAGAAAAGATAGGAAAAAGAGCTGCAGAAATATCTATTTATGTGATGTGGAATTGAAGAATGAAAGATGGAAATGTGATGAATTAATTGTGAGAAAGATAATATTGTTTAGTTTGTAGCTACCTCTTTGTTGTGTTGCAGAGTTTATTTCGATTCATTACTGCCTTCATTTAGTGCATTTTCCTATGAAGAAAAAGAGTGGAGAATGTACATAAATAATTTGTGGTCAGTTGAAGAAGAAAATAGAATTAAAGTAAGCTATGTTATTAGATGATAATCAGAATTTTATTTCAACAGATTTTGTGTCACAAATGCAAATGGCTATTTGATGTAAGGATAGGGCTATGAGTTAGTCTATATGTTCCTAAACATGTTTAAATATGTTAGAAAAGTAGGGGAGTTAGATTTCCAAATTTTGGGATGCAAATCTGGAATGTGTTGTGTAGGAGAAATGAAAGTCATAGCTTGAACAAAGTATAATTATGAACAGGGATTCTGTTTTAGTCTTTTTGTTGAGTTGGTTTTTTTTACTATTAAACTATACAAAATGGCTAAGTGTTCTAGGAAGGCATAAATTGGTTTTTGTTGCCAATTGTCTTAGGAGTATTTTGGGATAAGTTTTATTAAATTTGGACTTGTGAGTAAAAAAATTATGGAGAACACACTAAAGACTGTCGAAGCTGAAATTTTGGTTACGTTTAAGTAGCATATGTTGGTCAAAGATTTTTACAATGATGTTGTCCTTACATACAATTTATACTTGTTTCTTGTCAATAATCTTAATTGATGATATACACTATATTATTTATTATGTCGGTCCTTCCATTCATTTTATCTTTTGTAATAAATCTTGGACTTAATTTTTATTTGTTTGGCCTAATGGGTTATTCTCTCATATCAGTTGTCCTTCCTTTTGGATAAACATAGAGACTTTTTATTGATTTGGTTTCTTGGTTGAGAAGGAGCTAGAAATGATGGTATGGTATTCCCAGAAAGGGAATAAAGGAGAATGAAAAAGAAAAAAATGAGTACGGTAACTATGTGATTTGTGTGAATGAACCTCCCCTGGATCTTTTTTTTTTTTTTTTGCTTTTATTTTTATTTTTTTGACTTGCTGGACTGGTAGTCAAAATTTGCACTAGGTATCGGTCATTTGTAGAAAGGGGTTGTCTTTGTTTCATTTCTAAATGTGCATGCAGCTTTTAGTTTGGAGTGAAAGTGTGCTCTATTTGCAATTGTGTTATCTAGGTTTGTGTTGCTGTGTTTTCCTTCGAAATGTCTATACTATCACTACTAGAAAAATGCAATATACCAACTAACTTTACCAACTGACCATATTCGATCGGTAATTACCAACTAATTACCCACCAATTACCAACCAAAATGAAAATTGAGAAAATTTAAAACTTTGCCAACCACTTACCAACAAACATAATCGGTTGGTAAATAGTTGGTTGGTAATCGGTTGGTAATTTGACGGGAATATATTTACCAACCGATTACCAACTGATAACAATCGGTTGGTAATATTATCAATTGGTAATTGGTTTGGTAATTTAATGAAAAAATTTTACCAACTGGTTACCAATCGAAATATATCGGTTGGTAATATATTTGGTTGGTAATTTGGAGAGAAAATATTTACCATCTGATTATCAATCAATAACAATTAGTTGGTAATAAATTCAGTTGGTAATTGGTTGATATTTTAATTTAAAAATTTTATCGACCGATTACTAATTGAAATGTATCGGTTAGTAATATATTCAGTTGGTAATCGGTTGGCATTTTAATTTAAAAATTATACCGACCAATTACTAACCAAAATATATCGGGTGGTAATATATTTAGTTGGTAATCAGTTGATATTTTAATTTAAAAATTTTACCAATCAATTATTAACCAAAATGTATCGGTTGATAATATATTCAATTGGTAATCGGTTGGTATTTTGGTTGGTATTTTAATTTACAAATTTTGTCGACCGATTACTAACCGAAATGTATCAGTTGGTATTTAATTTAAAAATTTTACTGACCGATTACTAACTGAAATGTATCGGTTGGTAATATATTCAGTTGGTAATCGATTGATATTTTGGTTTGGTATTTTAATTTAAAAATTTTATCGATTGATTACTAACCGAAATGTATCGGTTGGTATTTTAATTTGAAAATTTTACCGACTGATTACTAACCGAAATATATTAGTTAATAATATATTCAGTTGGTAATCGATTGGTATTTTAATTTATAAAATTTACCAACTGAAATGTATCGATAGATAATATATTCAGTTGGTAATCAGTTGGTAATTAGTTGGAAGCACATATTATATTGTTTACTTCTTACAAAATATTACAATTATATGAAATACACTTCTAAAACTTGTAAATTTTGATTTAAATAAATAAAGTAAACATTTTTTATCACTTTTAATTTTTTAAATTTTTTCATTTTTAATTTGCTTCTATTTATCAGAGTATATAATTATTATGTACATATATTCCTAAATGATATAAATTTTATTTTTGAATTAATAATAAAAGTAAGCAATTTTTTCATACCTTTAGTTATATAACAAAGTTCTTAGTTATAATTTTTTAATATAATAAATACTTTTGAATTTAGAAGACTCAGTTCATAATTTTTTAATTATGTAAATATTCATAACTAAATAGACATTAAACAATTTATCAATTCGATGTATTACATTTAACAATCAGAAAGTTATATTATATTTGTACACATAATTTTATTAATAGATATAATTGTTATTCTATTTATCATAATGTAAAAGTTATTACTTTTATTTGTATGATAATATAAATATATAGGCATTATGTATATGTGTAGGATGTGTTTCGATCTTATTTATGTTTTTCTATATACATGCACATATATAAAAAATTATTATTATAAATCATACAAAATTAAATAAGAATTATCTTTATGAATGCATATAAATTGTCAATATATTCGTAAATTTTATTCTTTTATTTTATATTCAAATTGATAAGCTTTTAAATTTATATCATAGATAACAAATATTATAAAAATAATTAGTTTTCAGTATAAAAAGTAGAAATACTTAGTAAAGTTACTATTTTTATCCCATACTTTTAATTATTATATCACATTTTGTCTTTCTGTATACATGCACATATATAAATTGTAATTATTATAGATAAAATTTATATATTTTCAAGTTATATGTGAATGTGTATTAAGACTTAAGGTCATATATTAGTTAATTATTAACGTATTTAGTCACTACTTGAATCCCTATATTTTTTAACTTAGCTCATTTGGATAATTATATTTAAGTCCCTAAAGTTTCTAAAAGAAACCCTTACGACCATAAATTTTTTTAAGCATAACTTATTTTAAATATCTTTTGAAAAATAATCAGCAAAGTGTAAAAATAAATAAACAAACTTTTAAAATAATTATTTCAATCTTTATATTTTTTTAACTTAGTTCATTTAGATAATTATATCTAAGTCCCTAAAGTTTTCAAAAGAAACCCATAGGACTACAAGTTTTCAAAAATATTATTTGATTTATTATATTGTGTAACTTAGTTCGCTTAGATAATTATATTTAATTATATTTAATCAAAGTATAAAATTTTTTTAAGAAACCAAAAGACTAAATAATGCAAATTTGATATAGAAAAATAAATTTGGTGTTTTTTATATAAGAAAATAGGATGAATTAAAAAAAAGAAAAGACCAAAGAATGTAGAATATTTAGAAACAAATAGAAAAATAAACACCCACTTTAAAATATAATATAATATATGTATATATATTTTTATATAATAATACTTTTATACTTATATAATATAATATATATGTATATATACATAATTTATTAACTTTGAAAAAAATTCCCCTTCCCTCCCATAATTTTCAGCTTCCCTCTAGGATTGTTTGGTATTCCTTCTCGAGCTTCTATTTCTTCCTTCTTTCAAATTACATGTCGAGTCTTTTGTTTTTCTCCAAAAGTTCCCAAATGCAGGCATAGACGAGCATTCTATCAGCTCCCTTTCCGCTTCACACAATAGCACGCTCCGAAGCAAACGAGCTTTGTCGGTAGTAGCCTCATGAATTAGTTGAGTAGCTTCTTTCCCGTCTTCTGCTCTCAGACACCACTGCCCACCATTGTTGCTCCTACTGGTGGCCGACTAAAGGGTGATTTATTTTCCTTTTAGAATCTATTTTGTCTGAGTTCTTAGTGAATTTGGGGGTAATTCAAATGGCTTTGTTTGGATAGAAGGGCAAAAAGAGAGATTTGAGAAGCCCATCGCTCGGTGCTTCAACATCTTCAAAAAAACAGGTATTTTGTTGTGTAATAGAAATAATTTTTTATATGTAAAATTTTTGCATAATTTTGTATTTTTGTTTAGGCTGAACTCAATTTTTTTTTTTTTTGTGGGATATTACAGTGATTGAGATCTATTTTTTTTCCTTTCTTTCTTTCTTTTTTTCTTTTTTTTTTTGGGGGGGGGGAGGGACTGTGTTCCTCATTTTTATGTTGAGATATTTTTTGTTTGAGTTGAGCCATGTGTTTTTTGCTTGACGTTGCTACTTTATCATCTCTTTTGATGTTGTTGAACTTCGAGTTTTTGGGCTGAGCTATGTTTTTGTGGGTTTGATGTTCCTTGGAAGGTCAATGTATCTAATACTTTAATTAAGTTTAGGAGAAGAGAGGATTTTCATCTAAACTGATGTCAATCTGTATGTGTTCTTGTATGAAATCTCTAAAGTGACATTTCACCTAAATGATGGAAAACAAAACTCAACAAGATGCAATGGGTATAAAAATGTATTTTTTACTAGTTGAGTTATCATCTTAATTGAACTAGGTTGAAGATCCTACTAATTCTTTCTTCCTGTTACATTTTTGTACTTTAAATGGATATATCAACTGATGGGTTATGCTGATTCTGTACTATTTTCTGTGCAACTCGTCTTTAGCTTCTAAGTAGGAATTTTTCTATTTTGAAATTGTGCAATGATACTATGTTGTGTATGAATTTTTTTTTTTTTGTCTAGGTTGATTTAAATTAATCACTATTTAGGATAGGAGGAGCATTTGCCCTTACTGTTAAATAATTTAAAGTTCTTATTTCCATCATTTTTCATTCGTGCATGGTAATGTTTCTTTTTCATTATTCTTGAAACTTGAATTGCAATTCATTTGATGGAGGATTTAATCATCATTAAATAATGGGTTCAGCTGCTTTTTTTTCATTCATTTTAGGTATTTATTGATGTGGGTTTTTCTTATTTTTGTGTAAATTTTCATTTTTAAGGTTTTTTTTTCTTTTGATGTTGTTTTTTCCCCCTTAAACTTTCTTCCAGGAATTATTAATGAATTATTTTTCATTTATTACTTGAATAAGTGTTTAGAATTCTTCTTTGTTCTCTATTCAAATTACTAATTGAATTAGTGATTATTATAGTTTCTATTTTTCATTTTTTCTCACGAGATGGTACTTTTCATTCTCTAGCTTTTATTCATATACTTATTCCTTTGTGGCTATATTTGATTCACATCTTCTATTGTATGGATAACAATACATTGAAGTGGATAATGTAGGCAGTTTATTACCAGTTGAACTTAAGAGAGTTCCCTTGTATACTTACCTAATGACTTTATAAACTTGAAAAACCTTATCTATTATTGGAGTTTGCTAGTTAATTCAGAAAAAGTTTGCTTTCTCTTAATTAATGACCAATCTGGAAATTGGTTCTTCTAGTTATGTCATTGCTGGGATAATTTATTGTTTGTGTTGACTTGAATTGGTGGTAAAATGGCTGGACACAAAAATTTTCACTTGTATTCGTGTATAACATTGAACACAAATAACTTTGTTGTTTGTTTATTATATTATGGACTTGTTTGTTTGGGTTAGTGGTTAATTGTGCTTGTTTTTGACAATGCATACCTGTTCAATCTAGTAAAATGAATATTTTATTTCTTGATTTTATTTATTTTATTAAAACTTTATGAATTGGTTCAAGTACTATTAAGCTTGAATATATATTGTCTAAACAAGAAATCTATGATAGATAATTACAGGGAAAAATGAATATTTAAAGTTCAAGATCTACTGGGAACATTTTTAATATTTTTTATTTAGAATATCTATTTCATTGTTTGCATTTTTAGCTTGTCCGACACAAGTACTCTCAATGAGGCCTGATTGAGTATGGATGTATAATAGGCTCCTACCTGGTAAATAGGGGATAACGAGAGAGTTTGTGAATGGTATTAATGAATTTGTCCAATTTGCAAGCACACGATTAGACTATACTAGTGGAGGGAAAATTAGATGTCCATGTTCAAAGTGTAGGAATAAAAAATTCTTAAATGTTGATGATGTAAAGCTTCATCTATGTAAGAAAGGATTTCTTCCAAATTATTATCAATGGTATTCCCATGGGGAGCCATTTATCTTCCCTACAGAGCAAAGAACTATCGGTGAGGTTCCTAATGTTTGTGAAATGGCCCCTGAGGCAAGCAATTCATTAAGGGGTATACCTTTTGATGCAGTTGGATGGGATAGGACATTAGATGAACATATGCAAATAAATGAGTTGTCTAATATAGGTGCACAAAAGTTTTATGATTTGCTAGAAGCAACAGATGAACCATTGTGGCCCAGGTGTGATAATCAATCATAATTGTCCACGATTGCTCGACTTTTAACGATCAAGTCAAATTACAACTTGCCTGAAGCTTATTTTGATGTTATAGCACAACTCATCAAAGATGTTACACCTAAAGAAGATAAAATGGCAAAAAAAAATTTATGAGACAAAAAAATTTGTCTTAGGTTTAGGGCTTCCATATGAACAAATTGAATGTTGTATCAATGCGTGTATACTTTTTCGGAAAGAGTATGAGCAGTTTACAGAATGCAAGTTTTGTAATCATCTTAGATGGAAACCAAAAAAAGGGAGCTTAGGTGTGGAGAAAATGTGCCATATGCAACAATGCATTATCTACCATTAACACCAAGATTACAACGATTGTATGCATCAAAAGCTATGGCCCAACATATGAGATGGCATGCAGAGCATAAACCTCTTCTTGGGACTATTAGTCATCCTTCTAAAGCAGAGGCTTGGAAGCCTTTCAATCATGCACATCCTTCATTCTCTACCGAGTCTCGCAATGTAAGACTTGGACTTTGCACTGATGGCTTCACTCCATTTGGCCAATCTAGTAAACAGTATTCCTATTGGCCTGTGATAGTAACTCCCCACAATTTTCCACTTGGGATATGTATGAAAGCACCGTACATGTTTCTAAGCGTCATAATTCCTGGTCTAAAAATATCCTAAGAAACAGTTAGATGTGTATTTGTAACCTCCAGTGGATGAGTTAATACAGTTATGGGAAGTAGGAGTTCCAATTTATGATATTTCACTAAAGCAAAATTTTCAAATGAGGGCTGCTTTGATGTGGACAATAAGTGGCTTTCCCGCTTATGGTATGTTGTCTGGATGGAGCACAGCTGGTAGATTATCTTGTCCATATTATATGGAGAAGTTAAAAGCATTTAAGCATCAACATTCTCACAAGCAAAGTTTTTTTGATTGCCATCGACAATTTTTATCACTTGATCACCCTTTTCAAAAGAATAAAAACTCATTTAGGAAGAATCGAACCGAGAAATCACCACCTCCATAGAGACTAAGTGGAGATGAAATATGGGCTCCAGTGAAAGATTTGCTTACTGTGCTTGAAAATGGTAGAAATGGCACACTGGAAGGCTACGATGAGTCTTATAATTGGGGCAAGAAAAGTCTATCTTGGAGTTTTCCATATTGGAGAACAAATCTCATCAGACATAATCTTTATGTTAAGCATATCATAAAAAAAAAATTTTGACAATATATTTAATATTGTATTTGATGTTAAGGGAAAAACCAAGGATGGTGAAAATGCAAGGAGAGATTTAAGTGAGATTTGTCAACGAAAGGATTTGGAGCTATTTGAAGGAGGTATAAAGAAGCCAAAGGCATGCTATTGTTTGGGGGGGAAAATGCTCGAAAAATCTTGTGTGAGTGGATCAAATCGATAAACTTTCCTGATAGCTTTTTTTCCAATTTGTCAAGATGTGTGGATATGAAGGAATGAAAATTGGTTGGCCTTAAATCTTATGATTGTCATGTATTCATACTTCGGTTGATTCCCATAGCATTTCGGCATTTGCTCCTAGAAGCTGTTAGCAATGCACTGACAGAATTAAGCTTATTTTTCAAGGATTTGACTTCTAGAATGTTGCATGATGACCAAGTACGTAAATTGGAAGAAAACATTGTTGTGGTCATATGCAAGTTAGAGAGAATTTTTCCTCCAAACTTTTTTGATTCAATGGAACATTTGCCAATTCACTTACCATATGAAGCTCTAGTTGGGGGACTTGTGCAATATAAATAGATGTATCCCTTTGAGAGGTCAGTCAAATAATTCTTACCTTATTTGATGGCATTTATTTTTTGGCATGCCATTAATTTTTTTATCCTTAGGTTCTTATACACTTTGACAAAAACGGTGAAGAATAAAGCAAAGGTTGAGGCTTCAATATGTAATGCATACATAGCTGAAGAAGTGTTAAATTTTTGCACGCATTACTTTGAACCCCATGTCAAAACAAAGAGTAGAAGAGTTGATAGAAATGATAATTGTTGTGGTTCAGAGTTATTTGGTTCAAGAATTTCAACTTTTATTTATCCTGGACGGGCATCAAGTGCTTCAAAAACTTGATTTCTATCAAACAAAGAACATGATGCAGCTGCATTGTATATATTGTTGAACACCGAAGAGATCCAACCCTATGTAGAGTGAGTATTTATTTTTCTTAGTGATTACAAATAATGGGGGATACATAACTTACACATTATTTTTTTATATCATATTTAGATTGTTCAAGGCTGAAAAACGTCTTCATTCCTCAAGAATTTCTACCTCTGACATCGAATTAGCACTGGAAAGAGAATTTGTTTATTGGTTTAATAGATATTTAAGTATAATTCAACTTCTTAGGAACTGTTTTTTTTCTTGAATTTAAATAATTAATAAGTGTTCCATGTTTTATGTCAACTAGGCAAATGATCTAACCAACAATGTTTCAAGTGAGGAAATAAAACACATTGTTTGGGGCCCAAAGAGATCTGTTCGCACATACTCATAGTTTTTTGTGAATAGGTACAACTTCCACACTATTGCCCATAGTAAAGGGAAATCCACAACTAATAGTGGTGTGTACATAAAAGGTTCAAATAGCAATGATGAAGACACAATGAATTATTATGTTATGCTAAAGGAAATTGTTGAATTGGAATACCCAGGGTTGCCAATTAAACGAGCTTGCTTGTTTCATTGTGATTGGTGTGATCTAGTGCAAAATGTTGGCATGAGAATCCATCCAAAGTATAAAATGGTTGATATTAATCACCAGCGTTGTTTGAGAAAATATGAGCCATTTGCACTTGCACATCAAGTAAGCCAAGTGTATTACATACCTTATCCAAGCCAAAGGAAAGACTCGGCAGATTGGGAGCGTGTTTATCATGTGGCTGCAAGAAGAAACTTAGAGATGGGGACAATGGATAGTGCACTTTAAGAGGATGAAGTCTAAGCTGCAGATTGATATTTTAGATGATGAAATAGATAGTCTCAGAGATCCTAATGGCACTTTTGATGAAATGGATACTATTGACAATGTTGATCTAGTAGAGAGTGAGGGAGAGTTCATAAGTAGTTCTGATGAAGAAGAGTTAAACGAATCAACAGATGACTTTGAAAAAGAACTAAGCAGTGATTCCAATTACCTTAGTGACTAGCATGGTAGGGCTAGATTGTTTATATTTATTTTATCTTATTCTTGCATTATTTGTGGTTTGTTTATCTCCAATTAATATTTTCATTTATTTTTATTCTTTTAATTAAGTGTTTAATTAAAATTTTTCATTACTTATTGTATTTTTTAGAAATGGTGCATGGAAAGCAAAACTAAACTGGTAGGGGTTTTGGTTCCTCACTCTTGTCAAGGAGAGGATGAGCAGCTCTTGGTGGCCCTTCAGTTGGTCGACGATTATCAGCGTCTACTCGAAAGGATTTGATGCCTTTGTTGAAATCTACTACTTCAGTCACTGTAGCTATTGAACAGCAGCTGTCACATGTTTTGGATGAGAATAAGGAAAACCATATTGTTGTTGATGAATGTGTTCAGAATACTCATGCTGACAATGTATATCATACTCCTCAAAATGTTGATGTAAATATTGATGCAAATGATACTCCTCTTGATGGCCACATTGATGTTATACCATCTGATTGTCAACCCGATGGTATACCTTTTGATAATCATGCTCAAGCATCTTCTACTCCTGGTGTGGTGCAACCATCTGCCTCATCTTCTGCAATTAATACTCCATCTCAGGGTAAGATCTGTTGTTTTAACGAGGGAGATGAGTAAGTGGTTTCTCTTTTCTTTTACTGCATCTTTTTGCTACTAGATTATGAATTTACTTCAAGGGTTTAAGCTTAATGGTTTAAAATGGACATTATCCTTAGGTTCTTTTGATATAAATTTTGTTGGAGAAACTATAAAAACAAAGCTGAAGTTCATAAGAAAATTTTGTGGTTGCTGGCTGTTTATTGTTGTTGTTTAAACCACTTGTTTAGAGTTTATTTTGTATGTTTTAGCTCTCTTTTGGTATGTATTTTTGTGAAGAAAATGTAGGAAAGAGGGCTGAAACATGTTGTGTTTAGGAGGTGTGAAAATGAGAACTTAAGCTGGTTATATGTTAATGAATGCATGTTGGACAGATTTTATTTCGTAATTTATAGTTGTTTATTTGGTATGTCTACAGGGTACTGCTCTAAAGTAACTAAACCTAAATGAACCTTAAAATGTTATGAAGAGAGGAGAGTCGATTTTTTTGAATTTTGAATGCAAATGAATGCATGAGAATGAAAGGAACTAAAGCTGTACATGGGGAAAAAATGCTATTTTGCCATATTTCATTTTATGACTTGTTTTAGAATTTTTCTGAAAGATGGATTGAAAAGATGATTGAATCACACATATATAAATCCTAAACAAGGATTAGGAAGGTTTAGATGGTATGAGTTATATAGAAGAAATGGAAAATATGGCTAGTGTAAATTGTAAATACAGTAAGGGTATTCTGCTATGGGTATGATACAATTATGTCTATTCTCAGCTTCAAGCAATCACAACTCCAGCAAATTAGGTTGAAATCCCCACCCTAACCCAAGTGCAACCATTCAGTGATCAATCAACATTATGAATCTGACAACACAAATTAGGAGAACACTAAAACAAAAGCCTTCATTTCTTGTTGAAAGCCTTCATTTTTTCTATGAAATGAAGTGAATTATTATAGAATTTGATTCAAGTTCTTAAATTTCTGTGTCTTTAATTTCAATTTTTGGATCACCTCCAAATTTAGAATAATCACTACCATTGCCTAAAGAAAACAGTATTGCTACAATCAATGAGCATAGGAAGTAAAGATGAAACTAATTTTAAAAAAATAATAAATGAAAGAATCTGCCACTTTTCTATATAACCTAAGGGTTGTTTTTGTTAATTTTTTCTTGCATTGCAGAATCCTTTGTGAAGAAGATAAAGCTAAGAGGTTGCCAGGTAACAAGCCTGCACATTCCTTTCAACCAATCATACAATTAATGTTTCTTGGATCATATGAATCTTGGCTAAAGGTCCCAAATACAGTCAAGGACGTTTGGTTTGCCGAGTGGACGGTAATTGTTTCTTTTATTGATTTTATTATAAGTGTTATATATTAATCATCTATATAATATTTTGACAATTCTTATGGCTAATATGTAGAAACAATTCCAATGGGATAGGATATATGATGGACTCATTGGATCAAAATGGGATAAGAAAGGTGGCAAGATCTACACTTATTTGATAGACCAAGTTCATAAAAGGAAAATCTCACATAACTTTGATGAAGACTATAACAAGCTGTGAGCAATTTGGGATGGTAACAAATTCAAGAAGATTTCAGAGATAATGAAGGCAAATAGAAAGAGTGATTGTGGAGGTTTAGGAGGCTCATTAGTATAATTAAGTTTCATAATTTAATAATGGTCATTAGTATTATTTATTCCATACTACTATATCTATTATATTTAGCTCAAGTGAAGGTAGCTTTACCATTTCCATTTTTCCCATCCAAAGTGGAAGACTTTGACGTGCCTATTTATTGCTTTCCATCTATACAACCATTTTGTGGGATTTTTTTTTGGGGGGGGGGGGGGGGAATGGTTGGAGGGGAGAGAGCTTGGTTAAAATGTGTTTGTTATGCATGAACTATGAAAGGGGGGGTTGGGGGGGTGCATTGTGGACCAAGTAAAAAAAAATTCTGATTGGAAAGATGCTAAAATATTCAAATGATAGTTTTACTTTTTGACTTTTTATGTTACAACTAAATAATTCTAATTCTGATGGATGTTCTTTGTTTTAAGCTTCACAATCACTAATATAGTTGAGATTTTTATGGTGTTTATTCCAAAATTCTTATATATTTTTTATTTTGATATTTTTGCATTTATTTTTGTGTTAGTGTCACTACTAAGAAGAATTGAAGAGAGAGATGACATCACTTACTATCCAGACACTTGAAGGGGAGCAACCTCCACCAAAAAACAAGGCTGATATTTGGTTGCGAGTTGTAGGCCAACCTAAGAAAGGGAATATAGTTTATGGCATGGGATCCCTAAGCTCCAATTGTCTACAGATATCTACTTCACACAAGTCATCATCTTCTTCATCCATTTCATCGGCGCATCCTTCGCAATATGTGGAGACAACTGACTTTCAAAATACTATAAACGAGTCGGTGTAAAAGGCTATTGAAACACATATTCAAGAAGTGTTGAAGACAAATGAGCGGTTGACAGCGGAGGTTTCTTTGCTAACAGAGAAGGTTAAGGACCTAAGTGGATCAAATCCACCAGAAAATTAATATTCCTTCAATGTGTTCCTTAATTGTATTCCTTGTTGTTAAACCTTGAACCTGCACTTCATCTCACTTTCATATTATGATAAACTTTTATGTTTAATTAAAGATGATGTTTGGTTAGAATTTGTGGTATTTTGTGAGGGAATTATATTTTCTTTGAATTTGTGGAAGGATGATGTTTATATTTGTGGAAGGATGATATTTGTGTTGGATATGTGAATTTATGGAAAGGATAATGTTTATGTTGGATTTGTGGATGTGTTTTGGCTTTATTATTTTATGAATTTGTCAAATGCAGGTGTTTGGTTATATGTTCAGATGTACCATAATTCTGCCAAATCAAAGAAAAATTACCAACTAACTAAAAAATTAGTTGGTAATTGAAAATAATTCCGTTGGTAATATATTAAATAACAGTTATTAATTTTAAAACCAACTAACTACCAACAAACAATTTAGTTGGTAATTTACCAACAAAAAATTATCAATAGATTTTAAATTACTAAAATAGTTAAAAAATTACCAACTGAATATTTGGTTGGTAAATAAAGAAAACTACCAACGGAAAAAAAAGAATTAGAAACTGAACAGCTTGATTAGTAATTTACCAAAAAAAATTACCAACATATTTTAAATAACTAAAATAGTTGAAAAATTACCAACTGAATATTCAGTTGGTAAATAAATAAAACTACTAACAAAAAAATAATAATAATTACCAACCGAAAGTCAGTTGGTAATTACCTACACTTATATCAGTTGGTAGCAACATGTCTCAGTTGATAAATTAGTAAATTGTAATCTTATATTAAATACAAATTTACCAACCAAAAATTATAAATTTACAAACTACATTTTCGGTTGATAATTACCAACCGCAACAATCGGTTGGTAACATAAATGTTTGTTGGTAATTACCAACCGAAATAGTCAACTCAAATGCCAAACTTAATGTCAAATTTCCAACCGAAGATTTTACATTACCAACCGAAATAGTCAACTTAAATGCCAAACTTAATGCCAAATTTCCAACCGAAGATTTTACATTACCAACAGAATTGCGGTTGGTAATTACCAACAGACTCCAAACAAATTTTGGTTGGAAAATTTACAAGCTATGCTTTTTGCCTGCAACGCCATTCAGTTAGTAATCGGTTGGTAAATCATGATTACCAACCAAATTTAGTTAATTACCAATCGATTTTGTCGGTTGGTAAATCACTTTTTTCTAGTAGTATATTGAGACTTTTGTTTTTCTGGAATTCTATGAGGATGGCAAAAAGTCTCTAGTGTAATTCATATGGTGGTGGTTGGCTGTCTGCACATGATTTTGATCTTCATCTATTCAATTTATGCATAATTCTCGGGATATGATTGAGACTACAAATCATGGCTCTTTTCTTGCATATACCTTTGAGACTACATATACATTTAACTGCAAATAATAGCTTAAGAAACTGTAAAGTAGGAAATACATTTTTAATTTGCTCTTTTCTTCTTAATTAGGCGTATCACTTCACTGTGCCTTAAGATGTGGATTTGAGATTCAATGACTTTTTCCCAATATTATGCATTCTTTAAGTATATGTAAAGTGTTTATTACTCATACTAAATATTACTATAAATTGTCACAATAGAGACTAACTTTTGTAATTGCTTATCCATCTTAAAGAATGAAATGTATGAAAGAAGTACACAACTCCCTCCTGGCTCAGAAGATAGATTTGGTCCAAATGATATCTTCTCCCAAGTTGTTGGACCAGATAGATATGGCAGGGTCTGCACGTTTGGCAGCAGTGTTCACCCTTTGGATGTTTGGGGTGAAATTCCAAGTCATACCACATCTTTTCATATTATTGAAGAGCAAAGAGATAAAATTACAAGTATAAAAGCACAATTGAGTGAACAAGCAAAAGAGCTAGCCGAGATACGTGCTATGTTACTGTCTTAGAGAAATAGTTCATCCCCACCTGTTTCAAGAGTTTAATCAATGGGTTCTAACAATAACACCACCACATTGAGGGTATACAAAATATTACCACATCATGGCTATCTTACTTGTTTGTATTTATAGCAAAGTATGCGTATAAATAGATATCCTATTTCATTCTTCTACCGTATTATTCATGCCATGTCTGATATTTTTGTTGGCCATTTATTGTTTAGTTGTTATTTCTATGTGCTGGAATCTACATGGCTTTGGCATAAATATAGCATATGATTCTACCAATGCATCCGAAGTCTATTGTGTAATCTTTTGGCTTTTTTGAGTATTATATAGCATTTTTTAGCATCTAAGTCTAGTTTCTTGTATCTGGTGAGCATGAGCTATTTGTCTTGTTTAACTAATTCACTTTTAACTGAATAAAATATATCTTATAGGTTCATACTTATATTTCACTTTTAAGTATGTTGGATACATCTAAAATAGTTGCAAAAGGCTACATTCAAAGTTTGGACACATCCTATGATGTTGGAGGTGTACTATTAGGTGAGGAATGGTATGAAGTAATGGTTCTGGTTCCATGTCATCGTGATGAGAAATTGATGAGATCATTAGATTTTATTCAAACTATTGGAGATTCCATTGGATTAGGTATTGCTTGGCCACGACACTTGGTAATTCTCTAATCACTTACGTTCTTAATTAATTTAATATTTTGTTCTTCTCAAAAGGTTTTATAATATTGTAACTAAATTCATTCTATATTGCAATAATCTTGTAGGTGAAGATTCGCGAAGTAGATTAAATATGTATTCCAGTATCGAAGCCAATTGGGATTGGGACAAGATAAATGATACTATGTTTTTTTGAAGGCCTAATGCTTGGCTTTGTGCTTGTATTTAAATACTTAATACTCATTTTTGAACAACTTTTGAATGTTATGAAATTTATAAGCTTTCTCTTTAATATGGGCTACTTTTGATTGTTTTGACTTTTAATGATTTCTATTTAACAATTGTCTGTTATATATATAAAAATATTTGTGATAGGGGAAAAAAGTATATTTTTTGGATAAATTCCAATTTATTCTTATGATTTTTTGTGATATATTTGATCCATTTTTTCTGATGCCGAATCTATTGTGACGCTAATTTTTGTCATACTTTCCAACGTTTCATGACACTGAAATCTGTCATTCAAACAGTCTATTGTGATGCTTTATTTTATCATATTTTCTAACCTTTCGTGTCACCAAAAAATGTCATCCAAAACATCTATTGTGACGGTATGTGTGTGACATATTTGCCAACGTTTCATGACCACAAATTCCGTCATCCAAACATCCTATTGTGACAAAGAACTGTGTCATATTAACATACTTTTACTGACGCCCAAATGTGTCACTGAACCTATCCTATTGTAACCAAAAGTGTGGTCATAATAACAAGCGTTTACTGACACAATTTTCCGTCACTTAAAATCACCTATTATGACGCTTTCGTCCGTCATAATATCCATTATGTGATGATGCTAAATAGCGTCACCGAATCTATTGTGACGGACGTATGCACGACACCCTTTGAAAACATCCACAACACAATAGCATCATTATAGCTATCTTTAATGACGCTTTTTAGTGTCAGTGTAGTCCTTTTTTCTAGTAGTGACTAGACAGGACCAAATGAGCACGGTTGCTCTTTCTCTTTTTTCCTTTCCTACACCGGGCCCTTTTTTATTCTCTCTTCCCAGACCCATCACCTTCTTTCTCTTCTACTGCTGTCCTTCTCCGCTCTGAGTTTGGCCTCTCCTTCTCCCTTTCCAGTTATCCTCCTTGCTTTGGCAGCCTTCTCCACCGCCATTTCCCTTCTTAGCCACAATTCTCCTCTGCCAATTATTTCATTCTTTGCTCACTTTGCCTTCTCCTTCTCCTTCTCCTTCCATAGCCTCAGACAAGATCTCCTCTACTGTTAATAGCCACCAGTGCTGGAGAGAGTCATCATTGCTTGAGGGAATGACCACTGTCGGAAGTCTTCTTTTATAGTTTTTTTAACAGTAGAATAGAGAAATTATATATTGAAATCTGGTATTTTTTAATTCTTTACCGGTAGTGATGATATATGTTGAATTATGTATTATTGAACTGTGTAGTTAATGAGTGAGTTGAGACATTTGTTTATGAATTCTGAAATTGATTATCAAATTAAGTTTTTTTGAAATGTGTAGAAATTGTATATTTGATTATGTGTTTTGAATGTTTACTATATATTGTGTGTTGGATATTTGGATATTATTGTGTTGGATATCTGCTGGAGCTTTGCTGTGTAATCAGGTTTTTGACTGTGTTATGGTGGATGATTCTCAATTGTGAGAGAGCTGTGCTGTGGCGTGAAATGCACCAATTGTGACCATTCAATCCATTTCAGATTGCAAATGAGATGATGAGTATGATGTCGGGAGCTATCAAACTAAGTAAACTGGGAAAAACATTTATAGTGAATTCAGGAAAAATGAAACTTATTCTCAAATTTTTTTTTCAAATACAAATTAAATTTGAAATATGAATATTACAAGAATATATTATTATCTTTTAAAAATTTTGAGTATTAAATCTTTATAAACAGCAAATTGAATTAAATGAATTTATTAACAAATTATCTCAACCAATTTCTTTCAAATAAAATGAAAAACAAAAATTTATATTGAATGAAAAAATTGATCCTCAATTTGTTTTCCCAAATTCAAATTAAATTTGAAATATGAATATTACAAGAAGAAATTTTGATCTTTTAAAAAAATTGAGAATTTAAATCTTTACATTTTCAATTAGAAAATTGAATTAAATGAAAATATTAACAAATCGCCTCAACCAATTTCTTTCAAATAAAATGAAATAGAAAAATTTATATTGAATCAAAAAAAAAAGCTACCCTTGATTTTTTTGACAATAAGAAAACCTATCCTTAATTTTTTTCCAAATACAAATTAAATTTGAAACATGAAAATTACAAGAAGAAATTTTTATCTTTTCAAAAATTTGAGAATTTAAATCTTTCCCTTTCAATTAGAAATTTGAATTAAATGAAAATATTAACAAATTGTCTCAACCAATTTCTTTCAAATAACACGAAATATAAAAATTTATATTGAATGACAATAAAAAAACCTGTCCTTAAGGTTTTTGTTTTAAATAAAAATTAAATTCAAAATATGAATATTACAGGAAGATATTTTTATCTTTTCCAAAATATGAGAATTTAAATCTTTCCCTTTTCAATTAGCAATTTGAATTAAATGAAATTATTAACAAATTGTCTCAACTAATTTCTTTCAAATAAAATGAAATATAAAATTTATATTGAATGAAAATTAAAGAAAAAATATCCTCAATTTTTTTCCAAATACAAATTAAATTTGAGATTGAATATTACAAGAATAAATTCTTATCTTTTCAAAAATTTGAGAATTTAAATCTTTTCATAAATGAAAGTGTTAGCAAATAGTCTCAACCAATTTCTTTCCAATAAAACGAATAATAAAAATTTATATTGAATGATAATTAAAAAAAAAAGCTATCCTTAATTTTTTCCAAATACAACTTAAATTTTTATTTAAACATTAAATAGAAAAAGTGTATTGCAATTAGTTGCGGTTTTAATGCCTATCAAATCTGTTGGCTGATTTTGTGTGTTCTATTATAACTTATTAATTACGATGAATTTGAATTTACTTGGTATGTTACTTGTGATTAATTTAATTGACTTGGTATTAAGTGGTCTTGATGCAACGCTTACTTAGTTTAGATTTGCGGCATAATGTGGAGTAATTCATTAGATTCCAAAAGGGTAAAGGCCATTGAAACGAGGGGATTGCAGATGATCGAATTAACCGAATTCAACCACATAAAATCTTATTTTGCCTTATTATCCCAAAATTTACACAGCAATATTATATCAAAATCAGTAGTTCCTTGATTGAAAATAATTTTTTTCTCTATATATAAACTAAATAAAAATATTTCCCATGAAATAATTTTTATGTATTATACATATATAATGTATTTTAAAATAGATAAATACTCAAATATTAAATGATTGGCTTAACACAAATTTCGCATGCATGATAAAAATCTATATTTTAGATGATATTCTATTTTGGATTGATTTGTACTGATTAATTAGTTAATTTCATATTGGATTATATAGACAACTATTGACGTATTTTATTTTTTTAATAGAAAAATTATGTCTAATTTATCTAGGAACAATGTAACTAGAACAAATTTTAAGATTACGATTATATTGGGATTGCGAGATTATGTACACAGCACATGGTAATTTTTTTAACAGTCCCTCTCACAAGACTTTAGTTATTAGAAATCAAGTTAGCTTCTTTGATTTAGTCAACAAAATATGTGTAATTTGATGATTGGACATGTCTACTGTTAAGCTACAAATCATAATGAGAGAACATACTATTATTGGTAATGCGATGAGGTTTGCAATAGCTTCGATAATGGATGATGAAGAAACAGAAAATTTGTGGTATTATACATCTATCGTGAGGGGACAACTAATTGATTTACATGTTCATTATAAGGTCTTGCAAATCCTACAATAGCTATAGATCTTCTAGAGCAAAACAACCCAACTCTTGTTGTTGGCACATTCACTGCATTATTAAACTTAGTTGTTCCCGTGAATATTTCTAATTTTGATACACATCTGCCTACACCTGTCGTTAATAATCCTTCACATTTTCTAAATGACACTTTCCAATCACTTTACATTACATCAGTTCTAGATATACCAGTTGTTGGACTTAGAAATCAATACTCATGAACCTCGACATAGTTTATTAGACCTCTACTTCATGACCACATTCAACCCCTCCAAACAGAGATGAGCCTACCATTGTTTCCATATGCTAATATTGGTATTCTATTATAATGTAACTCCAGCTAATGATTGAGTTGCTCAAGAGTCCAATTAGGTAGGGTGCTCCATAGGCGATTGTGGATAGTTTATGGCCTATATTGGATATTGATGGGCTTGCTGAATCTGATACTCCTGATGAGGACGAGGGGAATAGCAATGCTGGAGATTAGATTTCTGGTCCTTCTGTGATGGAACAACTTGCTAATAGATCCGATGCACCGATACGATTGTATAGTCCAACATATTCAAGCTATCTTGATAGGTTGGATATTGCACAAAAAAATAGAAAAAGATACTGATAGAATGACAACAAGTAGTAGTGGGATGGATTTAAGGTCAAAATCTAACAGTGATTTGAGGGTTGGCATGTGGTTTATGGATAAGAATAAGTTACTTTGGGTTGTTCGATCATGGTCCGCTAGAATGAGTCATGAGTTTACTGTATAAGAGAGTAAGGCTGCATTATGGATTGCTGAGTATAAAAATTCTATTGAACAGCATCCCCGTCCTTGGTGGATTTGCATGCGGAAGAATAATTTAACAACCATAGACAGGAGGCTAATCATGGTAAATATAGATTTCCTTTTAAGATATGAGCTAAATTTGTGAAGAATGAGACCAAGGGAAGAAGACATTGTGTGATGACTTTTAATCAAGGTCAGAGTATTTTTAATGTTATGTCACCATATTGTGAGCATGAGAAGGGAAATAATTCATACGTGATTGATCTTAGTATCAGGACATGCAGTTGGTGCAAATTAGAAATATATAAAATACCTTATTTGCACGTATTTGTAGCATGTTAGCAATTAGAACTGAATCCCAAGGATCTTGTGCCATTGGAGAACATGACATTCTGCTACATATTGATTTTACAATGCAATTTAGGCTCATTCCACATGAGGATTATTGGCACAGCTTTGATTTTAACTTGGCACTATGTGCTTACTGTTTCAAGAATTGTTAAGTCAGTTGAATGCAGGCATTGCATATTTTGAAGAGATAGACAAGCATAACCCTGATTCATCTCCTCATGTGAGAATTGCCATCACAGTGGACATAATAAGAGAAATTGCACTCACATTACGTACAGTGATCTTGATACAATTTTCTATAGTTTGTTTATTTCGTAGGATTAATGCAATATTTATCTTAAATCGAGGTATCAATCCCATATTATGCATGTAATATTTGTTTTGCTGGAATCTTTAATCTCGTTTGTTAGCTAAATTATTAATATTGCCTTGAGACAATTTGATTCTTCCATCGTTCTTTAAAGTTGGTTACGTATTTAAATAATGACTATTTTAATTTATATATTACTTGTATATTTTTATTACGACATAACGTACGAGCCTACTTCTCATGGGTTTGATTCATACCATTACTATTAGGACAAAAAGTAAAACACAAATACTAAGAAGCTAAAACAAAGATTAAATCAACAAAACTCAAGTGTTTTAGAATATTGACGTATCAATTCCCCGGTAATGGCACCAAAAACTTGTTGGTGGTTGTGTTGTGCTATGATGAGGTAGAAAATACATCCAAAACTCAATCAAATTTTAAAATAAAACATCCATTTAACTCACATATACATACATAATTGGACAAGTATATCCACCTTATAGTATAGAGTGTAGTTGGTAAGTATCGAGGATCCTAAGGAATGGTCTGTCAACTACCTTTACTTCACCCAAATTATATTATTCAATCAACAAAAAGAAGAAGTAAAATAATCAATTACTACTAATTAAGGACAAAAGAGTACCACACAGATATATCAACCCAATTTCCAAGGTAAAGACTAGAAGATCACAAGGCAAAATTCAAGTAAGAAAAGGAGATTGATCCTGTAATTAAATAGGAATTTCTCCTAAAATACTTAAATATAAAGCATAACTCAATCAATTTAAATCAAATTCAACTATTGGCAAGATTTTCAAAATAAAGTAAATTTACTCTTTCTCGAGTAATGATCAATCTCCTACCTTGGGACCTAATCCATAGACATCTATATCATACAAATTAAACCCAATGATATATAAAATCAAGAAAATCTAATTATAAACCAAAAACTCTAGAATCCTTATCTCTAGGTAACCCCAAAACTTCATCTACCACCAAGTTCTAAATCCTCCAAGTCCTTTTTCAAATTCATTAAGGGAAAACAAATTTCTTAAATTAACATAAAAGGGAAGCTATCTCATGCATCATTTCTCAAATTCAATATAAGAGAATTACTCAATCAATTAGTTCAATCAATCAAAACCTAAGTGATAAATTACTCAAAGTAGACATCTATTAATCAAATAAACATTTAATACAAGAGTAGGGGTGGCAATATTGAACACGACACGAAAACGATCACGACTATAGTAGGTTAAGGTTAGAATTTTGCAGGTTCAGATTGAAATAGGTCGACCCATTTAACTTTAAATGTACCCGTTTAACTTTTTCTTAATACTTATGTTTAATACTTTTTGTAATATTCTAAAAATTTCACTGTAAAAAATTAGATAATTTAATTTTTTTACATGAATTAATTGAATTAAATTTTATTATTTGAATTAATTGAATTGTCTATTTTTCTATTTTGTTTAATTATATGAGATGTCTGAAGGAAAATAAATGATGTCAATGTGGCTATTTGTTTGATGTATGGTAAATGAATTATTCTTAATTAATTATTATTTAGTGTCTATAATAATTATATTATTACAATGATTTTCAGTTAGAGAAAATAATTTCTTGAACAATCTAATTTTATTACAAAACTACATTTGTTTAGATTTTTAAGATTAAATCTTATGAATTTATTGAGATCTCTATATATTTAGTTGGATGGATTGTTGTGTTATTGGTTATTTATGATTTTATGGGCTATTTTATTGAATTTTTTTAAATTTTATATGGTTTGATTTGATTTTTTAAATTTTTTTGTGTAATGAGTGGACAGATTGGTGGGTTTAGTAGGTATTCGAGTTACCGAGTTTAGTAATAATCTATTTAATTTTTGTGTCTAATCTTGTCATATCATATCAATCCGTTTTATAACATGAATAAGACATGAAAATAAATAGGTTGACACAACACGACACGTTTATTAATCGGGTCATGTTCGGGTTGGTTTGTCGTGTATAATTATCTCAAGTTGATATGACCCGCCAACACGAACACGACTCGATTGCCACCCCTATAAAAAAGTAAATTAGGGTACAACTCTTTAATTACAACTCAAATCAAATAAATCCAACATCCACAAAATTAATTCACAAAAGTAAGAACAGAAAAAATCATAGTTAAGGCTTCTCTTCTACTTTGCAATCTTCTTTTGGGTTGCTCCCTTCTCCTCAAATCTCTCCTTGATCTTCTCTTCTCCTTTCATTCTTTTGTTCCCAAGGGGTATTCAGATGATTTTCATGGGTGGCTCTCCTTTCCTCTCTTAGAAAATAAGGTATTTATAGGTTCCCCTTTGAATCCTTACGAAATTAGCTGAATAGAGGGTCATCTGCAATGTTGCACGGTGCCATCCTAAGTGACTTGCACGGTGCATGTATCTTTGATCCTCTGATTTTGACTTCAAACGATGTCGTGGGATTTAGTATTGTCCTATATTGGAATAATGCATGGCAATGTCAAGTGTGATTGGCACGACACAGTGGAGCTGCAGATGTTCTGCATTTTTTATATCATGATGATGTATGGTGATGTGTAACTTGATGGGCACGCCGCCGTCAAACCCCTAGAATGTCGACTTCTAAAACTTAGAAGTTGCATGGAGGTGTGCAACATGAGCTTGACGGTGTCGTGTCTCTTTAGTTGGGCTCTTTTTTAGTCTTTGTTTTCTTGAATCCTTGTTTAATCTTAACTTTTGCATCCTACATAAAACAAGGAGAGAATGGGGGATTAAATAGCAATTTAGAATGTATTTTAGAAACTTTGAAGTATAAATGATATGTAAAATATACATATAATGAGCAATTATTAATAAACATGCTGATTTTGTTACTTCGTAGCATTGAGTTTCAACTGATGAGTTTGCTACTAGACCATTTACGGAATGGTCTTGGAGATGGCATAGGCAGTCTGAATAGGATGAAGGTCTATCCTACAGTATGAAAGAACAAGATGAGGGACAATCTCATGAACACCCTCAGGAACAAACTCCAAGATGAATTCAATCTCCAAGGAATTGTCAAGAATTTTATTGTGGGATTAGTTTCCATCCTTTCACTACAAGAAAAATACACTTTAGTGACGGCATTTTTACCGTCGCTAATTTGTGACGGAATAGCGACGGAAATTTTTTTTAATTTAAATATATTTTTTAAAATTTATCAGATAGCCGTAGCTAATCCCTCGCTAATTAGGGAGGGATTAGCTATGGCTTATTGTCCATCACTCATTAGCAAGGGATTAGCTACAGCGTACGTTATTAACACTAACACTAAACTAATTGTTCAAATGCCATAGCTAATCTCTCGCTAATTAGCGAGGGATTAGCTACGTCATACGTAATTAACACTAACACAAATTAATTATTCAAACGCCGTAGCTAATCCCTTTCTAATTAGCGAGGGATTAGCTACGGCTTATCGACTCTCGCTAATTAGTGAAGGATTAGCTATGGTTGATAATCCCTCGTTAATTAGCGAGGGATTAGGCTATGACATTTGTGATTATTTATTAATATTAAAGAATTGTTAAAATACCATCGCTAATCCATCGATAATTAGCGACGGATTAGTAATGGCAAATTGGATCGTCGCTAATCCGTCTCAAATCCCTTACAAATCCGTCATTAATTTGTAATATATGTGTGTGTGTGTGTGTGTGTGTGTGTGTGTGTGTGTGTGTGTGTGTGTGTGTGTGTGTGTAATTAATATAAAGGACAAAAAATCATAAGAATATCAATAGCCTAGTGGTGGAACATGTGCTCCCCCACAATAAGGACGTGGGTTCAAGCCTCTTGTCTAATATAATCACATAAAATTATCTGTGGGTCGGGTCAGGTCAGGCCAGTTGAAGGGTTGCAGCTAATTAATTTTTTAAAAATAAAATTTGTTGGCAGTCGCTAAATTTAGTGACGGCCTTAATTGCAAATTTAACTATAAATATCCTTATTTAAATAGTCATCGCTAATCCGTCGCTTTCGTTCCGCCATTATTTGCGACGCCAGTTTTAGTGACAGCTAAAATCCATTACTAAACTTAATTAGCGACGGATTTGACCGTTGCTAAATTGATGTTTTCTTGTAGTGTTTTATTAGATGATTTTAGTTGTAATAATGTTACTTTACAGAACGACTATTACTTATTTAAAAATGATGAATATTTCATGATGTCATTATGTCTTTTATGTTCAATCATTAACAAGTAATTAAATTCCTGTTATGAATCGCGTATTTAAAATGATAGTATGTTTAATATTCATTGTTCCTTCTTCTGACATTTATACATTAATAATTTTACTTTATTGACTATTTAAATACTTTTCAAATGATAAAGGAACTTTACTATTGACATAGGTAGGAGTATCTATTTCGAAATTGTAGTAGGGTATATGGCATATGGTTTATAGTTTAGGGTTTCATATTTTAGGGTTTATATTTAATAGTTTAGAGTTAGCGCATCGGGTTTAAAGGTTTATTATGGCTTAAGATTTAGGGTTATAGGACATACGAGTTTAGAGTTTCAGGGCATACGGGTTTCGAATTTTGGTCTTTAGAGTTTTGAGATTTAGGACTTATATAGTTTAGGTTTTCGGGTTTTAGGGTTTAGGGTATAAGGTTTCGAAATATAATGTTTTAGGGTTTAAAATTCATAATTTGATTATTCTACAGAATAACCTATTATTTATGATCACTATCAATATGATAAAATCACACAAGTTTTGACACTTTAAAAACTATTATAACTAATACTAAAATACATGTATTACTAAGTTCGGGAATGGAAATAGGTCTGAAAAAAAAAAAAACACAATGCGAATGCAAGGGAGAATTATATTTGATTAATAGTCACAACTAGATTCAAATTTTAAGTTAAAATAGAAATAAAAAAAATCATTTTCAAATTTATGATATTGAAATCTATATTTAAAAAATTAAATATAAAATAATAATTTCAAATAAAACAAATTATTTTTGCAAATAATTGATATCTAAAATTAATTGTAAGTAAATATTATAAATTAAACTTAAATAAAAATTAAATTTATTTTCAAATCATTTTAAAAATAAACATACGTAAATATTAATAAAATATTAAACTATATTCACTAAAATATAAATTATTATTTACATATTTTTAATTTTTCACATATTATCCAAATTCAATTAAATATAAACTACTTGAATTAAAATATAAAGAAATTATAAATTCACATACATATTATTTATTAAGATCAAATTTAAATTAATAATTTCTGATTATAAATTATTTAAATTATATAATTAGAGTCGAATATATTATGTGATGTTTTAAAATATTATTTTTTTTAAACAAAAATTTGTAAATTTAATAAAAATAAAACGCATATTCAAATCCTTTTAAAAATATTAAAATTAAATAAAAATAAATGAAAAATAGAATGGGACGACATTAAGCCCTTCGCATCTGGCTTGAGACCGCAACTATGCCAGAACGTGAGGCGCCTTTTTGACGAGGTGCTTCTGCCAGTGTGGAATGTTCCTCGCGTCTGAGGAACCCCCACTGCAAACCTATTTTTGGTGGGTCTTTTCAAAATTGACCTGTTTTGGTAAAAAATCCTTCCTCTTCATCCTCCCAATTTATCAAATCCCTCAATTTTTGAATGATTTGACGTGTAAAATACTGAGCGAAATTTGGTGGAAGTCATGCTTGCGCACGGAGACAATTCTACTGTTTTATGTAGCGTGACTCCAACGTCTGGCGTCGGAGGAGGTGACATGGATGTAATTGCGTCTCCTCCTCTGTCGGCGCCATCTACAAACAGATTCTTAGCTAGTACTTCTTCAGCAGCATAGAGGCTACGTTGAAAATTCTCATGGTTCAGATCGCCATGTCTTCTAGAGGCTTGTCTGAGGTCGGTGATTATTATCCAACAATGCTGTTATATAGGCGAGGCGAGACGAAATAAAGATGAAGGCGAAGAGAAAGAGGAATAAATCAAGTGCGCGAGAGGGAATAAAGATGAAGACGAAGCAACTAAGGAATAAGTCAGGCGCATAACAAGCTCTGGAGGATCTAAAATTCATCAGTAAAACCACCACTGACTCAGACGTCTTATGAGCTCTGGACAAAAGCGGAGTCTCGGTTAAATCCCTTGGCAAAAAATGATTTGCTCTCTAGAGAAGATTTCGGGAAATGCATATGTGATAATTTTTACTGTTTTTTCCAACATTGTTAGGATAAAAAATAACAAACTATAAGATCTTGGATATAAATTTGCATGGAAAAACTGTTTTTATCTCTAGTATTAGACTAGCTTTGAGCGGTGATGATGATGGTGGTGGACTACAGGAATGCTGGACACGAAAGATGTATGGCAACAACTTTTGGATTTGATAGATTCGAAGGATGAAGATGTGAGTATTTGTCAAGAAATTTCAAATAATGATCTATGAGTTATTGGATATTATGTTACTTTCAAAATTTTCAATTTCTAAATTTTCCCTCAGGCGTTTAGCCACGTGATATAGATGAGCTTAAATTCACCTGAATCTATGGTGTTAGTGGTTGCGGGGACCACAAGAAATGTAAAAATTTAGATTGGGGACTTTTAAAAAAATAAAATTTAAATTATGCGAATAAATTATTATAAAATAAATAGATTATGGAAATAACTATTTATTCTTTAAAACATAATAAATCGTCAAACAGTCACAAAGTTTTTTTTTTTAATAAAAAATATATGATTACAATGAGTTTGGGAAGAAGGTAGTAATTTTAAGGATTAAGCTGAATTGTTATGAAGGAATTTTTTTTTCTTTTTTTGAGTAAAACATAAGAAATGCGTAAGTACTAATCAAATTGCAAAAGTTTAAACATAAAAAAATGAAGAATAATAGTATCTTCACCATATATGATCTAAAGCATGTAAATTATACTTTTTCTTCATAACTTTGTGTCCTACCATCTATTTTATTTATTTGTCATTACCCACGTAGGGCTGCTCTTCTATTCGGAATCATTAACTTTAAGAATTAAAATCTGCCACTAGTAATGTTTAGTGAAGTTTAAATTTTGCAAGTCCTCTCAATTGAATGAAATTGCATTGGAAATTTTAATTTTTCAAAGTTATATTCTAGGTCTCAAGAAGAGTATTTCCATGATTTTTTGTATTTCATTATTATTAATGTTGTATTTTGTTGTGTTTTATTTGTTGTTAGATTTGTAAGATTTTATTACATTAAATTGTCAAATTATGAATTTGATGAATTATTCTCACTAAGGTTTTTCTATCCCTTTATTTCTTAGTTTAGGCTCTGTAGTTTTTTTTTCTTTTATATATATATTTTTTGCATTGCTTTCTTGGCCCGCTTAACATACCGGACACCAACACTATAAGAAATCATGGCATTAGTGAGGGCTAATGTCGTCGCTAGCTATAAATAGTGACATCATAGTGATGGAAAAGGCCATAGCTGAAAACTTAATCGCTAAATGAAAATTTTGCGACGGAAGACCTCAACCGTTGCTAATAGCGAGGGTTTAGCGATGGCTAATAATCGAGTCAATAAACTTGTAGTAGTCAAATTTGCTTCAATTTATCAACAGAATACTGATAGCCTTATTATTTTCTACATATGGAATTTTAAGAAATTAAATGCAACCCATAGCTAAACCATAGCAAATTTAGTGAGGGATTAGTGACGACATAAAAAGCCTAGCCATATCTGAGACGGATTAGTGACGACTGTGTAAATTTATTTTACACATAAAATATAACTACTATAAAAACTCGTAGCTATATTAGCGAGGGAGTAGTAACGACTATCTAATTTTGCAATTTTCATTTTGGAAATAATTTCAGCTGTCACAAATCCATAGCTAAATTAGCAAGGGATTAGCGACGACTAGTTTTTATTTATGAAAAAAAAAATCGTTCCGTCGCAAATCTGTAGCTAAATTAGAAATAGATTAGCGACCTGTATTATACATTGAAACAACATACAACACACAAAAAGTGAATTCAGAAAAACGCATAACTTGATTTCATTAAATTGGAAAGGAAAATAATCATCTCAATAATGCAAAATAAATATACAGGATAAATGTAATGTGAATATAAAATAATGATGTCAAATGAAATATTTATTAGAAATGAGAGATAAATGATAAATTGTACAATAAAATCTCTAAGCAACAGGAGCAGTGGTGCCAGTTGAAGGAGGCGGGGGCGGAGATCGAGGACGTGAATGGGTCAAAGGATGAGGATCCAGGGGTGAAATAAAGCTGCCACCAGTGTAATCATCCCCATCGGCTGCCCGAGTCAACGGTGATGGTAGTATGGGAAATCTGAACCTTTTCAACGTTAGTGTCATCCAACTCTAAAGATGATCCACTCTTTGATCAAAATCCTTCCTGAGCTCCTATCTCACCACATGCACCCTCTCCTCTACCCTCCTCTCAACTATCCGCTTTATATTTGCAGGTGCAGAGGTCTTTGTGGATCGCAAGGATCTCCCTTGGAGTTGTTGCTTGGCTCAAGCTACCTCCAAGTCAAGTTCAAAAATGCGACCTTTATTGATCCCGCTAGCCACCTTAATAAATAGAGCCTACTCATCTGGGACAGCAGAAGAGGTCACACTCGCAGACTCAGTGAAAGAAGCCCGAGTAAGGCATTTCTTGGCAGCCATCACATTATCCTAAAAGTGATTGCGAAGTTAATATTTTTAAGTGAAATATAACCAAATTTAAAGTATTTTATAATTCACATTTTTTAACTATTTACCAATATCTTGCAAGAATGCTCGCTGACGTAGTGCCCCTTTCTATCCCCACTTTAAACAGTATGCAGCCTCTTATACCACTCAATATAACTAAAGTCAGTGTTCATCTTCTCTCGCTACAATTACAATAATAACTTATCAGAATATTAGCTGAAAATAATTTACACGAAGTAAAATTACAAAATATGAGAATACATGAGGAAAATTACCATACGATCTTCGTGGAGAGTGAACAAGACTAAGTCTTTAGTATGAGTGCAGGTGACCTGACCCCTATTCCTTCGAGTAGTGGAGAAGATCTATTGAAACTCCTATGTGCTCCAGCGCTGCCTCATTTGCTCCTAGATCTAAGGTTCAATCTAGGAAGGGGATTGACCAACTGAGGTCGCCCTCGGACCTTTGATAAGATATCCGAAAGGCAAGTCTTGTAGTTGTGTTCCTAGTTGGACTGGATCTAAGCATTATGATCATCAGCCTAACGAAATAGTTTCTGCAAAAAATTACATTATATTTGAAGTTGTTAGTATATAATAAATGACAAAAAACATATGTATGAAATACAAAATCTATTAATATTATGCATTTATACAATAATTAGTAACTTACTCTGAACTCTTCGAACAAGATTTTCTTCAAATGTATCGGCACATTCACAAATGTGGTGTAGGACCCGTCAAAGTACCTCTGGAATATCGATGTGATCTCCCGTACATAGTGATGAGAACCAGAAAATCTTGTTTGTAAAGTTAAACGTATTATAAAAATTAAAATGAGTGAAATATACTTAACTAATTATAATCTCCTTATAAAATACAGTCTAATGCACAAAATAATGTCTGTCTGCTCATGGTGTAATCAAAGGTCGTGGATCCTGGTCTTGAGATCTAGGCTGAAAAGATGCTGCAGAGTATAGAACATCAGGAGGCTCATTGTCTTGCCTAAGTAGTGTATCCCCCGGATGTTGATCAGGCACTGGGATCTATGGAGCATGCCTAGGTGATGGTGTACGGTCCCATGTATAGGTACACTCTATATTAGCAGAAGACTGCTGCTCTCTAGTAGACATATCTATAAGGGAAAAACACAGTTAAAAAAAATGTAAGTGAAGGGAAAAATGCCATATATTCTCACTAATAGACATACATAAAAGTAAATTGTAACTCGTACTTCATGGGTCGATATCAAGATGGACCTATGAAGAAATAATCAACTAATTTAAATACACTATTTGTTTAAATCATCCTCTGAAATGTTTTCCTCTTAATCAACTTCTATCTGAGAATCTGTTTCCTAATCACCTTCATCATCAGATACATTGTAGTTCAAATCTTGGTCCCGATCTAATACTTCTTTGTGAATGTCCAGTAACTCATTTATGCCTTGTCAATGTGTTAAGGGACCAAGATCAATTGCTAAAGATATACTTATTGCATCATTTTCATAAACTTCTTCTTGGTAAGCCCTATCAACAATGGGTGCATCAACCACATGCCACGCTTTTATTTTGCATACTGTCATCCAATCAGATTTTGGCTTTTTAGTTCCTGAATATGTCATAAAGTACATTTGATATGCTTGTTGGGCTAATACAAAGGATCATATTTAGGGTAACCCCTCCTACTATTGATGTTAGCCAACTTATATTGAAGGTGTACTCTCATTCCCCAATTCTGTGTAGGGTTAAACCAATCACACTTAAAAAGCACAACTATCTATATTAAATGATCAGGAAATTAAACTTCAATAACATCCTTTAATAGCCCGTAATAATCAACACTACCATGCTCATTTTGGCCACCTTTAATACAAACTCCATAGTTAACATTTTTTCTACTTTCTATGTGCTCACTTGTGTGAAATCGATAACCATTAATTAGATATCCTTGAGATGATTTCATTTGTCTCAACGGTCCCCACGAGATGTTTTGCAAATATTTTTTTGTCACCCTATTGATAGGATCATACACCTACAAGAAATTTACAAACATGTATGTTTGTATTCAAGATATTTAACATACACTTATTCAAATATTATTTAGATAACTTGCGTAATTTTTTAACCATCCAGCAAATTTAGTCTCTATCCTTCTCTCGACTTCCAACTCTGTGATACAACTGAGAAATACCTTATATAGGGGTTGTACCTTTTCACACTTTAGTAAGATGTAGTTTGTGGCAGTTTTGAATTCCTCAGATGCCAAAAATTAAGTTTGAATATTCCCCAAAGTCCTTCCTAGAACTTTGCAATTTGACAGCAAAGGGTCTTCCGGATTGTGCTAGAATGCAACCTCTGCATTACAAGGCATTTATGTATGCCTTGTTTGAACATGTTCTTCAAAGAAGTAGGAAAAGAACGTTGAGGCTTCTTCAACTAGGTAAGCATTACAAATTGATCCTTCAACCATTGCCTTATTTTTTACTTTAATTTTTAAACGATGCAAGAACCTACAACTCGTCACAGCCATAATTTCGTCACACTTTTGGATTGTTATCATTATCACGTACTATAGTGCAAATTAAATTATTTCTGAGTGTCTACTTTTCAAATGGATACATCCATCTGTATTGAGCTGGACCACAAACACGAGCTTCACAAGGCAAGTGAACTAGTAGGTGCTCTATTATATCAAATAAACCTGGGAGGAATATTTTCTCAAGCTTACATAAGAGCACTGGAATTTCGGACTCCAGTTTCTTCATGTGACTAACGCCTAATCTTGGTGAACACATTTCCCTATAAAAAAGACTAAATTCAGTCAACATGTTCCACACGTTAAGTGGAAGAAATTCTTTTAGAACAGTTAGCAGTAATTGTTCTATGAACACATGACAATCATGACTTTTCATTCCAGACATCTTCAACTCTTTCAGATCAACACATCATGATAAGTTTGAAGTATATCCATCTGAGAGTTGGAGTTCCGTCACCCACTCAAGCAATGCTTGCTTGTTGGTGCTAGTCAATGAATAGCATACTATAAGCATGATAACCTTTCCTTCCTTTTCACTATTAACGTGTAATTCAGGCTTATGACAATACGTCTCCACATCATGTCTCGCCTTTAGATTATTTTTTGTTTTCCCTTCACATTCATAAAGTGTTAAAGACATTGTTAAACATATTCTGTTCATTATGCATGATATCTATGTTATGTGACACCAATAGAGTTCGCCAGTAAGACAACTTCCAAAAGATGCTCCTTTTAACGCAGTTGCGATTCACACCTCTACTATTGCTTCTCCTAAGTTCATGTCCTGAATCTATAATTTTAGGATAGTAGCACACCATGGCCCATATTTTCTCTCTTGTTAGACGAGCTACAAGTGATGAAGTTTCATGTCCTTTATCCTTTCTAAATGAACGTGTGTCCTTCCTAAATGCATGATCAAGTTGCAAGAACCAATGATGAAAATCGAACCACGATGTTTTGCGACTAAATTGCAAATGGAAAGACTTTGTGTGCTCCATGCAATATGGACAAGAAAATATGCCTGCAGTGCTCCACCTACTAAGCATTCCATAGGCTGGAAAGTCATTAATTGCCACAAAGTGCAGTTTGCTATTGAAAATTTTGTCTCTTTGATATGTCATATATGTAGACACCATTAGACCATAATCCACTCAGTTCATCAATCATTGATTGTAAATATACATCAACCTTGTGTTTAGGATTCTTTAGCCTTGGAATAATGATAGTTAAGAACATTACCAGATCCTTTATGCACATCTATAGGGGGGAGATTATGAGGAGTGAGAATGACTGGCCAGTATGAATACTATTTTTCAGACATCTCGAATGGAACAAAATCATCTGTGCACATTCCAAGCTTTACATTTTGCGATTCCATTGCAAATTTTGGATGACTCTTATCAAAATGTTGCTGGCTCTCACCATCATGAGAATGACTCATGTAGCTATCAACCATTGAGCTCTCCGCATGCCATCTCATCTGTGCAACAGTCGTTTTAGATTAATACAATCACTGCAGTCGAGGTGTTGTTGGAAAATAGTACATCTTGATAAAAGTTATCTCATTATACGTGTTACTTCCCCGACCTATTCTCAGCATGCACTAATAATGACCACAAAACTTACAATTCTTATGCGTGATCCACTTGTGCAAACAACTATTTTTTGGACAGGTAAACTGAGGCCAAATACTAATTTCTTCATCTCATAGAAGTTATCTGGAATCTTATTCTCGGCTGGTATGACCTCCTTCATGAGTTGCACTACTTAGTTGAAACCTTTCTTAGATATGTTATTTTCAGACTTGATATTTAGTAGAAAAGATACAAGTGATAGCTGCGAATAGCTTGAACACTGTTCCCATATTGGTGTATCTGTAGTTTGCAACATATCATAGAACTTCTATGCATTTGTATTTGGAGGTTCCTCAACAGAAACTGTAGATGCCCCATAATTATCAAACTCAAGCCCTACTACATCTAGAACCATATCTCGAAATAGGTTGCCTAAACAGCTTCCACTAACTACACCTCTTAACATTGAGATTGGCTCTCCTGATGTTGTATGATATGGTTCACCGTAACAAGTCCACCGATAATAGTTACCAATAAATTCATTTTGGTATAAATGAATTTTGACTTCAGATAGGGGCCGATACTTCTTGTTTTGACACTTTGAGCAAGGACACCTTATCTTGGACGATATCAAATTCGAAATAGTGAATGACAAAAAATTTTTAACCCCCCATTCAAATTCAATAGTAATACCCTTGATACTGAAAACATGCCTTTTATACATCCACATTCGACCGTCCATCTAAAATCAGCAACATCAATCACATGTTGATCAACCACATGCAAATTCAGGGACAAAGTGTAAGTCTCGATGTTCCAGACTCAGAGTATAAACTTTGAGAAAATAGCTAGGTATAGAAGGTTTGACCTTGGAGATATCTGGCTCTTGAACGGATATTTTTTTTAAAAAAAAGTTCAACAAGCAAAAAGTTTTTAGATTATCTAGAACCGTTTCTTCATTGCTCTTTTATGTACCATTCATATATTTCTGATCTCTGTTATTAGGTAAATAGGCTATCCACTTTTTTAGGCAGCTTTCCATCTAGTGGCTAGTTTTTTTTCACCATTCAGGAACTTTCAAAGATAACATGACTATTGCTTTTTATACCATTGATTGTTCTTGTTAGATTTGTGAAGGACTACTTCACTACGAAGGATGGATGTGAGTTCATGCTTCAAGTCTACAGAAAGACAAGAAAATGGCCAGTTAATTTCTGGTTCTCTAACATAAGCTAGAGAGTCACAATTCCAGTCATTTTCTTGTCTATCTGGAGACTTGAAGCATAAACTCACATTTATCCTTTGCAAATCTAGCAGGAACAGTCTGATGGTGTAAAGAGCAACAGTCATGTTATCTTTAAGACTTTGTAAATGATAAAAAGAAGCTGGCCACCAGATGAAAAATTGCCTAAATTAGTGGATAGCCTAATTGCTAGATAACAGGGATCAGAAATATATGAAGGGTACATAAAAGAGCAAGGAAGAAATAGTTCTAGATAATCTAAAAGCTTTTGCTTTTTGATATGATTTGATTTTTTTTTTAACAAACACTATTCAAGAGCCAAATATCTCAAAGGGATATGAGAGAAGAAGTGGGGAATTTGTCAATTTATAATACAAGCAATATTAAAGACACAATAACCATGGCCAACCTCCTCAATTCTTGTTTTCACAATGAATCCATGCCCATTCTCCCTTAACAACAAAAACCCATCTCATGATTACAAACTCGATAGAATTCCCCAAAACAGTAGCAATCCATGCTTGTAGTCCCATTTGTCTTTACACAGCTTCTTCCCAAGTCCTATTTATCGGTAGCGGGTTGGTTAAGTCATACATGCATACAAAATTTTTCTGGCTTTCGGTTGAAGGATTTGGAGATTAGTTGGTAGATCGGTAAGCGGGGGGGTTTTTGAGATAAATGAGGGAGAATTTTGTAGGAAAATTAGGCATGATCATAATTAAGAGTGGTTATTATGAAATAGGATGGATTAGGGAGATAACCCTCAAGTTTAGTTTTAAACTAATCTACAAGCCATTTAAGAATGCTTGAGTAAAGGTTATGACTTTTTATCTGGAGGTTCAAGATAACTAATGAAAATTTTAGCAGAGTTTCCTCTATAAATTGGATGTTTTCTAGGTATTAGACCACCACAAAATCAACCAACATTCAACAAAAAACATAATAAATAAATAAATAAATGTCACAGTAATTATTCAATAAAACTAACCTAAGGATAATCACCCATTACCCACGAGGAATGATCACCCATCACTTACAGGGAATGATTACCCATCACTCATGGAGATCCATTCATATAAATTAAACATATGAAATTTAAGTTGAAATGTATAGACAAATATAGTGCTTTGACGTGATGAGAAAAGCTACAAGACAAAGCACCACAGTAAAACACTCTCTTGTAATATCAAGCACTGCATTGTGTAAATATATGTACAAGCAAAAAAATCTCCTTGATAGACATCAATAAGTAAAAGAATAAATAACCACTTAGTTGTAGTGAACTTTGTTTGGTGTTCTCTCGAATTTAGAATTAGCTAAATTAGCTAAAGTGTGGTGCAATTAACACAAGAAGAACAACAGAAAAAGTTCACTTGATCTGAACTAATGCTCTAATATTCTCTTCTAAGTAATGGTTTCTAATCTTTGATTAGAGGTTATGTCCTTTGAACATCAATTTTGAAAGAGTAAATGTCCAATAACCTAACAACAAAATCCTAGGGAAAGAGATTACGAAGTATAGAATAAAAAAAATAATAACTTTAATCCAACCTAAAATTAGTTAAAATCAAGGATGAGAATATGAATTAACTAAAAAAGATGGTAAATCTTATTTTTTCCTTATATATATGATATGTGACAGACAATAAGTGATTGCAATCCAATAAAAAAAAATGGCTGACTCATACCAAGTCCATCAGTTGACGATTGTCATTTCACTAACCAAAGGCATAGTAAAAGAGAGTTTCTTATTATTGATGATAAAATTAAATTTGTAAGGCTTCCTCAATACAGAGTTGTAAACTTCACAAAAGAATGAAGGTTAAAAACACTTTTTGGGTAATTTTCTCTTTCGTAAAATAATTTCATTAGTGTAAGAATAGTTACAACTATTATCAACTTAACTATGCATTGTTGATGCAAATTTGTTGTATTTACAAAATATGTGTGCCAATTATAGTTTGGAGGAAATACATGATTGCTATTACAAAATCTAACAAATATAACATATTTTAGTTGTCATTAATCTATTTCAACTCTTCAAATGCTTTTTGTTAATTTCAAAGCGCTATGCCTTTTCACTAATCAATCATAATAACAAACTCCATTTAAGGCACTTGCACATGAAGAAACCAAAATTCCAGCATTGACAAGTTAAAGTTAACCCAATATTTTAATCCTATAGTTTTATTATAAAAGCATAAGCACCTTTCTTTTGTGTGTCCATGCTAATTAAGCTATTATTATAAATGGTTAGGCCTTCACTAGGAAGAAGCTTGAGGGAGAATTAGGAAAGAATGCTTTTGTAATATTACTCTCTTCCAAACAGTTTATGTATTCTCAATTTTTGAAAAATTTTGGTAGAGTTTTCCCTATAAATTGGACATTTTCTAGGCACTAAGCCACCTCAATTCAAGAGACAGTCAATGTAAAACAACATAACACATAAAACCACGTAGCAGTTACTCAATAAAACTAACTAAAGGGTAATCACCCATTACCCATGGCAAATAATCAACCATCATTCTCCCCTCACTCACGGGGATCTAGACATATAAATTAAAAATACAATATTTTAAATTGTGACGTAGAGACTCACGTACCTTTCGTAGACCAACTAAAGCTCAAGAAAAAATGCCTCCATAAATGACGCTCTTGTAATGTAAAGCACTACATTTTAGACAATAATAATGGTTGTAAATTGAGGAATATGTGTAATATATCAAAATAAAAAACAAAAGCAACACAAGTTAAGGCTTTTAACGAATGCAACTTAAGCATTAAGCATTATCTACTTTCGATAAGGGCTAAAATCATCATTATTTTTCTAATTATTTGAGGTTATTTTGAAGTACTTTTGTTGTAATAACTAGACATATTCTGTGAAACCCCACCTAAAGCCAATCCTAGAGTAAGGGGGTCGGGATGCATATCATATTATTTTGCATGAATATATATGTTTTTGAATGATTTTAAGTGCTTTAGAATTGTGGATTATAGGTTAAATGCTTAGTTATGCTTATTGAGTAGGAGTGGTAAAATGATAATTTTGCTTGAGGTCAAAATAGGAAGATAGCTTGAGGATTTCATAAGAAGAATATGTGGTTGAGAAAATAAGAACAAGAATTAGTGTGGTTTAGTGGTTAGAGCTTGGTGAATTAATTTCTAAGGTCATGCGTTCAAATCCCATCATTTAAGCTTTTGTCATGATTATCTTAACTAAGTTTGAATTTTTGTTTTCTTGCATTCCATGAAAATAGAAATGTTGTCTTAGGGGAGACATGAAGAGAATGTCCTAATCTTATCCTCATGTCCTAAAAAGAATTCTAAAGGAATTCTTGTCCTTTTTATTACCTCTAGCTTGTCCTAACATCTTTATAATTTAAATCCATTAAAACTCTTCTTGTGAACTCCAAAATTCTGTGATAATTCCTTCACATTGAATTTCAAAAATCAGCTTTGGAGGATGGGGAGTTGGCTGAAAATAGGAGGGGAAATAGGAAGGGTTTCCAAAAGAAATCAATCACCATGAAAGAACCTTCAAAATTCACCTTCATGTTGTTCATATTTTAGTGAAGGGAAATCTGGAAAATTTTTCAGAATTTTTGCAGACCATCTCTTCGAAAATTCAGCCAGTAAACCTCTTCATTTGCTGCCAAGAAAATGGTCATTTCATGTGGCTTGAAGGCTGGAAAATTTGTACAATTTTCGGACTGCACAAACTGTGCAAAACCAGAAAAAAATTCTGGACATTTTGCAGCTTTCAACCAAGGAAATGAAGTTGTTTTAGTCCATCTTCAAGCCAGCAAAACTCCTCTGTATTTCTCCAGAAAGAAGGCTGGAAAATCACCTTTGAAAGACCTTCAAACCCCCTCAAGAACCAACTGCAAATCGGGTTGAAGGAGTGCAGAAATTCTGCACCAACCTTCGAAACCTTGGACAGCTTGAAACCAGAATTTTTCCAGCTTTGCTTCCTTCAAGCCTAGGCTGAAAACCACCCTTCAACTTCTGCAACATTGATCCTTGATCAGCCATGGACTGAACATCATTGACTTTCGCACTTACCTTGAACTCATGGACTCCATAACCACACCTCAAAACACTCCTAAGATCACTCCATACAAACTCTTTTTGAACTTCACAAAATTTTAGCATTTTACTCCATTAAACCACTCTTGCATTAGGCTAACTAACCAGAATTTCTTTTGCCTTCATAGACTGAATTTCAGTCAGCTCTATAGCCTAACAAGCCCCATTCATTCCATCAAACCATCTTGTTTAGCCGGCACCATTGAAGAGTGAAGAAACCTTCCTTGATCAAACACCATAGCTAACCACCTACCTTAACCAACTCCACAACTTTCTCCATTTAAATTTCAAAAAAAAAAAAAAAAAAAATCTGATCACTCTCTCTCCCACAAGCTGAAAACCGAAACTTCCCTTCAACCTAGACCATTCGGCCAACTCTCTACCAGATTTCGTGCAGCATTCTCCCACACTCTCTCCATTTTCACTAAGAACACCAAGAACACACACTAAACTTCTTCAAGCCTAAACCTACTCTAAACACCTCCAATCACTCTCAAATACTCCAGATCACTTCTATTTAATCCCTAAAATTCATTTGTAGTAGTTATAACACAAAACCTCGCAAACAAGAATTTTCAAACGGATCAAAATTAGCCTTTTCCCTTGAAGGTCTCAAGAACATCAATAAGGTAAATCAAGAACAACCTTCTTGTTCATCCTTTTCCATTCAATTCTTAATATACCCTTCTAATGCTCTCTCTCTCTCTCTCTCTCTCTCTCTCTCTCTCTCTCTCTCTCTCTCTCTCTCTCTCTCTCTCTCTACCGAAATGGTTGACCAACCATCAACCATGGCTGTTTTTCCCGGTGGATCACTCAAGACTCTCTATCGCGCGTGGACCTTCTTTTGTCTTCATCAAAGCAATCGACAATCAAGTATCCATTCTTAAATCCTTTCTTTTTAAATTCTGAAATCATGTCTCCTAGGTGTTGATAGGGAGATAGAGTATGAATGGAGATTGAGTATATGCATGTGGATTAAGGGGATGGAGTTAAGACATGATGATGGTTGTATATGGCTAAGTTGTATGTGTTTTCTTTTTGAATCATTGTATGTTCTTCGTGCTTAATGAATTTTATGGATATTTGAAGCATGTTAGAGATCATGACACCAAAGGTGATTAGGCTCTTATGTTTCTATTTTCCATTGAAGCCATTTATGATGATTATGTCTAGAAGGAAGTTAGCCTTGTGATAGTATGTGTTAAGTCAAGCAGGTGTTCATGAATGGATTGGTTTATTATTTAATGTTGGAGAATGTGTTTATGAATCTTTTCTAGCAATAGGAAAATCATGGTGAAAGAGTATTTCCTTGTTAAGTCTAGGTTATTTTTATTAACAAAATTTTATTACTTTAAATAGAATTACTACTATATTTTTTTTTTCTCTATAAAATCCGAAACTCTAGGAAGATTTGGAGTGGTTTATTAATTAAAATATTAATATTTTCTTTATCAAATAAATGAGATCTTTTGTTAAAAATAATATATATATAGTAATAAATCTTTTATAATAAATAAAATATTAGAATTAATTGATGACCTTGTAGACCTTAGTTCAAACTTTTACCTATATTCCTAAATATTATTTATATTAAAATCTATTTGTTATTTATTAATTAAAAATTTAAAATAATTCATTTATTATTAATTTTATTTATCACTAATTATTTATTATCTATAAAAAAATTAATTAAAAATTATATGTAGTTTATTATTTACTTATAATAAAGCTATTTTTAAATTACCATTTATTAATATTATTAGACTTAATATTATTTAAAATTCAAACCTTCTTTTATTTATTAATAATAGCACTCAAGAATTATTAATTGAGTCTATAATTTATTAGCAATTATTTTAGAACCCCAAGTTATTTTAACTTATCAAACTAAACTTATTTTATAAAATTCTTTTTTTTTTTAGCTAGCCTTAAAGCTTAGAACATTGGGGTCGTGATGGTAATGGGTTGAACTAGGATTATTTTGTGTAAGTGAGTTTAGCTTGAATGTAACCTTATGTTTTATGTTTACCCCAAGCGGGGTTAGGTCAGCCTTGGAAGACTTTTGAGTTTGAGCAAGTAAAGAATCAGGTAAGTTCCTGTATGGAATTATTTGAAGACCAAAACTTACTGTGGCAAGTCAAATGTGATGTGTATGGACATTCCTTATGTAAAGGCAATTAAGGACCATTTTTCCTTTTTATTCCAGACAAACAAATCATTTGAAAATTAAACAAGCAGTTTTACACAAAATGCTAAACTCTTTCTAAAATCCAACTTTGACAAGACTTTTAGAAACCCTTAATTGCTATTTTCAAATAAAGCAGATTATGATCAATTTTCTCCCAAGTGGAACAATCAACATTGAGTACTCAATAAGGGTAGACCACCAGGACTAGTCTTTGAAGGGTTAGGGTAAGTCTCTCAGTAGGTGGCCACCTCTGAGGGGTGAGTCCTTCCTAGATAGGATGCCAGTCCGGTAGGTCATGCTGGTCCGAGCTAGCAAGTTTCAGTCATGTGGACTGTATGTTCCGGAGTGGACAACCGGTAAGTTTGGGTGTAGAGATGGAGGAGTATCTCACCCGGTAGGCCGTACACTTACCCTCTGTCAGCTTGCACAAAGTGTGGCATTCTGACCGTTATTTAGTAATGGGGCCCAACGTGTGGTAACCCATGGCTACCCATTTGAGTGGTTGTATTTATTGTGCACATGTATTATTTGAAAAGCGAAACGTCACTCTTTATTTTTAACACTTATTTACTGCTTGCCAGCACTTTTCCTTACGAAACTATTATAACTTGCATACATGAATTATTTTACCTGAAACACTCAAAGCACACACGGGCTTACTGAGATTTTTATCTCACCACCTTTTATGCCATGTTTTCAGGAAGATCCTGCTGTAGAGGTCATTAGCTAGATTGTTGCCTATGCTTTGAGGACTCGTGCTATTTTCTTTATGTGATGTTTTGCGAGATTGTTGCAAACAATTTGTTTTGGATTTGTTCCAGTATTCATCCTTTGGGTTGTAATAAGTTTAATTTTAAAGTCTTTATTTTATTTTATTCTATGTAACCTAGTTATAAAGACCTCTTGTCCTTTGGACGGGGCGACATCCCCGGCCCTGATTCTGTAACACCCTACTACCTACGTACCCCAAAAGGGGCAGGGATGTCATCCCGTCCTTAGGATAATGGGTCTTTATAACTAGGTAATAGAAAATGTAGAAGGAAATAACTTAATAACGGACTTATTACAATTTCAAAATAATACTTTTACAAGTCTTGAAATAAATAGATGGTAACTAAAATCTCTAAAAAAGAAATATATCGAGGATAAATCTTCTAAGCTCATGCTAGCATAAGTAAATCGACCTTCCAAGTAGGATCGACCGGAAAACATGATATAAAAGGTGTGAGAAATATTTCCCAATAAGTCCTGTGTGTGCTCATGGTATTTCAGGAAAAACAATTCATGTATGCAAGTTTTGAACAAGTTGTATTTGTCTAATCTTAATGAACTTGAGTGACGAAGTTAAGATTAAAGGACTAAGTGATCGAAGATTAGTTGAATTTACCTCGAGCAAAGGGTTATTAGCTAATTTCATGCTTATAAAAAATTGAATTTAATGCATGTTTTGGTTATGTTAGCTTGATTGACAAATATGTTAATATTAATCAAAAGATAGTAATTCTATGGATTGGGAAATGAAGCGGAATTTATCTAAGTAGATTCATAACTTGAGAAATGATTAAATTTTACTTTATATTCCTTTATGATGCCATGATAATAATTAATTGAGAGAATTACTAGTTGGTTCATTATCATGTTTTCTAAGATAATTGTCTAAATTGTATATTCCTACCTCCTTGAGTTGTATATATTTCTTTATTTTTTTCTTATTTTCACACTTTATTTGGGTTGGTTAAACAATTAATGAAAAGTGATTAGTGTAGTACTTGTTCCTTTGAGGATTGATACTCGTTAATTTCCTATACTATGCTTGCGATGAGTTTACTTGCTCATATAAATATTTTGGAATTAATGTTTTAATTAAAACTTGATCGAGGGATGGATTTAAATTTGATAATTTTTATACACCCAAAATTTACACATCAAGTTTTTGGTGCTGTTGTTGGGGAACAATATCATGAGAGCTTGGAATTAATTAATTTATCCATGTAAATGTGTAAAAAAGTAGATACATGTTAATAATTACTAACTTATTTTTGTATGTTTGTATATATTGTATATTTAGTTATTTAATTTTACTAACTTAATGTTAATGTGAAATATATGTACTAATTGTATTTTTAATTTGATATGTTTATGTTAATAATTTTGAGTCACTACTAACTCTTTTTATTTCTTGGTTTGGACTTTTTGCTTTTGTACACCAACACGATATTTTGTGTGAACTAATTTATTTTTATTTTATTTTTTATTACTCTTATTATTAGTATTTTAATGGTTGTCTAATTTTTAATTTATGCATTGTTGTTTGAAATGTACTGTGTTCATGCATTCAATTAGGATAGTTTTTATTTATTTAAAAAAAAAGAGAAAATGAGAAAAACAAAAACAAACACAAGAACAATAATCCATTTTCAATTTTCTTTTCTCTTAGTTTTTTCCTTTTTCATTTGTTTCCTTACTTTTTTTCTTTTCTTCCAAGATTCTTCTTGATTTGTCCTTTTCGTCCTTTTTTCTTTGTCTTTTGCTTTTCTTATTTTTTTCTCTTGTTTGTTCACATGAAACACTGACCCTCCTCCCCCCCCCCAATTCCTTTCTTTGTGTTTTGCATTTGTTTCTTTATTTGTTTGTCTTATTTTTCTATTTTCCTTTCTTCTTTGATTTTTTCCCCTATTCCTCCAGAATGATACTTTCATTTCTCTCTATTTTTCACCTTTTCCCTGCATCTTCTTCTGTCTTTCTTCTTCATACTACTCTTCTTCTTCTGTGAATTTTCCCCCAAGAATTTAAAGTTTTAAAGCTCATACGTTGGGGAATACATTGATGCAAAACTCTCTTCATGTCAAGGTAGATTTTATCCTCTTGGCATTTTTTATATGTATTTTTGAGGAAAAATTTACTAGACATGGATATCTCTTTGTTGAGTTTATTTAGTGGTCGAAAAATGCATAGAATGGATTGTGAGTTTTGTGATTGCTTCTCAAAGTTATCTATGCATTTCAAAGTTATCTTTTGAAATTCTTGCAAATATGGAAATCTTGGAAAATCGAGCCTCCTTGTGATATTTTGCCATGTTGATTAAAGATGGTTGACATTGTGCTTTGGCTATCGATGTTGGATGTTTTTCTTGTTTTTTTCTTGAGCATCAAAAGTTTGGAAAATTTGTTCATTGAACAGAGAACCATTTGCAAAGTGTGTTTGGTTGAGACAATGAGAACCTTGTGATCTATTTGGAGGTCGTGGTGGTCCATTTGGTGGTTCTTTTGGACAATCTGGATGCCCGTTTGGAGGCTCTATTTCAAGGCGGTCTTAGAGGCTTTGACTTTCTCTTTTCCTTTAGTTTTTACTAAGCTTTTATCTTGTTTTCTTTCAATTCCTTTTTAGGCTTTTACTTGGGTGTTTGTTTTTCTTGTTGTAGGCTTATTTCGCTGGCAATAATTTTTCCAACTTCTTGAAGGATGAACTTCTCTTTTCTTGGAGCTACTCTACTTTGGGGAGTATTCTTTTCTTTTCCCTTTTTCCATTTTTGGTCCTTTGGTTTTGCTTTATTGTAAAATTTTAGGCCATTGAGGACAATGTCCAATTTAAGTGTGGGCAAGAGATTTAATATTTTCTCAAGTGCATCTTTGATATTTTCAATGGATTTTCAATGATATTTGTTTGAATTTTCAAAATTAGTGTGCCTATGATAAGGTTATAATTTTCTCTTTCAATGTGGATATGATTCATTGTCATTCATTTGGTGGATTTTTATGAAATTGGTTTTGTTTGATAAGATATTGTCAAGACTTAAAATTTTTTGATTAATCTTGTTTATGCATTGGTGTTTGAATATTATTTGACTTATCTAGTTTGAATATGGAGGATATGAGGAATATGAGAAAAGTTTATTTGCTAACTTTTGTATTATGAGTTTAAATCTTGCTTAGCTTTGACTTAAGATGAGGAATGTGAGTTGATAAAAGATATTTGAGTGGAAAGATTGTGTAAAAAATTGTGAAACATTCTTGTGAGTTGAAGAATGGAAAGAATGAGTTGTTGTTTCCTCTTTGAAGATGAGAAAAATTGTTTTTGCTTGATTATGGGGGCTAATATGGATAGCGAAGAGAAATTCACTTTCTTGAGACTATGAATTCCCAAAAGCAAAAGAGAGAAACAAAAATTTTGAAAATAATGAGTGATAATTACAAGGGAGCCAATATGGTGTGTGAAGAGAAATCCATACACTTGAGGCTATCAATTCCTTAAGTCATTTGGAAAAAATGGAGAGAAAAAAAATTGGAGTGCTTCCTTTACATCATGATGTGAGTTGTGCACTTTTTGGATTCATAATGCTTGAGTTAGTAGATAGCTTGACTTGTGCGATTCATGCTATCTATATTTTAATTTGAAGGGTGAAATAATTTTCTTAGACTAAGGTATACACTTGAATAATTTGATTTCAAGAGTTTTGTGATATCTTGTCAAATATTTCAAGGTTTGAATTGTTTTCAAATGGTGTGAATGACAAGAGTTTTATCTAAAGTTTGAAGAGAAGTTATATTCCTTGCTATGTAAACAAAATTTTTTTGAATAAGAAAGAACTTGTGTTTTCTTGATAATTTTCTTGACTAAAGTGTTTTGCTTAAGGACAAGCAAAAGTTCATGTGTGGGGTTTGTGATAGAGGCTAAAATTACCATTATTTTTCTAGTGATTTGAGGTTAATTTAAGATACTTTTGTTGTAATAACTAGACATATTTCTTTCTATTTGATATTTTGCTTGTAAAAAATGTTTTTGGCATATTTGTACAGATTTAAGTTAAATTCGAACAAAAAGTGAATAATTTCAGAATGCACCTGGCGCTAAGCCTAACCAAAGGACCAGGTGCTGCGTCCATTCTGGTCAAGTAGAGGAAGCTAAGCAACTTTCAGGAAGAAAATAGAATAGACCTAGCACCAGGTCTGGCAAGTGGACTAGGTGCTGGGTCTATTCTATCTGACCAGTGAAAATAAAGTAAAAACCCAAGGGAAGAACAGATTGCACCTGGCACCAGGTAGGTCAAAGGTACCCAGTTCTAGGCTTGCTCTGGAAGGCGAAAATCCTATGCACGAATTTGAAAATTTTCCAAAGATTTCGGTAGTTTCTAATTCCTACTCGATCGAGATTCCTCAAGCAACGAATTTAGCATCAAAGGGGCCTATAAAAGCAAGAGAAAATCCAAGAGAATGGAGATAGAGACGTGGATCCAAGAGCATAAATTCAAATACTCATTGAAGAAGGAATTCACCAAATCAAGGAAGATTGTTCAAGAGAGTTTTCAAGGGAGAAGAAAGAGGCTTGTCTATGAGTGCTTTCTTTTACCTTTGTTTTCTTTTTCTTTAATAATGATGTATTCAATGTTTTTACTGTAATTTAACATTATTTTGGATTCATGATTTTGTGTTGATTTAATTATTTGATCAATTATTTATCATTTTTGGTGTTTAATTACTTGTTATCATTGGTTATTGATGTGAGTTCTTCTAATTAACTTAGGACGACGATGTTAGGAGTTTCATTACATTGATTTCGTATTTGTCTAAGTTTAATGGACTTGAGTGACAAAATTAAGATTAAAGGACTAAGTGATCGAAAATTAGTTGATTTCACCTCGAGCAAATGGTTATTAGCTAATTTTATATTTATAAAGAATTGAGCTTAATGCATGTTTTGGTTATGTTAGTTTGATTGACAAATTTATTAATATTAATCAAAAGATAGTAATTCTATGGATTGGGAAATGAAGTGAAATTTATCTCAAGTAGATTCATGACTTGGGAAACAATTGAATTTCACTTTATATTCCTTTATGATGCCAAGATGATAATTAATTGAGAGAATTGCTAGTTGGTTCATTATCATGTTTTCTAGGATAATTGTCTAAATTGCATATTCCTACATCTTTGAATTGTATATATTCCTTTATTTTTCTTTTTCTTATTTTCTCACTTTATTTGGATTGGTTAATCAATGAATGAAAAGTGATTAGTGTATACTTATTCTTTTGAGGATCGATGCTCTTTAATTCCTTTTACTATACTTGCGATAAGTATACTTGCACGTATGCGTATTTTGGGATTAATGTTTTAATTAAAACTTGACTAAGAGATAGATTTAAATTTGATGATTTTTATATATCCAAAATTTACATATCAACTTTTCAATTTTCTTCAAAGCAAAAATGATTAAATCTTTTCATTTGATTTTTCAAGATACCATGGTTAAAATTAAAGTTATCATTAATGGCATTAAGATGCTACTTAATTATCCCTTCCATTAATGCTAGAAAAGGGTCACTGGAATTGAATAAATAAAGTTAACTTTAAAATTCCTCTCAACTCTACTCAAATATGTCATATTGATGATATATACAATGCGAATTCTTACACCTAAATTATGGTGTAGAAAGCTGCTATTTAGAAAATGGATATGCAAGCGACAATATAATTTCTTGCTAAACTAAAGGTTTTGACACATGTTCATCACTTGAACCTGGTAATGAATTAACTCATTCAGAAATGGCCATATTTTGCTTTGGTTGTTAACTTTCATGCTACAAAAGAACAATTATTTTGCTTTATTGTCCATAATAGACATGGGTGGCATTGAGATAATAATAAAGGTAAATAAATTTGAAAGAATATTTTGAACATTTGTTTCATTGGTATCAGCATTTTTCAGTATGATTTTATCTGAAATTACTTCATCCAACCAAAAATTTGTCCAATTGTCTGTTATATTAGGTAGTCTAGCCTGTTTACTTAATTTAGCTAATCAACAAATGAATATTGTGGCTTGGAACCTATTGAATTGTGGTCCTACAATACTAGACAAATTAAATAAAATAGGACATGTCTTCTTATCGCTTTGAATGTGCAATGTAAGATAGTGCCTTTTCTAGGATGTCATCATACTAGAACTTTAATAAGCAGAAAAATAGAATTTTGTTCTGTTTCAATATGGCAAATAGATGTACTTGAGAACTGATGTTATTGTAAATTGTAAGCAAATAAAAATGCAAAGTTAGATTGTGATTCAAGGTTCCAAAAATTAGGATTTAGGAGAGTATTAACAAGCAAAAAAACATCTTAGTCTCATATAGAGGATTAAAGACCTAAAAACCTATATGCCGTGTATTATGCAAACGGCAAAGTATGAAAAATAGCACATTTGTACATAGGTTAAAATTGACAATAGGAATCTAATTAAATTTCCAAACCTAATTATGCATATGTAATCATTAATCAAATAATTTCCCTATCTTCATAAACTAACCCAGCCTGCTAAACATCAAATTCTTGTAACACAGCATTTCAAACTACTTACCAAATGGAGAAGGCAATGGCGGCCACGGCTCGCACTATTCTCCACAGGAATAAGCACAAGGTGGACTGTTGACTTTTGATGAAACAGAGAAGAGGTGAGGAGCTGAAGATCCCAGAGAAGGCAATACAGACTCAAACAACAATACTATAATGGAGGGAGGTAAAAAAGATTGGAAGACATATGGTGACTTAGGGGGTGTAGTGAGAGGGGAATTACTAGCTGGGAGTCAAAATGTTAGGGAAGAAGATGAAGATGAATGAAGAATACTAAGTGTTATATTTAGTCTTTAATTTTGCTACAGAATTCTGCCGTCGCTAATCTCTCTTAGAGCGACGACAAAAATTCAAAATTACGATATATAACCGTAGCTAAACCATCACTAATCCACTAAATGAAAAAAAATAATCAATGTAGCAATACCGTAGCAATTAGAGAGGGATTAGCTACAACCTTTTCATATTATATTATCTTTTTGACAAAAATATAATACACATAATATTAAAAATAATATTTATTGCTTTTAAAATATATTTTATGAGTAAAAACTATTCGAGTTGCCTAGAATAATAAATAAACTATATATAGTATGTATGTGTATACATATAATATATACACTATACAAGTATTATAAAATTAGTTATCGTATATTATACTTTATTGTATATAATATAGTATACATTATATAGTATAATTAATTATATATATATATATATATTAGTGTATAATACGTATCTAAAGTAATTATAAGTATAGTATAGATATGTTTTATCTCATATATATATATATATATATATATATATATGCATATATTAGTGTGTATTTAAATACACACACACATATTAGTGTGTATTTCAATATACACATATAGCTTTATAGATATGTATGTACTAATATATATGTGTATATATACATTAGTATATAAAAGAATATGTATATATATATTACTATTAATATATACTAATGTATACTAAGTTGTTAGTGTGTATATATATAATAGTATATATTAGAATATATATTACTATTAATATATACTAATAAATACTAAGATATTTGTGTGTGTGTGTATATACGCTAATATACATATAAATTAGTATACATATATACTGATATCTTAGTATATATTAATGGTAATAGGTATATATATATATATATATATATATATATATATATATATAAAGCTATTAGTGTATATGAGTGTCTATGAATGGATATGTGTATATGTTAGTGTATACATATCTAATTTTGTAATATTAGTATTATTAATATATATTATATATATATTAATATATAACTAATATATGTACTAATATTATTATATTACTAACATATAGTAATATGTATATGTATGTATTATAATATATAAATCTTAGTATATATTAGTGTTAGTATATATATATATATATATATATATATATATATATAATATTATAATAATCATATATTCTACCTATATACATATAATAAATTTAATAGTGTAAATTTGTGGCATATATGACATAAAAATCACAAACTATAACTATACACATATCCACATATAAATGAATTTAAACTTTGAACTATTTGTTTCAATTGTTTAGCGACGGATTTGTGAGGGCCTTGGGTACCATCTCTAATTAGTGATGGCCTAGCGACGGTTCAACAACAACTAAGGGTATCATAGCTATACCGTCACTATGTAGCGACCATACCCTAGTATACGTAGCTACTTCCTTGGTTATTAGAGAGGGTTTTGCTATGGTTATTTAATCTAATATTCCAAATATTTTTTTGAAAAATCATTTATGGTCGTAGCTAAACCCTCGCTAATTAGCAAGGGCTTAGCTATGATGAGATGCCAATAAATTCTTTTTCACAAAAAAATTATGGTCGTAGCTAAACCCTCGCTACTTAGCTACAGTTTAGCTACCACCTCTATATCCTAATATTAAAAAATATTTTTTTGGAGAAAAATTCTCGGCCATAGCTAAGCCCTCGCGAATTAGTGAGGGCCTAGCTACAATGCTTGAGTTTAAAATTCTAATAAATTATTTTTGATAAAAAAGTTTATGGTCATAGCTAAGCTCTCGCTAATTAGTGAGAGTTTAGCTATGACCGATATATCCTAATGTTCCAAAATATTTTTTTAGAGAAAATTTTGTGACCATAGATAAACCCTCACTAATTTGGAAGGGATTAGCTACGGCCATTTTATCCCAAAATTTAAAAAAAAATTTGAAAAAAAAATTTATAGTCATATCTAAGCCCTCGTTAATCTATCACTATTGTTAGGGTTTAGTTGTGCTTGGTCAACTCCTCGGCAAATTGTCCCTCTCCTTACTTTCCCTCACAAAGCTCTCGCTAGATAGCGATGACATTTTTGCCATCGCTAATACTTGTTTTCTTATAGTGAAACTTTTCCATTTGAGGATAGGTCAGGGTAAGGATAATTTTGTTTTCAGTGGATTGTGGATGGAGATTCCCCCATTTCCCTACGGGAGAGGTAGGCTAAGGGCTCGTTTGATAAAATTTAAATCTGAATATTGAACTCTAAATATTTAAGTACTAAATTCTAAAAACTGAAGTTTGAAGTTTGAAGACTGGATTATGAAATCAAAAGTATGAATTAATTATAATTTATTTTTATACTCTATTTTATAACAATTTAGATTACATATAAATAAATATTAATAATTAAATAAGTATTTAACATATTCAAATTTCAGATTTAATTAGCTTTCAATTCACTTAAAACTTCTAATAATATTTCGTTATGTCTTAATCAAGTAAGTGATAGTAAAAATCTGTCATGAGATTTACTTAATTAATTAAGTACTAATATTATATGTTATCGGACACACTTAAAAAAATAAGTATTTAATTGGGTTACCAAAAGATTCTAAGAATGTAATAGGGTATGGGGAGGTGGGGGCAAAATAGATATATATTTCCATTCCTTAGCCAACAACCACCTCCGGTTACTATCCCTAATCGTTAATAAAAGTGCTTAATCCAAAATGGCACTTTGTTATGAATATCAAGAATATCAAGCATGTTATCTGATATGGGACTTTTAAACTCTCCCTATATGGCATTAATTTGGCTTGAAACTAGTTCTTTTTTGGAGGAAAAATCTAAACTAGGATTAGGTAATATCATGAGAGTGCAGCTAAAGTGATAACATGAGAAGTTTCTGAAGGATTAAAAATGGAAAATATAAAAAAAAAGCAATGAATTTTTTTTAAATTTTTCGAGCTATATTTAAGAGAGAGTACTTACTTTTCTTTATTGATCATGGATTAACCAACAAGGGGCCGGGTTGCACTGGAACTTGCGTTGGAAGGGAAGAAGGAGGTACCTGCGGTTCGACCAGTATTCTCGCCACTTTTCTACTCCTACGCATCAAGCGTCTTCAAGATGCTTCTCTTCGTCTTCTGGAGTATGACTCTACCTTGCTCATGGGTTAGCTTGGTGAAAGTTCCTTTTTTGAATAATCAAGATACTCTCTTTCTAGAGGGGAGGAAGAGAAGAAATATCCACAAGAGGTAAAGGGAGAGGCGGCACTCTTGAGAGAGGAGAACAGATAACAACCAACATTATTTTTTTCTCCCTCTATTGCACTCTTGATTTTGGCTAGCCTTAAGGCTTGATTAAACTCTAATGGCCGAAAACATTAAGCCCTAATGGGCTTAGTGCTGTGCTCCAAAACCAATCCAAGATTGGCCCAATGTTCTTAATTAATTAATTATCTTTTCTGAGTTTCATTAAATACCCAAGACTAATTAATTAATTCTAATTGGACTCTTAATATATGTCAACATGCATAATTCCAATTAATTAATTTATTCCAACTCAATTCTCTTAGTTAATTAATTATCTTTTCTGGGCCTTATAAAAACCTAAAGTTAATTAATTAACTTTAATTGGACTCTTAGAATAAATTTTATTCTCTTCAACATAATTATTTATTAAGCCCAAGTTGTATCAAAACAACACGAAAGTAATTTGAGCTAGGGATGGCAACGGGTTGAGGGCGGGGCCCCGCCCCCGTGTAGCCCCAGTCCCCCAGTCCCCGGCCTATCCCCGACTCGGGGAGGGGCGGGGATCCCCGCCCCCGGTCCATCGGGGACAAAATAATCCCTAATCCTAGCCTGACGGGGAAGTGGGGCCCAGTTTCAGCCCAGTGGGGAAGCGGGGGCCCGGTTTCAGCCTAACAGCCCAACAACAAATTTAAAAATTCTAAACACCATATTCCCTAAATAAAACACATGTCAAGCCAAATTTAATAATCCATGTAAATAAATAATTCCTAGCCTCATAGAAATAAAAGACCATGACATGCTATTTTCTGCTATAAATTTAGAAACAGATTATATTGAAAAAATGAAATAAAATCACAGATTTCATGACTCAAATTTCAGCTCAAATAGGAACTTCCACCATTGCACCTTATTACCTTCCCCAAGAAGGGAAAAAAAAAAAAAAGGAACAATCAAGATTAACAAATCCCAGAACTCAAAACTCGCGAATTCCTATACACCACCATTTTCAGTGCATTGACACCTCCTCCACCAAATCCGTCCAAGCAGTATCATCTCCATCAGTAGAAACTCATTTTCCCCACTAAATAAATGACCAAGTAGATCTAAATTTGATTTCCCAGTCCTCATTCACTGGTAACTAGTAAGTGTAGTTCTTTAGAGAAAGAGCAACATTCATTTTTAGAGGATCCATGACCATCGAACACTCTATACTTCTATGGAAACTTAGCTTAACCAAATGGCCTAATACATAAGCTCTGGCTCGAACTTCAAAGTTCAACGTAAGCGGCACAGGTGCAGTCGGTTTGCCATCCTTACTGCCCAAGTTCCAGCCCCTTCCGTATAACGGGATGTTATTCCCTCTCAGCGTTACTGTAACAGTCCTCTGGCTCCTCCTCTCATAAATGTGCTATGAGGACTTTACAATATAGCTTGAGTGTCACTTTCATCTTGACCAAAAAAAAAAAAAAAAAAAACCCAGCAGGTATGATTGTGTAGCAGCATTGTTCTTGAATCTTGAAGGTGTTCTTATGAGGTTAAATCTCCAAAATTTTAGAGTTGATAGCTTAAACATAGCACTAGAAGGGAAAAGAACCCAAATGCACTACGTAAGAAGAATTAACAGGAACAAAATTACACCATACATCAATTATAGTATGCAAGAGTAATGCTCAATCAGCATTTCTACACCACATCCTAGCAGTTAGTACACATTCCTAGTGTTAAAAAAAAAAAAAAAAAAAGACCACAATGCGATACTGTCACCATAATTTTCTTTTACTTCACAAATTCAACCTGAAAAAGACCATAAAAACACATATTTTCTTTAAGGCAACACAGAAAACAAACACACTAAGTTGGGACCAGCGGCCAAGAGTAGCTTAGACACAGCATAACATCTAGAAAATGCAGTTAATAGAGACATCCAGAACAAAAAACAGAAAACAAAAAACAGAGATGCAGCTTAGACACAGTAAGCAAACACATCCAGAATAGAAAACAGAGAAGGCATAGTAGAGATGGAGAACTTGAGATGGAGGACTAGGCTCAAAGCTTGAGGGCGGCGGTGCGTGATAAGAGTCTAACAGAAGAGAATAACTAGAAGAGGGCGGTAGTGGCTACTGGCGTGGGGATAACAGAAGAGGAAGATAGGTATTAGGTAGGGTTGAATAATGGGTAGAATATTTTATGTTGTTTTATATTTTAAAAGTATTTTTTAAATTATTTGAGCTAATATAAAATTAACTTATATAAAGTTCTGTTATTTATTTATTTTTTATTTTAAGCTAACATAAATAAAATATAACTTATATTATTAAATTATTAAATTCTATTACTTATTTTATTTTTTATTCATCAATTTAATAATGTCTTTATTATTAAATTAATGAACACACTACATTAAAATATATTTATATTGTGATTCCGTTTTATTTTTTTGTGATATTTGCAAGATAAGGGTAATTAATTATTTCTATTCATGTTTACCTAGTGATTTGCAAAACAAAATAGTTCAAATCCTAGATCATATCCTTCAAAAAAAAAAAAAAGGAAAAAAACATTTAGACTATGTTTAGATTTAAATCTAAAATTTAAATATATAAATTTAAAATTTGTAATAAAACAAGTAATTACTCTAAATATCCACAATTTAGTTAATTATTATTATTAATTAATTGTCGTGTTTAATTTTTTTTTAAATCAAAACAAATAATGTCTAAAAATGAGAGATGTGTGCAAATCAATTAATTAACTCCATATGTAATGAAATTTAGCAAAGAAATCAATTAGAAGAGAGATTAATATGACCCTCAAGCAAACGAAATGCTACATATCTATGTAATATCAATTTAAACTCTCAATTTGGCAAAAAAAAATTACTGAATTGGTACATTATAAATCTTAATATTTCAATACTTAATTTATAATTTACAAAAAATATTGTGATTACTAAATTGTACTTAATTTATAATTTTATGAATAAACTTGTCTAAAGTACTCTTAGTCAAATTATTTAAAAATTTTTAAAAATATAATATTTAGAATATTAGAGAAATAAGAATAAATAAAATACACACACACACACACACACACACACACACACACACACTTATTAGCATAAATATAAATACTTTAAAATCAATTATTTTATACACACACATACTTATTATTTATGTATATTATTTTTTACATACTAATTATATGTACTCATATGTTGTGAGATACACACACACACACACACACACACACACACACACAGACTTACTTTTGGGGATTAAAATCAAAAAGAAGAAAAAATAAAATTACTAGAACAGTTATCAAGTGTAATAATACATAATATATATATATATATATATATATATATATATATACACACACACACACACACATTATATATTTTGATACTTAATATATATAATATAACATATATAAAAATGTTTTATACATATGATACATTTAAAAATATAAGTGTTTTTAATATTTACTTACTTATAATCCTAGATAAATGCATGATTTGAATTTGATCATTATTCCTTCTTACTAAGTATCTGAACCACGAATTGTCTTTTTATCACTTATTAATTAATCAAATAGATGAATATCTTTTGAAATACCTGTTTAAGGAACAATCAATCTCCTCTTTCATTCACAATCGATTAACTTCCCCTGTGTCTATTAAATAATAATATTATTAGATCTTTTTTGGGAGATTTAAAAAAATAAAGATATTTATAGAGCTTCTAATTTCTATATATACTAAATTAAAGTATTTTACTACTTTATTTTTATTTTCTTTAGTATCATCTTTATTAGTTCTATCCCCTATTTTCCTTCTGATAAATCGAAAACTCGTGTGAAAAAGAACAAGAGATAATTTCTTTATTTTTAAATTGAAAAGAAATAAGTGGCTAGAAATGAAAGTCTTTTTTCGCATAAATTCACTATTACACTGTTACAACAAAAATATAGCATGCAAAATTTTTTACTTATCTACTTAATTACTAATTATATAATATATATATTATACTATATATAGTATACATTATATATATAGTGTGTATATATACATTATATATTACAATATTAATATTTATACAAACATTAGATATATAATTATACACACACACATACACACACACACACACACACTAGATATATAATTCCAAACTATATATACTATGCGGGCTATTCGGGGATGGGCGGGCCGGGGATCATGCGATCCCCGTCCTCGACCCGGCCTCGCTTAAATCGGGGAATCCCCGATCCCGTCAAGCTGGGTCGGGCCGGGCCCCCGCTTTATTCCGGGAATTGCCATCCCTAATTTGAGCTACTCCAAGTACCAAAAGACATATTATTCATGGCAACTAAAATGACCATAATGCCCTTACTATTAAATAGTTACATTTTACCGTTTTAAATATTTTCATTTATCACTATATGAAAATGTTGGCCCCAAGAATAATATTGCTAAAGCAATATCTCCGACCTACAGGTGAAATAACGGAAATACCCTCTATGTAACACACATCAATGAGACAGGGCAAATGTACTAACACCCATCTCAAAGACATTTACCATCCTTAGATCTCTAGTTTGATAATCTATGACTCACTCGAATGCACTTGCTTATTATTGGAAGCTACTCAAAAGAACACATTCTAGAGTTACCTTCTCAGGACCCTAGATCATTAGATTATCTCGGACAATTACAAATGGGTGATTTAACTTCACTAAGTGAAGTATAGAAACTCTGTTGCATGAGTCCATCTTAATTAATTAGAGTAATACACTAAATATACAAGGATATTGATCTCACAAAAGAAATCTCACCCAACATATATTAAAGCATAATACCCTAGCTTCGCCAAACCACCAACTCATTTTCAAGGACAAAGGTATCCGTCCACACTATAGCAATAATAGTCCGATCTCTATAATCATAGTATTTTATAAGAGACTACTACTACATGTCCAGTTCTACGTATTCGAAATATGCTTATGCCAGTGATGTGAGTGAACTATTCACTTATTTAAGGTAAACCATTCCTCATTAGAACTCAAGGCATAATAGTCTTATCTTGATGAAATGCCCAATTCCATCAAACGACTAAGAACTCAATTTTACTTGTATGATAAGTACCCATGGTCTATACCTTATTATGAAGAACAACCAAATGTATAAACAATTTCTTGTCATACTTGGACCTTAAATGTGTAATAATATAAGAAACCAACTAAATTGAATGAATAAATATTTTTATTGCAATATATTTACATAAAATATATAGTCTTTGAGAGTATACTTTCCAACTGTTTTCTTATGCAAGTTCTATCTTCAATTCCTATTCCCTATTGAGATGATAAATATGTTAGGAAAATTATTTGTGCATTTAAAAAAGCTAGAAGAAAGAATAAAATTTTGACCAAGTTCAAGCTTAATGCAATAAATTAAATGACAAGCTAGAAATAGGTTTTCCTTCTCCGATTGCATGCTATGAATTTAAAAATTTAGAGCTTTGTGCCTTCTAGAATTACTCTATTAAAGGATTGATCACAAGAAAACCTAAATCCCTCCAAGATATACATTATTTTTTGTATTCTTTGGTAAGATAGCCTGATAGAGTCTTTTGAGATGGTAGCATGAACCTCTTCTCTCTATTAGGTCTTGAACTACAAATTTATTGCTGGTCTGTTCTTCAGTCTAAGCTATATGGACCTTTAGTTTATAAATTTCTATGGGAGTCATTTTCTGATATGATCTTAGAGTTAATTTTCTATTGAATTTCGTGGCTAACTATAGGGCAAAATGCAAGACCCATTGAAGAACTCTAAACATAGCATTTTATGAAGAAATGAGATACCCAATTCAAATACTAGGACCCTAAGCTAAAATAAAGAATTTAGAACTCTAGAAATGAGAATTAAGTCTACTAATTTACACCCAAGAACCCTTGATTCAACAAGGAACCAAGAACACTTGATGAAGATGAAGTAGGCAACTAAAGATAACCTCTACTCTAAACCTTTAGATTAATAAGAACCTAAGATTCTATTTTGATAGGTTAGTTTGATCTATCCGTAAGAGTTATTGGCTCAAATCTAAGATAAGGAATGGAATTCTAAGATTGGCCTTGGCCTTCATAAAAGAACCCTTAAAGAACTCTCTCAAGAGTGTCTTTTGATTTCAATAACAATATCCAAGTTACATTTCAAATGTTATAATGCCATATATATAGGCGTCTAAACCTAACTAAAGTGAGATGAAATTTCAGACATTCAAGCCTTTAAATGGTATAAAATATCCCTATTACATAATAAAAATTGCAGAAATTAATTTAGTGACTAAAATAAAATAAAGTAAGAAAATTCAGCAAAACAGGGAAAGCCCCGAAGTGACCTGGCACCAGATACACTAGTGCACCTAGCACCAAGTGTGTTCTGGAATGGAACAACTCCTCCAGAGTGGACTTGGCACTAGGTGTACTAGTGTACCTGGTGCCAGGTGTGTCCTAGTTCCACACAGCTAGCTTTTTCTTATCTATTCAGCCCCTCTTGTGTTCATTTGGCCCTCCACACAAATTGTTGTGCAAATGAAGCTTTCTTGGGCTTTTTCTTTGGCATCCATCTCTTCATACTCTTCATGTTCTTTGGCTTGTTGAATTGTTTTGCTTGAATCCTCATTTGTAAGCCTCCATGTCTTACATTCTTCCAAGGTGCCATGAAGTGTGGCTTATAGTTTCATCCCCATTTTTTAGCTTTACCATATTGCTTGGATGGATTCCTATCATTTCCCCTTTTTTGGGCGAATTTGTCTTCAAATGAGCACCTACATAAGATTTCAAACAAGAATGCCTTTGTGAAGATGAAAATACAAGTTTATGCTTTCCCACATAAAATGAATTTTTCCCCTCATCTTCACTGTTCTTCTTCGTAGCCTCTCCCTCTTTGTTGTCATTTTTCAAACACAAAAGAGTCACTCTCATTTTATCTCCTTCTTCTCTCATTTTTTCACTCTCCACCTTTGCTCCCTCTTTTTTTTGGAGGTCTCCATTTGAACTCTTTCTTTTCCCTCGTCATTTTTCCTCTCATTCTCTTCCTTTGGAAGGTCTCCTACTACACTCTTCTTTTTCTTGTTGTCCCTCATTTTTCTTTGCACTTCTCTCACCTCACTTGGGGATAGGGTAGAAGAGTATATAGCTTACTTCCCTTAATAACCGAGTATGAATTTCTCTTTCCATCATAAAACACTCTCCTATCAAATTGCCATGGCCTTCCCAAAATTAAGGGGCTAGCTTGTATAGGGACTACATCACAAACAGTCTCATCTCGATACTTCCCCATTTCAATTGTTAAAGTAATGTTTATTCACCCTCAACTTCCCACTATCATGAAACCATTGCAATCTATAGTGATTGGGGTGTTTCATCATATATAGACCCAATTCTTCCACAAGACTAGCACTCACAACATTGGTAAAGCTCCCTCCATCAATGATAGCAACACATGGCTTTTAGTTAATAAGGCAATGGGAGTAGAAAATGTTGTTTCTTTGTACGTAGGCTCTTCTTCACTTTATCATCACAAACATCTCCTACAACACAAGTCCCCATTTGCTTAATTGCAACTCCGGCTAATAAGTAAAAATGTGGCACAATCATTCCTTCATCACTAGAATTATCATCACCATTGTGCTCCTCATATCTTTTCTCTTCTCCATAATCCTCCTCTCCACTAGTTATCTCTTCTTGGGTATTGATAAACATCAATTTCTTGGTTGGACACTCAAATGAAGTGTGCCCATAGCCTAAGTATTTGAAGCATTTGATGTCCCTAATCCTTGGAGGTCTCTCAATACCTTTCCCCTTATCCTTGGCCCATTCCTATCTAGGCTTGTAGGGCTCTCTTGGTGGTCTTGATAGTTTGGGTTGCTCTTCCCTCTCTTTAGGTTGGTAGTTGAAAATATGATTAGTATAGATAGTTTCTTTGGAGTGTGACTTTCTTTTGAGTTGTCTCTCAATTTTAATAGCCATATGCACTATCTCCTTCAAAGTCTCATAATAATGTAATTCAACTACATTTTCTATGTCCATATTCAACCCACTCAAAAATCTTGCTTTTGTAGCCCTCACACCCTCAACAATGTTGGCCCGCATCAAGTTCACCTCCAACTCTTTATGAAAATCCTCTACACTTACTACTTAGTCCCACCATGCTAAAGCATACTCAAGAAAACTTGAAATGGTCAATTTAACCTTGGTCCGCTCACTATACTCATGGCACTCAAACAAAATCTCTATCCTCCTTTCCCATTTAATATAAGCTTCCAGGTTACTTTTTCCTTAGTAAGGGGGTACTTTCATTTTGATGTGCCTTAACTCTCTATCTCCCTCATCTTTGTCTCGCCTTCTCACTCTAATCCCATTTCTCTAATTTTGTCCTCCATAATCCTCCTCGTGGACTCCTTCATCCCATTTTTTCACTCTTTCAAACATTCTCTCAAGCCCCCTCACATTTTGTTCATCATACCTTCCATGCATTCTACCTCTTCCTCCTCTCAACCCTTACTTACCTCCCCTCAATGGTATAGGTGGATGACTTCCTACAGAATGCTCATCCCAATTCTCTCCTTGCTCATACAATGGGGTTGTGACATTATTTTTCTCTCTCATCCTAGGACTATCTTATTCTTTATAACCCCTTCTTTGTGCAATGGATGAGGCTTGGCCTTGGTTGGTTTGCAATTCAGTGATATCTCTTGTAACACCCCGCTACGTAGGCCCGCTAGGGCCGGGGGTGTCGCCCCGTCCAAAGGATAAAGGGTCTTTATAATTAGGTCACACAATTAAAATAGCAAAATAAAAATGATATTTTAACTTCAAATTTATTACAACCCAAGAATAAACCCAAGAATACAAAAAAAAAAAAAAATCCATAATAAAATTTATCCACTCTCATCTCCCCAAAGCATTACACAAAATAAATTATCAGAAAATCTACCAAAGCAGGTAATATCTAGCTACTCATCCTCACAGCAGAATTGACCTGAAATCATGGTAAAAAGGTGATGAGACAGAAATCTCAATAAGTCCATGTGTGCTTTGGGTGTTCAGTGAAAACAGTTCGTGGATGTAAAGTGTGAAAACTTTATAAGAGAAATATTGGCAAGCCAAATGTAGAGTGCATGGACACTCATTTCTGTAAGGCAATTGAGGATTGACTCCTTTTTTATTTCAATCAAACAAATTATTTGAAAATCCATAAGCAGATTTATTCAAACTCAAAACTCTTTCTAAAACTAATTTTGACAAAGACTTTGGAGACCCTTAATTGCCATTTTCATGTGGAACTATAGTTTGTTCATTTTCCCAAGTGGGTTATGTTATGTTCAGTACTCAATAAGGGTGGACTACTAGGACTAGTCTTTGAAGGGTTAGGGTGAGTCTCTCAGTAGGTGGCCACCTCTGAGGGGTGAGTCCTTCTCGGATAAGATGTCAGTCCAGTAGGTCGTGCCGGTCCGAGCTAGCAGTTGTTTATTTTTCAGTCAAGTGACTGTGTTTTGCTGGAATAGACACCCGGTTGTTGTTTGGGTATAGAGAAGGAGGAGTATTTTGCCCGGTAGGCCTATCACCTATCTTTTGTCAGTCTGCACAAAATGTGGCATTCTGACCGGTTATGGGGCCTAACGTGTGGTAACCTATGATCATTTCTTTTAAGTGGTTGATTTTATTGATTATGTATGGTTGAAAAAGCCAAAGCACCATTCTTGCTTTTGACTAATGTTTATTACTTGCCAGTATTTCTCTTATAAACGTTTTATACCTTGCATTCACGAACTATTTCCACTGGACACTCAAAGCACAATGGACTTACTGAGATTTCTGTCTCATCACCTTTTTACCATGATTTCAGGTCGATCCTACTGTGGGGATGAGTAGCTAGTGTTATCTTCCTTGGAAGAGAATGTTGTAATTTATTTTTATGTGTTGCTTTGGGGAGTTGAGAGTGGATAATTTTACTTTTGGATTTGTTTTGGGAATTTGCAGATTTATTCTTGGGATGTAATAAATTGTAAGTTAAAGTATTATTTTTATTTCGCTATTTTATTTATGTGACCTAGTTATAAAGACCTCTTGTTCTTTGGATGGAGCGATATCCCTGGCCTTGGCGGGCTTAGGTAGCGGTGTGAAACCCCACCTAAAACCAACCCTAGAGTAAAGGGGGTCGGGAATGCATATCATATTATTTTGCATGAATATATATGTTTTTGAATGATTTTATATGCTTTAGAATCGTGGATTATAGATTTAAATGCTTAGTTATGCCTATTGAGTAGGAGGGGTAAAATGGTAATTTTGCTTGAGGTCAAAATAGGAAGAAAGCTTGAGGATTAAATAGGAAGAAAATGTGGGTGAGAAAATAACAACAAGAGTTGTTGTGGTTTAGTGGTTAGAGCTTGGTGAATTAATTTCTAAGGTCATGAGTTCAAATCCCATCATTTAAGCTTTTGTCATGATTATCTTAACTAAGTTTGAATTTTTGTTTTCTTGCATTTCATGGAAATAGGAATGTTGTCTTAGGGGAGACATGAAGAGAATGTCTTAATCTTATCCTCATGTCCTAAAAAGAATTCTAGAGGAATTCTTGTCCTTTTTATTACCACTAGCTTGTCCTAACATCTTTATAATTCAAAACCATTAAATCCTTTCTTTTAAATTCCAAAAAAATTCTGTGATAACTCCTCCACCTTGAATTTCGAAAATTAGCTTTGGAGGTTGGGAAGTTGGCCGAAAGTAGGAGGAGAAATAGGAAGGGTTTCCAAGAGAAAATCAATCACCATGATAGCACCTTCAAACTCACCTTCATGTTGTTCATATCCTAGTGAAGGAAAATCTTGAAATTTTCCAGATTTTTTGCAGACTACTTCTTTAAAAATTCAGCCAATAAACCCATTCATTTGCTGCCAAGAAAATGGTCATTTCATGTGGCTTGGAAGCTGGAAAAACTGTGCAATTTTTGAACTGCACAAAACAGCACCAAACCAGAAAAAATTCTGGGCATTTCGCCACTTCCAATCAAGGAAATGAAGCTGTTTTTAGTTCATCTTCAAGCTAGCAAAACTTCCCTGTATTTGTCCAGAAATAAGGCTGAAAAACCATCCTTGGAAGACCCTCAAACACCCCAAAAGAACCTCTGAAAATCGAGCCAAGTGAGTGCAAAAATTCTGCACAAAAAAATCTGCAATCTTCGAAACTAAGAACAACCATGAAACCAGATTTTATTTTTTCAGCTTTGCTCCCTTCTAGCCTAGGCCAAAAATCACCTTCAACCTCTATAAAATTGAACCTTGCTCAGCTGTAGACTGAACACCATTAACCCCACACTTACCTTGAGCATATGGACTCCATAGCCACACCACAAAACACTCCTAAGATCACTCCATTCAAACTTTTTTTGAACTTAAAATAATTTCAGCATTTTACTCCATTAAAATCACTCTTGTGGTAGGCAAATAAACCAGAATTTCCTCTGCCATTTAAGAGTGAATTTCAGCCAGCCTTGGAGCAACATTAACCTTCAATCAATTCAGCAAAACCACCATGTTCAGCCAGCACCATTGAAGACCATAGAAACCTCTCTTGATCAAAACACCATAGCAAACCTCTTACCTTAAACATCTCCGCCATTTCCTCCATTTAAATTTCAAAAAAATCTGATCATTCTCTCTCCTTCTTGCTGAAAACCGAAACCCTCATTCACTCCATACCATTCGGCCAGCCCTCTACCAAAATTCGTGCAGCACTTCATCCCAATTCTCTCCATTTTCACCTAGAACACCAAGAACACACACTAACCTTCTTTAAGCCTAACCCTACTCTAAACACCTCCAATCACTCTCAAATACTCCAAATCACTTCCATTTAATCTCTAAACTTCATTTCTGGTATTTATAACACAAAATCTCGCAAACAAGAATTTTCGAACGGATCAAAATTAGCTTTTCTTTGAAGGTCTCAAGAACATCAACAAGGTAAGTCAAGAACAACCTTCTTGATCATCTTCTTCCATTCGATTGTACTGTTCTAATGCTCTCTCTCTCTCTCTCTCTCTCTCTCTCTCTCTCTCTCTCCCAACCGAAATGGTTGATCAACCATCAACCATGGCCGTTTTCCCGTTGGATCATTCAAGGCTCTCAATCGCATGGACCTTCTTAATTCTTCATCGAAGTGTTCATCAAATCAAGTATTTTCCTTTAATCCTTCTTTTAATTCAGTATTCATGTCTCTTAGATATTGATAGGAAGAATGAAATATGGATAAGGGATTGAGTATATGCATGTGGATTAAGGGGACGGAGTTAGGACATGATGATTGTTGTATATGACTAGGATGTATGTGTTTTCCTTTTGAATCAATGTATGTTCTTCGTGCTTAATGAAATTTTATGGATGTTTGAAGCATGTTAGAGACCATGACACCAAAGGTGATTAGGCTTTTATGTTCTTATTTTTCCATGGAAACCATGATTGATGATTATGCTTAGTAGGATTTTGGCCATGTGATGGTATGAGATAGTTCAAGTGTATGTTCATGAATCCTTTCTAGCAATAGAAAAATCATGGTGAAAAAGTATTTTCTTGTTAAGGCTAGATTATTTTTATTAACAAATTTTATTACCTTGAATAGAATACTACTATATTTTTCTCTATAAAATTCGAAACTCTAGGGAAATTTGGAGTGGTTTATTAATTAAAATATTAATATTTTCTTTATCAAGTAAATGAGATCTTTTATTAAAAATAATATACATAGTAATAAATCCTTTACAATAAATAAAATATTATTTATATTAAAATCTATTTGTTATTTATTAATTAAAATTTAAAATAATTCATTCATTATTAATTTTATTTATTACTAATTATTTATTATCTATTTAAAAATTAATTAAAGGTTATTTGTAATTAAATATTTATTTATAATAAAGCTATTTTCAAACCACCATTTATTAGTACTATTTAGGACTTAATATTCAAAGCTTAGTTTATTTAGTAAAAATAATACTCAAGAATTATTAATTGGGTCTATGATTTGTTAGCAATTATTTTAGAACCCCAAGTTATTTTAACTTATCAACTAAAACTTATTTTATAAAATTCTTTGTCACCTAGCCTTAAAGCTTAGGACATTAGGGTCATGGCTAGTCATGGTTGTAACTAGTTGAGCTAAGAAATTATTTATGTAAGGCAGGTATAGCTCGAATGTAACCTTATGTCTTGTGTTTACCCCAGGCGGGGTTAGGTCAGCCTTGGAAGACTTTTGAATTTGAGCAAGCAAAGGATCAGGTAAGCTCCTGCATAAAACTTGTTTATTGTAAAAGGTTACCATGGCAAGCTAAACACGAAGTATGTGAATACTGATTTGGTAAAGGCAATTAAGGACTGTTTCTTTTCTTGATTCGGTCAAACCAATTATTTGAAAATTTTCAAAGCAGTTTTACTCAAACACTGAACTATTTCTAAAATTGATTTTGGCATGGACTTTAGAAACCCTTAATTGCCATTTTCAAGTAAAGCTATGTTTTACCAAATTTCTCCCAAGTGGGACAATTATCGTTGAGTACTCAATAAGGGTAGGCTAGTAGTACTAGTTTTGAAGAGTAAGAGTGAGTCTTCTGGCAGGAGGCCACCTCCAGAAGATAAAACTCAACTTAGAGAAACGTCAGTACTACTTAGTCATGCCGGTCCGAGCTAGCGATTTTTATTTCAGTCAAGTGACTGTGTTTTGTCGGAATGGATACCCAGTTGTTGTTTGGGTATAGAGAAGGAGGAGTATCTTGCCCGGTAGGTCGATCACCTACCTTTTGTCAGTCTTCACAAAGTGTCGGCATTCTGACCGGTAGTGTGCACAAAGTGTGGCATACTGACCATCCGGTTATGGGGCCCAACGTGTGGTAACCCATAATCCTTTCTTTTGAGTGGTTGATCTTATAAATTATGTATGGCTGGAAAAGCCAAAAACACCACTCTTATTTTTTACTAATGTTTAATACTTGCCAATATTTCTCCTATAAAGTTTTCCCATTTTGCATCCATGAACTATTTTCACTGAACACTCAAAGCACACACGGACTTACTGAGATTTTTAACTCATCACCTTTTATGCCATGTTTTCAGGTCGATCCTACTGTGGAGATGAATAGCTAGATTTGTTGCCTATGCTTTGAAGACTTTATGTTATTTTTCTTGTGTGTTGTTTTGAGAGATGGCAGCGAACAATTTATTTTGGATTTGTTCATGTATTTTTGGGTTGTAACAAGTTCAATTTCAAGGTATTACTTTTATTTTCTTTTGTGTGACCTAGTTATAAAGATCCCTTGTCCTTTGGACGGGGTGACATCCCCGGCCCTGTCGGGCCTAGGTAGTGGGGTGTTACAAGCGGGGTGTTACAAATGGTATCAAAGACAGGTTTAGGCAAATATTGATAGTATATGTTCTATTTATTTATGTTTAAATCTTTATCTAGCCTATCTTGTTTAGGCTGTAGGATGGTTAGATAGCTTAGAACCGCGAGGAAATGGTGGCAATGGCACCTACCTAACCCTATTTACCCAGAGGACCTTCTAGTTCCCCAGCTTGCCCCTCAACCATATATCCCTATGGAGGATAGTAGTGATGATGAGGTCCAGATTCTTGAGCCACCCCCAATCTCGGTGATAGACATAAGCTCAGATAGTGATGATGAGGTGATAGCAGTGGAGCCTGTACCCCACCCTCCTAGTCCCGTAGTGGACTTAGCAGCAGATAGTGATGTCCCAGGGGAGATAGACTATGAGTCTCCACCTAGGCCTTCCTTCGTTCTCTCTTTTATTTCTCTTCCCCGCCGAGTCGAGCCCGAAGAGAGTTTTAAGCGCCCCGGGAAGGAGCCTATGGAGGGATTTGCCAGTGGGGTTGGGGTAGATTTTTCCAAGAATTCTGGGGGTTGGTTGTATGAGGCTGATGATGAGGGATCCGATGAGGATTAGAGGACTAGGAGTTGTTTTGATTCGAATGTTTATTTGTTTACCGCTTTCCGTGAATTTTTATATTAAGGAATTTTAATGCTATTTTCCATCAAATTTTTGAATTTATGCAAATAAGAGTACTTGGAGTACTCTAAGGGTTTAAAAAAATTTTTATACAATTATTTATACAAAAACTTGCATCCGATTTTCTTTTACTTAAACCTGAATGTGAATGCATGCTCAAAATGTTTTAAACATGAATGCATACATTCATTATCTAGGCATGGTTGAAAGTGGCACCCAAGCGCCATGTGGCCACATTAGGCAGAAGAGTTCTAGAGGCAGAACCTGTGGCACCGGAGGTTGAGACGGCTCAAATGCAATCACCCCACCGGGGAATTGAGAGTATGCCAGATTTGGAAATAGGGTCAGAAACACCTGTTGAAGTGATAATGGGGTAAGCTTTTGGCCAAGTTTAGAAAGTGTGAATTCTGGCTAGACAGTGTCATGTTTCTTGGTCATGTGGTGACCAAGGAGGGAATCAAGGTAGACCCAGCAAAGGTTGAAGCAGTGTTGGACTGGAAGCAACCGGGGAATATCACCAAGATTTGAAGTTTCTTGGGATTAGTTGATTACTACAGGAGGTTCATCAAAGGATTTTCGACACTCGCATCACCTATGACCCGACTGCTGAGAAAGGATGTTCTTTTTGTGTGGAGTGAGAAATGCGAGAAAAGTTTTCAAGAGCTGAAGCGAAGATTAATGACATCACAAGTACTAAGTTTGCCAGAGGGAGGGAAGCCATATGCGCTATATACCAACGCCTCAAAAGAAGGATTGGAAGAGGTATTGATGCAAAACAGGAAGGTGATCGCCTATACTTCTCAGAAGCTGAGATCGCATGAAGTCAACTATCCTACTCATGATTTGGAGCTGGCAGCTATCGTGTTCGCCCTAAAGAAATAGCGACACTACCTGTACGGAGCCGAATATGAGGTATTCACCGAACACAAGAGTCTGAAGTATATATTCACTCAGAAGGATCTAAATTTGAGGTAGTAAAGATGGATGGAATTCTTGGAAGAGTACCGTTGTCCGATCAACTACCATCCCGGGAAGGCCAACGTCGTGTCGTGCAGACGCCCTGAGCGGAAAAGTTGGAATGGATAGACTGAGAGTGCAGGAAATTCAAGTGGTTCAAGATGTGTTGGATAGAAGGGTGGAAGTGCCAGACAAAGGAATTATCGTCAGCAATCTGAGGTTGGTACTGGATTTAAGACAGGAAATCGTGGAAGCTCAGCGAAGCAACGCCGAGTTTCAGCTTTTCAAGGACAAGAAGCTCAAGCGGCCAGGCAGTGAATTTCGTCGAGACGAGGCGGGAGTTTTACATTTTATGGATCGATTGTGTGTACCCGGAGAGCAACAATTAAAGGATAGAATTTTGGAAGAGGCACACAAGAGCAAGTACGCCATTCATCCGGGGGAAGTTAAGATGTACTAAGACTTGAAGAGAGCCTATCGGTGGCCCGGACTGAAGCGGGATATGGTCAAGTATATCTCGACTTGTCTCACCTGCCAGAAAGTCTTGCAGCCATTGCTAGTACCGGAATGGAAATGGGAGGAGGTGACTATGGATTTCGTCATCGGACTTCCCATGTCAAAGATGCAAAAGGACGCCATATGGGTAGTTGTGGATCGACTAACCAAGTCAGCACATTCTATACCGGTAAATGTAAGGGATTCTATGGAGAAGCTGGCCCAGACTTATGTTCGAGAGATAGTCCAACTGCATGGAATGCCTTCAAGTATAGTGTCAGACCGAGACCCGAGGTTTACATCTCGTTTTTGGGGAAAGTTTCAGGAAGCAATGGGGTCGAGTCTGAAATTCAGTACGACGGCGCATCCACGGACTGATGAGCAATCAAAAAGGGTTATACAGATATTGGAAGATATGTTGAGAGCCTGTGTCTTGGACTTCGGGGACAAATGGATAGAGTGCATACCGTATGCAGAACTGTCATATAACAATAGCTATCAAGCTTCAATTGGGATGGCACCGTATGAGGCTTTGTATGGGCGCAAGTGTCAGGTATCACTGTATTGGAGTTGGTTAGAAGATGGTCACGTGAGCAGAACCGAGGAAGTTTGTGTCCAAGAAATGTTGGATAAGGTGAAATTGATCAGGGAAAGGTTGAAGGCGGCTCAGAGCCGACAAAAGAGCTATGCGAACAACTGGCGGTGAGAATTGGAGTTTCAAGTCGGGGACAACGTATTTTTGAGGTTGACGCCAAATAGGGGGATCTTGAAGCATCCGAAGGGGGGAAAATTGAATCCGAGGTACTTGGGGCTGTTCCCGATTAAGGAAAGGATTGGACCGGTAGCTTACCGATTGGACCTACCAGATGGGTTGACAGGAATTCATGATGTGTTCCATTTGTCACAATTGCAGAAGTACAATGCTGATCCTGGTCATGTTTTGAATGATGAGCCATTGGTATTGCAACCCGATTTGAGCTATGTGGAGAAGCTCGTGAAAATATTGGACTGCAGTATCAAGAGTCTTCAGAACAAGCAAATACCGATGGTTAAGGTTCAGTGGGAGCACCATGGCACGCAGGATGCCACATGGGAATCGGAAGACTAGGTTAAGCGGAAGTATCCTGATTTGAAATAGGGTATGCTTGAATTTCGGGACAAAATTCTTTTAAGGAGGGGAAGATGTGAAACCCCAGTCCGAACCAACCTTAGAGTGGAGGGGTTGTGATGCATATCATATTTTATTGCATGTTGAAATATATTTTTATATGATTTTATGTGCTTTGGATTAGTGTTTTATAGCCTCGAGAGCTTGATTATGCTTATTGGGTAAGAAGGGCAAAATGGTAATTTTTGCTTGAGGAGAAAATAGGGAGATAGCTTAAGGATTAAATAGGAAAAATATTTTCAGAGAGAAAATAAGAATAAAAGTTGTTATGGTGTGGTGGTTAGAACTTTGGAATTAAATATTAAGGTTTTGGGTTCAAATTCCATCATGGGAGCTTTAAAATGATTAAATTTTATTTTTGCTTGGGAAGTGGAATTTTGGGCCTTATGTGCTTTGGAATAGGGTAGAGATGTTGTCCTAAGAGAGACATGATAGGAGTATCCTAATCCTATTCTTTTGCCCTACACAAAATTCCTAAGGAGAATTTATTTCCTCTTGATCCTTAATTTTTCCAATTTCTCAATCCATTAGGATGTTCAATTTGTTTAAGCCAATTTTATTCTAGAAAAATTCTAGCAATGTGCTGTGGGCTTTAAAGGTTCAAAATGTCTTAGAGAAAGACATCTTATGGACCGAAACCATGGAAGAGGGGGAGGGATTTCAAGTGAATTAATTTCCCTGGTGAACTCTCTAAAACTTCACTCTAGCTAGGTTCATTTTCCTTCATGTATTGAACTGAAATTTTCTAGCTTCTTGTGTCTTCAAGGTGTTGAAATTCTTAGCCATTATTCCCTCCCAAATGCTGCTAGAAAATGGCCCTTTTGATAAGCTTGAAACCTGAATATTTCTGGCCATTTTCGGACTGCACAAAAGCTGTACAAAACCAGAAAAATCCTTGGGCAAAATCACAGCTTTGGAGGTCCGAAACCAAGCTGTTTTCTTTCAATTTTTGTTCAGCATCTTAGCCACATTTTTCCTCCATAAAGAAGGCTGGAAACCAGCCTTGAAAGACCTCTGAAATACCCTTCAAACTCCCTGCAACCTGGCTGGAAAATGGCAGCCAAAACTGCCCAGAAAAATTCCAGCAATAGCGAAAATCCTGTGCAGTAATTTTCCAGCTTTGTTTCCTAATTCAGCCCTGGCCGAAACTCCATCTTTCTTCTGCACAAACTACTCTTAAACAGCCATGATCAGAGCTCCATTGTCTTCCCCAAGCTCCTACATGAAATTCAAACATGGCTGCCCAAAAATCTCTCCAACAAATTTTTGCAATCATGCCTTGATTTAGATACCAAAATTCCAGCCATCATAATTTAGCAACTTTCCATAAAATATCCCTCAAACAACCCGACCTTCCCTTCACCATTATACTCCTTATTTTTGGCCACCCTTAGCCTACTTCAACCAGCTTTCATCCAGCCAAAACTCTGCACAGAAATTCGGCCATGGCAACTTCCCAAAAGCTCTCCAACAATCAAATATATTCTTGTAATATTTAGTTTCCAAATTTGCTTCCCAAAAATATTCTTCAAGGATTTCAACAATTAGCCTTTCCTTTTCCCTTCCAAACCAGAAAATCATCTTCCAAAACCCTACAAACAAATCAGTAGCCCTAATCCCTTCAACAATTCGGCCAGCCTTGAATAAAACCTATCCATCTTCTTCAACCTTCAAGCACACATAGAACACCAAGAACACCTACTCCTTCCTTTCACTTAATACCTCTCCAAATCACTTCAAACTTCTTCTAAAAATTCCAAATTTCATCTATTAACTAATGTGAGTCTATCCACACCATTTTTAACTTCAAACTCCCAAATCCAACTTGCTCTTTTAGATAAAAAACCAGAAGTTTTGTAAGGTTCAATAAAACCTTCAAGGTAGGGTTGTTCTAACAACTTCATCTTCTCTAATCTTGATCTCTAATGAATATATATATGAATAAACATGCTAATGCCATGTGACATTAGCAAGAATCCTCTCTTAGAGTCTTGCATACTGAACCGTTTCAGTACCTTGTCAACGTATGTACTTTGACTTAGTCCAATTAGCTTTCTAGATCTATCTCTATAGATCCTTACACCTAGAATATAGGCAGCTTCACCTAAGTCTTTCATTGAGAAACAATTTCCCAACCATGTCTTTACACTTTGTAGAGTTGGGATGTCGTTTCCAATGAGTAAGATGTCATCAACATAAAGTACCAAAAAGACTATTGCACTCCCACTTATTTTCTTATAGACATAAGGCTCATCTTCATTTTTGATAAAGTTAAATTCTTTAATTGCTTCATCAAACCGAAGATTCCAGCTTCGAGATGCTTGCTTCAATCCATAAATGGATCTTTGAAGCTTGCACACTTTATTAGAATTCAAAGGATCATCAAAACCCTCAGGTTGTGTCATGTACACATCCTCGAGTAAGTTTCTATTAAGAAACGCAGATTTGACATCCATTTGCCAAATCTCATAATCATAATATGCTGCTATGACAAGAAGAATTCTAATAGATTTAAGCATTACAACTGGTGAAAAGGTTTTATCATAGTCTATACCATGAGTTTGTCTATAACCTTTTGCAACCAGTCGTGCTTTGTAAGTATGCACATTTCCCTCCATGTCTGTTTTCTTTTTGAAAACCCACTTACACCTAATGGTTTTTGAACCTTTAGGTGGATTAACCAAAGTCCAAACTTGGTTATCATACATGGATTTTATCTCAAACTTCATAGCCTCTAACCATTTTCCAGAGTCAGAACTCTTAATGGCTTCTTGATAGGAAGTGGGCTCATCATTAACCATAAGCTCCACATTGTGATCGTCAGTGATGAGAAATCCATAGCTCTCAGGTTGTTGACGAACCCTATCGATCTTCGAGGTTCTTGTTCTATAGAAGTAAGCTTATTTTGAACTTGTGAGCCATCTAATCGAGATTCATTATTCGGTTCAGGTACTAATTGTGGCTCTCGAATCTCATCAAGATGTATTTTACTCCCACTGATTCTTTTGGAAATAAATCCTTTTTCAAGAAAGAATCCATTTCGAGCAACAATTACTCTATTTTTTTTTTGGAGATAAAATTGATATCCTTTAGTTTCTTTAGGATACCCCACAAATATGCATTTATCCGATTTAGGTGCAAGTTTATCAGATAATAATCGCTTTACATAAACTTCACAACCCCAAATCTTGAGAAATGACAAACTAGGTTGTCTCCCAGTCTATATCTCATATGGCGTTTTCTGAACCAATTTAGATGGAACTCAATTTAGTATGAATGCAGCAGTCTCTAGGGCATAACCCCAAAAGGAGATTGGAAGATCAGTTTGACTCATCATTGATCGAACCATATCTAATAAAGTCTGATTTCTCCGTTCAGATATACTATTCCATTGAGGTGTTCCAGGTGGAGTTAATTGGGAGATAATTCTACAATTTTTAAGATGCTCGTCAAATTCGTGACCTAAGTATTCACCACCTCGATCTGATTGAAGTGTTTTGATACTTTTGCCAAGCTGATTTTGTACTTCATTTTGAAATTCTTTGAATTTCTGGAATGATTCAGATTTGTGTTTCATCAGATACAGATAGCCATATCTGCTAAAATCATCTGTAAAGGTAATGAAGTACCGAAATCCTCCTCTAGCATGTGTATTCATTGGTCCACATACATCAGTATGTATTAGGCTTAATAAATCAGTTGCCCTTTCATTTTGTCTCTTAAAAGGCGCTTTAGTCATTTTGCCTAATAAACAAGAATCACATGTCTCGTAAGATTCTAAATCAAACGATTTTAAAAGCCCATCATTATGAAGCTTTGTTATGCGTTTCTCATTTATATGGCCCAAACGACAATGCCAGAAGTAAGTCTGATTTAAATCATCGGATTTCAATCTCTTAGTATTTATATTATAGATAGAGTTGTTTGAAGATCCACGAAGATTGAGAATATAGAGCCCATTTGATAATGAAGCATCTCCATAAAAAATGCAATTTTTATTAATGGAGCAAATGTTATTCCTAATAACAAATTCAAAACCTTCTAAATCCAAACAAGAAACTGAAATAATATTCCTACTCATAGCAGGAACATAAAAATAATTATTCAGTTCTAAAATAAGCCCACTGGGCAAAATTCAAAAGTTCCTACAGCTACTACTGCAACTTTTGCTTCATTCGCAACTCGTAGGTCCACCTCGCCTTTTGCCAAGGCTCTTGTAACACCCCACGACTACGTACCCTAAAAGGGCGGGGATGTCGCCCCGTCCCATAGGACAAGGGGTCTTTAAAACAGGGTATAAAATACAAAGGCAACCTCCAAGAGATTCAACTTAGATAAATAAAGAAATACTCTTATTACATCAGGCTCAACTTGGAGCAAAACGAAATAAAAACAATTAATCGTTCAACAGCTTAAACAACAAATGTCTCCTAAGCAAAGATGAAAATAATTAGAAAAGCTTCAACTATCAATGCCTCTCTGACTCAGCACACTCTATCTCCTGAAAACATGATGTAAAACAGTGTGAGAATAAATCTCAGTAAGTCTTGTGTGTGCACATGGTGTTTAGAACTGTACGTGTATGCAAAGCGGAAAACATTTGTAGAAATATTTGGCAAGTCATAAATAATTTCTCTTTCGCAAAGAGTGGGTTTTTCCACAATCACACTTTACACAAAACAATCACCCACTCGAATAAACAGTCATGTCACCACACGTTGGGCTCCATGAGAACAAAATGGCCAAGGCACCACATTTTGTGCACCTTGTCCGAACCAGATTACCACACGTTGGGCGTTTTGATCAAGGTGAGTGTACAGCTCACCGGGTGAGATACTCCTCTTTCTCTACACCCAACAAAACCATCCGAGTGTCCATGCCGGGAAAATAAATAATACCTTACCAGGTACACATGCTAGCTCGGACCGGCCTGACCAACCAATACTGTCGCCTTTTCAAGCAAAGCTTATCTTCTAGAGGTGGCCTCCTGCCAGAAGACTTACGCTAGCCCTCCAAGACTAGTATTGTTAGCCTACCCTTATTAAGTACTCAACGAACATATCCGTTAATTCCTGATTCACAATATTTCCAAACCTTGGCTTTGTAAAACGTGGTTTTCTTTAAAAGAGATTTCTAAAAGTTTAAGGAAAAGAATAGTTTTCTTGATAAAATCATTAGTTTGACAAAACCGTTTAAAGAATAATTATCCACGTTTACAACCCAAGCAAACATAGTTCAATAATAGCTTTACAAAACTTCACAACATAGACTTGCCATCACAAAATTTAACAAAAGAGTTTATGCAAGGACTTACTTGATATGCCTTAGATAAACGAGATAAATTCACAGCTTACTTTCCTCAATTATCCTCCTGATCTAAACCATATAATATCATGATCAGGGCTTCAACTAATTCGAACATGTGCCAAACTCATTTATTTTCATAACAATTCACAATCCCCTAAGATCATATACTATGACCATATATTTAACAAGGTAATAGACATCATCTACTACCTTAAACCTTAATTCCGGCATTAAGGGTAAGTATTTCCGTACCTTACAACAACCGGGTAGCAAGATCCCAATGCTCCTATGGTGATTGTCCCGAGTTCGTTGGATTAGAAGAGAAAAGTTGTCTCCTTTTTCCTTCCTTATGACCGAGAATGCATAAAGAGATGAAATCAGCCTTGAGATGGCGTGCTTCCAAAGAAGAAAAGGAAGAGAATTGATGGAAGAAAGGAATCAAGAAGTTGAGATGGTTTTTGCTTACCTTGGAGGGTGATCGGTTTTTGCTAGGTGTTGTTCTTGAGGTTTTCGAAAATTTGCTGTGGAGTTCTTGCTGGAATTTTTGTGTAGAATGGAGAGAATAGACGGCTGCTATGATTTAGAGTTAGAGAAGATTGGTTTAGGGTTAGATGGTGATGTTTAGAAAGACTCCTAATGGCTTTAGGTTTCTTGGACAGCAAGGCCGAAAATTGCAGCTCACGAGTGCCTTCTTGCTGCCGACTTTGAGAGGGTTTAAGGGAGAAAATATTCTGCAATTTTGCTCCCTTGTGCTGGTCGAACTATTGCTTAAGAGAAGGGCTGATTGTGTTCAGAATTTTGGGCCAAATAAAGAAGAGTTTGCGAAGGTTTTTAGGGCTGAAATTTCTGTGTGCGTGCAGTAGTTTTGCTGTGCGAAATTGCTGAACAGGAGAGGAAGAATTTCTGGACTATTTTAGCTGTGGTTCTACCAAAATTTCCAAAGAAAAAATGAGGGTTTTAGGCACTGAAAAATAGCTTGATCAGCTGGGGTTTTTCGGTGTGTTTGTGTGCAGAATTTCGGTTGGAATAGGAGTACAAGGCTGGCCGAAATTTTCTGTACAAAGCTGTCGAAAATTCTGGTTTCTTAGCTGGTCGAAATTCTGGAATTTGTGTGAGTAAAATCTGGTTTTGCATAGCAAAGATAATCTGAATGGATGGAAGATGTTTTAGGGGATTTGAGCTAGGGTTTGAAGGGTTGGATTGTACTTGAAGGTGTTGGAATTTCGGACAGCTTGTGTTAACACAAAGCTGCCGAAATTCTGCTAGGTTTAGGAAGAAAATCCTAGTCGAATTAGGATTTGCAATAAAAATCCTAGATGCATAAGCTATGACTTTCCCTTCCTGCATCAGCACAGCTCCTAGTCCTTCCTTGGATGCATCTGTATAGAGTGCATAGGGCTTATTAGCCTCAGGCAGACTCAGTACGAGTGCTGTAATCAACCTCCTCTTAAGTTCTTGGAAGCTCTTTTCACACTTCTCACTCCAAGCAAAAGCAACATCTTTCTTCAACAGTCGCGTCATTGGTAAAGCCAGAGTAGAGAAATTTTTAATGAAACGCCGACAGTACCCGGCCAACCCAAGGAAACTTCGTATCTCGATAATGTTCTCTGGTTGTTTCCAGTTAGCTATGGCTTCCACCTTGGCAGGGTCCACTTTGATCCCCTCTTTGGATATCACGTGACCAAGGAAAGACACCGAGCTCAGCCAAAACTCACACTTACTGAACTTGGTGTAAAGCTTGAATTCCCTCAGCTTCTGTAGGACTAATCTTAAGTACTCCGCGTGGTCCTCCGAATTTTTGGAGTAGATTAAAATGTCATCGATGAATATAACCACGAACTTGTCCAAGTATGGTTGGAAAATGCGATGCATCAAATCCATGAATACTGTCGGTGCGTTGGTTACACCAAACGGCATTACTACAAATTCGTAGTGGCCATACCGCATGTTGAATGCAGTCTTAGGAATGTCTTCTTCTTTGATCCTCACCTGGTAGTATCCTTGTCGTAGGTCCAACTTCGAAAAAGCAAGCGGCGCCTTGCAGTTGATCAAACAACTCATCGATCAAGGATAGAGGGTACTTATTTTTTATCGTTAGATTGTTCAATCCCCGATAGTCAATTCATAGCCTCAAGGTTCCGTCTTTCTTCTTGACAAACAACACCGGGGCTCCCCACGGCAACGTACTCGGCCGGATGTAGCCTTGCCTTACCAATTCCTCCAATTACTCCTTTAACTCCTTCAGCTCCGTCAGTGCCATCCGGTAGGGGGTTCTTGACACCGGTTCCGCTCCGGGAATCAGATCCACGGTGAACTCAACTTCCCGCTCAGGGGGTAGGGAAGTGAGCTTAGCAGGGAAAACATCCGAAAAGTATTTTACTACCTTCGTACTTTCCAAGGTACACTGGTCCATAGGTTTGTTCAGGAGGTACGCCAAATATCCCGTACATCCTTTCTTGAGTAACTTCCGGGATCCACAATTGAAGCACCTCCTCACACCCCCATTACCCCCAGCAGTTTCTTTCGGTGTGGCCTCGTTTCCCACATAGCCGGCAATTTAGGCTACCTTGCATCGGTCCTGCTACTGGCACTCGAGGCTGCTTGCCCCGATTTCCCCAAGGCATAGAGGCCGCGGGTCGCTTGTTGCTTGAAGGCCTCATAGGTGGACGATACGGTTGGAAGGGTCTACTCACCGGTCGATGCAAATCTTCATTTTCCATCCAAGAAGCTGCGTCCACGGCGATGGAGTACGATGTAGGTGGTGATGGAGCCAATGCCTTCCTCAACTCTAGCCTAAGCCCTTTCACGAATTGCCGGGTGCGCTTCTGCTCCGTATCTACCAAGCACTTGCAGTACTTGGACAACTGCATGAATCAGGTTGCATATTGGGCCACGGTCATGCCTCCCTGCCTGAGGGTCTGGAATTCGTCCTCCCTCTTCTCAGCCGCCCATCGAGGAATGTACTCGGCCTGGAAGGCTTCCGTAAAGTCTTCCCACGTCCATTCCTGCTCCTCTCTATCCCAATCACTCTGTACCCGCTGCCACCATGCTCGAGACGGTCCCCTCAGCTGAAAAGCATCAAACTTCACCATCCTCTCTTCTGAGTACTGCAAAGTAGCAAAGATGTCCTCCATTTACTCAATCCACTGCTCAGCTTTCTCGTCCTGTTCCATCTCCCCCTGGAATGTGGGAGGTTGAAACTTCAGGAAACGCTCCAGGGCTTCATCCTCACCCCGCGGTGGTTTCCTGGCCATCTTATCCACTATTTTCGTCAGATTCTGTAGGATCGAGGCCATCTTGTCGAAAGCCTGGCCCATGGTCACATCTCGTGACCTCTCCGAAGCCGATTCCTACTCACGTGGCAGGTGCTCTTCCACGTCGGGGGTGGAATGATGCATCTGCTCAAATTCTGGGGTAGAGAATGCACTCTCCTACACCGTTCTGCTATGCACAACTGTTCTGCGTCTTGGTGCCATCTTAATCACATTCACTCAGGGTCAGTTAGTTACCAAGGGGAAAAGAATATGCTTAGATGCATGATCAGTTGATAGCATTGTACTTATCTAAAAGAGAATATGATGATATCGTGCAAGGGTAAATCAAGCAATAAACAAAACTCATACTTTTCATATAAACCATTCTTTGCAGAAAAGAAGGGGTTATCCCATATGGCACCCTTTTTATTTAAAATGATAAATAAGCCCTATGAGCAACATGCTCCCTTAAAAGAAATAAACAAACAAAGGTATGCAAATCCCAAAGAAAAAAAAGTAAAAGCTGCTGGTCTTCTATGTTCGACTCTCCCTAGTTTCAACAGAAGCATCAGAGTCGTCAAAGGCTGGTTCCACAAGCCACCGCACGGAGCTATCGGGTCTCCCTATGTAGTCCCTTGCGAAACCAACACTCCAACTTAGCTACCCTAACTCACCCTCTCGGCCTCTCTTGGCTCTCATGGCTGTCTCATAGAGCTCATCCAATGCTAATCTAACCTCACCCTTAGGCGCATGCCTCTCGCTCCCTGAATCAACTAGGTCAAACAACCCTTCTCTTCTTAGCATGGTATCTATGCCCAGTCCATATCGGAGTCCACACCCCTTAGGACTCTCTTCCATCTTCCTCTTCCCCTTATCTACCCCTCCTAGAACTGACTGCCTAAGGTCTCTCTCTCCCGGGGCAACCCCATCTCTCGGCGTATATCCCTCACCACTGGACCCTTTAGGGTGGGGTTATGGCAAGCAGGGGTCCTATCAACTTTCCCTATCTGCGGGGTCTGGGGAACCTCCATTACCTCCTCATCATCTCCTTCTACCCCAGCCATCTCTCCCTTATTCTCATCGTCTCCCTCATTCCCTAGCTCATCTACTTCTCCCTCACTCAACTCCGTCATCTCCTCATCTCCCCCATCTTCCCCTAAGCTCTCCTCGACCTCTATCTCCGCCTCAACCACCGGGTCGTCTAGAACTGACGGCTTACACTCTCTCTCTGAATCGGACGCGGGTGGATCAGCTACGGGTAGTGGGGTAGGTGGATTCCCGCAGCCAGCGGGCCAGTTTCTAACAACCGATACAACTCTTTTGACCATCCTATAAACAAAAGATAAAAATTAGTACCAGATCAAAATACTTAAGAAAATAGAACCCCATAAGTCAAGTAATTGCCTAAACCTTGTTCTCTGATACCACTTGTAACACACCACAACTACGTACCCTAAAAGGGCGGGGATGTCGCCCCGTCCCATAGGACAAGGGGTCTTTAAAATGGGGTATAAAATACAAAGGCAACCTCCAAGAGATTCAACTTAGATAAATAAAGAAATACTCTTATTATATCAGGCTCAACTTGGAGCAAAACGAAATAAAAACAATTAATCGTTCAACAGCTTAAACAACAAATGTCTCCTAAGCAAAGATGACAATAATTAGAAAAGCTTCAACTAACAATGTCCCGCTGACTCAGCACAGTCTATCTCTTGAAAACATGATGTAAAACAGTGTGAGAATAAATCTCAGTAAGTCTTGTGTGTGCACATGGTGTTTAAAACTGTACGTGTATGCAAAGCGGAAAACATTTGTAGAAATATTTGGCAAGTCATAAATAATTTCTCTTTCGCAAAGAGTGGGTTTTTCCATAATCACACTTTACACAAAACAATCACCCACTCGAAATTCTGGAATTTGTGTGAGTAAAATCTGGTTTTACACAACAAAGATAATCTGAATTGATGGAAGATGTTTTAGGGGATTTGAGCTAGGGTTTGAAGGGTTGGATTGTACTTAAAGGTGCTAGAATTTTGGACAGCTTGTGTTAACACAAAGCTGCGGAAATTCTGCTAGGTTTAGGAAGAAAATCATAGTCGAATTAGGATTGCAATAAAAATCTGATTTGCTAAAGGATTTAGGATAAGATTTCCTAACTTTGGAAGAGTTTAAGTTGAGCTGAAATTCCTCTAAGTAGTGGCGGCACTTACTGGAAAATTTTTCCAGATTTTTAGTTTAGGTTCTAGGGTTAAAATCAACAAGGTTTCCTACTAGAAAAATGCTTCATTAATTCCAACTATCCATGGCAAGATCTATCTAGCTAAATTCAAGCTGAAATTTTAATTATTAGCTAGGGGTTTTTCGAAAATCCTAAGGAATAAAAGCTGAAAATTAAAAGTGAGCTTTATTCACATCAAGGTCCTTAAATTTAGGAAATAAATGTAGAGACTTATTTCCTTGGAATAATGACACTAAAATTTCTCTAGGTTTGCTAGATCTTTTTCAGCCAAGACATGGAAACTCTAAGGAAAGGAATTTTCAAGAAGAGAAACTAACTTCTCAAAAGGTAGAATTCGAACTCGGGTCACCAAAGGAAATCACTAACCTCCCCACTATTCCAAAACAACTCCAATACTAATTTTTTCTACAATCAGTTCTCACCACCCCCCAATACTCATCCTTCCAAATCTTCGACCAAACCTCCCTTATCGAGATTAACAGAAGCACCAAGCTTATCAAGATGATCAAGATAGCCCTTCATCTTAAGGACATGAGCACTTACCGAGGTGCCAGAAACCATCTTACATGCATTTAACGCCTTGTGAGTTTCAAATCTCTCTTGTCCTGCTTGCTCTTGGAACATTTCCTTGAGATGCACAATCATGTCATATGCCTCTGCTTCTTCAAACTGTTTTTGAAGTTCAGAGTTCATGGTTACTAGCATGAGGCAAGTAACATCGTTAGAGTCATCTTTGTGCTTACTATAAGCATCTTTTTTAGCTTTTGAGCCGTTATTTGCTAGAGCAGGGGGAATAGGATTTTCAAGAACATAGAGCCTTTTTTCTTGCTTAAGAACAATTCTTAAGTTTCGTGCCCAATCAAGAAAGTTAGTCCCACTAAGCTTATTTTTCTCAAGCACAGATCGCAATGAATTATTCCAACTGTTTGTTACTATCATCTACATACAAAATATGCAAAGTAATTAATTTTGAGGTTTTAATGAAAAACTCTCACTAAAAGCATTTAAACTTTTGAAACTTTAACATTTTGATGTTTCGTAGTGGGAAAAACATATATATTTTTTCATAAATATTTTAGTTTAATCATAAGTAAGCTTTGGCTTTAATCTTATAATTAAATAAAACTCAAATTTTAAATGAGATAACCATCAAATGTCCCGGCTATATTATCTCATATAATGCCCTAGGCCCAAAACCATTTTGATAGCCCAATTAAGTCAAACCATATCAAACATATGGAAAACTATTTTTCTTCTTGTCTCACTTAGATAATCAAAAGCATCCTACTTTGGCAGGAATGACCATATGATGATCCAAGTAATAATAAGTGTTTGATTTTGGAAGGCATTTAACACTTAATTTTTTTTAAATAAAAATTTGATTGTAGTAAGCATGAAATAATCATATCAAATATGCATGCAGGACATAGATAAAAGTGACATAGCATGGCCCATAACCTATGTTGATCATCACGAGCAAAGTGAAGATCAAGATGGTCAATTTAGGTATATGAACTCCTTAAGCATCCTCTAATGCCTTGAGCATACTCCTCCTTGGTTGTAATTGTAGGCCGCCATCTTCTTTTACATTGGATAGTAAAATTAAAATAATTCATATTCTAGGAAAGCAATACAATTTTACAACAATGAAAAACGACACGCATGCCGTATTTAAAAATTACAACTTAAAACAACCATAATGTAACCTGCCAATCACATTGGGATAAAACGGGCCATGCTATGCACTATTCAAAATAATCCACAACTACAATCAAAACATAAACGAATAAAACACAACGAACAGTTAGTCGGGGTTCCAAGGGGCAGCGGGCGGGGGTCAAGGGGGCAGCGCCCCTTGCGAGGGTCTCTGGGGGCAACGCCCTCGGAAAGAAAAATGATTTTCCTTCTCTCATTAAATGAGATTTTACCTTCCGATTTCTGAATATTAATAAGATTAATGTTCAGACCCCTTAGCAATCATCGCCGTGAAATTTCATATTACAGCCAATTTGCATTCCCCTTTAATCATATTTATACAGATAACATATTATCATGGCCGATTAATACAAACAATTCGCAAATATAGAACGACGGATAGCATGCTTACGATACCATATCATATTAAAATAGACCAGTTTACAGACAATCGCAACTAATCTGGTCTGATCAGGCAACTAAGATGAAGGCACGAATTTTACAATAGAATTGGCACACCCAAGAAGACGGCTAGGGTTTTTCTTAAAAACCCACTCCAAACCTCTTAGAGTCCAACCCTAATAATATCTTATCGTATTTTAATTTAAATTAAAATTGATACGATAAGATTCTATCATTATCTTGGTAATTTAACTAATTAATTTACCGAGTCAGATTCTTATAATCTGGACATCATTCAGATACATCGAATGTGGACATATTTCCAGATTCATTGTATCTGGTAGATTTTCTAAGTTCGATTAACTTAGACATGTTTCCAGATTCATCGAATCCGGTTACCAGAAAATAACCTAACAAGTTCACTTATTGTGTGACCCTATAGGTTCATTTAACACTGGCAGTGTGCCCAAATCATATTTAAATGGCCCACAAGTTATAAGTGATTTCTAGCAAAACATTATAACTCTCCAGGTTAAATGAAGACCGGTGATCTCTTTGAACCAAACCATAATTTTATATTTAGTCCTTTTGTCACATGATATCCAGATTAAGCATAAGGTACGGAGCATGTCATCATTATTAAGAACAATCAATTATTTCTTGATTTCATAGTAGACTATTCAAACAAATGATATCAATATCTTAGATTGATATATTTGAGCACGACCATGCATTTTAACAGTTTAACTTATCAAGGGGCCCATGGATATCTCTCCCATAATTGAGAGGGACAAATTCCTTCACAATCAATCATATTCCTCTCCTCGATTTATTCTATATCCAACAGCAGTCTAATTTATTATCTAATTAAAGACAACTTTAGACAATGTCAAAATATAGAATTTATCAAGTAGGAAACTATGATGAATTTAGGTCAAAGGACTTTTAATATTATTATGGCTAGAAAGTACTTATGACATGTTCCATGAAGTACTTTTACAGTGGGTCATATCCAATACATTGTTCTCTAACATTTATTTATGTTTTGACTTGATATCACAAATATCCATGACCAGTAAAACATATCCATCCACTCACAAACATACTAATATTAATTTATTATTGTTCCAATAATAATAAACGATCAGGGACAGATTTAGAATAGTCATTGTATTCATTGTTGGGTTTTACTATCAAGTCACGTACTTGATGACCACAAAACAAAACGCACTATTCATGGAAAGGAAAGCCTCATATTATTATATAAAATATAACGATAATAGTATAAGTACAAATTGACTTTAGGGCATATCCTCAACAGCTCCTACATAAAACCCGATTAATGTAAAATGTTTATTATGGCAAGCCAAATGTAGAGTGCATGGACACTCATTTATGTAAGGCAATTGAGGATTGACTCATTTCTTATTTCAGTCAAACAAATTATTTGAAAATCCATAAGCAGATTTACTCAAACTCAAAACTCTTTCCAAAACTGATTTTGACAAAGACTTTGGAGACATTTAATTGCCATTTTCATGTGGAACTATAGTTTGTTCATTTTCCCAAGTGGGTCACGTTATGTTAAGTACTCAATAAGGGTGGATTGCTAGGACTAGTCTTTGAAGGGTTAGGGTGAGTCTCTCAGTAGGTGGCCACCTCTGAGGGGTGAGTCCTTCCTGGATAAGATGTCAGTCCTGTAGGTCATGCCAGCCCGAGCTAGAAGTTGTTTATTTTTTAGTCAAGTGACAGTGTTTTGCTGGAATGGACACCCAGTTATTGTTTGGGTATATTGAAGGAGGAGTATTTTGCCCGGTAGGCCGATCACCTACCTTTTGTCAGTCTACACAAAGTGTGGCATTCTGACCGGTTATGGGGCCTAACATATGGTAACCCATGATTATTTATTTTGAGTGGTTGATTTTATTGACTATGTATGGTTGAAAAAGCTAAAGCACCACTCTTGCTTTTGACTAATGTTTTTTGCTTGCCAGTATTTCTCTTATAAAGGTTTTAAACCTTGCATTCACAAACTATTTCCACTGGATACTCAAAGTACACACGGACTTGCTGAGAGTTCTATCTCATCACCATTTGACCATGATTTCAGGTTGATCCTACTGTGGGGATTAGTAGCTAGTGTTATCTTCCTTAAGAGAATGTTGTCATTTATTTTTATGTATTGCTTTGGGGAGTTGAGAGTGGATAGTTTTACTTATGGATTTGTTTTGGGAATTCGCGGATTTATTCTTAGGATGTAATAAATTTTAAGTTAAAATATTATTTTTATTCCGCTATTTTATTTGTGTGACCTAGTTATAAAGACCCCTTGTCCTTTAGATGCGGCGACATCCCCGGCCCTGGTGGGCTTAGGTAGCGGGGTGTTACATCTCTCCTCATCTCATCCATTTTTACATTGAGAGTTTCAATGGCAGCTTGAATATCAAAAGATTCTTAGGACATTTTGTTGGGATTGTACTTGGAAAGTTTAGATAGAAAAAGTATTCTTCACAAACATTCCCTTACATGTATGCACTCACCCTTGTGTTTAACTCTCTTTGGATTTTATATTAATAAGCTCACCTTCTTGCCTTTTTCAATTCACTCAAGTGCTCAACAAGTTCTTTCCACAAATGTTTCCCCAATTGCTTAGGAATTAGTCTAAACTTTGACAAGTCCACTAACTCTCTAAGGACAACTAACTAGATGATTAACGGTGGAAGTTGATCAACACACAATAATAAGCCTCAAGGAGTTTATATCAATCAAGAAAACTAAATGAATTCAAGAAACTCAACAAAATTGACTTGAAAATTGGTGAATGGACAAGACCTAACAAGAATTTCCAATGTAACACTAGAGGTTCAAGGAATATAGTATTCAAGAGTAAGGGCAAGAATTTATCAACTAAGATGATCTTTCAATAGACAAGCAATGTCCCCAAAATATTTAAAATGATAGATATTCAACTATAGAAAGTGTTTGCAAAAGTTTTAGCCACAATTTCAAGTGAAAAGTTCACTCAAACAAAATATTAAACACTTTGTAGGTAGTTTTTGGAACTTAAGATATAATAGAATTTTGAAGCAATTTTAGCCTCCAAAATCAATAAACAACAAGAAATTTGCAATCCCAATGTTTATGCTATCAACAAGGAATAAGTTTAATATATAAAACAAAACAAAAAAAAAAACTTGACCTTTTTGTAGCACAAATTTGAGTTACGGGATTGACCAATTTTGAAGCCTTATTCAATGCCTCCAAGCTTTGATAAGAATCAAAGCTTTCCTCTCTCTGATACCAAACAATTTAATATTATCTTGAGGTTGATTTTCTATTGAATTTTGTGGCTAAATATAGGGCAAAATGCAAGACCCATTGAAGAACTCTAAATAGAGCATTTTATAAAGCAATGAGTTACCCAATTCAAATAGTAGGACTCTAAGCTAAAATACAGAACATAGAACTCTAGAAATGAGAATTAAGTCTACTAATTCACACCCAAGAACCCTTGATTCAACAAGGAACTAAGAACAGATGAAGAAGAAGATAAACTAGGCAACCAAAACATAACCTCTACTCCAGACCCTTAGATTAACAAGAACCTAAAATTCTATTTTGATAGGTTAGTTTGATCTATGATTAAGAGTTTATAGACTCAAATCTAAGGTAAGGAATAGAATCCTAAAATTGGTCTTAGCCTTCATGGAAGAACCCTCAAAGAACTCTCTCAAAAGTTTCTTTTGATTTCAATAACAATATTCAAGTTCCATTTATGTAGGCATCTAAACCTAACTAAAGTAAGATGAAATCTCAGCCATTCAAGCCTTTAAATGGTCCAAAATACCCCTACTATATAATAAAAGTCGTGAAAATTAATTTAGAGACCAAAATAAAATAAAACAAGAAAATTCAGCAAAACAATGGAAGCCCCAAAGTGACCTGGCTCAAGGTCCACTAGTGCACCTTGCACCAGGTGTGTTATGGAATGGAACAGCTCCTCCAGAGTGGACCTAGTGCCAGGTATGTCCTGGTTCCACACACCAGCTTTTTTGTGTCCATTCAGCCCCCTCTTGTGCTCCTTTGGCCCTCCACACGAATTGTAACACCCCACACTATCTAGGCCCAACAAGGCCGGGGATGTCGCTCTGTCCATAGGATAAGGGGTCTTTATAACTAGGTCACATAAAATAAAATAAATGCAATACTTTAAAAGTAATCTTATTACAATCCAAAAATACATGAACAAATCCAAAACAAATTATTTGCTACAATCTCTCAACACAACATATAAGGAAAGTAACATAAAGTCTTCAAAGCATAGGCAACAAATCTAGCTATTGACCTCCACAGCAGGATTGATCTGAAAACATGGCATAAAAGGGTGATAAGGTAAAAATTTCAGTAAGCCTGTGTGTGCTTTGAGTGTTTAAGGTAAAACAGTTCATGTATGCAAGTTGTAAAAGTCTTATAAGAGAAAGTGCTCGCCAGTATTAAATAAATGCTAAAAATAAAGAGTGGTATTTTGCTTTTCAAACCATACATGTGCACAATAAATACAACCACTCAAAGGGGTAGCCATGGGTTACCACACGTTGGGCCCCATGACCACATGGTAGTATGCCACATGTTGAGCATACTGCCGGTCAGACTGCTACACGTTGAGCATGTTGACAAAAGGTAGGTGTACGAGCCTACCGGGTGAGATACTCATCCATCTCTATATCCAAACTTACCGATTGTGCACTCCAAAAACACACAGTCCACATGACTGAAACTTGCTAGCTTGGACCGACATGACTAAGTAGTACTGTCGCTTCTCCAAGTTGAGTTCTTTTTCTGGAGGTGGCCTCCTGCCAGAAGACTCGCTATTGCTCTTCAAAACTAGTATTACTAATCTACCCTTATTGAGTACTCAATGTTGATTGTCCCACTTGGGAGAAAATTGATCATGCATTGATTTACTTGAAAATAGCAATTAAGGGTTTCTAAAATTCTTGTTAAAGTTGGGTTTTAGAAAGAGATTATTACTTTGTGTAAAACTGCTTGTTTAATTTTCGAATGATTTGTTTGACTGAAATAAAAAGGAAAAACAGTCCTTAATTGCCTTTACAAAATGAATGTCCATACACATCATATTTGGCTTGCCATAGTAATTTTTTGTCTCCAAATAATTCCATACAAGAGCTTACCTGATCCCTTGCTTGCTCAAACTCAACAAAAATCCTCCAAGACGGACCTAACTCCACCTGGGGTAAACACAAGGCATAAGGTTATACTCGAGCTATACTTGTCTTACACAAATAATTCCTAGTTCAACTAATTACAATTATGACCTTAATATCCTAAACTTTAAGGCTAGATGATAAAGGATTTTATAAAATAAGTCCAGTTTGATAAGTTAAAATAACTAGGGGTTGTAAAATAATCACTAATAAGTTATAGGTTCAAATAATAATCTTGAGTGTTATTATTAATAAATAAACTAAGGTTTGAATATTGAATAATACTAGGTCCTAAATAATATTAACAAATGGTAATTTAAAAATAGTTTTATTATAAATAAATAATAAATTACAATTAATTTTTAATAGATAATAAATAATTAGTAATAAATAAAATTAATAATAAATGAATTATATTAATTTTTTGTTTAATAAATAACAAACAAATTTTAATATAAATAATATTTATGAATATAGGTAAAAGTTTAAACTATAGTCTACAAGGTCATTAATATTTTATTTATTATTATTATTTATATAAAAGATCTTATTTACTATTATACTATATATATATATATATTAATTTTAATAAAAGATATTATTTATTTGACTAGTAAAATATCAATATTTCATTTAATATTCCATTTCCAAAACTTCCTAGGAATTTCAAAATCTTTAGAAAAAATATAGTAATAATTTTAATTAAGATAATAAAATTTGCTAATTAAAATAACCTAGGATCAACAAGAACATAATCATGGTTCCAATTGCTAAACAAGATCATGAACACATTCTCCAATATCAAACATTAAACCAATCCATTCATGAGCATAGGCTTAAATCAACATATGCTATCACATGGCCAAACCCCTACTAGGCATAATCATAATCATGGCTTCAAAAGAGATAAGAACATAAAAATCCTATTCACCAAAGGTGTCATAATATCCAACATGTTTCAAACACCCATAATTTCCTTAAGTCATGACGAACATACATTGATTCTCAAGAAAATCCAAATAGCTTAAACATGAACAATCATTCTCATGTCCTAATCTCAACCCCTTCATTCATATGCATATACTCAATCCCCCATTCATATTCTATTCTCCCTATCAACATGTAAGAGACATGAATTCAGAATTAAAAAGAAGAATTAAGGAAAAATACTTGATTGACGTGTACTTCGATGAAGATTTAAAAAGGTCCACGCGATTGAGAGTCTTGAAGTGTCCATGAGTGGAGAAAAACAGCCATGGTTGTAATCCACCATTTCGGCTGAGAGAGAGAGAGAGAGAGAGAGAGAGAGCATTAGCATGATCTGTTGTAGGTTAAATGGAAGAAGATGAACAAAGGAGTTATTCTTGGTTACGTTGATGATGTTCTTGAGACTTCAATAAAAAAATTGGTTTTGATCCGAATGCCAATTCTTGTTTTTGAGATTTGGTGTTATAAATTCCAGAAATGAACTCTAGGGAGTATGTAGGAGTAATCTGGAGTTTTTGAGAGGGATTGGAGGTGTTTAGAGTGGGTTTTGGCTTGAAGAAAGGTAGTGTGTGTTCTTGGTGAAAATTGAGAGAGTTTGAGGGAAATATGCTGCACGAAATCTTGGAATGCTGGTCAAATGATTTAGGGAGTTTAGGAGTTTTGTTTTTCAACATAGAGAGGAAGAGAGAAATCTGATTGTTTGAAATTCAAATGGAGAGATTTGAGGAGTGGTTTGAGGTATAGGATATGTTAATGGTGTTTAATTGATGGAGGTTTCTTAGAGCTGCAATGGAGCCGGTTGGACTGTTATGTTTTACTGAAATGAATGGAGATTAATGGAGCTTTATGGCTGGCCAAAATTCAGAGCTCAATGGCAGAGGAATTTCTGGTTATAAAGCCTAGTACAAGGGTGTTTTCATGGAGCAAATGCTGGAAATTTTTGAAATTCAAATTGTAGTTTGAATGGAGTGATCTTAGGAGATATTTGAGGCGTGGTTATGGAGTCCAAGAGTGCAAGATAAGTGGAGAGGTTAATGGTGTTCAATTCATGGCTGAACAAGGGTCATTTTATAGAGGTTTGAGGGTGGCTTCTTCAGTCTAGGCCTAAGGGTACAAAGCTAGAAATTTCTGGTTTCATGGTGTCCTATGGTTCGAATATTTATTGCAATTTCCAGTGCAGTTTTCTGCAATATTCCAGCCCGATTTGCAGAGGTTCTTAAGAGGTGTTTGAGGATCCTTTAAGGCTAGTTTCCAACCTTCTTTATGGAGGAAAAGCAGAGGAGTTCTGCTGAATTGAAGTTAGAAGAAAACAACTTTATTTTCTGGTTGAAGGTAGCGAAACTGCCCAAAATTTTTTTCTAGTTTGTGTAGTTTTTTATGCAGTCCGAATTGCACAGAATTTCAATCTTCAAGCTGAATAAATTGGACATATTTCTGACAGTAAATGAGTAGGATAGCTAGCTGTGTTTTTTGAAGGTTAGGTTGCTCAAGAATCTGAAAAATTTCCAGGTTTCTTCCATGAAGAACATGATCACTATGAAGATGAGTTTGGAAGTTCAACCATGGTGATTAATTTCCCTTAGAAACCTTCCTTAACTCCTCTTCTATTTTCAGTCAATCCTCCAACTTCCAAGATCCATTTTCGAAATTCAAAGACAAGAGATCCTTGCTGAATTTTCTAGAATTAAAAAGATGAATTTTGATAAATTTTGAACAAATTTAATTTGTGAAGGTGTTAGGACAAGCTAGAGGTAATAAAAGGACAAGAATTCCCTTAGAACTCTTTTTAGGACATGATGATAGAATTAGGACATTCTTTTCATGCCTCCCCTAAGACAACATTCCGATCTTTATGGAATGTAAGAAAACAAAAATTCAAACTTAACTAAGATAATCATGATTCAAACTTGAGTGATGAGATTTGAACTCATGACCTTAGAGATTAATTCCAAAGCTTTAACCACTAAACCATAACAACTCTTGTTCTTATTTTCTCACCAAAATATTCTTGTTATTTAATCCACAAGCTATCTTCCTATTTTGACCTCAAGCAAAATTACCATTTTACCATTCATACTCAATAAGCATAACTAAGCCTTTTAATCCATAAATCATAATTCTAAAGCACATAAAATCATTTGAAAACATATATATTCATGCAAAATGATATGATATGCATCCCGACCTCTTTACTCTAGGGTTGGCTTTTGGTGGGGTTTCACATCCTCCTCTCCTTAGAAGAATTTCGTTCTGAAATTCAGGCATACCTCTATCTCAGATCGGGATACTTTCGCTTTACCCACTCTTCTGATTCCCACATGGTATCTCGCGTGCCATGATGCTCCCACTGAACCTTTACCATCGAAATATGCTTGTTTCAGAGAGTCTTTATACTTTGGTCCAATATTTTCACAGGTTTCTCCACATAGCTCAGGTGGGGTTGTAACACTAACAGCTCGATCATTCAAAACATGTCCGGGATCGGCATTGTACTTTTGCAGTTGCGACACATGAAATACGTTGTTTATCCCCGTCAACCCATCTGGTAGATCCAATCGATACGCCATTGGTCCAATTCTCTTGTTTATCGAAAATGGTCCCAAATACCTCGGATTTAGCTTTCCACCTTTTGGATGCTTCAGAATTCCTCTATTTGGTGTCAGTCTTAGGAATACACTGTCTCCCACCTGGAATTCTAACTCTCTCCACCTATTGTCCGCATAGCTCTTTTGTCGGTTTTGGGCTGCCTTCAACCTTTCCTTGGTTAGCTTAACCTTGTCCAACATTTCCTGAACATAGACTTCTCACGACTTGCTTACGTGTCCATCTTTTGACCAACTCCAATATAGCGGTACTTGACACTTGCGTTCATACAATGCTTCATACGGAGCTATCCTAATTGAAGATTGATAACTGTTATTGTACAAAAACTCTGCATACGGCACATATTCGATCTACTTATCCTCAAAATCCAATACACAGACTATCAGCATATCCTCTAATATCTGAATAACCCTTTCTGACTATCCATTGGTTTGCGGATGCGTCGTCATAATGAACTTTAGACTGGAACCCATCGATTCTTGAAACTTGCCCCAAAATCGCGATGTAAATCTCGGATCTCAGTCGAACACAATACTTGAAGGTGCCCCATGCAGTCTGATGATTTCTCGCACACAGATCTGAGCCAATTTCTCCATTGAATCCCTTACATTCACTGGTATGAAATGCGAGGATTTGGTCAGTCGATCCACCACTATCCATATGACGTCCTTTTGGGTCCTTGCCATAGGGAGTCCGGTGACGAAGTCCATGGTCACCTCTTCCCATTTCCATTCAGGCACTGGTAACGACTGTAATAATCCCGCTGACTTCTTGTGCTCCGCTTTAACTTTCTAATAGGTGAGACACGTCGAGACATACTTAACCACGTTCTGCTTCATTTCGGGTCACCAATAAGCCCTTTTTAGATCTTGATACATTTTGACCTCTCCCGAATGAATGGCATACTTGCTCTTATGTGCCTCTTCCAACATTTTGTCCTTCAACGGTTGCTCATCGGGTACATACAATTGATCTCAGTAGTACAAAACTCCCGCTTCGTCCTGCCAATATTCACTGCCTTTCCATTTAAACTCCTTGTCCTCGAAAACCTAGAATTCTGCATTACTTTACTGAGCCTCAATGATATCCTGCCTCAGATCTGGCATCAACTTTAGGTTGCTAACAATAATTCTCTCCTCTTGCACTTCCGCTCTTCTATCCAACATATCCTAAACCACTTGAGCCTCCGGCACTCTTAGACTGGCCATTCTGACTTTTCTGCTCAGGGCATCGGCTACAACGTTGGCTTTCCCAGGGTGGTAGTTGATAGGACAACGGTACTCTTCCAAAAATTCCATCCATCTTCGCTGTCTCAAATTCAAGTCCTTCTGGGTGAAGATGTACTTCAGGATTTTATGATCAGTGAACACTTCATATTTCACTCCATACAAGTAGTGCCGCCATTTCTTTAAAGCGAACACAATGGTAGCTAGTTCTAGATCATGCGTGGGATAATTGACTTTATGCAGCTTCAATTTTTGAGAAGCATAGATGATCACCTTTCTATCTTGCATTAAAACTACCCCCAACCCTTCTTTCGAAGCATCAGTATACAGTGCGTAAGGCTTATCCCCCTCTGCCAGACTTAACACAGGCGATGTCATTAATCTTCGCTTTAGCTCTTAGAAACTCTTTTCACATGTTTCATTCCAATCAAAGGGTACGTCTTTTCTTAGCAGCCAGGTCATAGGCGATAGGAGCATTAAAAATCCCTTAATAAACCTCCTATAGTAGCTAGCCAATCCCAAGAAGCTTCAAATCTCTGTGATGTTCTCCGGTTGCTTCCAGTCTGAAACTGCTTCAACCTTTGCTGGGTCCACCTTGATCCCTTCCTTGGTCACTATATGGCCAAAAATGCCACATTGTCCAGTAAAAACTCACACTTGCTAAATTTGGCGAAGAGCTTGTACTTCCTTAGCTTTTCCAGCACCAGTTTCAAATGTTCTGCATGATCCTCCAGGCTCTTGGAGTAAACAAGTATGTCATCGATGAAGACCACCACAAACTTGTCCAAGTAGGGTTGAAACACTCGATGCATCAAATCCATAAATACCGCAAGTGCGTTGGTTACCCCGAAAGGCATCACCACAAACTCATAGTGACCATATCTTCTGTTGAAGGCTATCTTGGGGATATCCTCCTCTTTTATCTTCACTTGATAGTATTCTTGCCTCAAATCCAGTTTGGAGTAACAACTGGATCCTTGCAACTGGTCGAACAACTCGTTAATCAGCGGTAGAGGATATTTATTCTTGATAGTCATGTTGTTCAAGCCCCGGTAGTCGATGTACAACCTCAGAGTTCCGTCCTTCTTCTTCACAAATAGCACAAGTGCTCCCCAGGTTGACGTGCTAGGTTTGATGTACCTTTGCCTCATCAACTCCTCTAGCTACTCTTTCAATTCTTTTAACTCCGCTGGTGCCATCTGATATGGAGTTTAGGACACCGGTTCCGCTCCAGGAACTAGATCAACGGTGAACTCAACTTCTCGGTTGGGAGGTAGAGAGGTGAGTTCTGCAGGAAATACATTGGAAAAATCTTTCACCACCTCAGTATCTTCAAGAGTGCACTGGTCCTTCGGCTTCTGATGTCCGTGATGTTCTTCAGTTGTTTCCATTTTGAGATAGCTTTTACTTTGGTAGGGTCTACTTTAATGCCGTCTTTTATCACCATAAGTCCAAGAAAAGTTATGGCATCCAACCAAAACTCGCACGTACTGAACTTTGCAAATAACTTATGCTCTCTCAATTTCTCTAATACTAGTCTTAGGTGTTCAGCGTGCTCTTTCGAACTCTTGGAGTAGATCAAGATGTCATTGATGGACACCACTACGAACTTGTCTAAGTACGGCTAGAATATTTTGGGCATAAGGTCCATAAACACTACTGGTGTATTAGTTACTCCAAAGGATATTACTACAAACTCAAAGTGGTTGTATCTATTATTGAAGGCTATTTTGAAGATATCCTCTTCATTGATTCGCACTTGATAGTTTCCCTATCTGAGATCTAGTTTAGAGTAGCAACTAGATCCTTGCAGTTGATTGAAAAACTCATTTGTCATCGACAAGGGGTAATTATTTTTTATCATTAGGTGGTTTAGTCCCTAATAATTAATACACAATCTCAAAGTCTTATCCTTCTACTTCACGAATAGTATTGGGGCTCTCTACGGGGACGTGCTCGGTCAAATATATCCTGCGGTAGTAATTGTTAATGTTGTGTCCTAGAGGCAATCACTTGTACATTATATATGACACATTTTATTTTAATAAAAGATATTATTTATCTTATAGTTTCTTTTGTTTACTTTTAAGTAATATAACTATTCGATAAAGTCCCTAGTACAACACTGTGTTAAGGAAATCATGATAGAGATCATGATATGAGATTCCTACTAGACTGTATAGTGTTAGTGCTTAAATAATTCCTAGTTATAGTATTAATGAGACATGACATCATTAAAGTGTTAAGACTAGCATGTGTTAGACTTCCTGATTTGATTAGATAGTGGTTCTCATATCTGTGAGTATTAAGATACTCAAAGTTAACACATGGATATTTGTTAATAGAACAAGTTCATTGGATGACTTAGCTTTGAAATAATCACATGGATAACTATTTATTGCTAGTGATATAATCTCAATATAGCAAACATGCAAGTATCCTTAGACTTGAGACCTCCAAGGTACTTTGTTTTGCTGAGCATTGTACTTTAATTCCAATCTCTGCAGCTCGATCGAGGGCCGCCTATGGGATAGATATTGGGTACATTATGAGGTAAACGAAAGTAGTTGAGAGAGTTAATAAAGGATTCAACACTCCGAATAGTAGGGGCGAATATCTCATGGCCATTTGTAGAAATTACTGCTCGAGAAGTCCTTGGACAAGGTGATTGTGTATTGAAAATAGTTCCAATTGATACACATTTAGAGTAGTAGGTTCCTCATACAAGTGCAATTATATTCGGGCCAGAATTAATTCTGGAGGGAGTTGGCACTAATTCCGTACTCCAAACCGAATGAGATATTATATGGTAAAAGGAGTTAATTGCATTGAAGTTTGTTATTGAAGGGTTCATGTCAAGCCACTTGACTTCCTGGACTCTTGGGTGGTTATGATGTGTTGCTAGATACCGCTTATGATTTGGAAATATAGGTTTATTAATTAATGAATTAATAAACCAATCTTGATTAGAATTAATAGGATTAATTCTAATTAATTATGGATTATTAATCTCAAAGACGTTTGGATTAATTCATGTTCTCTACCAATTGACTGGGAAATCTAATAGGTCACACACAATAGAGGATTATATACTCAAGATGTTATTGCATAATATAATGGGGTTAATTAAGAGAAAGAGAAGTTTTTGTGGAAAAATTATAATTAGTTATAATTTGTTGTTCAAATTGTAATTGTGAGAACTTGATGTTTCCAATTACAATTAGAGAATTTTAACTGTTTTAGAATTCTAGGATGGAGGATTTTTCAGCATGTATTTCGTGTAACATATAGAAGGGACACGAAACCCAAGCTGACACATAACATACAAAATCTCCAACCCTAGACACACAACCAATGATCTTCTCTCTCTCTCTCTCTCTCTCATTTTGCTAAAAACGTGAAGAACCCTAGCCGCCATCTTTTTCTGCTAGCACAGAAAATCTTGGTGCTTGAGTGTATCCTCTGTGTGGATAACTGTTAGAGATAATAACACACTGTGATTATAGTGGTTAGACGTTCAACTTACGTGGAGGTTGATCAAGAGGATTGCTGGATCGCGCCTCGACTTAAAGAAGAAATTTTTGTTCTTTGGACGATCAAAGAAAGGTAAAAAGCTGCTACCTTTATTATATTTATGTTCTATTTTCCACACATAGGCGAGTCCTGGGATGGTATCTCGTTTTATTTTTCACTGCACCGTATAAGATACGAGCCTAAGATACCCAATCGTAGTATTAAAGATATGCTATGTGTGGTCTACGAACATTATTTTGGCATGAAAAACTATTTTCGTGTATTCATGTTTGTCTTTGTTCACTGTGAAAATCATTTTCACTTGAGTCGAAATCATTTTAAGCATTGTGGGTTGGGTCCATAGTACAATATGATTGTATAAAAGTTATAGCATATTTCGAAAGATGCTTTCTTTATGTGCTGAAAATTTTCTGCAGAAAAATGTTTTCTTGAACATGGTTGTTGCCCTTCATTTTATCTTGTGAATTTGATTTTCTATTTTGTTTTATTTAAACTAACAAATTGGTTGTTGTTTTGAGCTTCAAAGCAGAAAATTCTGCTGAGAATTGTTCTCACTGATTTGTTGTGAAACGCTAACTAAAACCAACCCTAGAGTAAGGGGGTCGAGATGCATATCATATTTTCTTACATGCATGAATATATTTTTGTATGATTTTATGTGCTTTGGATTTGTGATTTGTAGACTAGAAGGCTTACTTGTGTTTATTGAGTAAGAAGGGAAAAATGATAATTTTGCTTGAGGTGGAAATAGGGAGATAGCTTGAGGATTAAATAGGAAAAATATTTGGGAGAGAAAATAAGAACAAGAGTTGTTATAGTTTAGTGGTTAGAGCTTTGGAATAAATCCTTGAGGTCTTGAGTTCAAATTCCATCATTTGAGTTTTAGCATGATTAAATTTTATTTTTGATAGGTAGGCTAATTTCAACCCTTGCATGCCTTAGGGAAGAGTAGGAGTGTTATCCTAGGGGAGACATGAAAGGAATGTCCTAATCCTACTCTTGTGCCCTACAAAAATTTCTAAGGAATTCATATCCTTTTTGATCTCTAGCTTCCTTTAATTCTTAATCCATTAAGTTGCTCAATTATCTTAGCCATTTTTATTTCTAGAAAATTCCAGCAAGGTTCTGTGATTGTGAAGCTTCGAAAATGCCTCTTGGAGGATGGAATTTTATCTGAAAATGGGGAAGAGTTATAGAAGGTTCCCAAGGAAATTAAACTCCATGGTTGAACCTTCAAACTCCAACTTATAGGTATTCATCTTCTTCATATAGTAATCTAGAAATTTTTCTATCTTCTTGATCAGTCCAATTGTCAAAATCTTCAGCCATCTCTTCCTCTCAAATACTGCTAGAAAAATAACCAATTCACTCAGCTTGAAGACTAAAAACTTCAGCCAAAACTGGACTGCACAAAAGCTGTGCAAACCCGAAAAATCCCTGGACAGTTTTCGTAGCTTGATGAGCCAAGAACCAAGCTGTTTCTTCAGCCTTTCCAACCAGCAATTCAACCCTATCTTTCCTCCATAAAGATGGCTGGAAACCAGCCTTGAAGGACCCTCCAAAACCCCTTCGAACCTTCTGCAAGTTGGCTAAAACATGGCAGAAAAATCTGCACAGAAATTCCAGCAAGTCATGCGAAAGACCAACCAGAAATTCCATGCTTTGTTTCCCTCCTCACCCTTGTCCGAAACTCACTCCATCTTTCTGTAAAACTCACATTGGTCAGCTATGAACTGAACTTCATCATCCCTACCATTGTACTACACGAAAAGGGCTCCATGGCTACCCCTTAAATCACTCCATCAATTGCTGCAATCAAGCTTTCATTTGGAGTTCAGAATTCTAGCAATTATTTCATCAAACTTCCATGGATTAAGCCTCAACTATCCAGAAAATTTCCTCACCATTACACTCCATAATTTGGCCACCCTAAAGCTCATTCAAACATCATTCATCTCAGCAAAATTCCAGCCAAACCAGTCGGCCATTGAAGCTCCCAAAAGACCTCTCTCAACCAAGAACTTCTTACCATATTTGCTACCATAATTCACTCCCTAAATTTCTCCTTTTGAATTTCAAACAATTAGCTTTCCTTCTTCTCCCAAATCTAAAAATCAATTACCAGAATTCTCCAATCCATTCGGCCAACTTTCTTCTATTCTCTCTATTCTCTCCAAATCTCCAAGAACACTAAGAACACACACCACCATTCTCCACGTCTAAGACCACTCTAAACCTCTTCAATCTTCTCCAAAAACTCTAGATCACACCTACTCATTCTCTTGAATCCATTTCTGCAATTTATAACATCAAACACTGAAATCAAGATTCTACTTTCGGATAAAAAACCAGAATTTTCATTGAAGGCTCAAGAACACTCTCAAGGTAAGCATGAACAATTATGTTCATCTTCCTTCCTTTTCAACCATTAATGAAATATACTAATAATCTCTCTCTCTCTCGGCCGAATGGTTACTCCAACCATGGCCATTTTTCTTCTTCCTCCTTGGATGGATAAAGCTTTCCAAGCGTGAGGATTATTTTGAAACTTCTTCAAGGTAGTCATCATTCAAGTAAGTCTCTTCAATCTTCTCTTTAAATTCGAGATTCATGTCCCTTAGATGTAGTTGGATGAGGATGGAATATATTTGGAGATTGAGTATGTGTTTATATAATGGAATTGGGATTGAAGCATGAGAATGAATGTGTTTATATGATGGAGTTGGGATTGATGCATGAGGATGATTGGTCTTGGTTGAATTTTATGATGTTTTAGGGTTTGTTGCATGTCTTCATGTTGTGAGTAGTATGAATGATTAAGCATGATAGATATTATGTCACCTTTGGTGAATAGGATTTTATGATCGTGTGTCCATGTTGAAGCCATGAATATGAATATGTTTAGTGGAGTTTGGTTCATGTGTTGGTAGATTTGGATCTATGCTTTTATTCATGATATGGATGGTTTGTTGATTGGCGTAGAGTGTATGTTCATGTTTATGGATAGCAATAGGAGTTATGATCATGACCTTGTTGTTTCTAATCTATTTAAGTTAGCCAATTTTATTTCATTAATAAAAAAATTAATACTATATTTCTTCTAGAGATTTCGAAAACCCTAGGAAAATATGGATTTGGATTGTTATATGAAATAATGATATTTTAACCAAATAAATGATGTCTTTTTATTAAAATTAAAATATAAAAATATTATATATAATAATAACATTAAATAAAATATTTTATATAAATAATCATGATAGGTAAAATGTTAATCTTATAAGTCATATATTCATAAATACTAGTAAAAATTTATTTATTATCCTTTTAATCAAACATATTAAAATTTACTTGTTAATAATTTTATTTACCAATTATTTTCTAACCATTAATTATTAATAGATTATTATTTTAAATAATATCATCAAGGACCTAGGACCCTTCATCAAATAAACCCTAGTTTATTTATAGCAAGATTTAAATCTACAACTTATTAGTAACTATTTCACAAACCCTAGTTATTTTATTATCAAACTAGATTTATTTTATGAAATCCTTTTGATTATCTAGCCTTAAAGTCTGGAACACTAGGGTCATGATTGTACTAAGTGGAGTTAGGATTATTTATGAAAGCAAATTTTGGCTTGAGTTTGATTATGGCTTATGTTTACCCCAGAGCGGGGTTAGGTCAGCTTTTGGAGATCTCTAATTTATCTCGAGCAAAGGATCAGGTAAGCTCTTGCATAAAACTTGTTTGTTGTAAAAGGTTACCATGGCAAGCTAAACACGAAGTATGTGAACACTGATTTGGTAAAGGTAATTAAGGACTGTTTCCTTTCTTGTTTCAGTCAAACAAACTATTTGAAAATCAACAAGCAGTTTTACTCAAACACCAAATTGTTTCTAAAACTAATTTTGACAAGGACTTTAGAAACCCTTGATTGCCATTTTCAAGTAAAGCTATGTTTTACCAGTTTTTTTCCAAGTGGGACAACCATCGTTGAGTACTCAATAGGGGTAGGCTAGTAATACTAGTTTTGAAGAGCAAGAGCGAGTCTTCTGGTAGGAGGCCACCTCCAGAAGATGAGCTCAACTTAGAGAAACGTCAGTACTACTTAGTCATGCTAGTCCGAGCTAGCAAGTTTCAGTCATGTGGACTGTGTGTTGCCGGAGTGGACAACCAGTTTTGTTTTACTGTAGAGAATGAGGAGTATCTTACCCGGTAGGCCGATCACCTACCCTTTTTGTCAGTCTACACAAAGTGTGGCATTCTGACCGTTGTATGGTTATGGGGCCTAACGTGTGGTAACCTATGGTCACCCTTTTGAGTGGTTGATTTTATTGCACATGTATGGTTGGAAAAGCGAAAATGCCACTCTTGATTTTTAACATTGTTTATTGCTTGCCAGTACTTTTCCTTATGAAGTTCTTACACCTTGTATACATGAACTGTTTTCACTGAACACTCAAAGCACACACAGACTTATTGAGATTTTTATCTCATCACCCTTCTAAAAGCACACACGGATTTTAGGCTCTATCATATTCCCCCACACTTAGCTTTTTACTTATCCTTAAGCAAAGTATCAAAGATAATTAGAAAAACGCAAGTTTTTTTACAAAATTACTCAATCAATTTCAAAACATTATATCCAATGCTTTCTTTATTCAAGACAACAAAACATTTGCTACTATATCTTTCATAACAAATGCAAGACTTGTGTAAGTGAAGAATGACTAGTAGAACCATCCCAACATTTAACATCATTTTCAAACCATTGGAAAGAAGTTAGTTCAAAAGAATATGCATTCCATAAGCTTACTTTTCATACACTCTCTCCACTAATCCGAGACATATCATGATTCTACTTAGGTTAAATAAGACTTTTAAGCTTGTAATGTAAGGTTAAAGGGTTTGTAATGTAGTTGTCAAATGAAGAATATAGAAAAATCAAATATCAAAGACGATGAGAGTTTGCAAGAAAAGGATAAACAAAATGTACTAATAGATTCCAAACTTTTCTTGCTCTCTTATTACAAGACCAATCAAAAACCCATAACCTTGTATAACAATCATATTACAGTCCAAGCAAATCTTGCATTCTTTTCATCTATAGTTCTCAACTTATCAATCATATTGCACAAGATCATCAAAATTTCAACAATTCTTATCCCACTCAGCCAACATTCTTCCTTGTGCTCTTCTTTTCTTTTTCTTTTTTTTTTCAAATGCTACTTTTGTTTGTTTCTCAATTTTTTTTCCAACATTTTCTAGCAGCTTTTTGTTTTTCTTTTCTCTTCTCCTTCCACAACTCCAAGTCAAAACATGATCTATGACTGAAAGTAACAAGTCATGACATTTACACAAGCATTTTCCCTCATCATTCTTTTATTTGTACTTTTATCCATCAAGAGCGATCAAAGATTTGGAAGGTAAATCAAACTCTCAGAAAGAAGTAATGGATAAAGTAAGATAACGGGTTTAAGCAAGAACTTAATAATTTAGGCTCAAAATAGGCACTAGGGATAATATCAAATAGGTAGGCTTGGAAAGCTCAAACTATCCAAAGAAGGCCTATTACCATCATCCCTAAGTTAAATCATGAGTGTCTTTCTTATTTCGCCTCGAGAGGTATTCAAGTACGTTCTAGAATGCTCAATGAATTTTAGCAAGAAAATAAGTTAAAAAACAATGTAAAGCATTTGATCAAGAACTAATTAGTCCAAGTGCATGCAAAAAGTCATCTATAAGCCACAAATGATATAGAACATATGTTCTATGATCTAGTATAAAGACATGCATTAAAAATACATCTTGAAAACTCAAAAAATCCAAAAAATTTTGAAAAAATTGCTCAAATTTCTATTCTAAATAATTTCAAGAAGAATGAAGTATATAAGAATTCATATTCTAACCATTCCCCCACACTTAAATTGGACATTGTCCTCAATGGCCAAACAAATAGAGCAAGGAAATAATGCCATGGGACTAAAAAATAAAGGAGGAAAGAGAAGAAAGAAAATACTTCTATTGCATTGTGCATTCTCCTACAAAATAGTGGAATTGCAGCAGAAAGGAGCATTGTTGAAGTGCCTAGAAAGAAAAATACACACAAGAAACACACCAAAGCATAAAAACTAGAGAATAAAAATAAGCAAAACGTAATGAAAATAGTACAAAAAAGAAAAGTACAAGAGATAACTAGAAAAGTCATGAAAATATAAAGGAAAAAGAAAGTGACACGTAGGAACAAGGGTAGAAAAATAATCTCAATCCTCCCCATCATCATTATCAAGTGCTGAAGTTCCATCACCACCATAGGGTCCCGAAAAATGCTGCATCCACTCAGTCCATTGCTGTTCCATAATAGTCTGCCTCCGGGCAATGTTATCAATAAAGTCCCGCATGTGTAGCAACATTTCCGTCTACTAAGCTAGCTATCCCATCACTGCGGTCTCAAAGTCAATCCTTAGTTAGGACTGTAAACTACTGGCTTGTGCTCACAATGGTGGTGGTGGGTGTTCCTTCTCCACAGGTGGTGGCTGAACTTGGCCGGGATACTTGACCTCATAGGGAGTTAGCCATTTCTTCATCTCTTGGCTATATTTGTACCAATAGCTCATCAATGTTTGCTTCGTGACTAGATCATGCTTACTGGTAGTCTTCGTCAATTCTCCCTTAGTACTAATACCAAAATCGCTTAGAATTTTCTTGATTACAAGAGGGAAGACAAAGGCTTTGGTTGAGAGACGATGATGAACCACATCCCTAATAGATTATATGACCAATGGGGCAAGAGGGATAGGCTGGGTGGTCATCATCCTATGCAAGATGTATATGTCAATAGTGCAGGCCTCATTGAATCTACTGGCTCGGGGTACGACATTAAAAGCAAACATGTAGACTACAACTCGACAGTTGGTAGCAAAATCATTATTAGAGTAGAAGTTATTGGCTTGGAAAGCATTTCTCTTGCGTAAGCCTAGGGTAGCTCTAGTTTCACTGGCATCTCAATTAGGGTCAGAAAGAATTTTTTGATGATTAGTATCTATCCCAAGCCAAGAATCATCATTATACACCTGGAGAATAGTGGATAAATAGTTTTGAGTGATGATAATGGGGGTTTCTTTCACTCGTGTCTCAATGTGGGGGAGATGGTTATTGCCCTTTTCAACTATGTTGGCATAAAATTCTTTTACGAGCACTGGACAATAATCCCCCTTAAGCTATACTATAGGTCCCTACCCTAGCCTCCTAAACATTATTTCTAGTTTAAAGGCATGGTCTAGGGTAGGTGCAAAGGTATGTTCTACAATAATCTTATTTGAGGCCCTTCTATTGTACCACTCCTCACATGATAGATCAATGAACTTACTGGCCTAAGGAATAGGGGGTCGATAGACAAAGGGGCTGAGGAAGAAGAAGCTCTATCCCTTTTGGATGATTGGCCCCGTGCTCTAGACATTTTGGCAAGTAGGTAGTAGTGAAGATAGAAGGATAAGGACTAGGAAGCTCCAAGATTTCAGAAGAATAGAATCTCCCCTTTTTCGAACACAAAGCACACCACCACACTCAACTCTGAACCAGCTCACACCACAATTCCTAAACTCCTTAAGGTATCCTTGACACCAACACAATGACCAATCCAACCTCCTCCAATCAATCCACCACAGTTTACAATATAACCTGCAAGAATAAGCATAAAAGCTCACTGGGAAGCGTAAATGTATTGAACAAACCCAATGTATCTGGATACTCATAACATGATCATGTGAATTATGAAATCATTATGGCATTATAGTGATCAAGTGTAAGATAAGTCAAGGCACATGTATAACTAGTTACTCAATCATCATAATAGCCATAATCAGACCCTTAAGCAAATACACAAACTCCCTAACAATCATATGAATGAATAAAGTACTTAAGAATCATCAACTCATAATATATCCAATGTCATAAAGCCCACAAGTTAATTCACAATGCAAGAGAACATTAACTATCCCAAATTTCGGCCAAAAATATACCCAAAATTAGAAAAATTTACCTACAATATTTTAACCGTGGGAATTTATGAAAAAACATACCTTTATGTTCTCCTATGCATGGGCAAGCAAAATATGCATCTTTTTTTCAGAAATCAAAGCTCTTTGAATTCGGATTGAAGATTGAATTTTTTGTGAAAAATGGAAGATTTAAAGGATTTTAATCCGTAGAATCACCAAAAGAAGGATAGATTGATATTCTAGAAGTGTTTGAGAGGTGAAAAATTAAAATTTGAAAGGGGTAGGAGATGAAGCCGGTGTGGGTTAGAGAGAATTTGAGAGGGAGTTGGACAGTTTGAAAGAAAAAAAATGGCCAAATTGGCCTATTTTAGTGCTTCCCGTGACAGGAGCCGGCGCTGGTTCTGGGCCTGGCCGGTGCTGGTTGCATTCTGTCTAAGCTCCGAGTTTTTTTTGGTGAAAAATGAAATAATGAACACACAGCAGTGATGAATAATGTAATTCAATTCATGAAGAAACAAATAAAAATGAAACAAACAAGGAAAATAAAAATTGTCCCAAATCACAAAAACTTGAATAAAAAACGGCTTCAATGCTTTCCACGGCCTTGATCCATTAGATTTTCTTTAGTGCTCCCTGGTAATATCCCTGCTTGACGATCCTTAAGTAATTTAGCTAGTTGGCTAATTTGGCTCTCCAAATTGCGCATAAAGGCCTCTAAGTTCCTTGTTGTAGCATCAACCCCTTGGAACTTAGTCTCCGTTGTACTTACCAATTGACCAATCAATTCCTCCAATGGTGGCTTAGGAGGTGCTAAGTTGTTGCTCAATGGAGGTTGGTTTCTTTGATTTCCCCTAAATTTGAAAGAGCCTTGCCTAAGCTGGTTTGCATTGCTCCACGAGAAATTAGGGTAATTTCTCCAATCAGGATTATAAGTAAAGCTATAGGGATTATCACCTGGACGACCATTACCTGCATAGGCTGCTTGTTTCGTGGTTTCTTGGAGTGAACCCATATTTTGACATTCATGATTTGGGTGCCCTTCTTCACAAAAATCACAACTTACATTTAGCACTTGGCCTTGAGGCATCACCATTTGTTCCATCTTCTAAGTCAAAGCTTCCACCTTAGCTTCCAAAGCTGCCACAACATCCACTTTGTGCACTCCTTGCACACGAGCTCTAGACCTTGCACTTCCCCAAGAATACTTATTAGAAGCCAAAATTGCAATGAGATCGAATACCTGTTCTAGGGTCTTATGATTGATGGAACCCGCTACAGAAGAGTCCACCACTTGTCGTGTTGCAAACGGGAGGCCATTAAGAAAGATGAGCATCTGCATTCCTAGCTCAAATTCGTGGTGTGGGTACTTTCTCAATATCTCCTTGAACCTCTCCCAAGTTTCATACAAATGTTCAGAATCTAATTGTTGGAAGGCAAAATTTTCATTTTTGAGTTTAGATGTCCTAGCTGGAGGAAAGTATTCAACAAGGAATTTTTTAGTTAGGGCATTCCATGTGGTGATGGAACTTGTGGGTAAATACTTCAACCAGGATTTGGCTCTATCTCTCAAAGAAAGAGGAAAAAGTCTTAGTTTTATGGCATCTTCAAAAACACCATTCATCTTAAAGGTATCACAAATTTCAAGGAAACTAGCTAGGTGGGCATTGGGATCTTTTTCAGGTAGCCCATCAAATTGGACAATATTTTGGACCATTTGTATGATATTGGGCTTTATTTCAAAATTATTTGCATCCACCCTAGGTCTAGTGATACTCGAGCTCGTACTTGAAATTGTAGGTTTTACAAAGTCATCCATAACTCTCTTATTGTTTCCAATATTGTTGTTTTGAGCACCGTCCATGTCTGCGATTAAGTTTCTTTTGATTGTCCGGCGGATTTTTGACAACGTTCTTTTGATTTCAAGATCAAAATCTACTATATCACCTTCAGATTGTCGGGTCATGTACCAAGGCTAACACCTAAAAAAGACAAGAAGCAAGTTAGATAACCACAATTAACTGAACAAATTAGTCAAGTAAACATCAGGCAAAGTTAGTAAGTTAGATTACAAATATACATAAGAGACAAAAGATGGCACTTTTTTGCAAAAAGAACAATTGTACAAATTTACATATTTACATGATTAAATCAACAAAATCCAAGCTTTCATGATATTGTTCCTTGGCAACGGCACCAAAAACTTGATGTGTTTGAATTTGGGTATAAAAAATCATATAAAAATAAGTATATTCCTAATCAAATTTAAATTAAAACGTTAACCCCAAATTATACATATGAGCAAGCGTACTCATCATTAAGCATAGCATAGTGTTTAAAACGAGTGTCAATCCTCAAGGAACAAGTATGCCTTAATCACTTTTCTTTCATTGTTTAACCGATTTAATAAAGTGAAAAGAATAAAAAGAAAAATAAATAAAATAAAAGAATATATACATATCAAGGATGAAGAATTATGTAACTCAAACTATTATTTTAACAAACATGACCTTACAGTACATAACCATTATTATAACTAATCATTCTCTTGACATCATGAAGGATTAAGATAGATTCACTTCTTTTTCAATCCATGAAATCACTATCTTTTAGATAAATTAGCATCACATACCCTGTCTTAACTAATTCACCCAAAAGATACATTAAACACAATCCTTGATTAAATCTCCATATCTTGGTAAACTTAAAATATGAAATTAACCAATGAATTCATATTCTAACAGATATCAGTTAACCAAAAATTACCTAGTTCTTAGCAATTAACCCCCTTTTCAAGCAAGTTAAGAGACAAAAAATATGAAATTAATGAATTGAAACCACCATCAACCCCTTTTCCAAGTAAGTTAATAGAAGAAACAACAAATTAATCTCGTAATCAGCAAAAGTAAGTAAATACCAAGAATAACAATCAATTAACCAAAAGATCAAAGTAACTCTAAAAATCATAAATACCTAAAATAATGTTAAATTACAATAAAACAATTAATACATTATTGTTCAAGAAAAGAAAACAAAGTTAAAAAGAAAGAACTCATAGACAAGCCTCATTCTTCTTCATTTGTATACCTTCTTGTACAATCCTTCTTGATTTGAGTGATTTTATGTTTTGATCCGTGAATTCCCCCCTCTTTTCCTTGTGTTTTTTCTCTATTTATAGGCTTTAAAAGTTCCTAAATTCATCCCTCTAAGGTTTCTGGCCGAATAGAAGTAAGAAAATACTAAAACTCTGCAAATTGCCGAAAATGCGCACAAAAATCGAGGCACCACCTCAGTACCAGTGCAAAGCCAGCGCAGCCTGTCTTGCCTAGGGTCGGCGCCAGTTATGTTCTGCTTCTCTGACTGTTCGCCGATTTTTCTTGATTTTTGTGCCAATTCTTTAAGGGTGCAGCTGGCGCCACCTCTGAGCTCCCAACTAGTGCCGGCTGTGTTCTGTTCAACTTTGTTTCATTGATTTTCTTCTCGAAATGCATACCAGCAGCACGTGGCCGGTGCTAGTTCTCCTGTCCTGGCCGGCACCGCCTCTATTCTGTTTAGCGACTTTTTATGCCTTATTTTACCCCTAAAATCTAAAATAATGCACTAGATACCTTTCCAATGGTAAAACCTCAAATATGAAGGAATATGACCAATTATTGAACAAAATGTATAACAAAATAGACTCAAATAACTAAGAAATATATGACTAATTTAGTCCCTATCAATGAATTATATCTATGAGTGAGTCATATGCATGTGTGGGAATATTTAGAGGTTTCAAGGATTAAATATGGGACAACATTTGACTTTGAATTCTATTAAGTTCTTGTTAGACGTGGGAGGTTTTGAAGGACAACGAGTGACCTTAGTCTTGAGATATTTATTTAAGCTTAGAATTAATGTAAACCCTTGCATTCATGAAATACTTTTACATAAGTTATCTTTGGAAACTTTCTAAATTTGGAAAGCATGCTTAATCTACTTTGGAAACCTTCTAAATTTTTGAAATATTGCACTAGAAGCTAAGTATAGAATTCTTGGAACCACTTTAATGCTTATTTGATTAATTTATATTCGTGCATATGTTTAGGAATTCATAGCATGATTTGTGAAATATATGGCTTTATATGGTATGACCTTTTTCATGGAAACTTTAAGCATGTAAATGATGTACTCTTATGAACTTATTCTTACATGCTTGGATTTTGAACGGTTGAATAGTTTACACAGCATAATTATGATAAAAGACTTTTACATGTTCACAAATCTTATTATGGATGTACGTTGAGCTACTAATGCAGGAAGACCTACTATGAGAATTCCTCTAAGAATGGCTACAGAAATGTTGGATACTCAATGAGGACTAATTGCTTTTACTAACTTTTGTTAGGTTGGAGATATCTTTGGGTAGGTGGCCATCTCCATGAAATTAACACTTTTTGGACAAGGCATTAGTACTAGCATATTAGGCCAATTTTAGCTAGTGGTGTGATGGTTAACGCAGAACAGGGGAGCCATGGACGGGAAAAAATAGAGAAAAAAGAAATTAAACGTGAGCCATAAAGGCCATGCGGAAGCGTGAAGATCATACATTTGCGTTCCTTAGCCCTCCTAGGTTGCGTAGGAACAGATTGAACGGCTGGAATCGCCTTGCTTTGCCCACTTGAAGGAGCTTTCGGTTGAACACCCGCTAGCCTTCTACTCCGCCTTGTTTGCATTAACGCTTAGCTCTCCAGCTCTCGGGATATTCCTCAGCCTAACCTCTAGTTGGTGAACACTATGGTGAAGAGGAACGATCTCAAAACTCCTTAGTTCTTTCGCTATTGGTTAGCAAAGAACAAGGGAAAAACAAGAAGAAGGAGAGAGACCTTGAGAGAGAGAGACCCACGTGAGTGTGTGGCTTGGGAAAGAAAAAATTAGGGTTTTTTTCTTTTCAAAGAGTTGTTTTATATTTGGCCTAAACTAGGTCTCTCAATCTCTGATAAACATCTCCCCGGGATTTCAAAATACCCGGATGTTATCCTGAGAAACAGTTTGGCCTAACCTTAAACTCCTCTTAACCGTATCTGGAAAAAACCCTAAGGTCCAAGCTATTGGGCCAGATAAATATTTATTATTTTTCTTAGACCCAAAAAGGCCCAAAATAATAAATATTAATTATTTATTTCCTGGGCTTACATAAGTAACCCAATAAATAATTAATGAGCCTAAATGAACCATAATAATTAATCTTTAATTATTTATTTCTTGGGCCTACATAAATAACCCAATAAATAATTAAACATTAATTATTTCCCTAGTTTAAGCCCAGGTTAATTTCTTAATTATTCATACTTGGACCTAGGCCCCGAATAATTAATTAACCAAATAAACTAGATAATTAATTTCTCGCAACTCCTATTTTATTTATTTATTTATTTATTTATTTATTCCAGTCCAATAATAAATTAGACTTCCTGAATAAAATAAAATAAAAAAAATAAAATAAAATCCTCTTCAACTGAGACCAATTCCTCAACCCAAAAATAGTTAGGACTTACGGGCTATCCCGAGGACCAAAAAGACACATCGTCTTGGCTACTAAAATGACCAAAATACCCTTGCTATATAAATAGACTGTATTTTGCATTTTAAATATTTCCTAATATCACCATAAGGAAATATTGACCCCAAGGACAATGCTTGCGTTAGCAAAGTCTCCGACCTACGGGTGAAATGACTAAAATACCCCTCTACACATTGCCGTACATTTAGAGAGGAAGAAGTGTACTAACACCCCCTAAATGACATCTACCATCCTTAGGCTTCTAGTCCAATGATCCACGACTTCCGGAGTGTTTCCGTTTTCCAAGGGAGCTACCCTAAAGCAAACATCCAAGTCATGTTTCTCGGGGCCCTGGATAATTTAGACCATTCGGACAACCACAAGGGGCGATATAGTGCGAAACTATCTTGCATAAGTCTGTCTTAACTAACTAGTCACACATACCCAACATGCAAGTATATTGGCCCTATGATAGAACCTCAACTACAGCAAATCAAAGTATATGCTTCCAGCTTCGCTAGACCACCAACTCATACTCAAGTCGTAGAGTACTAGTCCACGCTGTAGCGGTAGTAGTCTAGGTTTCTACCATATAGTACTTTGAGAAACCACTACTACAGGTCTTGCTCTACGTATTCGAAATACACTTATGTCATGAAGTGAGTGGACTACCCACTGGCTAAAGGTAAGCCATTCCCTATTTGGAATTTATAACATAATAACCTAAACATGACAAGGTTCCCAGTCTCATCAATAGGTTAAGAACAAATGTTTATGTGTTAAATAACCCGTGATCCATACCTTACTGTGAAAGACCACCATTCACATGGATCACTTATTTAAACACAATGGGTCTGTTCCAAACGAAAATCGTGCACAAACAAAAAGTAAATTCACAAACAATTTCTGAAAATAAATTCTTTTATTAAATAATTCGATTTTACATCAGAAACCTAGTCTAAGAGGGCATACAATCCAACATGGTGCAATTCCAAGTATAATTTATAGTCTGATGTGGGATGATTGCAGAAGGAGGAGTATCTCATTCGGTGGGCTAATCACCTACCAATACCATGATGTAAGGTAAAATGGTGTCTTTGTCATGATGTAGAATTTCACAACATTTGTTATTCTTATCCTGATGTAAGGTTTCATAATACGATTTCCAATAAAATGACAATTGGTTCATTGTTTTAAGTCAATATGAAATTGTAATTGAAACTTTCTTGGGATTATTTTCTGATAATGCCATGCCATATTTCACTTTATTTAAAAATGCACGAAATAAACAATAAATAATAATGTGAAATTATTTGAAACAATATCTTGCATGCTTAGAATTACTCAAGTTCCAATACTTACATGTGATAAATGCTCATCATATATATAATTCCTATATAAATTGTAATTTATTTGTTGTAAAATAATACCTAAATGACTACAAATTCCCATTTTTGTATGCTATTTTGTGTGGGATTGAATAAAGGAGGCTTGAGAAAGAACAAGAATAAAAATGAAGAAAAATAAAAGCTTGCAAAAAGAATAATTGGTTCATTACTTGAAAAGCTATGGACTGGCTACTACTTGAAGAAGTACGGGTCATGAAGAAAAATAAATAATTGGCACCGATTTTTATCCTTAACAGGACTGGTTCAACACAAAATAGAAATTTAACTTACTGGAAATAACAAGCAGCGGTTGAAGGAGTAAACAGGCATTGCTTGATATTGATTCTAATCACACTTTTGATTTGAACATAATTTTTAGGGCTTCCCTTGGGCTATAAAGAGAATAGAAAGACACCATTTTTAGTGGCCACCACTTGAGAAGAACACTCACTCACAAGAGAGAGGAGAGATTTGGAGGTTACCAAGTGAGGACTGAAGATAGAGATGAGGAACAAAGCTTGTCTATGAGCATTTCCTTACCTTTTCTCTTTATTTTCCCTTGTGAATGTGTATTTTATTGGTTTAATTGTTCTTGAAGGGATGAACCTTAATTAGTTTATGTATTAAATTTATTCTTGATTTGTTAGATTTTAATTTCTAATGAATGATTACCTTTTTTTATTTTGTTGGAAATATTGTTTGTGTTTCTCTTCTCTAATGAATTCGAAAGATGGGGTTAGAGAGTGAGTTCCAAATAAATGGGTTCAATGTATGTTTTTCCTTGATTAACTCAAGAGTAAGGTTAAGGGATCGGAAATTGGTAATTATTAGGAGTTGATATTGCCTAGAGATAGGGGCATTAGGCTCTTCTGAAAATTAGAGTTTTTGTACTTAATTCTTCTTGGGTTCAATTAGAAAGGTAGAGATACCTTTAATTAGCCAAAGAATAGGGAATCCATGACAAGAGAGAGAGAGAGAGAGAGAGAGAGAGAGCAGATTTTGCATTCGTAACCTCTACCGGCATTAGGATTACGATTTGACAGTCTTAAGTTTGTATTTAGTACTTAGCTAATTATAGGGGATTCTTGATAATTACATGTCCTAGACTCTTTTTCTTATCCTTGATTTTCTCATGGCCAATCTTGTATAGGGTTGTGTAGATTCTCTAGGGTTACCCATTGTAATTAATCGATTCTATTAATTTGTTAGGCTAAACAATAGAAGAAGAGTTAGTAATAGTACATTTATCCCTTTCCAAAGGATCTTTGATACTTGCCACTGTGACACTATATTCAATGGATATGCTTGCCTAAATATGTGGTTTAAGTGTTTTGGGCATTTTAATTTAAAATGTGATTTTCGTTTGTGTGAATTGTTGTTAATATTTTCTATACTCAAAATCGCACATCAACATGTATCATGAATAAATTTTAAATTACATGAGTACACACAGGGCTTATTGAGATTATTTCTCACACTATTTACATTATAGCTTTTAGAGAGTTCAGATTTTTACAAGGTTAGAAGTTTCAATACTTGAGAGCTTTATTTTGTGTCCTTTTTAAATAGTCTTCATTTGGGGCTTTAGACTATCAAAATTTATTTTATTGAGGACAATGTATAAGTTTTGAATCACAATAATAATTTTTGAGTAGTTTTATTTTTATTTGGATTTTCAATTATGATTTTTGTTATAAAGAGCCTTGGTTCACATATAGGGTGATGTCCCATGCCCATTTTGGATTACGTAGGTAGACGAGGTGTTACAACTTACCTCTTGTATCCTTATTCATTCACTAATAGAAGTTTAAGGTTGGGAGGGGTAGAGATACCCTTTAATTAGCCAAATTTAGAAGTCGGGTTTTATATCGTATAAAAGTCATGATAGCCAACCCGTAGAATATTTTCCTAGTCAGACATAATCTGAATGACCTAAATATTTTCTAGTTTTAGTGATTTGATTCACTGAGGATTAGAGATCAAAAAAGCTTGCTTCCTAAGTATTAGCCACCGGTTCTTGCTTTTTTCTTTAGTGCTCTCTCCCAATTAATTCTTCCAATATTATTATTCTTTTACATATTATTCTACTTTCACCAGTAGATAAGGGTTCGAGAGTACTATAGAAGATAGAAAGCTAGCAATCTTAGTGCGTGTGTTTGATGTGAAATGAGTTAACGCTTGGTTAATCCGAAATAAGTAATCGTGACAAATCAAGGTGTTCCATCAAATAAAATCCTTCGGTTATTTCATCTAAGTACCATAAAAGTAAGTATTCCTACATTTTGGTTGGGAAAAAGTTTTTTAAATTGCTATTTTCCCTGCATATTTTATTTTTGCCGCAATCCTTCAAGCAGTATCAAAGTAGTGGCTATAATCTAGGAGCATACTCAGGGTTAATAACCTAAAAGATGGTTCTTTTACAAATTAAAAAAGTTCAATCTTTGTGATTGTGTGGATCCCTCCTAGTATTTTATATTGGTATATATTGTGTACATCTTGCATGCGGAGATATAGGCGCTTGTATTTATTATTATTCATTTTCCATAGAATTCGTGTACGCCTCGTTTTGAAAGGTATAGGCGATTGATGTTGTATTTAAATTCAACTATGGGAGTTTTTGCAACAATATTGGTGCCTGAGCAACATTGAGATTCCATGAAAAAAAAATTAAAAAAGGAGAAAAGGTTGATGGTTTTTTGGAGTAAGCAGGGAACAATTTTTCTTAACGGTTTGTGCGGTTTGAACTTCCAGTGTGTTCCATCCAATTTTCCTAGTAATTTTTATTTTCTTTTGGGTTCCATATGACACGAGGTTATTTTTCTTGGAATGATTTATTTATGGGGATAAATATTTTTGTATGAAAATGGATAGTAAAAGAGGAACCATCTTAGTGTTACACAAGATCATTTTAAGTTTGTTATTATGATGTTTAATCCATTATTTAGTCACATAAGAATTAAAGGTTAGAAATAGAATGTAAAAAATTTATTTTTGGAGCATGACGATTTTATTTAATTTTGTGCTCAAATGCACAAAGGTTTTTGTGAAATTAAATTTTTTTTTAGATAAAACAATTAAAGGAAAATATTTTTAAAACAAAACTAAGGAATTTAAAATAAAAATCATGGTTTATTCTTCCATAGGGTTTTATCATTGACATGGACAATATTTTAAATTTAAGTATTTTAGATTTAGTTCCTAGAAAATGGCTTTAACTTAAATAGTAAAAATAAAAATTCATAATTTGTTCCCTTAAAGGGTTTTATCCTTGACATAGAGAATAATAGTTGAATTTTTTAGGATTTCACTAAAGTTAATAAAAACCAATTAATTTTTAAAAAATGTTGTTTTTCTAAAAACCTATTTTTCTCAAAAGATTAAGTAAGAAAGGGGTTCTAACGACCCTACGGTTTCCATCACGTATTCCTGTTAGACGTTGTAGTAATCCTTATGCTATTCTAAGCATGAGCCCCTATAGGATGGGTTTTCATAAGAATATAAAACTAACAGAGAAATTATAATTAATGCATATGATATGTGTCAGTGTTGGCTAGCCTATCATTGGAGGCATTAATACTAGATTATTTGTAGGTAGTGTGAGTAGTGACCATCTTATCGATGAAACTATCTCTGGATCATTATCTATTAAGAAAGTTTAATTTGTGATGATTATACACTTGATTTAGAAAATTATTAACCTTCCTATGAAGCTCTGTTAATGTATCTAAGAGACAAAATTTTCATATTTGTTTATAACAGTTTTAATAGGTTAACCATATCATGAAAATAATATGATATTTTAAATGCGCATTTCTTTTATGTTTTTCAAAACAAAAAAATTTTTGAATGAAGTTTTTTTTCAACCTATATAAATGTTTGGTTTCAATCATTTATCCATTAGTCTCAAAGATAATAAGTTAAGCAGACTTATTTACGTGGACTGGAAAAGAAATTTGAATATAGTACTCACTGTAAAAGAGTACAAGTATATTCTGACCGACCTCTGTCATGATATTAGGGAAGAATCTACAGACTAAGATTGTGAGGCTGAGAAGGCATGGAGGAAAGCTAATGAGATGGCTAGATGCTATATATTAGCTTTTGTATATAATGTTCTTTAGTCCAAGCATGAGAAAATGCCTACTACGTATGATATAAATGTATCATTGTGCACCATGCTTGCAGACAAGAGAAGGCCCGCAAGTCAAGAAGCTCTTAGGGCAATCATAAATATTAAGATGGCTGAGGAGGCATTTGTTTGCTAGCATATACTCAAAATGATTGCTTATTTTTAGAAGGCCGAGGTCTTAGGGGAAACAATTGATTCTGAGAACCAAATTGACATGCTTCTTGATATTTTGCCAAATTTATTCTCCATTCAAGTTAAACTATAACATGAAAAAATTGAGAATGTCTTTGACGGAGTTAATGAAAGAACTCTAGGCTATTGAGAAAATTATGAAGCCAGCGTCAAAGGTTTTGGCTACTCGTTCAAGTTCATCTTCTAGAATTAGAGCCCATCCTAAAAAGTTCAAGAAGAAGAAGGCCCAGAACAATGCATGGACTCAGCTTAAGGGTCTAAGCCCAATCCATCCAAGCTGACTCCAAGCCCAAGGACTAATCTTTTAAATGTGGCAAGAAAAGGCACTTCAAGAAAGATTGTCCGGACTGCTTGGCCAAATCCTCTTCAGATATTACTCTTTACTTAGAGTCTATGTTAATGGTTGGATTATTATCCACTTGGATTGTTGATTCCGGAGCCACGACTATATATGTAACTTTTTGTAAGAGTTTAGCAAGACAAGACGACTCAGAAGAGGAGAATAGAGACTGAGAGTGGGTAATGCAGCACAAGTGTGGGCCAAAGCTATGGGAGATTTGAAACTTTTATTTGATTGTAATAGGATTTTAGTTTTAAAAGTTATTTTATGTGTTTCTAGGTTTAAACAGAATTTGATTTCAGTTTCAAGATTGATTAATCAAGGATATTCTATTTTTTCTATTCTGGTATTTCAATTAGTAGAGATGGAAAAATTATTTGTTTTGGAAACATGTATGACAATCTTTTCTATGTTAATCCTATTAGTTGTTAAATAAATAATACTTAGATGGAACCTAATAATAAGAAGAGAAAGGCAACATCAAATAACTCATATTTATGCCACTTAAGACTGGGGTATATAAATTCTAATCGAATTCAGAGATTAATCCAAAATGAGTCCTTAGACTCATTGAAATTGGAAAAATGACCTTAGTGTGAATCTTGTCTTATGGATAAAATGACAAAAAGAACCTTTACTCAAAAGATTGAAAGGGCTATGAAAATATTAGAATTAGTTCATACTGGTATTTGTGGTCCTTTGTCTACACCTGCTAGAGAAGGTTATGAATAATTTGTCATATTCACAGATGATCACACACGTTTTGGTTACGTTTACTCGATAAGGTGCAAGCCTAACTCTTTTGATAAATTCAAGGAGTTTAAGGTTAAGGTGGAGTATCAAACTAGTAAACTAATCTAAAAGCTATGTTTGAATTGTGGTGGAGAGTTCCCTACTAGAAATTAATCATATTGTAACATATTTATTATAACAATTTTTTAAAGATGTTATTAGAAATATAAATTTGTGACAGTTTACCGAAAATGTCATAATAGACACAAGTAAAATCATACCCTTTTACTAGATTTACTAGAAATGTAAAATTTAATGTGTTCTTAGAGCCATATTATGACATTTTCTAAAATGTGTTAGAATTCCTTTTTTCTTTATATATGATCTATTTTGACATGTTAAACTGTCATAATAGCTATTCTTGTGAAACCCCAGTCGAAACCAACCTTAGAGTGAGGGGATTGGGATGCATATCATACTTTATTGCATGTTAAATATATTTTTATATGATTTTGTGTGCATTGAATTTGTGTTTTATGGTCTAGAGGGCTTGATTATGATTATTGAGTGAGAAGGGCAAAATGGTAATTTTTACTTGAGGTGGAAAAAGGGAGATAGCTTGATGATTAAATAGGAAACTATTTTTTTTGAGAAAACAAAAACAAGAGTTGTTGTGGTTTAGCGGTTAGAGCTTTGAAATTAAATATTGAGGTCTTGGGTTCAAATTCCATCATGTGAGCTTTAGAATGATTAAATTTTATTTTTGCTTGGGAAGTGGAATTTTCAGCCTTATGTGCTTTGGAATAGGGTAGAGATGTTGTCCTAAGAGAGACATGATAGGAGTATCTTAATCCTATTCTTTTTCTCTACACAAAATTCCTAAGGGCAATTCATTTCCTCTTGATCTTTAATTTTTCCTATCTCTCAATTCATTAGTTTGTTCAATTTGTTCAAGCCAATTTTATTTTAGGAAAATTCCAGCAATATGCTGTGGCTTTGAAGGTTCAAAATGTCTTAGTGAAAGACATCTTATGGACCGAAACCATGGAAGAGATGGGGAAGGATTCCAAGTGAATTAATTCCCCTAGTGAACTTTCTAAAAATTTCACTCTAGATAGGTTCATTTTCCTTCATGTCATGAACTGAAAATTTTCCAGCTTCTTGTGCCTTTAAGGTGTCGAAATTCTTCGCCATTATTCCCTCCCAAATGCTGCCAGAAAATGACCCTTTTGATCAGTTTGAAACTTGAATTTTTCTGGCCATTTTTAGACTGCACAAATGCTGTGCAAAACCAGAGAAATTTCTGGTCGAATTCGCAGCTTTGGAGGTCCGAAACTAAGCTGTTTTCTTTCAGTTTTTGTTCAGCATCTTAGCCACGTTTTTCCTCCATAAAGAAGGCTGGAAACCAGCCTTGAAAGACCTCTAAAATCCCCTTCAAACTCTCTGCAAGATGACTGGAAAGTGGCAGCCAAAAACTGTCTAGAAATTCCAGCCTTGAGAAATTTCTGTTCAGGGAAAATTTCCAGCTTTGTTTCCTAATTCATCCCTAGTCGAAACTCCAGATTTCTTTTGCACAAACCACTCTTAAACAGCCATGATCAGAGGTCCATTGTCTTCCCGAATCTCTTGCACGAAATTCAGACATGGCTGCCCAAAAATCTCTCCAACAAATCACTACAATCATGCCTTGATTTGGATACCAAAATTCCAGCCACCAAAATTTAGTAACCTTCCATAAAATATCCCTCAAACAACCAGACCTTTTCATCACCATTATACTCCTTATTTTTGGCCACCCTTAGCCTCCGTTAATCAGCTTTCATCCAGCAGAAACACTGCACAGAAATTCGGCCATGACAGCTTCCCAAAAGCTCTCCAACAATCAAAGATATTCTTGTAGTATTTAGTTTCCAAATTTGCTTCCCAAAAATATTCTTGAGGGATTTCAACAACTAGCCTTTCCTTTTCCCTTCTAAACTAGAAAATCATCTTCCAAAACCCTACAAATAATTTGGCAGCCCTAATCCCTTCAGAAATTCGGCCAGCCTTGAACAAAACCTATCTACTCTCTTCAACCTTCAAGAACACATAGCACACTAAGAACACCTACTCCTTCCTTTTTATCTAATACCTCTCCAAATCACTCCAAACTTCTTCTAAAAATTCCAGATTTCATCTATTCACTGCTGTGAGTCCATCCACACCATTCTTAACATCTAACTCCCAAATCCAACTTGCTCTTTTGGATAAAAACCAGAAGTTTTGTGAAGGCTCAAGAACACCTTCAAGGTAGGGTTGTTCTAACAACTTTTTCTTCTCTAATCTTGATCTCTAATGAATATATATATGAATAAACATGCTAATGGTCTCTCTCTCTCTCTCTCTCTTGGCCGAATGGCTTCTTTTCCAATGGCCATGCTTTTTCCATCTTCCTTGGACGGATCTAGTTATCTAGGACTTGAGATTCATTCGAAACTCCTTCAAGGCTTTCATCAATCAAGTAAGTCTTTTTAACCCTTCTTTTAAATTCTAGATTCATGTCTCTAGGATGATGTTGATAGAAGATGAATCATGAATGGGGTTTGAGTATATATTGTTGTGATGAGTTGAGAGTGAAGCATGAATATATGTATGAATATGATGGAGATGGGATTTATGCATGAAGGGATTATCTTGGTTGATTGTGTGATGTTTTAGGGTTTAATACATGTCTCTATGATCAAGTATGCTAGAGATTATGCCATCTATGATGAATAGGATTTATATTCTTGTGTGATTATTAAAGCCATGGTTATATTTATGCTAGTAAAGGCTAGATCATGCCTTAGTAAATTTAGATCTATGCTTATATGCATGATTTGGATGATTTGATGAATTGAAGGGTTGTAAATGTTCATGATTATGGTTAGCAATAGAACTATGGTCATGATCTAGTTGTCCCTAAGCTAATTTTATTCTTTCAATAAAATATTTAATATTATGATTTTTGCTAGTAATTTCAGAAAACCCTAGGAAGGGTAGATTTGGATTAATATATATAATAAGGATATTTTAGTCAAATAAATAATAGCTTTTGCTAGAAAAATAATATATATATATATATATATTATATATGTAAAATGATGAAATCAAATAAAGCCTTTTTATGAAAATAATCATAATAAGTAAAATATTTAGTAATAAAATTTAATTATTGTCTTTTAACCAAAACCTATTATAATTTATTTATTATCTTTCAATCAAGACTCATTAAAATTCATTTTCAACTAATTTTAGTTATCAATTATTTCTAGCAATTAATTATTAATAAATCATTATTTTACCTAATACCTAAGACTTGTCACCACTTAAACTCTAATTTTATCTTAACAAGATTTAAAACTTCAACTTATTAGTACTTGTTTCTCAAAACATTAATTATTTTAAATATCAAATTAGGCTTAGATTATAGACCTATTTATTTATCGTTTAGCCTTAAAAGCCTGGGACACTAGGATCATGGTAGTAGTGAGTTGAGTTGTTTTAAATTGAGAAAGTAGATTTTGGCTTGAGTTTGATTGTGGTTTGTATTTGCCCATGCCGAGTTAGGTCAGCTATTGGAGACCTTTTATTGTGAGCAAGAATCAGGTAAGCTCCTGCATAAAACCTGATTGATGTAAAATGTTTATTATGGCAAGCTAAATGTAGAATGCAGGGATACTCATTTCTGTAAGGCAATTGAGGATTGATTCCTTTCTTATTTCAGTTAAACAAATTATTTAAAAATCCATAAGCAAATTTACTCAAACTCAAAACTCTTTCCAAAACTGATTTTGACAAAGACTTTGGAGACTCTTAATTGCCATTTTCATGTGGAAGTATGGTTTGTTCATTTTCCCAAGTGGGTTACGTTACGTTGAGTACTCAATAAAGGTGGATTGTTAGGACTAGTCTTTGAAGGGTTAGGGTGAGTCTCTCAGTAGGTGGCCACCTCTTAGGGGTGAGTCATTCCCGGATAAGATGTCAGTCCAGTAAGTGGTGCCGGTCCAGGCTAGCAGTTGTTTATTTTTCAGTTAAGTGTCTGTGTTTTGCTGGAATGGACACCCGGTTGTTGTTTGGGTATAAAGAAGGAGGAGTATCTTGTTTGGTAGGCCGATCACCTACCTTTTTTGTTAGTTTGCACAAAGTGTCGGCATTCTGACCAGTTATGGGACCCAACGTGTAGTAACCCATGATCATTTATTTTGAATGGTTGATTTTATTGATTATGTATGGTTGAAAAATCCAAAACACCACTCTTGCTTTTGACTAATGTTTATTACTTGCCAGTATTTCTCTTATAAAGGTTTTATACTTTGCATTCATGAACTATTTCCACTGGACACTCAAAGCACACACGGACTTACTGAGATTTCTCTATCTTATCACCTTTTTACTATGATTTCAGGTCGATCCTACTGTGGGGATGAGTAGCTAATGTTATCTGCCTTGAAAGAGAACGTTGCCATTTATTTTTAGGTGTTGCTTTGGGCAGTTGAAAGTGGGTAATTTTACTTATGGATTTGTTTTGGAAATTCATGGATTTATTCTTGGATTTATTCTTGGGATGTAATAAATTTTAAGTTAAAGTATTACTTTATTCCGCTATTTTATTTGTGAGACCTAGTTATAAAGACCTCTTGTCCTTTGGACGGGCGACATCCCCGGCCTTGGCGGGCTTAGGTAGCGGGGTGTTACAATTCTAATTAAAAAAAAAACTAAGTTGTAAAAAAAAAAAAGGCGCCAAGAGTGAAAAAATAATAGTGCTAAATGAAACTCTCCCTCTAATAAAAAAACATCCCGGTAAGTGGAAAAAAGCCCTCTTACTGCAAAAGCACTCCTTTTCACTTTACCCATTTTCCCGCAAAAGCATTTTGGCTCTCTCTGTCTCCGGTACCGACAAACTCTTTCCTCACCGAAAGCCCCTTCTATTTTCTCTGTGTCATCGGTACCTGTGAGCCCATTCAGTTTTCTCCACTGCAATAGCCTCATGTGCTGGCATTTCCTCTTTCTTCTCTTCTTTAAATGTCGACTTTGGAGCAAAACAAAGGTTCGATTTTATCCCTTTATTAGCTGCTATCCGATTTGTGATATGCTATTATTTGGGTATTAGGTTCAAATCTCTTTGAGATTGGTCTCAGCAAAAATAGACAACCGACACAACTATAAAGCATTATTAATATAGCAGTTTCTCTCAGTATGGAATTTCTAAAATCTTGGAAAAATACTCAAACTTATTTTTCTATTTTTAATTATGATTTGTCGAAAATATGTTTTTGGTAATTATGATTTTCCGAATTTTGTCTCTGTTTGGAAGGTTTAGTCCTAGGTTAACTGTTGCCTCATTTTAGTTGAATGTTAATCCATATATTTACATGTTTAGCAGATTGTTGTTTAGTTTTTAGAGTGAATTTTGCAACGCTCCTCTTCAAGAGTCTCCACCGCCTCTTACTCCACTAATTATTTACAAATGATAGTGAATTCCTTATTTATGCTTTACTAGGTCAGGTGCATTGAAATAGGTACATAGAATGAAAAGTGATGTTAATTGCAACGATAAATGTGATAATTGTGGCGGTATCAGTTATAGAATATGAATAGGTTAAAGAAGGAATGATGGAGTTATTGGTGGTAGGTGATGAGAAAATAGCTTAGAAATAGTAAAAGGGAAGCATGGAGAGGTGCAAGGTAACCCCTGGACTTGGCAAGCACTTCTAATTTCTTCTGAAGATGACTGATTATCAGAAACTTCCTATTACCATAATTATATAATCGAATTGGACTACATTAAAGAAAAAGATGTTTCTTTGTCTTTGGGTTTCCACCACTATTGTTTGTATTTCTTGGTTTTCAATAATATATAGCAAAAGTATACCTCATCTTAACTGTAAAATGTAATGATCTTTTAATTGGGTCAAAGATCAGTTCAGAAATTAAATAGAGGATTATGAGGTGGAGCTGTTATAAATGAGATTTAAGAGTGGAAAATGTGATGAAGCAAAGGAATAAAAAAGGTTTAGCTGCTTTTGTCACATTCACTGCCAGAATTTCCCCCCAACTCCTCTTAAAATCTAATAAAAGTCACCGTTAGTAGCTTTTCTAATTTCAATCATTGATGTACTGCCATGAACTACTCATAAATTGTGGACTGTTCCCATGTTATACCTTTACTTCCAAGAACGAAAAATAGAGAGTGCCATTCCAAACTTCTCAATCTCCACAAACACAAAATCAAGGAACAACCCTTTCCTACCCTAAGAAACAACCCTCTTCTATAACTGATACCACCACAATATTTTTTTTTTTTTTAGTCATTTGTTTTGATTCACTTGCACTTGCACTAATATCCCTTTGATCTTTGTTATGATGGTAGTTTTGATGCGGGGGTTGCAAGGTATGCTACTTTGTAAAAGATCGTTCTTGATTTATTTCGACATGCATTGCCTTATTCGCTTGATATGGAAATAAACTTTATATGGTTGTATCTTGAAACATATGCTGTTATTTTGTCCCAATGACATAGATGGTTTATTGTCCTTTTATTTTTTTGTTGTAATGTGAAACCCCACCTAAGGCCAACCTTGGAGTAAGGGGGATGGGATGTATATTATGTCATCATGCATAAAAATATACTTTTTGAATAATTTTATGTGCCTTAGAATTATAGTTTATAGGTTAAATGGATTATTTATGCTTGTTGGGTAGAAATGGTAAAAAGGTAATTTTACTTGAGGTCAAAATAGGAAGATGGCTTGAGGTTTAGATAAGAAGAATATTTGAGTGAGAAAATAAGAACAAGAGTTGATGTGGTTAAGTGGTTAGAGCTTTGTGATTAATCTCTAAGGTCATGAGTTCAAATCCTATCATTTAAGTTTTATTCATGATTATCTTAACTATGTTTAAATTTTTTATTTTCTTACATTCCTTAAAGATAGGAATGTTGTCTTAAGGGAGACATGAAGATAATGTCTTGATTATGTGATCATGTCCTAAAAAGAATTCTAGAGGAATTCTTGTCCCCTTTAATTTTTCTAGCCTTGTCCTAACCTCTTTGAAATTTAAACTATCCTTAATTCATTAATCCATTTTTTTCCAAAAAAAATCTGTGATAAACCCCTAGCATTCAAATTTGAAAAACAGCTCTTGAGGGATAGGGAGTGGCTGAAAATAGGGAGGAGAACTAGGAAGGGATTCTAAGGAAAAGAAAACACCATAGCTCTACCTTCAAATTCCATATTCATCTTGTTCATGTTTTGGTAAAGGAAAATTTGGAAAAATTTCCAGAATTTTTACAAGGTTGTTTTCGAAAGTTTCAGCCAACTCTCTTACCCAATTACTGCTAGAAAAGTGGTCATTTCATGTAAGGTTGAAGGCTGAAAATTCAGTGGATTTTCGGACTGCACAACCTGTCTAAAACCAGAATTTTTCTTTAGCAATTTAGCTGCATTGAAGCTGGAATTTGAAGCCACCTTTAGGTCATAAGAACACCTAGAACTTCCTCTATTTTTCTTCAAGAGGAAGGCTGGAAAACCACCATTAAAAGGCCTTCAAATACCCTCAAGAACCAACTACAAATCGGGCCAAAAAAAGCAGAAAATTTTGCACCAAAATCATCTCCATTCTAAGTGCTCTTGAAGCATTAAAAACCAGAAACTTTCTAGCTTGTTTTCTCAAGGCAAAGGCCGAAATTCTTCACTCAAAAACCTCTACAATTCAGACCTTGTTCATTCATGGACTGAAACCCTTGGCCTCCACACAAACCTTGAATGTTTGGACTCCAAGATCACACCTCAAAAAGCTCCTAAGATTACTTTATCCAAAACTTATTTGAACTTCAAACTAAATTCCAGATTTTTGCTTCATTAAAACACTCTTGTAGCAAGTGATCAAACTAGAAATTCTCTGCCATTATAGACCAATTTTTGGCCAGCCTTATGGACTGAACAACCCTTCATTCTTTGCATAAAGCCCAGCTAGTTCAGCCTTACACCATTGAAGAGCAAGAGACCTTCCATGAACAACCTCCATTAACTAATCCTTTAGCTCAAACAACTCCTCATTTTCCTCCATTTGAATATAAAAAAACTGAAAAATTTTCTCTCATTCTTGATAACCAAAACTCCTATCTACACTAGGCCATTCGACCAATAACAATTCCAGCAATTCTCAAAGCCATTTTCTCTCAAACTCTCTCAAGAACACCAAGAACACACACTTCTCATCTTCAAGCCTAAACCTATCCTAAACACTACCAATCACTTCCAAACACTCTAGATCATCCATATTCAACCTATAGTCTTCATTTCTGGACTTTATAACACTAAATCATGCAAAACAGAAGATCAAAACTAACTTTTTTGTTGAAGGTTCCAAGAACACCAAAAGGTTAAACAAGAACAACCTTCTTGTTCTTTCTCTTCTACTCAACTTCTAATATTTCTTTCTAATGCCATTCACCTCTCTCTCTCTCTCTCTCTCTCTCTCTCTCTCTCTCTTGGCCGAAATGGTGATGATCAACCATGGCTATTTTTCCGGGCAACTAAAGGCTCTCAAACTCGTGTGGATCTTCTATAATCAAGGAAACCTTAATCAAGTGATCATCTATCAAGTATTTTTCCTTGAATCTTCCTTTTTAATTTCTAGATTCATGACTCTTAGATGTTGATAGTATGATTCAATAAAATGGGGGTTGAGTATATGTATGTGGATGAAAGGGATTGAGTTAGGACATGAGAGTTGAAATGTATGATTAGGCCTTATAGATTTTTCTTTTGAATCAATATATGCTCATCATGGTTAATGAGGTTTAGGGATGTTTTGATGCATGATAGATATTATGACACCAATGGTGATTAGGCTTTTATGTTCTTAATTTTCAATAAAGCCATGGATGATGATTATGCCTAGTAAGAGATTGACCATGTGATAGTGTATGTTGATTCAAGTATATGTTCATGAATGGATTAGCATATTATTTATTGTTTGGGAATATGTTCATGGATCTTTTCTAACAATAAGAATTATGGTAAAAAAAATTTCTTTATTAATTCTAAAATTATTTTTATTAACAAATTTTATTAATTTAATTGGAATTATTATTATATTTACTCTATAAAATTCGAAATTGCTAGGAAGGTTTGGAAATAGGGTATTAATTAAAATATTAATATTTTATTAGCTAAATAAATAAAATCTTTTATTAGAAAATAATAATAATAAATAATAAAATATTAGAATTAATTAATATCAAATGGCCTTGTAGGCCGTATTAATTAGCTTTACTAAAACTGTTACCTATGCCTATAAATATTAATTATATTAAAATTTATTTATTATTTATTAATTAAAAATTAAGTATAAATTCATTTATTATTAATTTTACTAGTTATTTATTATCTATTAATTAATAATTAAAAATTAAAGTGTAATTTATTATTTATAGTAATAATACTATTTAAATATCACCATTTACCAATAATATTTAGGACTTAGGATTATTCAATATTTAACACTAGTTTATTTATTAGCAATAATACTCATAATTTATTATTTGGAACTATAACTTATTATTATTTTTTAACCCCTATTTATTTTATCAAGCTAGATTTATTTTATAGAATATTTTATCAATGAGTATTAAAGCCTAGGACATTACGGTCATAGTTAGTTGTGGTTGTGATTAGTTGAACTAGGAATTATTTATGTAAGGCAGATATAGTCTGAATGTTATCTTATACTTTGTGTTTACCCTAGGTGGGTTAAGTTGACTTTGGAAGACTTTTGAATTCAAGAAGAGCAAAGGATTAGGAAAGTTTCTGCGTGGAATCATTTGAAGACCAAAGTTAATGTGGCAAGCCAAACTCAATGTATACAAGTATTTGTTCTGTAAAGGCAATTAAGGACAATTTTTCTTTTTATTTCAGTCAAGCAAACCATTTGAAATTAAACAAGCAATTTTATACACAAACGCTAAACTTTTCTAAAAACCCAACTTTGGCAATAATTTTAGAAACCTTCATTACTATTTTCAAGTAAATCATTGTATAATAAATTTTCTCCCAAGTGGAACAAACAACTTTGAGTACTCAATAAGGGTAGACTACTAGGACTAGTCTTTGAAGGGTTAGGGTAAGTCTCTGAGTAGGTGGCCACCTTTGAAGGGTGAGTCCTTCCCGAATAGGATGTCTGTCTTGTAGGTCATACTTGTCCGAGCTAGCAAGTTTAGTTAAGTGGACTGTGTGTTTTCGAAGTGGACAACCGGTAAGTTTAGGTGTAGAGATGGAGGAGTATCTCACTCGGTAGGCAGTACACCTACCTTGTGTCAATATACTCAACATATGGTATTCTGATCGTTATATTGTCATGGTGCACAAAGTGTGGTACCATGGCTACCTCTTTTGGGTGGTTGTATTTATTGTGCACTTGTATGTTTTGGAAAGCAAAACACCACTATTCATTTATGACATTTATTTAATGCTTGTCAGCACTTTCTTTTATGAAACCTTTACAACTTGCATACATGAACTGTTTTACCTGAAACACTCAAAGCACACACGGGCTTACTGAGATTTTTATTTCACCACCTTTTATACCATATTTTCAGGTCGATCCTATTGTGAAGGTCATTAGTTAGAATGTTGCCTATGCCTTGGAGACGCTTTGTTATTTCCTATTTATTGTTTGTGAGAGAAAGTAGCAGATATTTATTTTTGAATTTGTTCATGTATTGCTGGGTTATAATAAGTTAAGTTTTGGAGTATTTCTTTTATTTTATTTTTTGTGTCCTAATTATAAAGACCTCTTGTCCTATGGACGGAGGCGACATCCCCAGCCCTAATGGTGCATAGGTAGTAGGGTGTTACATGTCATGTCAAAGCTTCTGCTTCTTTTATTGGTGGACGACCATCACATGCATTTTTGTTTCAACTTTTTATTCCTTTTTTTTCCTTTGGGGTAGTATGGTTTGACATCTTGTTGTTGCTCAAACTTAACAAAAAATTTGTGAGGGATTCCAAGTTTGTATTTTTGTAGTGGAATTGAATAGACTAGATACTTAGCTATGGAAACCTCTGAATTTAAGATAACAAATGGTTCATAACCTTTCAAATGTTCCAACAAATAGTTGAAGATGAAGTTTTGCTCATCTTTATTCTCCATTATAAAACCTAGTAAGTCTTTAAAGTTTGCTGCCATAATGCTAAATATATAAGCTACCATTGAATTTACAATGGGACAAGACTTTGTGCGAAGGTGTCCAGTAAACCATGGTGAATCCTATCCTATAGATGGTGTAGAAAGGCTGTTTGAGATACAATGGGACAGGAACAGCTTTAAGCAGTAAGGCATGAGTGTAAAGAATGTCAAAGCAAAGAGAAGAAACAGAGACTTGAACTGCATTATCATTGTTATTCTTGTACTATTATGCTTTGGTTGACCTTATAGAAATAACTTTTTCATATGAATATTCTTCAACAGTACTAGTACTGTAAGGGTATTGTAACCTAATACTTTGGTGTTCTGTTTCTGTCCATGTTTTGTTCAAATGTTACCTAGTAAGTATTTCATGAGCTGGGTTATCTAGCTTAAAAGTTTCTTGAATATGGTAATTTGTCTATGGTTCCATATTTCATTTCTTGGACAGTTGATGCTCTATTTTGAATTACCTAATCTACTTTCTTTGGATATTTGATCATTTTCAGGACCTAGTGGAGATACTACCCAGTGGGTATTGAATTGTTAACTTTGTTAGCATTTTGGAGTTGCGGTTTTTGTTATGGTGATTGGGACGTTGGAGTTGAATTTGTGCTAATTTTTTGAGTTGTGGTGTGTGGAGATTGCATTACCTGAATTGAAGGAGTTGATCTAGTTGATTAAATTAAGTAGGAACTTGCTCTGTGTATGGTAGTTTACTCTTTGTTATATATGCCTTGATTTATTCATCTCATCCTACAATTTGCACTGGAAGTTGTTACCTCTAGTAGTTTTGCACACCGGAATTACTGTTTTCTGTTTTCTATTTTCTGTTTTGCAAAATGGCAATGTTTTCTATTTTCTATGATTTTTCCTAACTTTTAAATAACAAGAAAAATACCTTTTTATGCATAAAACTTAAAAGCCATGTTTTGCAAAATGGCCATGTTTTTTGTTTCCTTTTTTCTATTTACTGTGATGTTCCTAAATGTTTTCTATCTAATGTTTGATAAAAGTGAAGTCTTAAAAGCCATTACTAAAGCCCAAAGATAATTTCAGCTCTAGAAACAACATACAAAATTCTGTTACTTCATGAACCTCTCTACTGTTTTGGAAGAGTTTGGTTTCCAAAGTTCAATGTTAGATTTCCATTTTAAGTAGTTATTTTGAACACTTTGCTTTTAGCCTTCAAGATCATAGTAGTCAAACTGTGACAAGTCAAATATGGATGGAATTGTAATGTTCTATTAGAAGTAGAAAGGTGACTTTAAATTTTAAACCTATTACATGCCTTGTACATAGTGGTTTTAAACCATTTTGGAGTTGTTACAATTCCTGAACTCTAAATTGCTTTAGTAGGACAGTGGTTTTTACTATAGTCTTGTTGGTTTTTGGTAGTCGGTTGGCATAAATGAATCCTGTTCATTTGATTCTTTGCTATGGAAGCCATGTTCATATCTATTTCTTCCTCAATGTTATTACTAGCTGCACTAGGTGTAATCTATAAAGGGGTGTAACCTACAACTCTTTCCTTACAGTTCATTATCTGTTGTCGTTCCTCAATGTTATTAGTAGCTCACTTGGAGGCATAAACATATTTGTGAGATTTTTGCCTATGTGGGATGTTCATCAGATTTCAAAGTAGAGTTTTTGTTGGGTGGCGATGTTACATCTCATATGCCACCATTCTTTAAAGAGGCATTATCTGCTTTTTATTTTTATTTATTTTTCATTTTTTCCATCCTGTTTCAGCAGTTAGTTATAAAGAAGAATTATGTTGTGTTCGTTGGACTCTCCAGGTGCTGCTTTCTTTGCCATCAATTTTGCATAAACAAAGTTGATCGTTGCATTATGTTAGCCTTTTCTTATCTGCAATGATTCACAGTCTGGTTTTATTTCGTTCCACATGTTTCAACTATTTTGATAGAGTTGTGGATGGCAGTGGGATTTGGAGTAAAGAAATTCTAGGAGATTGTCTCGGTGTAATCTATACCTTTTTCCTGGTTTTTGCTATCTGCCACTCTTTTCTTATTGTGTGCTTTCAGATTTTCCTAAAACTTAGATGTTGTCATGTTGTAATTGCTCATATCTATTTTTCATTGAGTTAAGTAAATTTTTTCTTTTTTGAAAAAAAAAAGGGACTCTTGGGGCAACTTTTTGCAAAGTAGTAGAAGTGGAAAAGATGAATTTCTTTTTATTTTTTGTCCTCAAGAAGTGGGTATGTCCTTTCCCTTTGAATGAATGTGGATTCATATGTTGCTTAAAATGCCTAGAGATAGTTTAGTTTCTTACATTTTTTCCACTGTACGTAATGTAACTAGTTAGTGATAGTAGTGCTTGTTCTATGGTGGTGGTAACTAAATTCTTCTATTTTTTTTTCTAACTTATGTTATTAATTTATATATGGTAGGTCCGTAGGATTCGATATGAATGATCAAGAGATGATGCTTTGTTGCAGGTGCTATTTTGATGCTGCATATTAAGGAAAAGTGCATTGGATTATTCTACTAAGTGTAAGTACATTTTGATATTGATGGCTGATTTTTCAGCCTTAATGGATATGTTAGGATCTTATTTTGAAAGGACTTTTATAGTTTTGCTATTAGTATAACTTCCTAGACATATGTTAATATGTAGACAAAATTCTGTACTTCTTAATATATGCAGACATATTGTTTGGGTAGTAATGTGATTTTATATTATGTTAGATGTTAATTTTTTTATTATGTCAAAACATATATATTTAAGAATTAAAATTTTTTATAACGACATAAAAAAAATGCTATCATATATATCTATTGTAACAATACTTATTATGACATTTTCACATGTTAACATTAATTCTGAATTTTGAGTGCCGACAAGCTCTTTTACGACATTTCCAATTGTTAGTATAGGTTTTAAATTTGACCATTAGAAAACCTTTTTACAATATGACAAAATGTCATAATAGGTGGTCTGGTGTAACAATTGAAAATATTGCAATAGATACATATATTATGAATGTCGTTTTAGATGACATTTTTCGGAAGTGTCACAAAATTCAAAGTGTCACAAATATATGCCTATTATAATGCTTCTACCTGTCGTAATAGGTCTAATTTCTAGTAGTGGTTTTTCCTTGGTTAATTCAAGGATTATTTTGTAAAACCCCGTCTAAAATCACCCTTAAATATGCCTAGGAGCACGCACTACATGGCATATATTCTGTGCATATAAAATTTTTTATGCATGTATATATGTATTGTACATTAGATGTCTGTAGCTTTATTGAGTAGATAGATTGTTTGGTGGTTATATTTTGTTGTGTATATGAACTTTTATTTAAGTTAGTGTTAGTAAAAGTTATGAGATAAATTAGCAATGAGGGTGAAGTGATTTGATAGGAGTAGAAATAAACACAAAGACTAACAAGATTTAGTGGTTAGAAATTTGGACTTAGTGGTTACCAATCTTGAGTTCCAATCTCTAGTATTTTGGATTTTTCCTCAATTTTCTTTTAACCCTATCTAGCTGACCCCTATCTTTTATTTCTGTAATTTAAAATTTATGAGTTTCTACAAATCAGCATTTCAAGTTTTAAGAAGTGCTAGAATTGGAATTCTTTTGATTAGTCGCCACTGCTGGATTTCTAATTTTCTAAATTAGTGCATGGCAAGTGACAAGAGCTTTTGACTGATTTTTTTATTTTATTTTATATTTCTTATTCAACCGACATTATGTTGGCCAAAACATAAGGAACTATGAGTTTTTGCTTTGGAAATTTTCCTTTCGTTTCATAGGAGCTCTAGTGTAGCTTCAGGGGATGATTCTCACCTTTATCATGTTCTTTATAAAGTAAAAGTATATCAAATTTCTGATAAGGGATCAGCCACGGTCTTTCCTTCACTCATGCTACTCCAGAAGATTCTCAACATCTTGAATTCAAATTGAAACTGATTTTGGATGCCTTTCGACTTCACATGATAGCCGGCCTATTGTTACTGGAAAACTGGTTTTAGTGCATTGTATTCAGCAAGAGATGGCAAGATTGAAATCTGGTTCACTCTTTTAGTTTCGCCATATTATTTTAACAGAGCGCTATGGTGCACAAAAGCTTTTTCTCCATTTCTACTTTCTGGTAATTCAAACTAATCCCATTTCTTTCTTTGCAATCTCTAAAATCTTCCTTCACTTTACCCTATCCATGTGCTTGCACAAGTTCCATGACTTTGTTCTTTACCTCAGCTTACATTCAACTTGTAAGCTGCACATTGTATGCAAATACTAACTGCCGTCACTATGAAGACCTCTCATTCCGTGGAAGACTTTGAGATTTCTAGAAACTCTTTCAACTTTTGAAATCCTGAAACTCCTCCTAGAATCACTCGGTAGCCAACTTACCTTTAATCACTGGTATGAAACTTAGATTGCCATTTCACCAGAGGAAAAGAAAGCACCATACTCACCCTTCACTTCCACTTAAAGAATTGGGCTACACCTATTTCTCTGGAAAAACTCCCAGACATACTATTTGCTCTCATAACTGAAACATTTCCTTTCAATTCAAACCAGCACGCATGCACCTATTTAACTCAAGAATGCAGCAACTTCATTTTTGGAAGGAAACCTCCGGTTCTGCACCGTGGGCATCCAATCCTTCCCCATTAGGATTGACGGAGCACTAGATCCATTTGAGGTGCCCATAGAATTGATCTTCCTCTTCATTCTATTCTGTCTGTTGTAAGAAGCCTTACTGTAATTCATTCTCTTTGGAGCAAGAGAATTTAGAGGACCAAATTCGGTTATGTGCTGTGATTTTTTTCTTTTATTTCGTGGTTTGATGAATGAATATTAGGAAGAAGAAACTTATGGAGGGTTGACTATATAAATGAAATTATTTGATTGTGATGTTCGAGGTGCCTTCATGGTGTTGGCTCCCTTGTTTTGTGCAAAACCAAGGGTGTGATTCTAGGGGTGGATAAATCAAGTTGTTGAGCAGGGGATGTTGTGTGGTTTGAAGGATGCTGAGTGGTGATTTCGCAAGCATAAGCATAGGAGTTTTTTTATGCCAGAATTTATGCTTTCCCTGGGTATTAAAACGCATACTAAGTGGAACCCTGTTGGTGAGTCGGTTTCTTTTTATGGTAATATATTGTTACTCTTTTGTTTTGTCTGGAACTATAGGAATAAAACAAGGGCAGGTTCTGGTCAGCTTGTGGGTTGAGGAATGCATGAATAGAATTTAATAATACACTAGTGTAGCATATGTTGATGCCATATATATATGTTCTTATATTATAATATAAGAGGTTATATTGTAACATATGTTGTTAATTTTAAATATACATATGTTATTACAATATAGGTAATAAGATAATATTATAATATAGCCCTATAATATTGTAGTTAGTATTATTATTTGGAAACTTTAATTATTCATACATTTATTAGTCTTAATGTTAGGGAATAGCCTAATATTGTTAGGTTCAATTAACATAATATGGTTATTTTTCTTCATAATATATATTATTTTAATAGGTGTTTGCTATTGTTGTCATATCACAATTTATTATCCATCTTTATTATTATTTATTATTATTAAAAATATTATTTATTATCTATAAGCATTATTTATTTGTTATAAATATTCATTATTTATAATTATAATTATTATTAAAAAATATTATTATTTGTTTAACTATTTGTTTAATGTTGGTGCATGCCATTTAGTCTATTATTTTAGTACATATTAATTATTTAATACGTATTGCTCTATTTGCCATATTATATTACACCTGCTATCTTTTATTGTTTGAGTATCTACTTCTTGTTCATTTGCTTTGTTAAAGTCCTTCATATGCAATGTTTTGGACAAAAAAAAAGGAATCTTGGGAGTATAGTCAACCTTTGTATGGAATATTCTTTATGCTTAGGGGAAGAGGGGGAAGTTTAATTTTGGATGCATTATTATGTCTTGAAGGGTAGCAATTTATTGAGGATTTGTAATTTTCTTGTTTAGATGGGAATAGGACCCAAGTAGGAGGAGCAATTTAGTAACTCAAGGGTTTGAGTAAGCTTGACAAGTAAGTTTTTGCATAAACTCTTTGTTGAACAAAGCTCTAATTACAAGTTAATTGATGTTTCTATTGTGACCAATAAACTATATTCTTTGAATGCAAGTATGATTAATATTTCTCTTTTGTACTAAATAACATTTTGTTCAAACAAGCGTTTAAAAAAAATACTGATTTTATTTATTGAATGCTTCAAACAAAATTGTACGATATTACAGGAAAAGTGTCCTTTAGTGACAATGTAATGTTGTCACTAAATGCAAAAAAGTTGTCACTAAAGACCTTTAATGACGAAAAATTTGTTGCCACTTGAATGTCACTAAATCTATGTCGCTAAATGTATGGAGTGACAACTTATTCTTGTCACTAATGCTTGACTTTTAGTGACAAAATTCCATTGTCACTAATGTAATCAACCAATAGTGACAACATTTCTTGTCACTAATTCATTACAAATGAGAGTTAAGTGAGGCAACGAAGATTCAATCCCGCGACCTCGCACATAGAGACCTTGTGTCTGAGCTGCTGGGCCAAACCATTTTGTGTGTTATAATTCTTTTTTTATTTATTTAAATTATTCGTAATAACTTTCAAAATTTTAAAATAATAATATAATATAAAAATATGATAATTATATTAATTTTTTTATGAAACAACGTAATTCAATATAATAAAATATTTTTATATTTATATAAATTTAAAAATTTATATACTATTAATTAAAGTATTATTTTTATTAAATAATTTTAAACAAATATATTTATTAAAAAAATTTATACATATATATATCCAATACAAACATATATATAAATACACACACACACATACCACATATTATGGATATACATACTACATAAATATATGTCTATATACACACACACATATATATGTTCGTATATATACGTATGTGTGTGTATATATATATATATGTATATATATGTAACATACATACATATATATATATCTAAATATAAACATATATAGATACACACATATACATATACACCACACACACACACATATATATATATATACATATATATATACATACCATATACTATGTGTATATATACTACATAAATATATATTTATATATACCTATATATTTTTACGTATATATATATATATATCTAACATATGCATGTATATATCTATACGTATATGCATCTACATATATATGCCTATATATATACATATATATAAATACATACACACACGAACAACAAATACATATATACATTTATCTATATACCATATATATAAATATATATTTATTTATTAATATACAACTCTCTCTCTCTCTCCCATTCTCTTTTTATATCTCTCTCTTTCTCTCTTTCTATTTTATCCTTCTCCCTCTCTCTCCCATTCTCTCACCCATTTTCTCCTCCCTTTCTCACCCTCTCGATCTCTCTTTCTCCCTTTTTCTCATTCTTCCTCTTCATCTTTTTCTTTTTCTCCTTCTATCTCTCTTCCCATTTGTTTTTGTATTCTTTCTCTCCATATCTCTCTCTTTTTGTTTCTCTCTCTCTCGTTCTCTTACATATTCTATCTCTCTCTCCCACTTCCCATTTTTTCTCTCTCATTTTTGCACTCTCTCCCTCTCTCTCTCTCTCATATCATTCTCTTTTTATATATATCTCTCTCTTTCTCTTCTACCCTTCTCCCCCTCTCTCCCATTCTCTCACCCACTTTCTCCTCCCTTTCTCACCCTCTCGATCTCTCTTTCTCTATTTTTCTCATTCTTCCTCTTCCTCTTTTTCTTTTCCTCCTTTTATGTCTCTTCCCTTTTGTTTTAGCTCTTTTTCTCTCCATATATCTCTCCATTTCTTTTTCTCTCTCTCCATCTCTTACACACTCTATCTCTCTCTCTCTTCCTATTTTCTCTCTCTCTCCCCCTTTTTTCCCTCTCTATCTCTCTCTCTCTCTCTCTTTCTTATTTTCTTTATATATGTATATATATATATATGTATCTTCTACCCTTCTCCCCCTCTCTCCTATTCTCTCACCCATTTTCTCCTCCCTTTCTCATCCTCTCGATCTCTCTTTATCCTATTTTCTCATTCTCACTCTTCCTCCTATTTTCTCTCTTCCCCTTTCTTTTAGTACTCATTTCTCCATATAGCTCTCTTTTTCTTTCTTTTTCTTTTTCTCTCTCTCCCTCTCTTGCACACCCTATCTCCCTCTCCCTCCCTCTTTTTTCTTTCTCCTTTTATCTCTATCTCTCTCTCTCTCACTCTTTCCCCTATATATATACATGTCAACATTTATTTATATCACCCCTCTTGTAACACCCCACTACCTATACCCCATTTGGGCTGGGGATGTCGTCCCTGAAGGCATAGAATGGGGAAAACACAGGGCACGCAGTGAAAGTGAATACAAAAAAAACTAGAAAAACTAAAGAATAGAGAAACATCCGAACAGAGCCGGCGCCGGTTGAGCTCTGTACAGGTTCTAAGGTTTAAAAATTTACCTCTTTTCCTTGTTCTAAGAATTGGCTGGACCGGAATGTGTGGAACCAGGATAGGTGTGTTGCTGGAAACCTCTGATGTGATTCCTGCAAGCCTCCTACTTCGTCTTTGCATGTAGGAGAACGCCAAACTCTCGATCTTCCAGTATATGGCTTGCCTAATTCCATTTGGTGAACAACTTACAGACTAAGGAATATTTTCTGGAGAGAGAGAGAGAGAGAGAGAGAGAGAGAAAGAGAGACGTCTGGTTCTTTTCACAGAGAAGAAGCCGTCAAAAACCACGTTGTTTCCAATCTTCCTGTTTAACCTAAATAAAATCCTAGGTTAAATTGGATTGGACCATTGGACTCTTAGTTTAACTTTTTAGACTAAATTAATTATTCTAATTAGACCAAGTAATTGGCCCAACAAATAACTAATTTCCCAACCTAAATAAACTAGTCCAATTAACAAGCCTATATTAGTTTAGTCTCAGGTTAATCTTTAAATATTCAAATTGGGCCAAAGCCCTAAATAATTAATTATTCCACCAAACTAATTTAATTAATTCTGTCTTTCTATGGACCTTTATTTTATTCTAGCCCAATAATTAAATCAGACTACTTAAATAAAATAAATTTCATTTAATTTAAGATCAATTCCTTAGCCCGTATTTAATTAGGACTCACGGTCTATACTAGGAACCAAAAGACACACCGCATTGGCTACTAAAATGACCAAAATACCATTGCCATATAAATAGTTGTATTTTGCATTTTAAATATTTCCTAATATCACCATAAGGAAATATTGACCCCAAGAACAATGCTGCGTTAGCAAAGTCTTTGACCTACAGATGTAATGACTAAAATACCCCTCTATACATCGTCGTACATTTAAAGAGAAAGAAATGTACTAACACCTCTCTAAATGACATCTACCATCCCTAGGCTTCTAGTCCAATGATCTACGAATTTCTGGATTATTTCCGCTTTCCAAGGGAACTACCCTAAAACAAACATCCAAGTCATGTTTCCCAGGGCTCTGGATATTTAGATCATTCAGACAACCACAAAGGGTGATATAGTATAGAAACTATCTTGTACAAGTCTGTCTTAACTAACTAGTCACACATACCCAACATGCAAGTATATTGGCCATATGATAGAATCTCAACTATAGCATATCAAAGTACATGCTTTCAGCTTCGTCAGACCACTAACTCATACTGAAGTCGTAGAGTACTAATCCATTCTGTAGCAGTAGTAGTCTAGGTTTCTACCATATAGTACTTTTAAGAAACCACTACTACAGGTCCTATTTTACATATTTGAAATACGCTTATATCATGAAGTGAGTGGATTACTCACTAGCTAAAGGTAAGCCATTCCCCATTTGGAATTCACAACATAATAACCTAAATATGATGAGATTCCCATTCTCATCAATCGGTTAGGAACAAATATTTATATGTTAAGTAACCCATGGTCCATACCTTACTGGGAAAGACCTCCATTCATATAGACCACTTACTTAAATACAATGGGTCTTTTCCAAACGTAATTATGTACAGATAAAATGTAAATTCACAAACAATTTCTGAAAATAAACTCTTTTATTAAAACATTCGATATTTACATTAGAAACGTAGTCTAATCTGGCATATTTCCCAACAATTTCCCACATGCACTCTAAGACTAAGTAAGTCCGTAGGTGCCCACCCCTACGGCTTGTAAGTGTATCTTGAAGACTCTCTTAGTCAGAGGCTTTATGAATGATCAGCTAGATTGTTCTCAGAGGCAATCTGTTCCACCAAGACTTCCCGTCTCTTGGATGAAATCCTGGATCAGGTGGTACTTCCTCTCGATGTGCTTCCCCTTCTTGTGGTTCCTGGTTTCTTTAGATTGTGATACTGCTCCAGTGTTGTCGCAATACATCACAATCAGCCTGTCCATGTGTGGCATGACTCCAAGTTCTGAAATGAACTTTCAGAGCCAGACAGCTTTCTTAGATGCCTCCGAAGCTGCCACATACTCAGCTTCCACGGTTGAGTCAGCAATGCAAGATTGCTTGATACTCCTCCATGAAATGGCTCCTCCAGACAAGGTGAAAACATATCCACTAGTAGATTTCCTTTCATCCTTATCCCCCTAGAAGTCTGAGTCTGTGTATCCTGTAGGAACCAAGTCATCAGCCCTGTAAACCAGCATATAATCTCTCGTTCCCATGAGGTACTTGAGAATATGCTTTACAACTTACCAATGAACCTCCCCAAGGTTTGACTGATATCTACTAGCCAAGCCTACGACAAAGCAGATATCTGGCCTAGTACACAGCATGGCGTACATGAGACTTCCCATAGCCAAAGCATAAGGAATCCTACTCATGCTGTCATTTTCTTCTTGAGACTTTGGATAATCCCTTAAAGAAAAAGACAACCCATGTCTGCAAGGAATTAGAGCTCCCTTGCATGAGTCCATGCTATACCTGGCCAGCAAGTTGTCAATGTATGCACTTGAGATAATCGTAACATTCTCTACTTCCTATTTCTAAGAAGTCTAATCCCGAGAACGTAGCTGGCTTCTCCTAAGTCCTTTATACTAAATTGACTAGACAGCCAAACCTTTGTAGATGACAATGACCCTACATCATTTTCAATGAGTAGAATGTCATCCACATACAAGATAAGAAAATCACATTAATGCCTTCAAGTTTCTTGTACACGCATGGTTCATCCTTGTTTTGAATAAAGACATAAGACTTTACAGTCTCGTCAAAACGAATGTTCTATGCTCTCGATGCCTGCTTAAGTCCATAAATGGACTTCTTAAGCTTGCAAACCATTTGTTCTTAGCCTTTAGTAATAAAACCTTCCGGTTGGAATATATAGATGTCTTCACTAAGATGGCTATTTAAAAATGCCGTCTTGACATTCATTTGCCATATCTCGTTGTCATAATAACATACGATAACAATGAGGATACGGATGGACTTAAGCATGACTACTGGGGAAAAGGTCTCCTGATAATCGATCCCGTCTTTCTGAGTATACCCTTTCGCCACAAGCCTAGCTTTGAAGGTTTCCACCTTCCCATCTACTCCACTCTTTCTCTTGTATACTCACTTACACCCAATGGGTTTTATCCCTTCAGGTGAAACTACAAGATCCCAAACATGATTGAGGTACATAGACTCAATCTCGGTTTTCTTTATTTCATGCCAAAGATTTGCATCGGCATCAGTAATAGCCTCCTTGTATCTAGTGGGGTCTTGTTCCTGATGGTGGGAGACTAGCTCGAAAGCTTCTCTAGTCCATCTCTCCGGAACCCTAGACACTCTCCTACTATGACAAGGCTCTAATTGTACAGGCTCTTGAGGCTGTGCCTCTTCGTATTCCATAATCGGGTTAGAAGAAGTTGATTCCAAAGATAACTTCTCCTCAAGTTCCAACCAAGTTGAACCTTAATGGAGGTACTCTAATCATCCTCTAAGTATCTAGCATTGGTACTAACCTGTATTTTCTGCTTCTTTGGATGATAAAAGTAACCACCCTTTGTCCCTTTTGGATACCCAACAAAATAGCATAATTCTGATCTTGGTTCCAACTTGTCTCCCTTTACCAGTACATGAGCTGGACAACCCCATATCTTGAGATGATTTAGACTTGGCTTACGCCCAATCCACATCTCATAGAGAGTCCTAGGTACTGACTTGGAAGGCACCAAGCTCAAAATATGTCCTCAAAAAGACACTGGAAGAGTAGCATGAGACATCATGCTTCGGACCATTTCCATCAATGTCTTGTTCCTTCCCCTAGCTGCTCCATTTGCTGGGGTGTCCCCGACGTAGAGAGTTGGGATACTATCCCATGATGTACCATGTAGTCCTTGAATTCACCAAGGAGGTACTCTCCACCACGACCCGTTCGTAAGGTCTTTATCAATTTACCTGTCCGACGCTCCACTTTAGCCTTAAACTCTTTGAACTTATCAAAAGAGTCAGACTTGCATCTCATCAGGTAAATAAAACCAAATCTCATACAATTATTCGTGAAAGTGATGAAGTACTCAAAACCCCCTCTAGTTGGTGTAGACAAGGGACCACACACATCAGTGTGAACAAGACTCAATACCTCATTAGCTCTATCCGCCTTAGGGGTAAGTGAACTTTTGGTCATCTTTTCCATTAGGCAGGATTCACACTAAAGCCAATTTTCCAAACTCAATGAGCCCAAAGGCCCATCATAGATTAACCTCTGAATCCTGGTTGAGTTGATATGACCCAACCTTAGATGCCAAAGATAAGGGTCATTGACATCGGTCTTTCTCTTCCTTATTAAAGGTTCAGATTGTGCGTTATTTAATTGATTGTTAATAGGGTTTAAGAAAAATAGATTTCCATACATGTGCCCAGTAAATAAAATTTCTCCATCTCTACTGATGAAATACCAGAATGGAAAGACATAGAATATCCTTGCTTTATTAGTTTCGCAACCGAAATCAAATTTTGTCAAAATCCAGGTACATATAATATATCTTTCAAAACCACTATTCTATTATAATAAAAAACAAGATCCAGCTCTCCCACTTCAAGGGCCTAAACTTGTGCTCCATTTCTCACACGTAGTCCATGTTTGCCTTTCTAGAGTCTCCTAATTTTTCTAAACCCCTGCAAGGAGTTACAGATGTGATCAGTGACTCCTGAATCAACAATCCAAGTAGAAGTTGATCCAACCATTGATATAGACTCTAGATAGAAAAAATTACCTGTGGGGTTTTTGTTGGCTTGAAGATTTGGACACTCCCTTTTCTAGTGTCCCTTCAACCTACATTAGAAGCACTTGCCCTTAGGTTTATCTTTGGGCTGGGTTTTAGGTTGGGCCGCTGTGTTTCCCTTTTTCTTCTTGAACTTTATTGGCTTGGGCCTAGTTCTAGAAGACAAAACCTTAGCAATCATAGCTTTAGATTATAGCTTCATAACCTTCTTTGCCATTTAGAGCTCCTTCATTAACTCAGTTAAACTTATGTTTATCTTGTTCATGTTGTAATTCAACTTGAACTGAGTAAAGGAACCCGGTAGAGATTCGAGAACCATGTCCACTTGGCTCTCGAGGTCAATAACAGCCCCTAAGATTTTTACCTCCTCGAAAGCAGCAATCATCTTGAATATATGCTCTCTGACTAATACTCCCTCAGCCATCTTAGTGTTAATGATAGTTCGAAGAACCTCTTACTTTGCGAGCTGGCTCTTATCCGCGAACATCGTGGCTAATGATTGAGTTATATCATACGCAGTGACCATGTGCTCATGTTTGGATTGGAGTACATTAGACATGGAGGCCAACATGTAACAATGAGCCATCTCGTCGACCTTCTTCCATGCATTCTTAGCCTCACGCTTCTCGGCAGTGGAACCCTCCCCGATAACAAGGTAGGTTTCATAAAGGACATACTTATACTCTTCTGCTATGAGTATTATGTCCAGGTTCCTCTTCCAGTCCACATAGTTTGGTCCTATTAGCTTATTCTGTCTGAGAATAATGGCCAATGGACTAAAAGAACCTCCCACCATTTCTGAAAAATTGAAAATAAAATAAAAGAATTTAGTTTGTGAAAACAAAACAAATTTGTGCACTTTATTCTTATTATCAAACTGATAATAATTAATTTGGCTCTTAGGAAAACTGACATGGCTTCTTGGGAAGATTAACAGTTCCCTAAGCTAAGCATGTTAACCACCATAAATTAATTTCCCTTCTAGGTAATGATCTAGAAGATTGCTCCATCGAAGGGATGGTCATTTCCTTTCATTTCCTATGGACATACCTCGCACTATTACCTCCAACGAGGGGCTGGCCGATCATAGTACGTGTCCCCGGTTATTAATTACATCCCTCCATTAGATCTGAATATTTGTGGTATCCCCATCCTATACGGGTTCACTCCCAGGGTGATGCGAGGGGACCCACGATCTCTAATAAGGATCATGATGGAAGTCGTGGGGCCGTTGGAACCCCTCTTCCACTTAATCTTTTAAAACAAAGGTTTTTTTTGAAAAATATCCTTTTGAAAATTTCCATTAAGTTTTCCCTTTAACTCAAAAATAAAATGTCTAAATCCATTAAAATCTCTATGTCAAGTTATATATCCTTTGAGAGAATTTTTCATGGACTAATTTTATTTAAGGTAAAAAAAACTTAATGATTCCAAAAATTTTCCAATTAAAACTTTGTAGAGACTATGGTCTCAAGTTTATTTGACAAAACAAATTTTCTTGTGCCAAAATAAAATAAAATGGCTGTCTATTTTAGCTTACAAAAATATCTAAATCCAATATATTTTTTATGTTAAGGATTAAATCCTTTGAGAAAATATCTAAGGATTAATTTTTGTTCAAGTTAAAATAACCATTCAATTTGTAAAAAAAGTGTTTTCTTTGTCAAAAATATTCCCAAAGATTTTGGTCTTTGAGAAAACGTGCACATAGGTACATAAATATAAATAGCATGCTAGAAAATAGTAGACGTTTTCATGCTTTTCTATTTTTAAACATAAGTACCCAGATAATAGAATTAAACACATTAATTAGTTAATGGTCTTGTTTAATTCTAAAATCCCTTCCTAATATTTTTCATGTAAAAATATTCCTTGAATATTAACTATTGCAAAATATTAACTTCATCTGGCATGGATCCCAAAACCAAAAGAAATTGCAAGAAAAATTACAAGGAAAATTAAAAAATTTCTACTTAGTCCACTGCACCCACCACACTAGATCTGGCACCCATCTACACTGTGGTCCACTGCACCTACCACATAAAACATGGACCCATGGGCAACCAGCGCCCAGACCGGATTCTAGACCCGAGCCGGTGCTGGTTTGGCCACCCCAATCGACGCTGGTTGGGCTCTGACCGGATTCTTCCTGCAGTTTTTTTTTTTTTTTTTGCAATTTTCTTCTGCGAATTTCCTATATTTTTTTGCACAACTTCTGATACCATTGGCTCTTCGATTTCAATCTTAATACAATGAAATCAACCAAAACCAACAATCGCCTATACCCTTTAATATCGGGCTTACACGATTTGCTAAGAAAAACAATAAATTACAAATCTCTTATACCTCCATCAAAAAGGTTTAACAAGAGAATCTATCCATACCAAAACAGCAAAGGATCACAGTTTAATCATACATATGTGTCTAGTTTTATTCAACTAGATGCATGCTTCCTATATTTTCACAAAGCCTTCATGCTTTGATACCAAATGAAGGTATAGAAAGGGGAAAACACAGGGCATGCAGTAGAAGCAAATACAAAAAAAAAAAAATGAAAAAATTGAAGAACAGGGAAACATCCAAACAAAGTCAGTGTCGGCTCTGACAGCCCTAACCGGCGCCAGTTGAGCTCTGTACAGGTTCTGAGGTTTAAAAATTTTACCTCTTTTCCTCGTTCTAAGAATTGGCTAGACCGGAATGTGTTGAACCAGGATAGGTGTGTTGGTGGAAACCTCTAATGCGATTCCTGCAAGCCTCCTACTCTGTCTTTGCATGTAGAAGAACGCTAAACTCTCGATCTTCTAGTATATGGCCTACCTAATTCCGGTTGGTGAACAACTCACAGACTAAGGAATATTTTCTAGAGAGAGAGAGACGCTTGGTTCTTTACACAGAGAAGAAGCCGTAAAAAACCATGTTGTTTCCAATCTTCCTATTTAATTTAAATAAAACCCTAGGTTAAACTAGACTAGCCTATTAGACTCTTAGTTTAACCTTTTGGACTAAATTAATTATTCTAATTAGAACCAACTAATTGGCCCAACAAATAATTAATTTCTCAGCCCAAATAAACTAGTCCAATTAACAAGCCTATATTAGTTTAATCTCAGGTTAATTTTTAATTATTCAAACTGGGCCAAAACCCTGAATAATTAATTAACCTACCAAACTAATTTAATTAATTTTCTCTCTCCATGGACCTTCATTTTATTCTAACCCAATAATTAAATCAGACTACTTAAATAAAATAAATTTCATTTAATTTAAGATCAATTCCTTAGCCCGTACTTAATTAGGACTCACAGTCTATATTGGGAACCAAAAGACACACTGCCTTGGCTACTAAAATGACCAAAATACCCTTGCCATATAAATAGCTGTATTTTGCATTTTAAATATTTTATAATATCACCATAAGAAAATATTGACCCCAAAGACAATGTTGTGTTAGCAAAATCTCCAACTTATAGGTGTAATAACTAAAATACCCCTCTATACATTACCGTACATTTAAAGAGGAAAAAGTGTACTAACACCTTTCTAAATAATATCTATCATCCTTAGGCATCTAGTCTAATGATCCATGACTTCCTGAATTATTTCCGCTTTCCAAGGGAGCTACCCTAAAGCAAACATCCAAGTCATGTTTCTTAGGGCCTTGGATATTTAGATCATTCAGACAACTACAAGGGGCAATATAGTATAGAAACTATTTTATACAAGTCTGTCTTAACTAACTAGTCACACATACCCAACATGCAAGTATATTGACCCTATGATAGAACCTCAACTATAGCATATCAAAGTATATGCTTCCAGCTTCGTCAGACCACCAACTCATACTGAAGTTGTAGAGTACTAGTCCACGCTGTAGCAGTAGTAGTTTAGGTTTCCACCATATAGTACTTTTAAGAAACCACTACTACAGGTCCTGTTCTACGTATTTGAAATACGCTTCTGTCATGAAGTGAGTGGACTACTCATTGGTTAAAGATAAGCTATTCCCTATTTGGAATTCACAACATAATAACCTAAACATGATGAGATTCCCATTCTCATCAATTGGTTAAGAACAAATGTTTATGTGTTAAGTAACCTGTGATCCATACTTTACTATGAAAGACCTCCATTCACATGGACCATTTACTTAAACACAATGGGTCTTTTCCAAATGTAATTGTGTAGAGGTAAAATGTAAATTCTTAAACAATTTCTAAAAATAAACTATTTTATTAAAACATTTGATATTTACATCAGAAACCTAGTCTAAGAGGGCATATTTCCCAACAGTCCCGTCCACATGACAAGGGTATTTATAACGAGGACACACAAAGTAAAATAAAATAAATACTTCAAAATTTAACTTATTACAACCCAACAATACATGAAAAAAATTCAAAAATAAATGTCTGCTACTGTCTCTCAAAAGCAATACACAGGAAAAATCCCAGAGAGTCTTCAAGACATAGGCAATAATCTAGCTAATGACCTTCACAGTAGGATCGACCTGAAAACATAGTATAAAAGGTGGTGAGAAAAAAATTTCAGCAAGTCCGTGTATGCTTTGAGTGTTTCGGGTAAAACAGTTTGTGTATGGAAGTTGTAAAAGTTTCATAAAAGAAAGTGCTGGCAAGCATTAAATAAATGTCATAAATGAAAAGTGGTGTTTTTCTTTCCAAAATATACATGTGCGCAATAAATACAACCACTCAAAAGAGGTAGCCACGGCATCACACTTTGTGCACCATGACAATATAATGATCAGAATACCACACGTTAAGCATACTGACACAAGGTAGGTGTACGGCTTACCGGGTGAGATACTCCTCCATCTCTACACCCTAAACTTACTGGTTCTCCACTTCGGAAACACACAACCCACTTGATTGAACTTGCTAGCTCGGATCGGTACGACCTACTGGACTGGCATCCTATCCGGGAAGGACACACCCCTCAGAGGTGGCCACCTACTGAGAGACTTACCCTAACCCTTCAAAGACTAGTCCTAGTAGTCTACCCTTATCGAGTACTCAACGTTGTTTGTTCCACTTGGGAGAAAAAATTATCATACAATGATTTACTTGAAAATATCAATTATGGTTTCTAAACCTCTTACTTGTTGGTTTTATGAAAAGTTTAGCATTTTGTGAAAAATCGTTTGCTTAGTTTTGAATAGCTTGCTTGATTGAAAGAAAAGAAAAATTGTCCATAATTGCTTTACAGTACAAATTCTCGTATACAACGAGTTGGCTTGCCTATTAACTTTGATCTTCAAATGACTCCATGAATGAACTTACCTGATCCTTTGATCTTCTCGAATTCAAAAATCTTCTAAGGTCAACCTAACCCCGCTTAGGGTAAACACATGGCATAAAATATTATTCGGATCATATATGCTTTACATAAATAATCTATAGTTCAACTAGTCATAATCACAACTAACTATGACGATAATGTCTTAGGCTTTAATACTAGTTGATAAAGTATCTTATAAATTAAATCTAACTTGATAAGTTAAAATAACTAGGGGTTATAAAATAAATACTAATAAGTTATATTTTCAAATAATAATTATGAGTATTATTGCTAATAAATAAACTAGCATTAAATATTTAATAATACTAAGTCCTAAATAATATTGATAAATGGTAATCTTTAAATAATAAGTTACACTTAATTAATAATTAATAGATAATAAATAACCAATAAATTTAATAATAAATGAATTATACTTAATTTTTAATTAATAAATAATAAATAATTTAAATATAAATAATATTTATGGATATAGGTAAAAGTTTTAGTAAGACTAATTATTATGGTCTACAAGGTCATTTGATATTAATTAATTCTAATATTTTATTATTTATTATATATATATATTTAATAAAAGATTTTATTTAGTTAACTAATAAAAATATTAATATTTTAATTAATATTCTATTTCCAAACCTTCTTAGTAATTTCAAATTTTATAGTTTAAAGTAATAAAATTTGTTAATAAAAATAATTTTAAAATTAACAAAGAAAATAATCTTTTACCATAATTTTCTATTGTTAGAAAAGATTTCATGAATACATTCCCAAACATTAAATAATATGCTAATCCATTCATGAACATATACTTGAACTAATACATACTAACACATGGACAATCTCCTACTAGGCATAATCATCATCCATGGCTTTATTAAAAATTAAGAACATAAAGGCCTAATCACCACTGGTGTCATAACATCTATTATGCATCAAAACAACTATAACTCTCATTAACCATGATGAGCATATATTGATTCAAAGGAAAAATCCATTAGACCTAATCATATGTTTCAACTCTCATGTCCTAATTCCATCCCCTTCATCCACATACATATACTCAACCCCCATTTATATTCAATCTTCCTATCAACATCTAAGAGACATGAATCTAGAAATTAAAAGAAAGTTTCAAGAAGAAATACATGATAGATGATTGCTTGATGAAGGTTTCTTGATTAGTGAAGGTCCACGCGCTTGAGAGCCTTTAGTGGTCTGAACAATAGCCATGGTTGATCATCACCATTTCAGCCAAGAAAGAGAGAGAGAGAGATGAAGGGCATTAGAATGGAATATTAGAAGTTGAGTAGAAGAGAAAGAACAGGAGAGTTGTTCTTATTTTACCTTTTGATATTCTTGGAACCTTCAACAAAAAAACTAGTTTTGATTCGTTCAAAAATTATGGTTTGCGTGATTTCATGTTATAAACACCAGAAATGAAGACTAGGGATTAAATATGAGTGATCTGGAGTATTTGGGAGTGATTGAAGATGTTTAGGATATGTTTAGGCTTAAAGGGGTGAAGTGTGTGTTTTTAGTGTTCTTGGTGTTCTTGAGAGAGTTTGAGAGAAAATGGCTTGCGAATTTCTGGAATTGTTGTTGGCTGAATGGCCTTGTGTACTTAGGAGTTTCGGTTTAGCAAGAAGGAGAGTGAAGTGTTCAATTTTTTTGAAATTTAAATGGAGGAAAATGAGGAGTTGTTTGAGGTAGAGGATTAATTAATGGTGGTTGTTCATGGGAGGTCTCTTGCTCTTCAATGGTGTAAGACTGAACAAGCTAGGTTAATGCAAAGAATGGAGGTTCATTCAGCTTATAATTCTGGCCAAAACTTAGTCTATAATGGCAGAGAAATTCTAGTTTGATCACTTTCTACAAGAGTGTTTTAATGGAGCAGAAAAAATCTAGAATTAGTGTGAAGTTCAAATGAGTTTTGGATAGAGTAATCTTAGGAGCTTTTTGAGGTTTGATCATGGAGTCCAAACACTCGAGGTTAGTATGAAGGTCACAGGTGTTCAGTCCATGGTTGAACAAGGTCTGATTTTCAGAGGTTTGAATGTAGGTTTTTGGCCTTTGCCTTGAAACAACAAGCTGGAAATTTTCTGGTTTTCAATGCTTCAAGAGTACCTAGAATGGAGATGATTTTTTGTTTAGAATTTTTTGCATTCTTTGGCCCGATTTGCAGCTGATTCTTGACAGTGTTTGAAGTTCTTTTAATGGTGGTTTTCCAGCCTTCTTCCTAAAGAAAAATAGAGGAAGTTCCAATTGTTCTTATGACTTCAAGGTGGCTTCAAAATCCAGCTTCAAGGCAGCGAATAGGCAGCGAATTTGCTGAAGGAAATATTCTGGTTTGCAAAGGTTGTGCAGTCCGAAAATTCTCTGAATTTTTAGCCTTCAACCTTACATGAAATGACCATTTTTCTGGCAGAAAATGGGGTAAGAATGTTGGCTGGGCTTTCGAAAATAACCTTGCAGAAATTCTGGAAAATTTCTAGATTTTTCCTTTACCAAGACATGAACAAGATAAAGGTAGAATTGAATGTATAACTATGGTGATTTCTTTTCCTTGGAAACCTATCCTAACTCTCCTCCCTATTTTTGGCAATCCCCTATCCCTCAAAGCTGATTTTCGAATTTCAAGGCTAGGGGTTCATCTCTGATTTTTTTTTTTTTTTTTGGAATTAAAAGAATGGATTAATGGATTAAGGATAGTTTAAATTATAGAGATGTTAGGACAAGGCTAGAGAAATTAAAGGGGACAAGAATTCCTCTAGAATTCTTTTTAGGACATGATCACATGATCAAGACATTATCTTTATGTCTCCCTTAAGACAACATTCCTATCTTCAAGGAATGTAAGAAAATCAAAAATTCAAACATAGCTAAGATAATCATGAATAAAACTGAAGTGATGGGATTTGAACTCATGACCTTAGAGATTAATTCCCAAAGCTCTAACCACTAAATCACACTAACTCTTGTTCTTATTTTCTCACCAAAATATTCTTCTTATCTAAACCTCAAGCCATCTTCCTATTTTGACCTCAAGAAAAATTACCTTTTTACCCTTTGTACCTAACAAGCATAAATAGGGCATTTAACCTCTAAAACCCAATTCTAAGGCACATAAAATCATTCAAAAAGTATATTTTTATACAGAATGACATGATATGCATCCCATCCCCCTTACTCTAAGGTTGGCTTTAGGTGGGGTTCACACCTCTACTCTCTATATAAGTAAAATTATATGAATTAAAATGCACATAATAGTATTTCTAATAAAAAAACATGCTCACATACACAATAGTGACAATATTTTTTGTCACTAAATTCAAATAAATAGTGACAAGAAAAATGTTGTCACTATAAGTATACTATTTAGTGACAAGAAAATTTGTTTTCACTATATATGCACTACTTAGTGACAGTTTCATTTTAGTGACAACAGTTTTGGAGTTGCCACTAAAGAGATTTCTCGCTTTCTAATGAGATTGGTAGGAAAGCCTCTAGTGACAAAAAATAGTGATAAATTTTCTCGTCACTAAAAGTTACCATTTATTGACAACCTTTTTTGTTGTCACTAAAAGTTTGACCCTTACTAACAACTTAAAATATTATCACTAATTCTACTATTTAGTGACAATAATTTTGTTGTCACTAAAACCCATTTCTCCCGTAGTACTATGATTGTATTTTCAAGATAACAAAGTGTTGTTTGGGAATTGTTCCTAAAAAGGATAACTAAATGTTGAGTACTCAATAAAGGTTAGTTCTTAGGACAAGCCTTTGAGGTTAAGTTAAGTCTTCCAGCAGGAGGCCACCTCCGTGAGATGACTCTTTCTGAATAAGATGCTAGTTCTAATAAGTCAGGTCAATCCGAGCTAGCAACTCAGTCCAGGTGGACTGTTATCCAGAAATGAACAACTAGTAAGTTAGGATACAGAGATGACGAAGTATCTCACCCAGTGGGCCGATTACCCACTTGTATTATGATGCAAGGTTTCACAGTACTTAGTCATGATACGGGGTTTTATGGCCTTGACTATGATGTAGGGTTTCATAGTCTCTTTTGTTTAAAAGTGGTTTATTTCTTTTCTAAATGTACATTTTTGTTTGAGATAAAAGTAGCAAAATACCACTCTATGTTCAAAAATGCATTGTAATGACTTGCAAACATTTCTAGCTATTCATTAAAAGCTACGTATAATGAAACAAATTCAAATATTCAAGATCACACACAAGACTTATTGGGAAACAATCCTTACATTTTTTATATCATGATTTCAGGAAGATCTTGCATCGACAAGGTTGAGCTTGCCTAGAGATTTGAAGACTTCATTTCTTTTATTGATGTATTTAATTTGAGGCTTTGTTTAGTTTTCGTTATTTTGAGACATGTATAAGTATTTGATTCATTGTAATAAGTGTGAACTTCAATTTATTTCTTTTGAATTATATATTGTCTAGTTATAAAGACCTTTGATCCTAAGCACGGGGTGATATCCCTGCCTTTTTTGAAATATGTAGGTAACGAAGTGTTACAATTGGTATTAGAGAGTAGGTTTAGGATACATTCATAATCATTTAGATTTAAATCTTTAAGTATTGTGATCTTTTACTAATCCAAGTTGCCTATATGTATAGGATGGTGACAATATGTCGAGCTGCTTGTAAGAACATGGTCTACCCGGCACTCACCTATCCTAATTCGACTAGATGACCTACCTTCTTTTGACTCCGAATTTGTTCCTAAGCTACCAGTAGATGAGAGTAGTAGCGATGAGGTACAACTAATATAACCATCTCCAGCCCCATCTATGGAAGTGATAGACTTAGTTTCTAATAGTGTGGACGAGGTACAAATTATAGAATCTACCCCAACCCTACTAGTTCAAGAAATTAATTTGACTACAGAGAGTAATGACCCTGGGAAGTCAGACTATGAGTTCTTACTAAGACACTTTGAGATTGGGGAGAGTTCTAAGAGGCCTAAGAATAGGCCTAGAACCCAAGGAATTGTCGATGGGAAAGTGATAGATTTTCCTAAGGGTACTGGGGAATAGTTGTATGAACCTGACTATGAGGATTTAGATAAGGATTAGAAACCCGTAGTATTTGGTATTGGGATTTTGGAGAATTCTTTTGGACTTCATGGGGAGATGCAAAAAATAAAAAATAAAAAAATCAATCACTAGCTGATTGTTTTATAATTTGTTAGTTAAAGTCATTGATTTTTGAAATAAGGATATCCATGGGATATTCCTTTTCTTTGAAAAAGCATTTACCTTTTTGATGTATGAGTAGTTTATTTTACATGGTCAATCATTTTAAGAGTTTTCTTTCACTTTGCTCAATGACTACATAGGTTTGAAATGTGACAAACGTACTTGAAATGTTATTATAGTTTTGCTTGGGGTAACTACATAAATGCTTGATATTATAAACGCATAATAATTCGTACTTCTTCATACATTATGTTCTATAAAATAAAAATATCAGAGACAGTATCTAATTCTTTTATGAGTTCTACATCATGCATGCAATAAACACCGTTACATGAAATGGTTGCTTTATGGCATTTCATTTGATTTGCCTATGATATTGTGAACATAAGTATTTCTTTCATACATTCATAATAAGAGTGTGGAACTTTGTGATGAAAGGATATTGTCTCGACAACAATACAATAACTACAACCATATTGTTCCTAAAGAAGAATTTAGAGATGTTACTATAGCCCAAGCTTTTGACAATACGACAAAGATACATTATGAGTTTATAGAATTGAGGAGGACACTGACATTTTCTCTGCCAACTGCATGTGCTGCCATCATGGATGTTGCTACATAGATCAAAAATAGTGATAATAGTAGATCTGTTATCAAGACTTCATCTGCGACCAAGCGCTTCTCTGAAAAGAGGGTAGCTGAACATAGGTGGAGGAACCGTAGGAAGAAGAACAAGTGGCACCAGCAAGTATTGCCTTGAAGATAGCAGGCTACTACTACTATGGGAAGAAAGGGCATAGTACAAGGGTTAATGGTCCAAAAAATCTACCAAAAAATGTTGTAATTGTGGAGATGCTATACATCTGAAGGAGAATTGTCCCAAGATACGCTGACCTAATCAAGGAAACTCTATTATGATACCATAAATGGTTGGCCTAGGAAATATAGTTGAGGAAGGAAATAAGATGAAACTGCAAGTGAAGATCAAAGTATTTGCTTTAAGTAGAAAGGAGTTAGGCTCGGGCACAGTAGTATAAACTCTTTATTTTAACTATTGAGAGGAATGTGCCTTATTGATTATTAGTGCCATGCAATGTGCATATTGTATACTTTACTATTTGTCGTAATTTTGATTGTTTTTTATTTGGCCTATGCATTGGTTGGACACGATCTTCTATGCAAAGAGATAGAATTTATGGGTTTTATCTAAGAAGTGAAATTTGGTGTAGAGTAGCAAATTTGCCAAGGAGTTTAATAGTATATTCGATGAGGATTAGGAAGGTATATTGAACATAGATTTAATTTCAGATCTTGGAATCTAAGTTGATAATAGAGACAGGGTAGCGCAATCATATAAGATTGGTTGGATGCGAATAATTGTAGAGAAAGTGAGGTAAGGGAAATAAGGTGTTTTATATCAGGCATGAGGGATTGCAAGCTATGGGTGAAGGAATACTGAGAATAACTGGCTTCATTAGTTAATGTATGCACGAATTATGAATGTCGGATGATACTCAAGCACTTAAAGGTTTCTTTAATATAAGTCCAATGAAATTGATCATATTACATCTGCCTTGGGAAAAATTAGTGATGGAGATAGTATTAGGCACAATACGGTTGAAATTGGTTTTAGCAAGTTGAGTGGCATAAGCTCTTAACTAGTTTGGCAACTGTGAATTGTGGTTGAACACAATTTATTTGCAAGAAAAGTAGTAACTCGGGGTAGGAATACGATAAATTCAACTAAGTCTAGGGAATTGCTAACTAAAGCAACCCGAGATTGTCACCGGAGATAGGAATTTATTGGTATTAGTTAGATGTTATCGTCATTTTGTTAAGGGTTCCACAACTCTTGTGTTGCCTTTGTTTTGATACTACAGAAAGATATGTCGTATTTATGGGACAAGAAGTAAGAAGGGAGCCTCTAAGAGTCCGAGAGAAGTTCCATACCAACATCTATGTTACTTTACCCGAAGAAGGACTTAAAGCATTGAATTTAGCATTTGAAATGTATACCCAAAATGGACTTTGTATTTCTGTATTTTGGGAATAAATAAAATATGCCATTCATTAATGTTTGTTTATTTACATATATTTGCACATTAAGGTCTAAGTACGTTAGTAAGTGATTTACACGATTGGGTCATGCTTTCACAAAAAGGTGTAGATTATGGGCTACTAACATACAAGTAAAAATGTTATTGTTCAATTAATGAAGTTGGACATTTCATCAAGGTTTAGATCATTACACTATGGCTTCTAAATGGGGAATGGTTTACCTTTGACCAGTGTGTAGTTCACTCACGCGCAAAGTATGAGCATATTTAAAATATGTAAAATTGTACCAAATTATAATAATCTTTATAAAAGTACTACTGTAAATAACGATTTGTTTATCACCGCTACTGCGTAGACGAGTACCTTTAGATTTGAGTATAAGTTGGTGGTCTAATGAAGCTGGACTTGTACACTTTGATGTATAATGAGTGAGGTCTTAATGCAACGTCAATAACATTGTACGTTAGGTGTATGCCTCTAATTAATTAAGATAAACTTATACAATTAAGTTTTTACGCTTCACTTATTGAAGATATTACTCTCTTGTTATTGTCCAGGATAATCATAATAAACTAGGGCCCTTGGAAATGTAACTTTGTATATATGTTTTTGGGTAGCTCCAAGAAATAAGTTGGTGCATACTAGAAGTCATGGATTATCAGACTAGTTATCAAAGAATAGTAGATGTCATTGAGAAAAGTGTTAGTATATTCTTCCTATCTCAATAATGGGTGTTATATAGAGGGATATTTTCATCATTACACCCGTAGGTCGAGGACATCGTGCTTGTAATATTATTCTTAGAGGTAATATTTCTATAGGGTGATAAATAGAATAAAAATGATAAAATACGACTATTTGTTAGTTAGGGAATTTTGGTCATTTTAGTAGTTAAGAATAATATATCTTTTGGTCCCTAAAGTAATTCAAGTAATCTTAGTAAATTTTATTTACTATATGGGCTTGTTGGGTGAAATTAATAATGAAAGAAACTATTCTAGGAGTCGAATAATTATTTATTTGGACTAGAATAATTATTAGGGCAATTTAATTAAATTAGTTTATTAATTAACTATCTTGAATAATTTTATATTGGGCATAAATGGAATAATTAATTTATAAGGGAGCTCTAAAGTTAGCCTTGGGCGAATTTAATAAACTAATATATTAATTAATTATCTTAAGTAATTTTATATTAAGCCCAAGTGGATTAATTAATTAATAAGAAAGCAATTTAATTAGTCTTGGGCCAATTAGGAAAAACCCTAGCCCACTAGGGTTGTGAGTGATGGCTTTTGTTATTTTGGAAACAAGGGATAGACATTACAAACAAAATCGAAAAGGAAAAGAAAAGGAAAGGAAAAAAAATAAAGAAATAGAAGGGGGGGGGGGAAGGAAAGCCATAGATTTTTTTTTCTTTTTTGGAGTCTGATGTGCGTGAATTTGGATTCACGGGATTTTGGACATAAACATGAAAGAAAAAGGAAAGGCTTATGGTCTACTATGTTCTTTGTTTTTAGCCATAAAAGTTTTTCTTTTTTTCTAAGTCTTTCCTGCTTTTCTTTGTTTTTTTCCTTGTTAAGCTCTTCAAAGAAATCTTCCATAATTATTCTTTCACCCATTATTTTACTCTCATTGGTAGATGGCCTATAGGAGGTTTGAGAACATTTTGAAAGATTGACATCTCGCAAATTTGGTTCGTGCATTTGATATAATGGAGTCTACACTTGGCCAGAATTCCTGCAGAACATGAAGTCGTGACAAACCAAAGTGCTTTGTCAAGCCCAATTCTTCTAGTTATTCAATTTTGCCACCCTAAAAGTAAGTATTTCTAGACTTTGGCGTGGAAAAAATTTTAAACTACATATATCCTCGTGTATTTTATTTTTCCATGATCCTTTCAAGTGGTATCAAAACCATGGTTACAATCTAGGAGCATGCTTAAAGTTAATAACCAAAAAGGTAGTTCTTTTACTAATTAAAACATTTAATCTTTGTGATTGTATGGATCCCTCATGCTTCTTGATATTGGTTGATGTTGTGTATGTCTCATGTGTGGAGACATAGGCACTTGAATTTATTGTTATTCATTTTTTGTATAATTTGTGTACACATCATTTGGAAAAGTATAGGCAATTGATATTGTATTTAAATTCATCTATTGGAATTTTTGTAACAATATTGGTGCCTGAGCAACATTGAAACTCTAAAGAAAAAATGAAAACAATGGAGAAAATGGTTAATGATTTTGGAGCAAGCAAGAAGCGATTTTTCTTGGGCAATTTGATCAAGGTTCGTGTGATTCAAGCTTCCAAGTTTTTCCATTTAATTTTTCATTGTAATTTTATTTTTTCTTTTGGGATCCATATCACACAAGGTTATTTTTCTTGCAATGATTTATTTATGTTGATAAATATTTTTGCATGAAAAATGTTAGTAAAGGAGGTACCACATTAGGATTAAACAAGATCATTTTAATTTTATTATTATGATATTTAATCCATCATTTGGTCACAGAAGAATTAAAGGTTAGAAATATAATGTAAAAAAGTTTATTTCTGGAGTATAGCTATTTTATTTAATTTTCTGATCAAATGAACAAAGGCTTTTTGAGAAATTATTTTTTTTCTCTAGATAAAACAATTAAAAGAAAATGTTCTTAAAATGGAACTAAGGAATTTAAAATAAAATTCATAGTTCATTCTTTCAAAAGGTTTTATCCTGGACAAAGAGAATATTTTGAATTTAAGTATTTTAAATTTAGTTCGTAGAAAATGATTTTAACTTAAGTAGTGAAAATAAAAATTCATAGTTTATTCTCTTAAAGAGTTTTATTCTTGACATACAAAATAATGGTTGAATTTTTGGAATTTCACTAAAGTTAATAAAAACTAATTAATTTTTTAAAAAAATATTTTTCTCAAAAGATTAAGTGGGAGATGGGTTCCAATGGCCCTACGGCTTCCATCACAGATTTATGTTAGAGATTGCGGTTATCTTCGTGTTATTCTGAGCATGACTCCTTATAGAATGAATTTTCACGAGAATCTAAAACTAATAGTGGAATTATAATTAATGCCCGTGATATGAGTTAGTGTCAGCTAACTTATCGTTAGAGGCATTAATACTAGATTATCCATAGGTGGTGACAGTAGTGGACATCCTATCGATAGAACTATCTCTAGATCATTACCTATAGATGAAGTTTAATTTGTGATGGTTATATGCTTAACCTAGAAAATTGTTAACTTTCCTACGAAGCTCTATCAATATTTCTAAAAGCTAAAATTTTCATATTTTTTGATAATGGTTTTAATAAGTTAACTATATCATGGAAATAAAATTATGTTTTAAATGTGCATTTTTTATATGATTTTCAAAACAAACATTTTTCTAAATGCTATTTTTTTTACCAATTAACAGAAATGTTTGGTTTCGGTCCTTTGTCTATGATTCTCAAGGAAAATAAGTTACTGGACCTAATTACATGGACTGGAAAAAGAATCTGAACATAGTACTTTTTGTAGAAGAGTACAAGTATGTTCTGACTGACCCTTGTCCTAAAATTCGAGAAGATTCCATGGACTTAAGATCGTGAGGCTGAGAAGGTATGGAGGAAAGCTAATGAGATGACTAGATGCTATATGTTGGCTTCCATGTCTAATGTTCTTTAGTCTAAGCATGAAAACATGCTTACTACGTATGATATTGATATATCGTTGCGCATCATTTTTGCTAACAAGAGCCGGCCTATAAGGCAAGAAGCTATTAAGGCAACCATGAATACTAGAATAGCTGAGAAGGCATTAGTTTACGAGCATGTAGTAAAAATGATTGCTTATTTTGAGAAGGCCAAAGTCCTAGGGTAACAATTAATTTTAAGAGCTATATTGGCATGGTTCTTGAGATTTTGTTAAATTTATTTTATCTATTCAAGTTAAATTATAACAAGAACAAATTGAGTATATCTTTGACTGAGTTAATGAAAGAACTCTAAGCTATTAGGAAAATCATGAAGTCATGGTCAAAGGTTTTAGTTACTCATTCTGGTCCATCTTCTAGAATTAGGCCCTAGTCCAAGAAATTCAAGAAAAAGAAGACCCAGAACAATATAGGGACCTAGCCTAAGAGGTCTAAGCTCAGTCCGTCCAAGCCCGATGCCAAGCCTAAGGGCAAATGTTTCAAATATGACAAGAAGGGGTACTTTAAGAAGGATTGTTCGAACTTCTTGGCCAAGTCTTCTTCAGGCACTGCTCTTTACTTAAAGTGTATATTAATTGTTAGATCATCATCCACTTAGATTGTTGATTCTGGAGCCACTGATCATATTTGTAACTCTTTGCAAGAGTTCAGTAAGATAAGATGACTTAGTAGAATAGAGTATGAATTGAGAGTGGGCAACGGAGCACAAGTATGGGCCAAAGCAATTGGAGACTTGGAATTTTTATTTGATTGTAATAGAATTTTAGTTTTAAAATTTATTTTTATGATTTAAGTTTTAAACAGAATTTGATTTCAGTTTCAAGATTAATTAATCACAGATATGCTATTTCTTTCCATTCTGGTATTTTAATCAATAGCGATGGAAAAATTATCTATTCTGCAAGCATGTATGGTAATCTTTTCTATGTTAATCCTATCAGTTGTCAAAATAATAATAATTAGATGGATCCTAATAATAAGAAGAGAAATATCACATCAAATAACTCATATTTATAGCACTTAAGATTGTACCATACAAATTCTAATCGGATTCAGAGGTTAATCTAAAATAGGTCCTTGGACTCATTGAAATTAGAGGAATAGTGATAGGGCATAATGTACCTATGTTTTCTTAGCTATTTGAGGTGATTTTGTGACGTTTTTATGCAATAGCTAGTCAATTCCCTTACATTTTGATATTTTGCCTGTAGAAAGGTTCTTTTTTTATTTTATGCTGAAATTGAAGCATTTGGAACTTAATTTTGTGATTCTAGACTAACATGGTGCCGCCCTAAGGAGTTTGAATCGGCCCTATCTTAATTCTAGAAAGTAGAGGAAAAACAGAGCAATTTAAGAGGCGGACAGAGTTGGGTCATCACCGGCCTAACCATCTCAACCGGCGTCGGCTCCATCCCGATGCAGTATCGGCGAAACTTCTATACAACTTCTACTAGAACTCTTTCGGGAACTGATTTCGAAATGAATTAGACTATATATATATATATATATATATATATATATATATATATATATATACTTTGATACATGAGACAACTTCTTTAGATTTCAGAAACCTTTTAGGAATCTGGAAAGCCTTTTAGGTTATGGGCTTGCGCTTTTAAGAATTGAAATTTGACCCTTTAAATTATAGTATTTTTATAATTCACAAATAAGGATATAATAATTACAATTTAATCCCAATTATTAAAACACTTTATAATTAGTCCATAATTTTTATTTCTTTTCACAAATTAATCCCAAAATATTATCATATGATATCTTGAGTATCAATTCCTCTATTGTGTGTGACCTATTAGGTTTTTCTAGTTAATTGGTGGCTAAATATAAATTAATTCTAATCACTTTATTAATTCTAATTAGGACTGATTTATTAATTTTTTTATTAATAAATCCATATTTAGCAGATCGTGAGTAGCATCTAGCAGTACATTATAACCACACAAAAGTCTAGAAAGTCAAGTGGCTTGACATGAATCTTTCAATACCGAAACGTCAATATAATAAACTATTTTCATCATATAATATCTTATCTGATTTAGAATATGGAATTAGTGCCAACTCCTTACAGAATATGAATTAATTTTGGCCCAAATATTTTAGTACTTGTTCTCGAAATCCATTACTTAACACATGCATCAATTAGAACTATTTCCAACACATAATCATCTTGGTCAAGGACTTCTCGAGTAATGACTCCTACAAGCGGTCGTGAGATATTCGCTCATACTATTAGGAGTGGTGAATCTTGTATTGGCCATCTCAACTCCTTTCATTTACTTCAATTGTAGCCAATATCCATCCCGTAGGCAGCCTTGTAAGGACTCCAGAGATTGGAATCAAAGTACAATGTTTAGTAAACAATGTACCTTGGAGATCTTACGTCTAAGGATACTTGCACATTTGCGATAATGGGATTCTATCACTGACACTAAATAGCTATCCATATGATTATCTCATTGATAGGTTATCCAATGAACTTGTTCAAGTAACAAGTATTTACGTGTTCAAGTAACAAGCATCTATGTGTTAACTTTGAGTCCCAAATCAAGAAGTATAACACGTGCTAGTCTTTGTGTATTAATGATGTCCCATCTATTAAGTATTATGAGTAGGGATAACTAAGCAAAAATTACCATATGGTATAGCAGGAATCTTACATTATGATCTCTATCATAATTTTCTTATCACTATACTATGTGCTTTGGACTTTATCTATCAATTTTATACATATATAGGTGGAATGATTATTTAAACTAAAATATAAAGAATGCATTTTATTAAAAAATGTACCATATACAATATGCAAGTGATTTCCTCTAGGGTATAATGCTAACAAACTCCCGCTTGCACTAGAGCTAATTATTCATGTATCGAATACTAAATGACTCAATATGTCTATCATATTTCTTCTTGTGTAGTGCCTTAGTGAGGGAGTCTACTATGTTCTTATCCTTGGGAACTCTCTCTATCTTTTACATCTTTCCTATTAATGATTTCATAAATCAAGTGATATCACTCAAATTGAACACGTAGCTTGATTGTGACTCGTAGTCATCATTATTAGATTGGAAACTAGCATCAGTATACCCTTATGACTTATGCTAAACCTCTTTAGCACTTTGTTGATTGGGAAAGACCAAGCAAACCCTTTTAATCTATCTCTATAGATTCTTATTCCTAGAATATAGGTTATTTTTCCAAGTTCTTTCGTGGTGAACTTCTTTGATAGCCAAATCTTGATCGATAGTAGAATAGTGACGTCATTCCCTTTTAGTAATATGTTATCTACATATAGTAATAAAAAAACAACTGCATTCCCACTAACCTTCTTGTATACAAAAAGTTCATCTATGTTTTGAATGAAACTAAATTCTTTAATTGTTTCATTAAAATAGATGTTCCAACTCCTAGAAACTTGCTTAAGTCTATAAGTAGACCTCTGCAACATGCACAATTTTGTTGTTATCTTTGGATGTGAAACCCTCAAGTAGTGTCATGTACACTTCCTTAGTTAGGTTTTCATTTTGGAAAGCTATTTTTACATCCATTTACCAAACCTCAGAATCATAATAGCCTGAAAGCGCTAAGAGTATCCTTATAGATTTCAACATGGCAACTGACGAGAAAGTTTTGTCATAGTCAATATTATCTTGTTGACAATAACCTTCAGCAACCAGTCGTGATTTATAGGTAACTACGTTACTATCCAAGTCAAATTTTCTTTTGAAAACCCATTTGCACCAAATAGGTTTGATTCCTTTACGTGGATCAATCGATGTCCATATTTGGTTGTCATACATGGAATGACCTAAAGCAATTTGTCAAATTTTGAACTATTTAGAACATCCTTGTAAGTAGTAAGCTTATTTTCATCTATGAGCAATACGTCATTATAGTCACTTATGAGAAATCCATATCTCTCAGGTGCTATACGTATCCTACTCGACCTATGAAGTTCTTGTGTAGACAAAGGTAAATCTATTCTCTCAATAGATGTGGGTTCAGACGATTAATCCATCTTTGTTTGTTCTTCTTGAACTTCACTAAATTCAATTTTACTCATACTATCCCCTTTGTGCAATTTCACTAATCCATGTTTGTGTTCCTTCTTTAAGAAGATAGCATGCTTCGAAACAAACACTCTATTTTTGGAAGAGAGATAGAAGTAATATCTGGATGATTCTTTTAGATATCCAACAAACAAATATTTGTTAGACTTATTTTCAAATTTGTTGGGCTATGGCCTTTTAACAAAGGTAGGGTAACCCCATATTCTTATGTGATATAACTTTGGTTTCTTACCAAAGAATAACTCAAATGGGATAGTATCAACCGTTTTTTTTTTTTTTTTTACAGAACTCTATTTAGTATATAAACAAAAGTCTCCAGTGCCTGATTTTGTTAAGTCTGCAAAAGTCATCATGGTCCTTACCATATCTAGAAGGGTTCGATTCATTCTCATAGATACGCCATTATGTTGAGGTGTATATGGTGGAGTCCATTGAGATAATATCTCATTATCTCTTAGATAACTTTGAAATTTTTAGTGTAAGTATTCACTTTCTCAATCAGATCTTAGAGTTTTAATACTTTTACCAAATTATTTCTCTACTTCATTCTTGAAATCATTAAACTTGTCAAAGACTTCTGATTTATATTTTATTAAATACAGATACCCATATCGTAAACAATCATCAATAAACATATTGAAATATTAATAACCTCCGCTTGCTTGTATTGACACTGCGCCACATACATCAGCATGTATGAGTTCTAATAAATCTTTGACCCTTTCCCCTTTTCCAGAAAAGTGGATTTTAGTCATTTTTTTCAAGTAAACAAGACTTGCATGTGACATGGGATTCATAATCAAATGATCCTAAGTCACCAATTTTTTGAAGCTTAGAAACAGGATTCTTATTTATGTGGCCTAAATGACAATGCCATAAATAGGATGAGACTGAGTTATGTTTTCTTTATTTTTTGTTGTTTATATTGAGAATAAAATCATCCATATCTAGAATATACAAACCATTTATCAAAGTTGCAGTACCATATTGGATATCATTTAATGAAAAAGAACAACCTTTATTTTTTAAAATTAAATGAAAACCATTCATATCCAAAAAAACAATTGAGATAATGTTATTAAGTAAAATAGGTACATAAAAGTAGTTTGTAAGTTCTAAAATTAAAGCAAAAAGCAAGTGTAGATGATAAGTCCTCGCAACAACTGTAGCAACCTTTGCTCCATTTGCAACACATAGGTCCACATCACCATTTTCAAGCCTTCTATTGTCCTTTAGTCCTTGCAAATTATTACACAAATGAGATTAGCATGCAGTATCCAATACCCACATCTCATTTTTAAAGATAGTATTGAGTTCAATCATAAACATACCAAGAATAGAAGGGGAAGTTTCTACAACCTTCTCTTTCTCCTTATTTTCCTTCACAGTCTCCAAGTAGGCTTTGCAGTTGTACCTCCAATGGCCCGTCTTTCCATAGTGATGGCATGGGCCCTTGGTGACTGCCTTCTTTCTCTTCACGCCGCCCTTGAGCTTAGTAGGAGTCATCATTTTCTTCTTGAGAACTTTCTTCTTAAAAGATGAAAAATCTACAAGCATGATTGCATTGGTTTCCTTTTTCACAAAGGATTTTGCAATTTTGAGAAGGTTGATCAGCTGGGGTAAAGTGGACTCAATCTTATTCATTTGGTAGTTTATCACAAATTGCAAAAACTTCTTGGTAATGATTGTAGAATTAAGTCAATACTCAATTTGTTACCAATTACGAACCTAAGAGACCCATGCTTCTTAATCAAGGCAACATTCTAAGCCCATAAGTGGCCATAGAAGTACCCTAAGCCATTTTAGAATGGAATGGTTATTTAGAGATCTTATATCTCTCTTTTCTAGCTTGTACATCAAACAGCTCTCGAAGATGAAAAATAATCGAGTAAGCATCCATATGCTCATGCTATTTTTGTAATTTCAGGATCATTGATGCCAACATTATGCAAGATGCTGTGTCACTATCCTCTGGGTGCTTCTTATGGATAGCATGCTCATTAGTATGAGCTATTGAGCTGGTGGTGGTAGAATATGATCCTCTGGCACATAGAGCAACATTTTTTAATTGAGAACAATTCTCAAGTTTCTAAACTAGTCCAGAAAATTTGACTTGGTAAATTTGTTGGTTTCCAAGATGCTACGTAAATTTAGGTTGGACGATATGATGCAAATAACCTAGATATAAAGATAGAGAAATTAGCAAAACATATATGCACATATAATGCAAATAATTAGGTCTTTAATTAAGCACATTATTTTTCCACTATTGTACTCAAACCAATAGCCCTCACTATTGACCCAGAAAAGTCTGATGGAAGCTTTGCTAGTGCACCAGTATCCAAATTCCTTACGAGTGACCTTGGGTTTACCCAACAAACCATCCTTAGGTTCAGTGGTTGGTATCCAATACCAATTACATCGAATGTAATTTCCAAATCATTGGGTGATTAGCATATTTTAATCTTAAAGCATTTAAGCTAACCCAATCTTGCCTCTAATTTTCTTTATACTTTAGTTAGCCCAACCGGTATAAAAAAATTAGTTATACCCAACCAAATAATCAGAAATTTAAAATTTCATAACTCGAACATATTGGATGTCAAGTAGGCTTGGGTTAGCCTAATAACATGGTCTCAAAAAAGAGTTCTCATTCTTGCTATATTAATGGAAGGCATTAGGTTTAATATTAATTTAAGTATTTGTTATATTAGTGGTCTCATACATGTCGCATGCATAAATATCAACACTTTGACAAAATTGGAATAGACTCAATTACATGACTTGGTTATGGGCTTTTATAAATTAATTTCTTTGAGCCATTAAGGAAATTAATTTCAGTCAAAATCCATGTGTTCATGCATGTTTTGAGAAGAAAGTTTTACCATCTTCTTGCTTAGCCTTGATCGCCATCTCCATAAATTCAAAAAATAATTTCTAATTCTATCTAACCTATGTAATCTGATTACATAAATTCCTAATGAAGAAATCTCGAGTTACATTCAAGAAGAATTTGATTAAAAAGAGAAATTATAAGATAATTATAGATAAATGCAAGACAAACATACCCTATTCATTCAAAACAGAGCAGTAAAAAATGCATGATACAACATCAATTAATCAAAATTAATTGGTCTAAGTCTATAACCAAGCCAACATGGCAAAATCATGCTTAAAATAAACTAAGCAAAAATAAATAAATATGAAATATAAATTTCTGAAATCATTAGTTGGAAAAAATAAAGTAATTAGTCCCAAAATCAAATTTTGAGAAATTTTATGGATAAAAAATCATTATTTTGGAAGAATAAATTTTTAGTTCCAAAATAAATATTTTTTGGAACCTTGCGAGTCCAAAACTAATTTTGGAAAACTTTTTAGGTCATTTTTGATGAAGCGAAAAAGTTTGTGAGTTAAAAGGAAAACAAGAAAAGAAAAAAAATTATTAAAAATTATATAGCCCTGCGCAGGCTACCTCAAGCCTTTGCAAGGCTTTTTTTTTCTTCTTTTTTTTCTTTTTCCTTAAAGTACTGATCACCCATTATGGGTGACAGACCTATGCAAGGCTTGAATCTCAAGCCTGCGCAGAGCTTGAAAGGAAATATATATATATATATATATATATATTATTTTCAAAAAAATTAATTAATACATGGAAGCCCCTCACCGCCTTGCAATTTTTTTTAATTAATACATGGAAGCCCCTTCAAAAGTTGATTAATTTGAGCCACCAAAATTCAAAGAATAAGAATTTTTCTAATCGTATCCATATGAAGAGCTGTTCACTATCGGCACCAAGAACTAATGCTAATAGATTTTGATTTGGCAACTTTAGGGATTAATTTTACGAGAAGAAGAATAATATAAAAGGCTTTGATTTTCCTTTTTGGAAGAAAAACTATGGAATTGGTTTTTCTCAAGAAAACCATCCACGATCCATCCAAAATATATCCATATATATATATATATATATATATATATATATATAATTTGATACACAAGACAAGTTCTGTAGATTTCCTAAACCTTTTAGGAATTTAGAAGGCCTTTTAAATTTTATGGGCTTGGGCTTTCAAGAATTGTAATTTGACCCTTTTAATTATAATAAGTTTGTAATTCACCCATAAAGATTTAATAATTACAATTCAATCCCAATTATTATAACACTTTATAATTGACCCATAATTATTATTTCTTCTCACAAATTAATCCCTTAATATTATCATATAATATCTTGAGTGCCAATTCATCTATTGTGTATGACCTATTAGTTTTTTTTTTTTGGTTAATTGGTAGCTAAATATAAATTAATTCTAATCACTATAGAATTAATAAGTTAATTCTAATATTAATAATTTAATAATTAGAATTAACTTATTAATTCTAATTAATATTGATTTATTAATTCCCTAATTAACAAATCCATATTTAGTAGATCATGAGAAGCATATTGCAAAACATTATGATCACCCAAAGGTCCAGAATATCAAGCGGTTTGACATAAACTTTTCAATAGCGAAATGTCAGTACAATAAATTCCTTTCACCATACAATATCTCATCCATTTTAGAGTATGAAAATTATGCCAACTCCCTCTAGAATATAAATTAATTCTTGCCCAAAAATTTCAGTGCTTGTTCCCGAAATCCATTACTCAACATGTGCATCAATTGGAACTATTTTCATCATATAGTTGCCTTCGCCAAGGACTTCTCGAGTAATGACTCCTATAAGTGGCCGCAAGATATTTGCTCCTAATTGTTAGGAGTAATGAATCCTTTATAGACCATTTCAATTACTTTTGTTTACTTCACGTTGTACTCAATTCCATCTTATAGGTAGTCTTGTAGGTATTTCAGAGATTGAAATCAAAGTACAACACTCAGTAAATAAAAAACCTTGGAGATCTCAAGTCTAAGGATATTGCACATTTGCTACAATAAGATTCTATCATTGACACTAAATAGTTATCCATGTGATTATCGCATAGTTAAGTCATCTAATAAACTTGTTTAAGTAACAAGCATCCACGTGTTAACTTTGAGTGTCACAATATTCATGGATGTGAGAACCACCGTTTGATCAATCAAAAAGTATAACACATAATAGTCTTTGCGTATTAATGATGTCCTAAGTCACTAATACTATGACTAGGGATAATTTAAGTATAAGTACTATATGGTGTAGTAGAATATCAAATTATGATCTATATCATAATTTCCTTAATATTATACTATGTGTTTGGGAATTTATCTATCAATTTTATACACTTATATGTGGAATGGTTAATTGAACTGAAAGATAAGGAATGCATTTTATTAAAAAATATAGCATATTCAATATATACAAGTGATTACCTCTAGAGTATAATACTAACAAGAAGTTCCCTGGCCTGCCAAGCTATTGAACGAATGGACTACTTGCTGTGCTTTAGGTGGTGTAGTTCCCTAGGCCATGTTGTTCCTTCTTCTTGGCCGCCTTCTATGCTCTACAGGCTGCCACCGTGCTAGTCATTGTAACACCCTACTACCTAGGCCTAACAGGGTCGGGGATGTCGCCCCGTCTATAGGATAAGGGGTCTTTATAACTAGGACACATAAAATAAAATAAAAGAATTACTTTGAGATTAAACCTATTACAACCCAAAAATACATGAACAAATCCAAAATAAATTGTTTGCAACAATCTCTCAAAACATCACATAAGGAAAATAATAAAGAGTCTTCAGAATCACAAGTATCAATCTAGCTAATGACCTTCACAGCAAGACCACCCTGAAAACATGGCATATAAGGGTGGTAAGATAAAAATATCAGTAAGCCCGTGTGTGCTTTGAGTGTTTCAGGTAAAATAGTTCATGTACGCAAGTTCTAAAAATTTCATAAGAGAAAGTACTGGCAAGCAATAAATAAATGTTAAAAATAAAGAGTGGTGTTTTTCTTTTCAAACGATACATATGCACATTAAATACAACCACCCAAAGAAGTAGCCATAGGTTACCACATGTTGGGCCCCATGAAAATATAATGGTCAGAATATCACAGGTTGAGCATGCTGACAAAAGGTAGGTGTACGGCCTACCGGGTGAGATACTCCTCCATCTCTACATCCAAACTGACCGATTGTCCACTCCGAAAACACACAGTCCACATGACTGAAACTTGCTAGCTTGGACCGATATGACATACTGGACTAGCATCCTATCCGGGAAGGACTCACTCCTCAGAGATGGCCACGTACTGAGAGACTTACCCTAACCCTTCAAAAACTAGTTCTAGTAGTCTACCCTTATTGAGTACTCAACGTTGTTTCTCCCACTTGGGAGAAAATTGATCATACATTGATTTACTTGGAAATAGCAATTAAGGGTTTCTAAAATTCTTGTCAAAGTTGGGTTTTAGAAAGAGTTTAGCGTTTTGAGTAAAATTGCTTGTTTAAATTTTCAAATGATTTTCTTGATTGAAATAAAAAGGAAAACAATTCTTAATTACCTTTGCAATGAATGATCATACACATTGCATTTGGCTTGCCACAATAATTTTTTGTCTTCAAATAACTCCATGCAGGAGTTTACCTGATCATTTGCTTGCTTGAACTCAAAAATCCTCCAAGGTTAACCTAACCCCACTTGGGGTAAACACAAGGCATAAGGTTATGCTCGAGCAATACTTACCTTACATAAATAATTTCTAGTTCAACTAATTACAACCATGACCTTAATGTCCTAAGCTTTAAGGCTAGATGATAAAGGATTTTATAAAATAATTCTAACTTGATAAGTTAAAATAACTAGGGGTTCCAAAATAATTACTAATAAGTTATAGGTTCAAATAAATCTTGAGTATTATTATTAATAAATATACTAGTGTTTAAATATTGAATAATACTAAGTCCTAAATAAATTAATAAATAGTAATTTTTAAATAGTATTATTATAAATAAAGAATAAATTACAATTAATTTTAATTAATAAATAATAGATAATAAATAAAATTAATAATAAATGAATTATATTAAAATTTTATTAACAAATAAATTTTAATATAAATAATATTTATGAATATAGGTAAAAGTTTTAACTATGGTCTACAAGGTTATTAATATTTTATTTATAAAAGATCTTTTTTTATTATTATACACATATATATTATTTTTAATAAAATATATTTTTTTACTAATAAAATATCAATATTTCATTTAATATTCCATTTCCAAAACTTCTTAGGCATTTCGAAACCTTTAGAAAAAATATAGTAATAATTTTAATTAAGGTAATAAATTTTGTTACTAAAAATAACTTAGGATTAACAAGAAAATAATCATGATTTTCCTATTGCTAAACAAGATTCATGAACACATTCTCCAACATCAAACAGTAAAGTAGTCCATTCATGAACATAAGCTTAAATCAACACATACTATCACATGGCCAAATCCTTGCCAGGTATAATCATCAATCATGGCTTCAATAGAAATAAGAACATAAAAATCCTATTTACCATAGGTGTCATAACATCTAACATGCTTTAAACATCCATAACTCTCCTATGACATGATGAACATACATTGATTCTCAAGAAAATCCATATAGCTTAATCATGTACAACCATTCTTATATCCTAATCCCAACCCCTTCATTCACACGCATACACTCAGTCCCCCATTCATATTCTATTATTCCTATCAACATCTAAGAGACATGAATGCAGAATTAAAAAGGAGGATTAAGGAGAAATACTTGATTTACGATTACTTCGACGAAGACTTAAGAAAGTCAACGCAATTGAGAGTCTTGAATTGTCCAAAAGGAAAAAAAACAGCCATGGTTGTTGATCAACCATTTCGATCGAGAGAGAGAGAGAGAGAGAGATCATTAGTATGGTGCATTGAAGGTTGAATGGAAGAAGATGAACAAAGGAGTTGTTCATGGTTACCTTGATGTTGTTCTTGAGACCTTCAACAAAAAGTGGTTTTTGATCCAAATGCAATTTCTTGTTTGCGATTTTTTGTGTTATAAATACTAGAAATGAACACTAGGGAGTATGTTGGAGTAATCTGGAGTGTTTGAGAGTGATTGGAGGTGTTTAGGGTGGGTTTTAGCTTGAAGAAATGTAGTGTGTGTTCTTGGTGAAAATTTAGAGAGTTTGAGAAAAAGGTTTGCACGAAATCTGGGAGAGTGTTGGCCGAATGGTTTAGGGGAATTGGGAGTCTCAATTTTCAGCTAGGAGAGAAGAGAATAAGCTTATTTTGTTTGAAATTCAAATGGAGGGAATTGATGAGTGGTTTGAGGTATAGGATATGTTAATGGTGTTTGATTGATGGAGGTTTCTTTGTGCTTCAATAGAGCCGGCTGGACTGGTTTGTTTTGCTGAAATGAATGAAGACTGATAAGGCTTTAAGGCTGGCCAAAATTTAGAGCTTCATGGTAAAGGAAATTCTGGTTTAGTAGCTAAATTCAAGAGTGTTTTCATGGAGTAAAATTCTAGAAAATTTTTAAGTTCAAATGTAGTTTGAATGGAATGATCTTAGGAGATATTTGAGGTGTGATTATGTATTCCAAGTGTTCAAGGTAAGTGGAGAGGTTAATGGTGTTTAGTTCATGGCTGAACAAGGTTCATTTTACAGAGGTTTGAGGGTGGTTTCTTCGGTCTAGGCCTAAGGAGGCAAGTTGGGAATTTTCTGGTTTCATGGTGTTCAGGGTTTCGAAAGGTTTGCTGAATTTTCTGTGCAGAATTTCAGCACTTCTTCAGCTCGATTTGTAGGGAATTTTGAGAGGTGTTTGAGGGTCTCGTAAGGCTAGTTTCCAGCCTTCTTTCTGGAGGAAAAGCAGAGGAGTTTTGCTGGATTGATGACAAGAAAAACAGCTTCATTTTCATGTTGTTGTGCAGCAAAATTGCCCAGAAATTTTTTCTAGTTTTGAGCAGTTTTATGCAGTTCAAATTTGCACTGAAATTTCAGTCTTAAAGCTATATGAATTGGTCATTTTTCTGGTAGCAAATGAGCAAGGAAACTTCGAAAGCTAGACTGCTCAAAAATTTGGAAAATTTCCAGGTTTCCTTAATCAAGAACATGAACACTATGAAGATGAGTTTGAAGGTTCTACTATGGTGATTGATTTCTCTTGGGAACCTTTCCTAACTCCTCTCCTATTTTTGGTCAACCCTCCAACTTCCAAGATCTAATTTTTGAAATTCAAAGCCAAGAAATCCTCACAGAATTTTCTGGAATTAAAAGATGAATTTTGAACAATTTTAAATTGTGAAGATATTAGAACAAGCAAGAGGTAATAAAAAGGACAAGAATTCCTCTAGAATTCTTTTTAGGACATGATGATAGGATTAAAACATTCTCTTCATGTCTCCTCTAGAACAACATTCCTATCTTTATGGAATCTAAGAAAACAAAAATTCAAACTTAACTAAGATAATCATGAATAAAACTTAAGTGATGGGATTTGAACTCAAGACCTTAGAGATTAAATCACAAAGCTCTAACCACTTAACCACAATAAGTCTTGTTCTTATTTTCTCACCCAAATATTCTTCTTATTTAAACCTCAAGCCATCTTCCTATTTTGACCTCAAGTAAAATTTCCGATTTACCTTTCCTACTCAATAAGCATAACTAAGCCTTTTAACCTATAAATCATAATTCTAAAGCACATAAAATCATTCAAAAACATATATATTCATGCAAAATAATATGATATGCATCTTAACCCCCTTACTCTAGGGTTAGCTTTAGGTGGGGTTTCACAGTCATTCTTTTTCATTTTTGCTCATTTTTCTTTCATTTCTTTGTTCTTCAACTTCACATGGTATTTTCCAGTTCCTATCAAAAGCAATACAAAAAGGGTATGGTAAGTAGTGATTTAAGCAAGGATTTATTGTAATTAAAGCTGAAATGCTATAAAACAAATGTATATGATAAGCACTCATCATATATCCTCATACTTAAACATTTTCTTGTCCTCAAGCAAATCACAATTATTCACAAAACAAAGAATTAACTAGTGTACAAATCAAGCATACTACATTTATTCACAACTTAACTTGTGTACAATCGAATTAAAATACATTTATTCACTAGGACAAGGAATAACTAATTTTACAAGAAAAATGAATAATTTTACATAGCATTCTAGGTGAATAATCAAGAACAACTTAGCATTTATGCAATTAGGTCAATATGGTAAAGAGATTATCTCTTTCTCCACTTTAGAATTCATCTCAACACCAATCCACCCAAGTTAATCCCATGTATACCCTTATATTAAGCTAGACACAACCATGAAGTGAAATTAAATAAGTTTATGCCAAATAAATTTGATTCACTCTACTTCTCCAATCAGGATTTCAAACAAAGTGATTTATAGAAGATAGGATCAACTAACTTACTCAAGTCCCGTGGCTTACCCCAAGTACAAATATTACAAGAGATACAATACACTACAATAATACCTTACACTTTGGTACAATAATACAACAATACATTTCAAATTGATATAGAAAAGTAGGAGCCCCTTATTTTTCATCATTTCTCTTTTCCTACAAGGGAATGCATTTACAATGATTTTAACTTGAATCCTCTTTTTTCATCCCTTATATTTTTGGTTTTTTCTTTTCTTCTCTTTTTCATCACATGCTGATTTTCGTCATAGGACATGCATTTTGCATTCCTAGAACCTTTTTTCCTCCTTACTTTAGTAAATACATTACGCCACCTACCTCGTGTTTCTAATTGCCTTTGTATTGGAAAATACAATAAACACTTGAAGATTTATATAATATGACATACAAAATAAATAAATGAATTAATGAATGGGAAGTTCCACGAAACTAGAGATAAACCATCAACCGACACTCTATATTTCATTACAAAGTTTTCATCCATTCTCAAAAAATCAAGCTTCACAATATTTTCAAAGCCATAAGAATGATTAACTTACTTCTCCAAACTTAGCTTTTGTCATGACTAATATTTAAGTGTACATACAAAATAACTTTCATAGAAAAGTCTTATGTAAAATTTCCAAGCAAAAAGATAAATAATAACTCTACTAAACTGACATATATTAACATACATGCCAAAAATTCTTGAAAACTAATCTAACAATGCGGAATAATTTGAATCAATTTGGCCCAAATGTGAAAAAAAAAAATATTTAGCCTAAAAATAAGAAAAATACCAAAATAAATAATACAAAATTGTAAAGAAAATATTATTCAACCTCCCCCCACACTTAAATTGAATAATGTCCTCATTGGCCACAAATCAAATAATATAAGCATTTTCAGTTAGACTAAAAGAAAAAGGGAGAAGAAGGCAAAGCAAAAATGTCTAACCATCTTGAAACTTAATGTGTTATAGGAGAGAAGAAATAAATGGTTGTCCAAAAGAAGAAGATCTTCAGTCCTCCAAAAATAAAGAAAAATACAACAGCATAACAAGGCTAAAGAGATAGCAACAATAACAATACAAACAAAATAATAGACAAAAGAAATAATTCAAAAGAAAATATAAATAAAAAAGATACTAGGATTTGTAAAATGCTTAGTATCAGTACTAATAACAAATAAACCATCATATGCTAAAATATATACACAAATATCATTAACAAGCTATAAAATCAACTAATACAAATAATACCAAGACATATATTAGTATCAAGAACTATACTAATACCAATAAAACAAAGCCACAAAATGAATGAACAACCTAATATTTTTACTAAGTATATACTATATCAATATATATGCGGTAATATACCAACATCAATACTTAACCTAAATACACAACAAAATACTAGTATACAATGCACTGGAAGTATTATATCTATACCAAGGGTCCCTACATGCAACAAAAGATTACCACCACAACATCCAACAATTAATTAGTACCACAACCTCCAAATTATAGAACAAAGTTGCCCAAACAAAAATTAAAAATCCGCAAAAACTTAACATCAATTATAGAAACCAATCAACTCCTCAATTTATTCACCACTACTCCAATAAATCTTTCCTCTCATGTATATATATATATATATATATATATGGGAGGAGAAATTTAAATCCCAAAAATCTACTATATATACAATTTCAAAAGATACCAAGACTCAACAATATTAAAATTAATACTAATACAACAAACATAATGATACAACACAGTGGAACCTAATACAATATATTTATTTATCTTAATGATAAAAATAAATAATTGAAACAATAAACAAACAAGGTATAAAAAAAAAGAAAAAAATCTATATACAAGTAATGGTCAGTATAATGCATAAATAGAAACACATATTTAGTTAAAAGAATTAAAAATATTTACAAATATGTACATAGCTAAATCTATAAGACTCAAGGTTTTCATGACAATGCCAATCCCCGGCAACGATGTCAAAAACTCGATGGTGATTTTTCATGTATTAAAAATGGTAACAACAATCCACATAAATCAAACTTTAAATTAAAATGCCAAACACTAAAACTACATAATAGGACAAGTATACCCATTAATAGAATAGGGAATAGCGAGTATCAAATCCATGGGGACTTAGCAATTACCACTACTTTCACTAATCCCATTGTTTAGCCAACATAAATAAAAAGATAAAGTAATTAAAACTAACTAAATTAAACTATTGCAGTTAAGAGTACATCGGACCCATACGAGAAAAGAGATACAAGGATTATCAATCATTAAGAATATAGGAAAGGTCACATAAAAGAAGAAATCCCCCAAAAACATATCAAGTGCAGAGTTTACCACTAAGTTGATCAAATTCCAAATCAAGCACCGGTTTGAGTTTTAAATAATAAACTTCACTCTCTCTTAAGTTATGAGATTTCTTTCCTAAGACTCAATTAATTGGTATCTCTACCTAATCAACCTAACCCAAGAAAAGCATTACACTCATCATTACCCAAAGGTACACGGAAGCTCTAATATCTGTATCTCTAGGCAATATTGAAAATACATTAACTACAATGTTCTAATCTTTCAACCTTCAAGTTAATCGAAGGAAAACAAACATTGGACCAATTTTTTTCGTGCTTAACTCCTATCCCATCTCTCAAATTCATTAAGAGTGAACTAATCAATTGAATAAATCCATCAAGCCGAAACAATCAATCTAACAAAATAATGCCCAAGTAATCATATACAAGAGATTATAATTCATTAAATTATAACAATAAATTAACACAAGAATATAGATTAGGGTTCATCCCTCAAGTATAACTAAATCATATAAATATCAACATTGTTAAAGTATAATGCAAAGAAAAAGAGAGAACATCATTCATAGACAAGATTTTGATCTTTTCCTTCTTTAGATTTTGATAGAGCCTATATTTATCTATATTTTTCTAGTCATTTAAGGTTATTTGTGATACCTTTTGTGAAATAACTAACCAAATCCTTTGATATTTTGTTGGTGAAAAGTGTTTTTGGTGATTTTGTACAGAAATTAAAGAATTTGGAGCGAAATTGTAAAGTTCCAGTGGTGAACCGGTGCTGGCCCAAATATCTGAGCCGGCTAGGGTTCAATTTTGTAAAAACAAAGCAAAACAGGGGAAAAATAGATGAACCATGGAATTCCAGAGCTGGACCAGTGCCGAGCCAGTCGAAGCGACCCAGCACCAACTTAGGTCAATTAAGGCGATTTAAGATCAAATTTTGTGCAGAATTGGAATATGCTAAGAATTCTTTTTTATATCTGACTTATTCTCACCCCAAAAGTATTTAGGAGTGATTTTGGTAACCTGAAAAGCAATAAATACAAGAGAATAACAAATCTCTAAACTAGTTTTCACCTTTGGGACTTGCAAACCCAGAGGAAACTCCTAGAGAAACAATATGATTTAGGAGGCTAAGGAGACTCTTGGAGAAAGAAAGGAGGTTGATCAAGAAGCTTTCAAGGAAGAAGAAGAAGGCTTACTTATCTATTAGTGATTTCTTTTTCTCTTCTTTGTTATTGACAATTTGAGTTTATCATATTTTAATTGTATTTGAAGGTTGAACCCTAAGTTTACGTCTTAGATTGGATTTCTTTTGATCTAGTGATTCCAAATTCTAAGTATTTGATTACTTCAAATTATTTCTTTGTTGAATTGATTGGTTCTTTTCTAACTTACTCGAGAGAGAGGTTGGGATAGAGGTACCAATTAATTAATTTAATACTTGTTCTCTTAATTTTCTTGAGAGAGAAGTTAAGGGTAAAGACTAGGCAATCAAAGAGAGGTTACTTTCACCTAGATATAGGGTTATTGATTTCTTCCATAAAGACTTCAGTGTTACTTAGAGATGCTGAAATTAATTGTTTAATTGAGTTAATCTTAATGCTTCTTGGATTTAATTAGAGAGATAGAGATACCATTTGATTAAGCCATGAATAGAATTTCGTAACTCGAGAGAGAGTGTGGAATTTATCTTGAACTCATTGGTATTTGCATTGTGTCTTCATTGATTTAAGGTACTTTCTTTACTTGACATAGATTTGGAGGATTTCTTCATTACATATCTTTTTTCCTTATCCTTATTCCTTGACATTACTTGTGACTTTTCTTGGGTGAACTTGATTTAATCTCTAGTATATTATGTCAGTTGGTTATTATTTTATTTTATTATCTAAACAATAAAGATAAGGATAAAGTAAGATAGAAACCTAAGTTCCAGTAGATTCGATACTTGTTATTCCCTATACTATATAATGTGTATACTTGCCACTATGTGTTGTTTTAGTGGTTAGCATTTTATTAAAAATTGATTAATTATGGCCTCTTGTTTTTAATTTTTTCAACACTGAAAAACATGCATCAGATTTCCTTGAAAAATCCCTTCTTTTTCTCCATGCTTCTCTAAGATCCTCCTTTTTTTTTATGTTTCTTTAGGCTCCCTAAGTTATTTCTTAGCTACTAGCCAACCAAGAATGATTATTTATGATTTATAATGGGGTATTTATAGTGTACAATGAAGAACACTTAGAGAAATCACGGAACAACATAAATCTACACATTTTTTAGCTTGTGGGTAGCCCAAGAAAGTGGAACTGTCCTCAACTGCTTCGTTTTTGGAACAAGGGGCAACCATCTATGTTAAAACAAACATTGTACTTTCCTTCCTAGGCTGCCTAGGGAACTTCCCTTGGCGCCCCTCTCCTAGGCGAATTATATTTCTTGTTGTTCTTAGGCCCCTACATTGCTGTGCAATTTGTTTTCTGCTCTTCACTTAGGTGGCCTATGGAATTAGAAGTTCCCTGAGCCGCCATGTTGCTAGACGAATGGTCTACTTATTATGCTTTGGGTAGCCTAGGGAACTTGTTGTTCTTAGGCCGTGTTGTTCCTTCTTCTTTGCCGCCTCTGTGCTGGTCCTTATTTTTCTTCCTTTTCTTCTTTAATCATCTTCACGTAGTATTTTCCAATTCCTAACAAAAATAATGCAAAAAAGGTGTGGTAAGTAGTGATTTAAGCAAGGATTTTTCACAATTAAAGCTCAAATGCTATAGAAAAAGTATATATGATAAGCTCTTATCAAGCGTATTTAGAATATGTAGAAGTAGACCACGCCAAGGGCAGCTACAAGGCAATGCCATGGGGGCCAAGGCCCTCCCATTTTTTTGAAATCCCTAGTAGTAATAATATTAAATTATAAATTATAAATTATTTGTGTAATGCGCCTACTTTTTTTTTTTAAATTGTCTACTCATAATAGTATATTAAGTTATATACTACAAAATATTTGTATATATTATACCATTAAATTCCTCCCAAATCCGTTAATCATTGTCATTTTATATTTACTAAATTTTAGTGTACATTTACTTATAAATGGTTTTAGTGATTTGAAGTAACAATGATGTATATTTTGATTAACTAAATTAATATTTGTGTACTTAAATTTTGGCCTCCCTAAATGTTTGTTCTCCGTCCACCCCTCGACCATGTGATAGTAATCTTTATAAATAACTAAAGATTGGACTATTACTACTATTACGTGGACAAATACTCTATGGTTTAAGTATAAGTTGACGGTCTGATGAGGTTGGACGTATATGCTTTGATATGCTAAAGGTGAGCTTTCCACCATGATATGAATATTCTTGTTTGTTAGGTGCATATCTTTAATTTGATCAATATAGACTTGTATAATAGAGTTTATATATCTTTCTTCATGAAGGACAGATCACTCCCTAATGATAGTCTAAGATAATTTGTGAAAATCAAGGCCTTGGGAAATGACTAAAAGTGTTGCTTTAAGGGTCACTCCTTTTTGGACAAACGATGACACTCTTAGAGGTCATAGATAATGAACTAGAGGTTAAAAGACAGTAGATATCATTGAGAAAGATGAGAATATCAATCAGTCTTATCTCAATGATAGATATTACATAAAAGGAGTATTTTCATCATTATACCTATATGTCAAAACAATGCTAATGCAATATTATTCTTGGGGGTCAATATCTTCATATGGTGATGAATAAAAATATTTAAAATAAAAATACAGCTATTTATTTAATAGGGGCATTTGGTCTTTTTAGCAAACAAAGATAATAAATCTTTTAGTCCCTAAAAGTAGCTCTAGAAACTTAAACGGCTATTTTACAAATTATTTAGATTATTTGAGGAATGAGAGAATTTATTTTATTTTATTCTAGAAATCCCATTGGGCTAAAATTGTTATTTAAGTTGAAGATTTATTTATGGGTCAGATTAATTAATTATTTTTAGGAAGTGTAGTTTAATATATGGGCTTGAGTAAAATAAATAAGGATTGGCCTAATAAATTTAATAGATTGTGTGTTATTTTAGGTTTTATGTTAAACAAAATGCCTAGATAAAATAATGAATAGAGTGGACTAGATTTTTATTATTTTTGGTTTTATTAAAAGACTCGAGACAAATAATAAAATGGCCGAATTGGTAAACATAAGCCCAACTCATTTTTTATTAAGGTTAGCCAACTATGAGGCTTTATATAAAACCCTCTAGAAGGCTTACCAAGGTAACAACAAGGAAACCCTAGCCGCCATCTTGAGCTCTCTCTCTTGCCTTCTCTATTTCTTTCTCAGAAAAAAATAATTCTGATCTACTTTCACCAGTAGTTTGATTTGTGATGTTAAGAGAATATATTAGAAGGTCAAAAAGTTTAACATTGTGCATGTTTCATGTGTAGAAGAGGATGTTTGGTAGGTCTTCCAGTTAGTACTAATTTAGATGTCACTATTCAGACGAGTTTCGGACAATTTGCTGAATAGCAGATTCTATTATTACCACTGTTTCTTCTAAGTCTAGAAGAAAAGCAACATGCGACCTAAACTCTAATTTAATGTTTATTTTTCGCTCATGTTTGTATGATGTTCAATCCTACAACAGATAGGGTAAAATTCTTTGAAAGTTCCATTTTTGCAAGAGGATAGTCAAACTCTACGTCACATAGACATTCTAATTTAACATATGACTTAAGCAGCTTTAGTGGGTGTGATTGATAGCTTCTTCAATGGGGGTCTAATTTGCTTGATGTTATATACAATTTTATCTGACTAAACAAACTTTATGTGCTCCGTCAAAAAGTACGTATATGGTAACATTGAGGTTCTGTGAGAGGGCATCTGTGTATGCTTTACAATGTGTTGGCCCTATTTTTTAAAGCATAATGGCCCTATTTTGAACAATGTGGAGATGTTAATAGGAGGTAACCAATTATAACATGAAAGTTTGATGAGACTCCACTTCATTATGGAGGTCAAGATCAAGGAGGGGGAGGCATGACCATGCAAGAACTCAAGCTGGCAACAAAGACGGAAGAAACTTGACCCAAAAAGAGGCCTCCAGAGGACGGCTGGCGCCGCCCCGAGTAATATAACCGGTGCCGGCTACATTTTGCCCCAACGACCGCCTCAATCACAACATAATCGGCCAAAAGATAGATCACAACCGGCACCAGCTACGATGTCCAAACTGGCATCGGCTTCCCCCTGGGTAATCGACGACTGTTCCATATTTTTAATGTTTTATCTGATTTTCTTCAATTTTAATTGCTTGTAAAAACTTATTATGACCCTAAATTGTAATAAAACCTCAGGGATTACCTTAGCTAGGGTTAGGGCAGTATAAATAGTACCTTTAGTGATTTGACAACACAATTCACATACTTTAATTCAAATTTGAGAGAGAATCTTGAGAGGCCCTAGCCTCCTTGTTCATCTTGTTTAAGACTATGCTTAAGGGTTAGTCCTCCTTATGAATGAGTCTATAAATATTTTGGACAATCTAATGTTGTTTTCTTTGAATGGGTCTTAGTTTCTTTATTCTTCTAAGGTTTGTTTGAATTCTAATATTTGGATGCCTATTTTCTCTATTCTATTTGTTCTTGTTTGTCTTTATTGCTTCAAAGATATTGGGGTAAGATTATAGTAGAAATTTCTACTTTTCTTGAGTGTATTTGAAGCTTAGTTCTTCAAGGGTTTAATAGAGTGTAGGTTGTTATTTTCGATTTCTCCCTTTTGTCAAAAGAATTTCTGATTTTGGTCCATTTGAGTTGAGCTGAATACATAGCCAACTAAAACACCCACAACACCAAGAAAAGCCACACAAGATTTTTATCAAAGAGTTTGATATCAAAGAAAGGAAAGCCTTGATTCCCATCAAAGCTTGAAAGCAAGAAAAAGTAGCCCTACAAAGTTGAAGAAAAAGAAAATAGAGAAAATCCCGTCACTCAAAAACATGCTCCAAAAAGGTCATGAAATCTTTGTTATAACTTGATTTTTCTTTAGGAAAATTACTCCTTGATGTCGTTATAATCCTTGGGAACAAATTTATCTTGTGATTGTGGTGAAAATTGGCTTGAATATGGGTGAAAATGCTGGTTGTTCTTAAGTGATAAGATTGCAGCCAAGGTGTTTGATAAATGTTCTATGAGAATGTTTTTAGCAATAGTTGGGAACTTTGATTCTTAATTTTTATTCCTTGGGATATTAAGACTTAGTATATCACTTTATTATTGAATTCCATGTTCATTGACCTCAATTTTACTAGTGTACACTTGTGATCATCTTGTTCTTCGTAATCCTAGTTCTAGTTGTTTTTGTTTCTTTGTTCTTGCTAATTCTTATTCGTTTCTTACTTAGAAGTGTTTCTTGTGCATCTAATGTTTGTTCTTGTGTTGATTGAGTCCACATTTCTTGAAATTATTGATTAAAATTTGTTTGCTTGAGATGCCCAACAAGTGTTTGTTGAAATACCCCTAAGATCCCCTAATTGGAAAATTCTTTTAATTTGTGTGATTCATTAAGTTAGACTAAAAATTTAGCCCTTGGGGAGAATTGGGATTGAACAAATAGGCTTGAGTATTGAGAAAAAGGCAAGAGGGTGAGCCTATTACTAAAAGAGCCTAAGAGAGCAAACATGAGCGTTGAGTGACCAATCCTTGAGAACCAACACAAAAGGAAGTGAAGTGAGGAATTATTTTCTTCCTAATCTCTTTTGTTTTGCAAGAATAAGTAAATATTCTATCACCATAGCCCATGATCAAGAGACCTCTAGGCCTAACATAAGTGGACCTAGTAGACTTCAAGAAGAACAAATTGATGCTAGGGGTTTGCGTGAAGACTTGCAAGCTATGATGAGGACTATGCAAATTGAGTTCCAAAACATGACAAGGGAGTTGATAAATCATCTTAGACAATCTTCTACCATCGCACAAAGGAGAGGCCAAGAACGATTTGAAGTACCTAGCCCAAGGATGAGGGATGGTGATGTCCATACTCTTTCATTAAATGTCCAACAAGGGAAAGAGTGGGATGAGCACTCTATCGGGGGATTCCAACAAGCTCCTATGAGAGAGGGAAGACATGATATGAGAGGAGGATAAGGTAGCGATCAAGGAAGGAATGGTGGGAATAGCCTAAGAGGGCTAGAAAGAGAGTTTGAGGGAATTGATGAATGGTATGAGGGGGAACAAGTTGAAGCTCTTTGGGGAACATCATTGAGGATGGGGCAATAGAGGAGGTAGGAGAGAAGGAAATGATGAGGAGAAGGAGTTGAATCACATCAAATTGAAAGTGCCCACATTCTATGGCAAGAGTGACCCCAAAGTATATTTTGAGTGGGAAAGTAAAATGGAGATATTCCTAGAAAGTCATACCTATAGTGAGAGGGCAAAAGTGAAATTGGCTATTTTGGGATTGTTGGATTATGCTTTGTTATCGTGGGAGCAAGTTAGTGCACAAAGAAGACAAATGGGAGTGAATATCGTGGCTAGGTGGAATTTGTTGAAAGACACGATGAGGGCAATGTTTATACCACACTATTACTATAATGATCTTTATCAAAGGCACCAATCACTCAAGCAAGGGAATACGAGTATGAAAGATTACCATAAAGAAATGGAAGTAATGTTGATGAGAACTCAAATCAATGAGGATCCTAGAGCCATAAGGGCAAGGTTCTTGGGAGGATTAAATAGAGAAGTTGCCAATTTGGTAGAATTGCATCCCTATTAATGCTTGGAAGATATGGTACATGTCGCTATGAAGACTAAGAGGCAATTAAAGAGAAGGGCATTTACTAGACCACCACTGACCACCACTTCCAAACCCCAACACTATTAGCAAGGTTCCCATTTAGAAGGATGAAGCCCCTAAGCTATTCCAAAGGGATTTCTACAAACCTAGAGAGGATTGGAAGCCAAGGGAGGATTGGAAACCTAGGGAAGGATGGAACAAGGACAAGGGAAAAGCCATGGAGAGGCCACAAAGGAATAGGGATTTCAAGTGTTTTAAGTTCCTTGAATATGGACATACTTCCTATGAGTGTCTAAAAAAGAGAACGATGTATATCAATCCCTATGGTGAGGTCTCTACCGAAGAAGAAGAAGAGGGAGAAAGATACTAAAGAGATAAATAGGGAAATGGAGATGAGGAAAGTGATGAAGGGGAAGTTGTTGGTGAAGAATACTCATTGGTAGGAGTCATAAGAAGGTCATTGAATTCACAAGCCATTAAGTATTAAGATCACCAACAAAAAGAAAACATTTTCTACACTAGGTGTCTAATCTACAAGACCCTTTGTAGTGTCATTGTGGATAGTGGGAGTTGCACTAATGTGATTAGTGCAAACTTAATTGAAGAATTGGACATGAGTTGGATTAAACATCCCAAGCCCTACAAATTACAATAGTTGAACGATAGTGGAGAAATGAGAGTAAACAAGTAAGTTTTGGCATCTTTTGAAATGGGGAAGTACAAGGATGATGTGCTATGTGATGTGGTACCTATGCAAGCGGGTCACTTACTTCTAGGGAGGCCTTGGCAATATGATAGGCATATAAGGCATGATGGGAGGAAGAATACTTATTCCCTACTCAATGAGGGAACTAAGTTTACCCACACCCCTATGGCCCCTAGTGAGGTGAACAAAGATCAATGAATCATGAAGGAGAATGAAAAGAAGAAGGGCGCACAAGATGGTAAACAAAAATAAGAAATTGAGAGAAAAGAACAAGAAAGGAAAGAAAAAGAGTTGAGAGAGAGAATAGAAAAACAAATATCTTTGACAATCAAAGATAGGAGTAAGTAAAGACAAGAGAGGGGAGGCAAAAGAAGAGTGAATTTCTTTGCAAAAGAAAATGAGGTCATAGAGGCTATAGAAGCTAAGGAACTGGTCATTCTTCTTTTATACAAATGTTCTTATGTATCTACTAATGATTTTTCATTATCTTTGCCTAATGAAATTGCAGATGTTCCTCAAGAATTTGAAGTTGTTTTTCCAAAGGAGGTGGTCAACTGAACACTTACCTAATTCTTACGGACCATACTTAAGAAGAACTTGACCAATTGGGAGGAATGTTGGCCATACCTTAAGTTTGTTCACAAAAGGACTTTTCACTCTACCACTTCTTATTCTCCTTTTAAAATTGTGTGTGGTTTTAATCTCCTAAGTCCTTTCGAATTGATTCCCTTGTCTATAGGTGAACGAATGAACCTTAATGGAGCTAAGAATGTGGCAATGGTGAAAGCATTCCATGTAGATGATGGAAATGATTCGGAGATGAATCCTTTTCAAGAAGGGGGAGGTGATGAGACTTCGCTTTATCATGGAGGTCAAGATCAAGGAGGGGGAGACGTGACCATGTAAGAACTCAAGCCGACAATAAAGATGCATGAAACTCGACCCAAAAAGAGGCCTCCAGAGGACAGCTGACACCGCCCCGAGCAGCATAACCGGTGCTAGCTACATTATGCCCTAACAACCACCTCAATCACAACATAACCGGCCCGAAGACAGATCACAATCGATGCCGGCTTCCTCCTGGGCAGCCGATGACTGTTCCATGTTTTTAATATTTTCTCCGATTTTCTTCAATTTTAATTATTTGGAAAGACTTATTATGATGCTAAACTGTAATAGAACCTCAAGGATTACCTTAGCTAGGGTTAGGATAGTATAAATAGCACATTTAGTAATTTAACACCATAATTCATAGACTTTAATTCAAATTTGAGAGAGAATCTTGAGAGGCCCTAGCCTCCTTGTTCATCTTGTTCAAGACCATACTTAAGGGTTATGTTAGAATTCGTGGACTCCTAAACGCTGAAAACATTCACGAATCCCTCTCGAGGACCCAAGTAAACGATTAAGAAGATATAAGGTTTAAGAATTACCTCTGGTTGTTGTAATTGAAATCCTTCGATTCTGGTTGCGCTGTTGTACGTTCAACCCGAACAATCACCAGACACTGCAGTATGCGAACGTCCTCTATCGGATACACATCGCGAACTCACTCGATACCCGGGGAGTGCTAGCGCCTAGGGTTTGAGAGGTTTTTTTTTCCTTTTTGGAAGAGAATGGCACGAATGTTCTCAACCGAAAAATTTGGACTATTGAAAAGATGGCTAGGGTTTTTTTAAAAACCCCCGAACCTCTTAGAGTCCAACCCTAATAATATCTTATCATATTCTAATTTAAATTCAAATTAAATTAAAACTGATATGATAAGATTCTGCCATTATCTCGGTAATTTAACTAATTAATTTACCGAGTCAGATTCTTATAATCTGGACATCATCCAGATACATCGAATGTGGACATATTTCCAGATTCATTGTATCTGGTAAATTTTCTAAGTACGATTAACTTAGACATATTTCCAGATTCATCAAACCTGGTCACCAGAAAAATAACCTAACAAGTTCGCTTATTGTGTAACCCTATAGGTTCATTTAACACTGGCAGTGTGCCTAAATCATATTTAAATGGCCCACAAGTTATAAGCGGTTTCTAGCAAAACATTATAACTATCCAGGTTAAATGAAGATCGGTGATCTCTTTGAACCAAACCATAATTTTATATTTAGTCCTTTTGTCACACGATATCCAGATTAAGCATAAGGCACGGAGCATGTTATCCTTATTAAGCTTAATCAATTATTTCTTGATTTCATAGTAGACTGTTCAAACAAATGATATCAATATCTTAGATTGATATATTTGAGTACGGCCATGCATTTTTAACAGTCTAACTTATCAAGGGGCCCATGGATATCTCTCCCATAACTGAGAGGGATAAATTCCTTCACAATTAATCATATTCCTCTCCTTAATTTATTCTATATCCAACAGTAGTCTAATTTATTATCTGGTTAAAGACAACTTTAGACAATGTCAAAATATAGAATTTATCAAGTAATCAAATTCCTTCACAATTAATCATATTCCTCTCCTTGATTTATTCTATATCCAACAGTAGTCTAATTTATTATCTGGTTGAAGACAACTTTAGACAATGTCAAAATATAGAATTTATCAAGTAGGAAACTATGACGAATTTAGGTCGAAGGACTTTCAATATTATTATGGCTAGAAAGTACTTATGACATATTCCATTGAGTACTCTCACAGTAGGTCATGTCCAATACAATGTTCTCTAACATTTAGTTATGTCTTGACTCGATATCACAAATATCCATGGCCAGTAAAACATAGCCATCAAGTCACAAACATACTAATCTTAATTTATTATTATTCCAATAATAATAATCGATCAGGGACAGTTTTAGAATAATCATTGTATTCATTGTAGGGTTTTACTATCAAGTCACGTACTTGATGACCAACAAAACAAAACTCACTATTCATGGAAAGGAAAGCCTCATATTATTATATAAAACATAATGACAATAGTATAAATACAAATTGACTCTAGGGCATATCCCCAACAGGTTAGTCCTCCTTATGAATGAGTTTATAAATCTTTTGGATAATCCAATATTGTTTTCTTTGAATGGGTCTTAGTTACTTTATTCTTCTAAGGTTTGTTTGAATTCCAATATTTAGGCGCCTATTTTCTTTATTCTATTTGTTCTTGTTTGCATTTGTTTCTTCAAGGATATTGGGGTGAGATTATAGTAGAACTTTCTACTTTTCTTGAGGGTCTTTGAAGCCTAGTTCTTCAAGGGTTTGATAGAGTGTAGGTTGTTATTTTCGATTTCTCCCTTTTATCACAAGAATATCTGTTTTTTGATCCCTCTAAGTTGAGCTGAACACATAGCCAACTAAAACACCCACAACACCAAGAAAAGTCACACAACATTCGTATCGAAGTTTATACAAGATAACGTAAAGGCCTTTCAATTTTGAATATTTGATGTATCCTACTTCTAGCCAAGATGTCACAACTTCACCGGTTAAGATTGTGCAAACCTTATTCACGTTGATCTCTAGAACAAGTCCATTAATGTCTTTATAATATATTACTCTGTAAATTTCTGAACAAGTCCATTAGGTTTTTCTTGTTGTGCGAGTTCTAGGTTTTGAAAGAGAGAGAGAAAGTTGTTGAGTAAAATCTCTTTAAAGAGTTTTGAATAGTGTTGAACACCGAGTAAGAGAATTCCAGATTAGGGTCATGCCCCTTTGTTTTATATTCAACCACCTTTAGTTCTTCTTTCTCAATCAATTCCCTAGTTTTAAGGGGTTGAGATTGATACACGATCTTTAAAACTGACAACCTTGCAGAGTCAAGTCGCGTCATAGCTTTTACATGTTTTCAATATCTTCCAGGCTTTTCTTTTTCTGATTTCTTTTTATTTTTAAAATATTTCTTAAGCAACATTAACAACAAAAGAAATTTTTTATATATAGGTTTGACAGGATAACACTTCCATGTCAAAATGAACAGTCCTGATATTTTTTGCAATTCTTCAAATCATGTAGCATTAAGAAGTTATATTGGGATATCTACCAATTGCTTTTGTGTGGAAACTTAAATTGTATAATTTTCTGCTCCACATTTTCTTCGATGAAATGGGGTCTTGTATCAATTTTCTTTGTTCTACTGTGCTGCACTTGATTACTTGATATGTAAATAGCACTTGTGTTGTTATAGCAAACAATTAATTCCTTCTACGTAATTATCCTACAAAAAAAAAATGATTTTTGTTACTGCCATAGAAAGTGTGGTGAATTGGCCCAAAACTGTGGCACATACATTTTTGCCACAGATAGGCAACGATTTTCATGGTGTTGGCATTGCAGCCGTTGCAAAAAGTTAGCCGCTATTGTAAAACCATGGAGAATAATTTTTGACATGGATTAACCACAATTTTAGAACCATTTTAAATAAAGTGTTGCATTTGTGCATGAACTTTTTGCCACATTTTTTCCTAACAGTTAGTAAAAGTAGGTAAATTTTAATTCTTTGTCACGGTTTTTCCAACAATTTCATAACTGGGGAAATATCATTTGTTACTATTAAATTTTCGATGGAATTAAAACTTTTTGGCATGGTTCTTTTGCAAATAATGCTTATTTACTATGCTTTCCTTACTGTTGTAGCTAAACTTTTGGTCACGACATTCTCAATATTAGAAAAAAATCATTTGTCACAGTTTTATGACAAATTTTTTACTTTTTTATATTTTAATCTTTTTCACTACAAATGCAAATCATGTAGCAATATTGTATTTATTCTAATAACTTTATTTGAAATTATCCATCATAAATGAAAAATTATAGTGAAAACATTAAAATTATTTTCCCCTGCTTTAACAATGTCATTATTTACTGCACATATAGAACCATGAAAATCTCCAATATTAACAGTCACCTACTATCAATTGATTATTATGTCAACATTCAAAATGTTATCTTTCAGTAATAATAACATAATATACAAAAATAAACTTGATGAAATCTGATAAGTAACATTAATCTAACTCTTGATATTAATTCAAAATACTCCAAAGCAAAACCACAATTGTAACCGCAATATCCATCAAAGTTATAAAAATTTATTGAGGACAAAAATTAATTCCATAGTTAAATGAACATTCAATGACCATAATCTTCATTCCTCTTTCCATTAAGAAAAAATACTGTAGAAATAATATGTAAATAATATTTAGAGAGGTGAAATTCAAACAATAATACAACAACAATAACAACAAACTAAGCCTTAATCCCAAGTAACTTGGGGTCGGCTACATGAACCAACGTCAGGCAACGTGTGGTCATCCACATGAATCTTCTCTCGCCACTTTCTTCTATCGAACGTCATACTTTCATCCAAATCTAACAAAGACATATCTCTCTTAATTACCTCTATCCATGTCGTTTTAGGCCTACCTCTATCTCTACCTCTGTCTAACCTATCCTGCCTCACTCTCTCCATCGCTCTAACAGGAGCATCCCTCGGTCTTTTCGAACGTGTCCAAACCAACGCAGACGACTTTCTCTCGTCTTTTCCTCAATAGATGCCACACCTACCTTTTCCCTAATGATCTCATTTCTAATTCTATCATTCCTAGTATATCCACACATCCACCGTAACATACGCATCTCAGCTACTTTCATTTTTTGAATATGACACCTTTTAGCTGCCCAACATTTCGTACCATATAACAAAGCAGGTCGTACGACTGCCTTGTAAAACTTTCCCTTTAAATTCAACGGTGCATTACAATCACAAAGAATACTAGTCGCACTCCTCCATTTCAACCAACCCGCCTTAACTCGATGCGCAACGTCGCTATCGAGCATAGATCCTAGATAGCGAAAACAATCAGCTAACGGTATATCTCTACCTTCCAAAGTTACACTCTAGGCTATGTTTCTGCTATCACTAAACTTGCATCTCATATACTCTGTTTTACTCCTACTAATTCTGAAACCCTTGGATTCCAATGTCTGCCGCCATAACTCCAATTTAGCATTTACATCGGTTCTAATTTCATCAATTAATACAATATCATCCGCAAACAATATACACCATGGCACAGCCTCCTGTATAGTGCAGGTCAACTCATCCATAACGGCTGCAAAGAGGAAAGGGCTAAGCGCTGATCCTTGATGCACTCCGATATTAATAGGAAATTCTGCAGTCACTCCGGCGCCAGTCCTTACACTTGTATATGCTTCCTCATACATATCTTTAATGACAGTAATATACTTTATTGATACACCTTTCTTGGCCAGCACCCACCAAACTACTTCTCTAGGAACCCTGTCATAGGCTTTTTCCAGGTCAATAAATACCATATGTAAATCTTTCTTTCTTTCCCTATGATATTCAATCATCTGTCGTAATAAATGAATTGTCTCCGTAGTGGAACGCCCAGGCATAAAACCAAACTGATTATCTAAAATTTGTATAATGCCTTGTAACCTCTGTTCAATCACTCTCTCTCAAAGCTTCATAGTATGACTCATGAGTTTAATCCCACGGTAATTGGCACAATCCTGGACATCTCCTTTATTCTTGTACAGAGGAATCAGAGTACTCTTCCTCCGCTCTATAGGCATCCTATTAACTTTATATATCTTGTTGAACAAACTTGTCAGTCATGTAATACCTATATCTCCTAAACACTTCCAAACCTCGATCGGTATACCATCCGGTCCTACAGTTTTTTTTGGACTCATCCTTTTAAGGGCATCACGGACTTCATGCTTCTGAATACGACGAATCCATGCACGGTTAACCTCTTCGTTCGAAAGCGCCAGGCTACCTACACTCAGAACTTAGACTTAACTCCCGTTGAATAACTTATCAAAATATGATCTCCATCTCTCCTTTATTTCTTCATCCTTAACTAAAACATTGTGGTTTTCGTCCTTTACACATTTCACTACACCTATATCCCTCGTCTTCTTCTCCTTGTAACGCGCCAGTCTATATGTATTCTTCTCTCCGTCTTTGGTATCTAACTTTTCATATAAATCCTTGTAAACTATGGCTCTTGCGTTTCTGACAGCTTCTTTAGCTTTTCTTCTCGCGACCTTGTATTTCTCAAAATTTTTATCACTCCTACACCTTCCTAAGTTTCTATAGCACTCTCTTTTACTCCTTACGGCTTCTTTCACTTCGTTGTTCCACCACGACACATCCTTGTTAAGAGGTATTTTTCCTTTAGATTCCCTAAACACTTCCTTAGCTACTATCCTAATATATTGAGCCATCTTTCTCCACATAGTATCTGGATCCGAATCCATATCAGAAGACCAATTATCCGCCTCAACTACCTTATTGACAAAGGCTATTCTTTCATCCCCCTGAAGCCTCCACCACCTAATCCTAGGGTCAACTCGAAAATTCTGCTGCTTACTCTTTTTCCTAAAATTAAAATCAAGGACCAACAGCCTGTGTTGCGTAACTACACTCTCACTTGGAATAACTTTACAATCCGTACACCCACTACGAAACCTATGCCTCATAATAAAGAAGTCTATCTGACTGGCATTTAACCTGCTTCTAAAGGTCACTAAGTGAGAATCTCTCTTCTTAAACTAAGTATTTACTATGGTCAAATCATAGGCCAAGGCAAAATCAAGAATAGCAGTTCTGCTTCGTTTTTAGCTCCGAAACCTTGACCTCCATGAACACTCTCAAACCCGCTCCTATCAGTACCTACATGTCCGTTTAGATCACCACCAATGAAAAGGTTTTCTACACACGGTACACTCTGGACAATCTCATCTAAATCATCCCAGAATTGTTGCCTAACCGAATCATCGAGTCCTACTTGCGGCGCATACACACTAATAACAGTAGTAATCTTGCCACCAATCATGATTTTGATGCTCAAAATCCTATCACTCTTCCTCTGTACTTCAACCACATCATCAATAAACTTACGACCAATAATAATTCCGACTCCATTTCTATTTCTAACTTTATCTGAATACCAAAGCTTATAACCCCATGGAGCGACTACTCTCGCCTTCTCACCTACCCACTTGGTTTCCTGAAGACACAAAATGCTAATCTTTCTCCTCCGCATTACCTCAACTAGCTTTGTCAATCTACCGGTCAAAGATCCTATATTCCATGTAGCTAGACGAATCCTATCCCTATAGACTGTCTTTTTTACCCTACACCCTTGCATATTTGACACCGCATCCGGGGACCGACACGGCGCGTTGCTTCCGGGCAACGACCTAGCAACCCTCGCATATTTATCACTACACCCGGGTCTAGGAAGTGCAGCGCGTCGCTGAGTAGGGAACGCCCCCACGAAGTCAATCGATTGGTTCATGTCATAGATGTGACTATGTTTTACGCTGGCCGTCACAAGCCTACCGCAACTCTCCTCCTTTATCCGGGCTTGAGACCGGCAATGAACACCGCAGACAAAACCCGTGGAGCTCACAGGCGGAGTTTGAAATTCAAACAATAATAAAAAACTTAAAATTTATTACAAATGATTAATCATTTTTAATAAACAATGAGATATGTTTTGCATGTTTGCTCCATGAACAAGAAAACCAAATTCTTAAAAATGTCGTGTTTTTCCTATAACAAAAATAAAAGACTAGAAATTAGTAAACAAACTATGTATGACGCACTCTCATATTTAGTTGTATGCTTATTCAGATTTGAATTAAGGTGTTGAGCAATTGACACATCGATTGCCTAAAATTAATTGGAATGTTGGTATAAGCATAATATTAACAATTAATAATCATTTAAAAACATTTAATTCAGACCTGATGACCATTGTTTGTTCAAGGAAGGCTATGGTTTTTCTCCATTGAAGGACCCCTTCCTTTTTTCTTGCAGTCACTCTTAGGTTCTTGCCAAAAAAAAAAAAAAAAATCATCTAAAGGCCATCAGTAGAAGTTGGATTCTAAATAATGGAAGTGGTAGAAGTTGTAGTGCATGAAATAGTAGAGGGACTTGGAGTCTTGGAGCATAGTTAATTTGAACTTTTTGAGATCTTCTTTGGTTTTGTCCTTGACTATTCTAAGAAAAAATTAGATGATTTCTCTAATTTGGATTATAAGTATTACTAAAAGGAGTGTGATCTTGTCTTCCATTCTCTATGTAATCCACATGCTCAACTTGTTGCTCATTCCAACTCCCATTCCTTGACATTCTTGATTAGGGTGTTTTTCCCAACAAAAGTCACACATCATGACCTGTGTAGTAAAATTAGCATTTTTCTTATCCATTTTTTCTTGTAAGTGCTTCCAACCTAGCTTCAAAAGATGTCACTGTATCCATATTATATATTTCTTGACTTTTAGACTTTGATCTTGTATTCCCCAAGAATGGCTATTCAATGAGATACGTTCCATTAAATCAAATAGTTCTTCTAGAATATTTGAAGCAGTTCCTCCTGATGAATCACCGACTATTTGCTTAGTAGAAAAAGTTAATCTATTATAGAAAGCCAACATTTGCAAAGAAAGATCGAAATAATGTTGGGGATACTTTCTAATCAACTCCTTAAACATTTCTTTGGCATCATAAATTGTAACACTATCTTACTAGAGAATGAGAAAATATTATTCCTTAGTTTGGCCACTCTAGTAGGGGAAAATATTTTGCAAGAAAATTTTCAGCTAATTGATCCCAAGTAGTAATAGAACCTGATGGTAAGGATTTTGACCAAGATTTAGCTCGATCTCTCAAAGAAAAGGGAAACAACCTCAACCGTATGGCATCCTCTTATACACTATAAGCTTAAGTGTGTCACAAATCTCTAAGAAACCTGCTAAATGAGCATTAGGGTCCTCATCTAGCAAACCATCAAATTAAATAATCTATTGTGTCATTGGATGAAATTAGTTTTAATCTCAAAATTATTGGCATCCACTTGAGGTCTCACAGTGCTTAAATTGGTACTTGAAAAAGTAGGTCTAGCATATTCACAATTGTACTTCTTCCATTGCCATTTCCATTATCACTACCTCATTGATTATCTTCGATTTCACACCAATTTTACTTGAAATGTCTAATTATTCCAAAGCTTTCAAAACTCTTTATTTTTGTTCCCTACAAAACCTTCAAAAAGTCCGTTCTATCTCACTATTAAACTCAGCCACCTTTTTACCACAATCTATTCTATACACACACAAGAAACTTATCCTACAAAATAAAGCAAAGCTAAACTGCAATATGAATAATCCAATAATAAAACAACTCGAATGAAAAATAAATGAATGAATAAGCTATGAAATAAGAAAAAACATAGTCAAAATTATATACAATTATTCACAAGAAATCAATAAAACAACTTCTAAAATCAAACTATCCTTAAAATAGAAAATCCATCAACTACGTAAAAAGAAAATGAAATCAATGATATAAATAAGAAAAAAAAATGGTTGAATCAATAAAACTCAAATTTTTAGAATATTGACGCATCGATCCCAAACAACAACGCTAAAAACTTAATGTTATTGGCTTGTGCTAGTGCTATGCTATGGTGGGGGTAGAAAATGAGTCCAATGCTCAACTAAGTTTTAAAATAAAACACTAATTTTACTCGCATATACACCCACAATTGGGCAAGTATACCTATCATGTACTGTTTAATATAGTTGGTAAGTATTGAAGATCCTAAAAAATGGTACGTTAACTACCCCTACTCTACTCAAGTTCTATTGTTAAACCAACTAAAAATAAGAAGTAAAAATTACTAGCACGGCTAATTAAGGGCAAAAGAGTACCACATAAAATACGTCAACCTAAATTCTAAAGTAAAGACTAAAAGATAAAGGGAAAAATTCAAATAGGGAAAGAAGATTGGCCATATAATTAAACAAGAATTTCCCCAAGAATACTTAAATATAAAATATCACTTAATCAGTTGAAATCATATTCAAGCATTGGCTAGATTTCCTAAATAAAGTGAAATTCACACTCTCTCAAGTAATGAATCTCCTATTCTTGGACCCAACCCATAGATCTCTCTATCAAACAAATCAAACCCAACAATGCATAAACTCAAGGAAATCTAATTACAAGCCAAAAAGCCCTAGAATCCCTATCTTTAGGTGACCTCAAAAAAATTATCTATTACCAAGTTCTAAATCCCCAAAGTCCTTTATGAAGTTCATCAAGGAAAAACAAATATGTTGAATTAACATAAAAAGGAACCCATCTCATGCACCCTTTCTCAAGTTCAATGTAAGAGAATTACCTAACAAATTAATTCAATCACTTAAAACCCAAGTGACAAGTTACTCAAAATAGACATCAATTAATTAGATAAACATACAACAAAAACAATCTAAGCCTTAGTCCAAAAAAACTTGGGGTCGACTACATGAACTAATACCAGGCTATGTATGCATGAATCATTTCTCTCCACTTCCTTCTATCAACCATCATACTTTTATCCAAATCTAACAAAGACATATCCCTCCTTATCACCTCTATCTCTGTTGTTTTAGGCTTACCTCTACCCCTATCTAACTTATCCTGCCTCATTCTCTCAATCCTCCTAATAGGCGCATCCTTTGATTTTCTCTGTACATGACCAAACCAAAGCAAGCGACTTTCTCTTATCTTCTCCTCAATAGATGTCCCCCCACAGTTTCCCTAATGGTCTTATTTCTAACTCTATCCTTTCTAGTATATCTACACATCCACCGTAACATACGCATCTCAGCTACTTTCATTTTGTGTATATGACACCTTTTAACTGCCCAACATTCTGTGTCATATAGCAAGGCAAGTCTTATGGCTGTTCCATAGAACTTTTCCTTTAGGCTCAATGGTATATTACGATCACATAAAATACCAGTCGTGCTCCTCCATTTCAACTAAACCGCCGTAACTCAGTGTGCAATGTCGCCATCAAGCTCTTCGTCTTTCTAAATAATAAATCTTAGATATCGGAAGCAATCACCTACCGGTATATCTCTACCATCCAAAGTTACATTCTGAACTATATTTCTACTACTACTAAACTTGCATTTCATATACTTTATTTTACTCCTACTAATTCTGAGGCCCTTGGATTCCAATGTCTGTCACCACAATTCCAATTTAGCATTTACATCAACTCTAGTCTCATTAATCAATATAATATCATAAGTAAATAACATACACAATGGCACAGCCTCATATATTATACAAGTCAACTCGTCCATAATAGCTGCAAAAAGGAAAAGGCTAAGCGATGATCCTTGATGCACCCCAATAGTAATAGGAAACTCTGTAGTCATTCTGGCGCAACTCCTTACACTTATACATGCTCCCTTATACATATCTTTAATGAGAGCAATATACTTTAGCGAGACACCTTTCTTGGCCAGCACCCACCAAACTACTTCTCTAGGCACCTTATCATTGGCTTTCTCCAGGTCAATAAATACCATATGTAAATATTTCTTTCTTTCCCTATAATATTCAATCAACCGTCGTAATAAATGAATTGCCTTTGTAGTGGAAAGCCCTAGCATAAAATCAAATTGATTATCTAAAAATTGTATAATGCCCCTTAACCTTTGTTCAATCACTCTCTCCCAAAGCTTCATAGTTTGACTCATGAGTTTAATCCCACGGTAATTGGCGCAATCTTGGACATCCCTTTATTCTTTTATAGAGGAATCAAAGTATTCTTCCTCCACTCTGTAGGCAACTTATTAACTTTATATATTTTGTTGAATAGATTGGTCAACCATGCAATATCTATCGCATTTAAACATTTTCAAACCTCAATCGGTATACCATCTGGGCCCACTGCCTTTTTTGGTCTATCTTTTTTAGGGCCTCTCAAACTTTATGTTTCTGAATACGAAGAATACATGCACGGTTAACCTCTTCGTTCAAAATCGCAAGGCTACCCATACTCGAAACTTGAACTTGATTTCCGTTAAATAACTTATCAAAATATAACCTTTATCTCTCCTTTATTTCTTTATCTTTAACTAAAACTCTATGATTTTCGTCCTTCACATATTTCACCACACTAATATCTCTTGTATTCTTCTCTTTGAAATGCGCCATTCTATATATACTCTTCTCTCCATCTTTAGTATCTAGCTTTTCTTATAAATTCTTGTAAACTATGGATCTTCTTTTCTAACAACTTCTTTAGCTTTTCTTCTCGCGACCTTATATTTCTTAAAATTCACATCACTCCTGCATTTCTCTAAGTTTCTATAGCACTCTTCTTTACTCCTTACAGCTTCTTTCACTTCGTTGTTCTAGTACAACATGTCCTTGTTTAGTGGTACTCTTCCTTTAAATTCACCAAGCACTTCTTTAGCTACTGTCCCAATATATTGAGGGATCTTTCTCCATATAGTATCTGGAACTAGTCATTCGCTTGAACTACCTTATTGACAAAGACTATTCTTGTATCCCCTTGTAGCTTCCACCACTTGATCTTAGGGTCAACCCAATGATTCCACTCTTACCCTTTTTCCTAAAATTAAAATTGAGGACCAATAATCTGTGTTATGTAACTACACTTTCACCTAGAATAACTTTACAATCCATACAACCACTACGAAACCTACGCCTCATAATAAAGAAGTCTATTTGACTAGCATTTAACCTGCTTCTAAAAGTCACTAAGTGAGAATCTCTCTTCTTAAACTAGGTGTTTGCTATAGTTAAATCAAAGGCTAAGGCAAAGTCAAGAATATCAGTTCTTGCTTCATTTCTAACTCTGAAATCGTGACCTTTATGAATACTCTCAAACCCACTATGATAAGTACCCACATGTCCATTTATATCACCATCAATGAAAAGCTTCTCTGCACACGGTACACTTTGTACAATCTCATCTAAATCATCCCAAAACTGTAGCCTAACCAAATTATCAAGTCCCACTTGTGGTACATACGCACTAATAACAGTAGTAATCTCACCACCAATTATGATCTTGATGCTTAAAATCCTATCATTCTTCCTCTGTACTTCAACCACATCATGAATAAACTTAGGCTAATAATAATCCCTATTCCATTTCTATTCCTAACTTTAGCTGAATACCAAAGAAAATAACCCCAAGGCGCTACTACTCTCGCCTTCTCACCTACCTATTTGGTTTTCTGAAGACACAAAATGCTAATCTTTATTTTTTGTATAACCTCACCTAATTCTGTAAATCTACCGGTCAAAGATCCTATATTCCAGATAGCTAAACGGATCCTATCACTATAGACTGTCTTTTTTACCCAATACCCTTGCATATTTGACACCATATCTAGGGACTGACATGGCGCGTTGTTTCTGGGTAATGACCTAGCAGCCCTCACATTTTTATCACTACACCCGAATCTAGGAAGTGCAGCACACTGCTGAGTAGGGAATGTTCCCACGAAGTCAATTGATTGGTACATGCCATAGATACAACTATATTTTATGCTGGCCGTTACAAGCCTTACCGCAACTCTCCTCCTTTATTCGGGCTTGAGACCGGTAATGAACTCAGCAAATAAAGCCTACAGAACTCACTAGCGTAGTTTTATCAGATAAACATCTAAAACAAAACACAAATCTTGGTACAACCTTTTAATTACAACTCAAATCAAATAAATCCAATATCCACAAAATCAAATTACAAGAGTAAGAACATAAAAACTCATAGACAAGGCTTATCTTCTACTTTGCAATCCTCTTTTTAGGTTATTCCTTCTTCCTTAAATCTTTCCTTGATCTTGTATTCTCCTCTCTTACTTGTGTTCCCAAGGGTATTTTTAGTTGATTTTCATGATTGGCTTTCCCTTAGATTGTTAGAAAATGAGGCATTTATAAGTTCCCTCTCGAATCCTAAACATTCTGCAGAACAGGGGTTTTCTATAATATTACACAGTGCCATGAAAAATGATCTACATTGAGTCATGTATGCTCTGATCTACTAATCTCAGCTCCAAACGACGTCGTTAGATTTATTGTTATCATATGTTGGAATATTGCACAACGACATCAAGTATGATATGTATGGTGAGATTAAGCTCTAGATTTTCTGCATTTTCTGCATTCTAATAACACATGGTGACATATAAGGTAATAGGTGCAGCGCCATCGACTCTCAGAATATCGACTTCTAAAATATAATAGCTACACATGATGGTGTCGTGTCTTTTCAGTTTGGTTTTTTTTTCATTAATTTTCTCTTTGAATTCTTGTCTAATATCAACTTTTTTATACTACATAAAATAAGGAGAAAATTGGGGATTAAGTAGCCATCTTAGAATGTATTTTAGAAACATGTAATTTGCAATCATCATTTTATCTTTGGCTTTTACTTTGTGGGCTTTTTATCTTTGATTCTCTTTTATGTTTCTTTGTAATTGTATACGTTAATGCTTTCAATTTTGTACTAGGGTGAGGGCTGCTATTTTAGTATTATTTTGGAGTGAGCAATGAAATACAATGCAAAAGCTTTTACTTTGAAGCTGGTTGTGTGAGTTGAATGCCAAAACTGTGCTTGAATGTCTAATTCAATTACTTCATGAATGAAGTAATTCTCCCAATACTTTGCTTAAGCTTATCTTCTGCTAGCTTCATTAGGACTTTCTAATGGTTAGTTTTGCTCCTCTGTATTACTGGTGCCTAATCTTAAGATTTAACTATAAAATAACTCCATGATAGTTCAAATAGTTGAATAGTAGGTGATGCTAATTGCAAGATGACTTTCTTCTTAGTTATGTATGACTGTATATGAATTAGATGTATTCTATGATGATGAGATGCAAGAAATTCAGTAGTAAAGATTAGAATCATTCAAATTCTATTAGGGCTTCTCTTCATTTAACCTCTTTAAACAATTAAACAAACATAGTATTTGTGTTTTTAAGAATAAGAAGAGTTGTTAAATATCGAAAGATCTACACAAAGCATGAGCATTAACATAATGATATTCACAATTAGGTCAATAGACTAGAGGAAAAAAAGAAATTGTTATAAATGTAAATTTGGCAAACCAATATATTCTTAGGATGTTCAAAGTTGCATGTAATCATCAGCCTGAAAGTTTTTGAAGAATTTTGTAAAAATGATTGTGTTAGGAATATTTTCAAGGTTGGCCAATACTGATCCTCCTTTGTTGCCAAATAAACTCAAAATGGGCAATGATTAAGAATTCCAAATGTTTTTGGATTAGATGCTTTTATTACCATTTAACTTCCGAGGCTGTAAAAGAATTTCCTTTAGAAAACTTAGGTTAGGATTGTGATTTTCATATTCTATTCATGAATTTCACGGGCACTAAATACTCTATATGCGTGGAACTGTTCATGGTATTGCTGACCATATTTTGATATTTGCTTATTTTGATCTATGTTTTTATTTTAATGAGTGAAGAGAAATTAAGAGGTTGGCATCTGTGATTTTGCATAAGAAATGGTTAATGAGTACTATTACTCAGACTTTTTGGTTCTTGCTAAAAGAGGATTAGAACCACAGGAAAGTTTGTAAAAAGGAAAGAACACAAAGGGTAGCCCAAACTATTGGAGTTAGAAACAGGTTGAAACTATTGTACTAGTAGTATAACTTCTTGGTTCTTGCTTATTCTTTTGAAGTCTAAGTTTGCTTTAACAAAACCTTCTCCACCACTTGAAAGAGAGGATTCAAATTTAAACTTTGCCTTTTCTCTTTTGCTTTCTTTGACCAATTTTGTCAGCTTTGAATTCTATGTCTTTCTATTGAGTGCATCTTAGAGCCATTAGTTAGGAGAATTATTTGTGTTTCGCTGCATAACTATGTAGCTAACTGCATCACAATAAGATCTAAAATGGTTCTTGTATGTTGCAATGCTTTTCTTACGAAATAAAGCATTATGTGAGTATAAGATCACAATGTTTCTTGGAAGTCACCTTTTGATATATATAAAATTTACTTGTTGGCCACAGTTCTTGTTAAGCTTCATTAGGTGTTATATAACTTGAAATTATATACAATGCAAGAAAATATAATTTAATTTGGAAATTCCTATCAGTCTAAGTTATTAGGTTAATCATTAAGTCAAGAATTAACTTAACAAGGCTATGTAAGGAGGATTCTACTTATATATCTTAGTTTTTAATTAAATGTTCTTCTTCTTATTATTGAGTTGATTGTTTGTTAATTCTTAGTCAGTTTGATTTTAGTTTAAATTAGTTGTACTAATTATATATTCCATATATTTCGATTAGATACTAAAACGGTTAGTAGTAATACTTATACTTCTAGTAAAATCAACATTCATATTTACTAAAATATACTATAAAAAATAATAAGTACATTTACATTAAGCCCATATTATCTTTTAGATACTACATTTTCTTTCTAGGGTAATATAATTAGTTTGATCTGTATTCTTGATAGAGCCTACATTAGTCATATTTTTCCTAGTTATTTGATATTATTTTGTGATACATTTTGTGAAATAACTAGCCATATTCCTTAATATTTGAGATTTTACCCTTGGAAAGGTATGTTGTATATTATTTCAGGTTTTAGGGGTAAAATGAAGCCAAATCGTCACAAAGAAGAATATAGGTGGCACCAGTTCCGAGAAGAACAACCGGCGCCGGTCTTCCACTGGAGAAGCGTGGAGAAATTGAGAAAAAATAGAGGAAAATTGCAATTGATGTTGGAAAGGAAAAGGAAGCAAATTCATGGCTCAATTGAGCCGACAAGACAAGGCAACCACAAACAAACAATTAGGTCAGCCAAAGAAAATAATAACAACAAGAGAAAGTCAGTTTCGGTGGGTCTTGGAAGAAAGTAAGGTCAACAAAGATGGCTGAGAAAAGACAAAAGGAGAAGGGAAAAGGAGCAGCCAAAACAGGAATAAAGCAAAAGAAGCAGCTTCGGTCTTTAGCCAAAGTAGATGGAAATCGGCTCAGCAAGCCGATGCAATAATTAAGCAATCTTCGGTCAGCATCTTCATGGCTTGGAAAGCCGACAACAAGGGAAAAGAAAGAAATTAGTTTCGGTGGCTGGACAGCTTTCAACGACTCAAATTGGATTGCAGATTTAACATTTCGAATTCCACAAGAATTGCAAGACTCCAAAGCAAAACGACAAAGGCAAATCAAGAATCCAATTAAAGTCCAAATTGAAAATGAATTTCCAATTCAAAAAGTCAAGACGGTGGACAATTCAATTCTTTTAGGATTTTATTTAGTAATTTCTATTCTTTTTTTGGTTTTGGATTATATTTAGGTAATTTCTTTTTCTTTACTTAGGATTCTTTTAGGAACTTTGTAAGCCTATAAATAAAGGCTAATGTACATAGAAAAGGGGGGGGTGCACAATGTAGGGACTTAGATTTATTTTAGAGAGTATCACCAATATTTTCTCGAGATAAATAATTCAAGGAGGATTGTACAAGAATGTCTTCAAAGGGAGAAGAAGAAGGATTGTCTACGAGTATCTTTTTGTTTCCTTTGTTTTCTTTTCTTGACAGTGATGTTTTAATTATTTTATTGTAATTTGACATTGGTTTAGACGTTCATGGTATTTAGAGTTATTTGATCTTTTGATTAACTGATCGTTATTCTTGGTATTTAATTACTTGGATTGATTGAGAGATTAATTGATTGTGCCATTAACTTGCTTGAGAATAGGGTTGATGGTTTAAATTGATTGATTTCATATTTGTTGCTTTTTAACTTGCCTGAAAATGGGGTTAATTGCAAGAATAGAGTAATTAAAGGTAAATTGATGTCTATCAGAATATGGATTCAATTGGTTAATTTCATGAGTTAAGTTTGCCTGAGAATGGGACTTAATCAAAGAATTGTGTTTAATGCATCTTGTGGGTAAGACTGGTTGAGGTAGAGTATGTGATACTAAGTTACCTATAAGATAAGGATTCATGGATTGAGAAAGAAGTGAGTCTACTTTAATTCTTCATGATGCCAAGGGAATAATTAGTTATGATTGAGGTTGGGTACTTTAAGATCATGGTTGTCTAATCAATGGTTTGAATTACATAAATCTACATCCTTGACATGTATATATTTTTGTTTTTATTTTATTTTATTTTATTTTATTTCGATTTTGTTTTATCGAGTCAGTTAAACAATGAACAAAAGGTAATTAATGTCTACTTGTTCCTTGAGGATCGACACTCGTTTGAACCCTATGCTCAGTTAATGATGAGTACGCTTGCTCATATGTGTGATTTGGGTTGAATATTTTAATTTAAACTTGATTGTGAATGTGCTTAGTTTTTGTATGATTTTTATACCCAAGTCCGGACACATCAAGTTTTTGGCGCCGTTGCCGGGGAACAATATCATGAAAGCTTGGATTTTGTTGATTTAACCATGTGAATATGTAAATAGGTAAATATGTAAATATGTAAATTTGTACAATTGTTATTTTTTAAAAAAATGAATAAATAAATAAATAAAATAAAAATAAAAAATAAAAAGGGATACCTTATCTTATTGCTTGTATAATTGTATTTTAATTTTACTTTATGTTGTAAATATGTAAATAGGTATATACATGTTCATAATAATTAACATGTCTTTGTTTGTATATATTGTATAATTAGTTATTTTTCTAACCTAATGTTAATGTGGGCTATGTGTAATAATGGTATTTTTAATTTGTTGATTTTTACATCTGTAATTATGTGTCACTACTAACTCTTTTTATTTTTAGGTTTGGACTTTAGCTAACTCGATATTGAAGATGGATTATTTTATTATTTGTTTCTTCCTTTACAATTTTTAATTTTAGTTTAGTCTAGGAATTCTTGTTTTAAATGTATTGGGGGTCAAGTAGTCAATTAGGATAGTTTTTAGTTAAAAAAAAAAAAAAACGGAGCCCGGACAGAATACAATCAGTGCCGGCTTAGGCTTTGAACAGGCACCGGCTCCATTCTGGAAGGCTATTCAAAAAAAATATATTATTTTTATTTTATTTTATTTTTCCCATTTGTTCCCTTACCCTATTTCTTTTCTTCCCAAATTGTTCTTATTTTGTCTTTTTCTTCTTGTTTTATTTTTCTTTGATTTTCTTATGTGTTTTTCTTATCTGTCTTGTTCCTATTCCCCTAAAATTATTCCTTCCCTTCATCTTCGTCTTCACCTTCTTCTTCTTTTTCACATTACTTTTCTTCTTCTAATTACCCCCCTTGGATTCAAAATTGTTTTTCAAAACTTCTACGTTGGGGGAATACATTGGTAGAAAAACTCTCTTCGTGTTGAGCTCAATTTTATCCTCTTGAAATTCTGGATATTGTGGATATGTGCTTTTGAGGAAAAATTTACTAGACATGGACAAATCCTTGTTGAGTTTAATTGATGAGAAAAAAAAAATGCATCTAATGAATAGTGCTTCTTGTAATTGCTTCTAAACGAGCTATATATTTTTCTGGAATTTTTTGCCTATCTTAGACAAGTGAGCATCATTGTACTAATTTGTTTATTAAAGATTGGTTGACATTATACTTTTGCTATCTACGTTGGATATTCTTCTTGTTTTTCTTGCATATAAAAAATTTGGAAAAGTTCTTCACTACAAAGAGAACCAAATGCAAAGTGTGAGACAAGAAGAGGATCTTGTGAGCCCTTTGGAGGTTATGGTGGTCTATTTGGTAGCTATTGGACAATTTGGAGACAAGGAGGACTCTACTTCGAGGGGGACTTAAAGGCTTTGATTTTCTATCTTTCATCTCCCTCGTTTTTATTTTTCAATTACGCATATGCTTTTACTTGTGTTCATCTTTTTATTTGCAGGTTGAAGTTCATGGGCGATAATTCTTCCAACTTCTTGAAGCATGAATTTCTTATATCTTGGAGCTAATCTGCACTTGGGGAGTATTGCTTAAACTTTCTACCCCTTTTTAATTTTTTTCCCATTGGAGATGCTTTATTGTGTTTATTTTTGGCCCATGAGGACATGGTCCAATTTAAGTGTGGGGGAGTGGTTTGGTGATATTCTTGGTCCAAGTTTTTATCAATTATCTTTATTTTTCTTGTTGTTGAGGTACTTTGGAATTTGAAATTTAGATTTTTCATGGCACTAATCTGCCTTGGGGAGTATTATTGTCTTTTCCCTCTGTACATTCGTGGTCCCTTGGTTATGCTTTAGTGTGCTATTTTAGGCCATTGAGAACAATGTCCAATTTAAGTGTGGGGGAGAGATTTAACATTTTCTCAAGTGCATCTTTGTGATTTTCAATGGATTTCCAATTATATATGTTTAAGGGATTTTCAATGATATATGTTTGAATTATTTTGAATTGTTGAAATTAAAAAAAAAAGTTTTGGAGCTAAATGGAGTTTATTTGTTTATAATGAAGATATGATTTCCTTTTTAACTTTGGATATGAATTTGTCATTTAGTATGGTAGGATTTTATTAAAAAGGTAAACTTGTATATTAAGTTGAATTTTGCTAAGTCTTGAGAATTTAAGTTAACCTTGGTTATATTTGGTATTTGAGTTTTATTTTATTCTTTGAGTTTGAATATGGATGATATAATGAAATATAAGAAGAGTTGTTGATTAATTCTTGTATTATGGATTTAAAATTTGCTTAACTTTGAGTTTGAATAAGGAATGTGAGAGAAAAATAATTAAGTTGTAAAAAAAATATAAAAAAATATGTGAGATGAAAGAATTGAGAATTTTTTTTTTTTTTTGAAGACCTTTTGCTGAAAAGGGGGTCAATATGGAGAGAAGTAGCAAGTGTATTTAGTGCACTCTCTTGAGGCTATCCCGAAGGCAAAAAGGCAAGAAAAAGAAAAAAATGTTGAAAAATTACTAGAGAAAAATGATGAGTGATGATTGTAAATGGGGCCAATACAGTGTGTGTGGAAAGAAATCCACCCACTTGAGGCTATTAATTCCCAAAGTCATAGAAAAAAAAAAAGAAGAGTGGAGTGTTTTCCTTATTTCACTAACTCGAGTTTGGTAAATTTGAGTTTATAATGCTTGAATTGGTTAAATGACTTGACTTGTATGATTTATGTTATCTATGTTTTGCTTGAGGAGTGGAATAATTTTCATGTACTAGATATAAGCTTGTTTAACTTAACTTTGATGGACTTGGGATTGTTTGATTTAATATATAAATTTCCAAAGGTTTTTAAAGAGTGAATGAATGACAATTTTGTGTCTAAGGTTGGAAAGAAATTATGGCTTTATTATGGATGAATATGAAAAGAAATAAATTGTTTCAAGTGCTTTGGTTAAGTGTTTACTTGAGAACAAGTAAAGATTCAAGTGTGGGGAGTATGATAGGGCCTAAATTAGTCATATTTTTCCTTGTTTTTTGATATTATTTTGTGATACATTTTGTGAAATAACTAGGCATATTCCTTAATATTTGAGATTTTACCCTTGGAAAGGTATGTTGTACATTATTTCAGGTTTTATGGGTAAAATGAAGCCAAATCGTCACAAAGCAGAATATAGGCGGCGCTAGTTCCGAGAAGAACAACCGGCGCCGGTCTTCCACTGGAGAAGCGTGGAGAAATTGAGAAAAAATAGAGGAAAATTGCAATTGATGTTGGAAAGGAAAAGGAAACAAATTCGTGGCTCAATTGAGCCGATAAGATAAGGCAACAACAAACAAATAATTCGGTCAGCCAAAGAAAACAATAACAACAAGAGAAAGTCAATTTCGGTGGGTCCTGGAAGAAAGTAAGGTCAACAAAGATGGCTGAGAAAGGACAAAAGGAGAAGGGAAAAGGAGCAGTCAAAACAAGAATAAAGCAAAAGAAGCAGCTTCGGTCTTCAGCCAAAGTAGATGGAAATCGGCTCAGAAGGCCAATGCAATAATTAAGCAATCTTCGGTCAGCAGCTTTATGGCTTGGAAAGTTGACAACAAGGGAAAAGAAAGAAATTAGTTTTGGTGGCTGGATAGCTTTCGATAGCTCAACTTAGATTGCAGATTTAACAATTCAAATTCCACAAGAATTGCAAAACTCCAGAGCAAAACGACAAAAGCAAATCAAGAATCCAATTAAAGTCCAAATTGAAAATGAATTTCCAATTCAAAAAGTCAAGACGGTGGACAATTCAATTCTTTTAGGATTTTATTTAGTAATTTCTATTCTTTTTTTTTTGGTTTTGGATTATATTTTAGGTAATTTCTTTTTCTTTACTTAGGATTCTTTTAGGAACTTTGTAAGCCTATAAATAAAGGCCAATGTACATAGAAAAGGGAGGTGCACAATGTAGGGACTTAGATTTATTTTAGAGAGTATCACCAATATTTTCTCGAGATAAATAATTCAAGGAGGATTGTACAAGAAGGTCTTCAAAGGGAGAAGAAGAAGGCTTGTCTATGAGTATCTATTTCTTTCCTTTGTTTTCTTTTCTTGACAATGATGTTTTAATTATTTTATTGTAATTTGACATTGGTTTAGACGTTCATGGTATTTAGAGTTATTTGATCTTTTGATTAACTGATCGTTGTTCTTGGTATTTAATTACTTGGGTTGATTGAGAGATTAATTGATTGTGCCGTTAACTTGCTTGAGAATAGGGTTGATGGTTTAAATTGATTGATTTCATATTTGTTGCTTTTTAACTTAACTGAAAATGGGGTTAATTGCAAGAACAGAGTAATTAAATTCTAATTGATGTCTGCAGAATATGAATTCAATTGGTTAATTTCATGAGTTAAGTTTACCTGAGAATGGGACTTAATCAAAGAATTGTGTTTAATGCATCTTTTGGGTAAGACTGGTTGAGATAGAGTATGTAATACTAAGTTACCTATAAGATAGGGATTCATGGATTGAGAAAAAAGTGAGTCTACTTTAATTCTTCATGATGCCAAGGGAATAATTAGTTATGATGGAGGTTTGGTACTTTAAGATCATGGTTGTCTAATCAATGGTTTGACTTACATAAATCTACATCCTTGACATGTATATATATATATATATATATATATATATATTATTTTCTTTTGTTTTATTTTATTTCGGTTTTATTTTATCGAGTTGGTTAAACAATGAAAGAAAGTTAATTAATGTCTACTTATTCCTTGAGGATCGACACTCGTTTGAACCCTATGCTCAGTTAATTATGAGTACGCTTGCTCATATGTGTGATTTGGGTTGAACATTTTAATTTAAACTTGATTGGGAATGTGTTTAGTTTTTGTATGATTTTTAGACCCAAGTCCGGACACATCAATTCTAATAGTACCATAAAGTTTGGCTTTTTTTTTTTTTTTTTTTGCCCACCATTGCAAACCCAATGCTATATTATCTTATATTGACCTCCAATAAGAATTTACACGTAAATGTTTGTTTATTCTCTAAAAATGCAATTCCAATCCTGAGTGGCCTCTATTGCTTTTAATTTAGATATATAAGTATGTGTTTCTCCTTATAAATCTGGTGTTGCAAATATTTTGCACCTTCTTAAAAAAAAAAAATTGCCCATTCTGATATGTTAATCTAATGAAGCTTTTGAATCTCATGAACCACTCAACTACTGGATATATATTATTTAGAATTTTGTGTTCTATATATGTTGCTCCTGAGGGTGTTGAGGTATTACTAAGAAACCAAAAAGCATCAATTCACAACCTTGAAAGCTAAACTGGACAACTTGTGAAGATGCTTACTGCAAGACCTAATACCTAGGAACAGTGAAGGAAATCCACATGATGAACATGGAAGACCTTGATCTTCTTCTACTATATTTTTTACTTAAATTATTGTTTAGTTTTAGATGTTTTGGTTTTGTTCTATTTTAATAAGTTTTATTGTTGATGCATCTTAGTTAGACATTTTACCTTGTATAGTTTATCATGTTTGCAGGCATTTCCTTTGTTTTGTCATTTTTCATGAAGTCTTGTGATTATATATATTTTAGTTTTATTTGTTTGTCATTGCATTTATTGTTTAATTGTATCAATAAAGAGTATGTGTCTTTCATTTGCTAAAAGTGCACAGCGAGGTGGCTATCATAGTCCACGGTGTCGTGGCCTTCAAAACTATAGTAATATTAAAAGTTTTGGGAGCCAATGGTGTCATGCAAGTCATGCACGATATCATAATGCATCTTACTCAGATGAAAACATTATCATTTTATTAAAAAAATCACAGTGCTTAAAATTTTGCACATCACTATAAAGGACATTCCTTACAGTACTATGCATCGGTTCATAATTATAACGATAGCATTTTGGTTTCTAGATTCAAAATTCTGCTCTTCGTATACGATATGTAGTTTAGCATCCACAGCGCCATGCAATATCAGATTCTAGAAAAATAAAGCACTTCTACTTCTGTTCCTTTGCCCTAAAACACTAAAGCCCTTCGATGGCGATATCCTATTCTCTAAAATCTTTCTTCGTGGTGCAATAATCTTTCTCACCCATTATTCCTATTAATCGACACAATCTTTTTTCTAGCTTAATTTTATTCTTCCCATCGATTTAAATCTATTGAGTATTTTCCTATTCTTCAATCTGTTATTTTTAATCGACGTTAACCTTTGATTTCTACCCAATATCATTGATTTTTTTGTGGTAAGAATCTTGAGTAAATGACATTGTGCAAGTATTTGAATCTATTTGATGAGAGAGCAAGTTGATTCAAACAACACGGGACTTCACTGTTAGTCACACCGGAAAGAATCCACTTGACAATTATCTTTGAAATCGTTCTTGGGTAACTTCTGAACTTGTTTAAATTTTGAGCTACCAATTAGTTTATTTGAGTTGGTTTTGAGAAAATTTGAGTTGTATTAAGTAGTTGGTTACCTGAACTGTCAGCCTTTTTGATAATTGTAACTACTATTTTAAGTTGATTAATTTGAGTTTAGATTGCTACTTAATCCCCCATTTTCTTCTTGTTTTATGTAGGATAAAAAAGTTTGATATTAGATAAGAATTCAAGGAGAAAAAAAATTAAAATTGAGCAAAATTGAAGATACACGACACCATCATGTGCAGCTTCTGAATTTTAGAGGTCGACATAATGGGAGTCGACGGCATTGTGCCCATTATGTTACATGTTGCCGTGTATTATTTGAAAGAAAAAAAAATACAGAGCATCTAGAGCTTGATGTCGTCGTGCCTATCACACTTGATTTCATTGTACAGTATTCAAACACACGATAATAGTAAATCTAATGATATCGTTTGGAGCCAAGATTAGAGGATCAAAGCATATATGGTGTAATGTAGATCACATTTCACGGCACTATGTAATATCATAGAAAACCCCCTGTTCTGTAGAATTTTTAGGATTTGAGGGGGAACCTATAAATTCCTCATTTTTTGAGAGTCTAACGGAGAGCAACGTAAGAAAATCATCTGGAAAACCCTTGGGAATACAAGAAAGAGAGGTGAAGAGAAGATCAAGGATAGATTTGAGGAGGAATGAGCAACCTAAAAGAAGATTACAAAGTAGAAGAGAAGCCTTGTCTATTAGTTTTTTGTTCTTATTTGTGATTTGATTTTGTAGATATTAGATTTATTTGACTTGAGTTGTAATTAAAGGGTTGTACCCTGATTTATTCTTGTATTAAGTGTTAATTTGACTAATTGATGTCTATTTTGAATAATTTGTCACTTGGGTTTTGATTGATTGAATTAGTTGATTAGGTAATTCCCTTAAGTTGAACTTGAGAAAGGATGTATTAGATGGGTTCCTTTTTATATTAATTCAGTATATTCATTTTCTTTTGTTGAACTTGAGAAAGGATTCGGGGGATTTAGAACTTGGTGATAAATTATGTTTTTGGATCACCTAAAGATAGGGATTCTAGGCTTTTTGGCTTATAATTGGATTTCCTAGAGTTTATGCATCTATGGATTTGATTTGTTTGATAGAGATATCTATGGGTTAGGTCCAAGGATAGGAGATTCATTGCTTGAGGGAGAGTGAATTTTACTTTACTTAGGAAATATAGCCAATGCTTGAATTTGATTTCAATTAATTGAGTGATATTTTATATTTGAGTATTATTGGGAAAATTATTATTTAATTAAATGGTATTTGAGTATTCTTGGAAAAATTCTTATTTAATTACATGACCAATCTCCTTTTCTTACTTGAATCCTGTCCTTGATCATTTAGTCATTACTTTTGAAATTAGGTTGATGTATTTTATGTGGTACTCTTTTGTCCTTAGTTAGCTGTACGTGTTATTTTTACTTCTTATTTTTAGTTGGTTGAACAATAGAACTTGGGTGGAGTAGGGGTAGTTGATGTACCATTCTTTAGGATCTTTGATACTTACCTATTATACTCTATACTATATGATAGGTATACTTGTCCCATCGTGTGTGTATATGTAAGTTAAATTAGTATTTTATTTTAAAACTTACTTGAGCATTAGACTCATTCGCTACCCCCATAATAGCATAGCACTAGCACAAGCCCGTAATAAGTTTTTTGCATTGTTGTCTGGGATCGATGCGTCAATATTCCAAAAACTTGAGTTTTATTGATTCAACCATTTTTTTTTCTTATTTATATAATTGATTTCATCCTCTTTTTAGTTAGATGATGAATTTTCTATTTTTTGGATAGTTTGATTTTAGAAGTTGTTTTATTGATTTCTTGTGAATAATTGTATATAATTTTAACAATGTTTCTTCTTATTTCATAGCTTACCTATTCATTTATTTGTCATTCGAGTTGTTTTATTATTAGATTATTCATATTTCAGTTTAGCTTCGCTTTATTTTAAAGGACAACTTTCTTGTGATGTATCGAATAGATTATGGTATAATGTTAGCTGAGTTTGATAATAAAGATTGAACGGACTTTTCGAAGGTTGTGTAGGGAACAAAAAAAAAAAAGAGTTTTGGAAGCTTTGGAACAATTAGACACTTCAAGTGATATTGGTGGGAAAATAGAAGTTAATTAAAGAGGTAATGAAAATGGAAATGATAATGGAAGAAGCACAATTGCGAATATGCTAGACCTAATTTTTTCAAGTGCTAATTTAAGCATTGCGAGACCTTCGAGTGGATGCTAATAATTTGAGATTAAACCTAATTTCATGTAAATGATTAAATAGATTATTCAATTTGATGGTTTGCTAGATGAGGACCCTAATGCACATTTAATAGCTTTCTTAGAGATTTGTGATAGACTAAAGCTTAATAGTGTATAGGAGGATGCCATACGGTTGAGGTTTTTTCCCTTTTCTTTGAGAGATCAAGCTAAATCTTGGTCGAAATCCTTACCATCTGATTCTATTGCTACTTGTGATTAATTGGTTGAAAATTTTCTTGCAAAATATTTTCCCCTGCTATAGTGGTTAAGATAAGGAATGATATTTCCATTTTTCCAGTAAGATGGTGTTACAAGTTATAATGCTTGGGAAAGGTTTAAGGAGTCGATTAGAAAATATCCCCAACATGGTTTCAAACTTTGTTTGCAAATTTTGACTTTCTATAATGGATTGACTTTTTGTACTATGCAAATAGTCGATGATTTATCAGGAGGAAAAGCTTCTTCTAATACTCTAGAAGAACTTTTTGATCTAATGGAATGTTTTTCATTGAACAACCATTCTTGGAGAATACAAGGATCAAAGTCTAAAAGTCAAGAAATGTATCATATGGATACAATGGCATCTTTAAAACCTAAGTTGGAAGCACTTACAAGGAAAATGGATAAGATGAATACTAACTTTACTACATAACTCATGAAGTGCAATTTTTGTGGGGGAGGACACCCTAATCATGAATATCAAGGAATGGGAGTTGGAACGAGCAACAAGTTGTTAGTGTTATGCTCTAGAGGCAATCACTTGTACATTGTATATGACACATTTTATTTTAATAAAAGACATTACTTATCTTACAGTTTCTTTTGTTTACTTTTAAGTAATATAACTGTTCCATAAAGTCCCTACTACAACACCATATTAAGGAAATCATGATAGAGATTATGATATGAGATTCCTACTACACCGTATAGTGTTAGTACTTAAATAGTCCCTAGTCATAGTAATAATGAGACAGGACATCATTAATGCGTTAAGACTAGCATGTGTTAGACTTCCTGATTTGATCAGGTGTGGTTCTCATATCCATGAGTATTGAGACACTCAAAGTTAATACATGGATGTTTGTTAATGGAACAAGTTCATTGGATGACATAGCTTTGAGATAATCATATGGATAACTACTTAGTGCTAGTGATATAATCTCAATATAGCAAACGTGCAAGTATCCTTAGACTTGAGATCTCTAAGGTACTTTATTTGTTGAGCATTGTACTTTGATTCCAATCTCCGGAGCTCGATCGAAGGCCGCCTATGGGATGGGTATTAGGTACATTGTGAGGTAAACGAAAGTAGTTGAGAGGGTCAATAAAGGATTCACCACTCCTAATAGTAGGGGCAAATATCTCACGGCCACTTGTAAGAATTACTACTCGAGAAGTCCTTGGCCAAGGCGATTGTGTATTGGAAACAGTTCCAATTGATACACATCTAGAGTAGTGGGTTCCTAGTACAAGTACTATCATATTCGGGCCAGAATTAATTCTAGAGGGAGTTGGCACTAATTCCGTACTCCAAACCGAATAAGATATTATATGGTGAAAGGAGTTAATTGCACTGAAGTTTGTTATTGAAGGGTTCATATCAAGCCACTTGACTTCCTGGACTCTTGGATGGTCATGATATGTTGCTAGATACCGCTCATGATTTGGGAATATAGGTTTATTAATTGATGAATTAGTAAACCAATCCTGATTAGAATCAATAGGATTAATTCTCATTAATTATGGATTATTAATCTCAATAACGTTTGGATTAATTCATATTCTCTACCAATTGACTGGGAAACCTAATAGATCACACACAATAGAGGATTATATACTCAAGATGTTATTTAATAACACAGTGGGGTTAATTAAGAGAAAGAGAAGTTTTTATGGACAAATTATAATTAGTTATAATTTATGGTCCAAATTGTAATTGTGAGAACTTGATGTTTCCAATTACAAATAGGGAATTCTAATAGGATTAGAATTCTCAGTTTTGGTAGGGGATTTTCATGTAACATATAGATGAAACACACGAAAACCCTAGCTAAGGCGTGACACCAAAAACCCAACACACGAAATCCTTCTCCCCTCTCTCTCTCGATTGTTCTTATGTAACAACCCTAGCCGCCATCTTTTTCTACTAGCACAGGATATTTTGGTGCTTGAGTGTATCCTCTGTGTGGATTACAGTTAGAGATAATCACACACTGTGATTATAGTGGTTAGACGTTCAACTCTCGTAGAGTTTACACAAGAGGATTGCTGGATTGCGCCTCGACTTGAAGAAGAAATTTTTGTTCTTCGGACGATCAAAGAAAGGTAAAAAGCTATTACTTTTGATCTATTTTTGTCTTTTTTTCACACATATTCGGGTCCTAGCATGGTATCTTATTTATTTTCTGTTGTACCGTATAAGATACGAGCCTGAGATACCCAATAGTGGTATCAGAGACTTGCTATGTGTGGTCTACAGACATTGTTTTAGCATGAAAAACTATTTTCATGTATTCGTGTTTATCTTTGTTTTATGTGAAAACCATTTTCACTTGAGTCAAAATCGTTTCGACCATTATGGGTTGGGTCCGTAGCATAATATGATTGTGTAAAAGTCACAGCGTATTTCGAAAAGATACTTTCTTTAGGTGTTGATAATTTTTTGCAAAAAACTGTTTTCTAGCAACATGGTTGTTGCCTTCCGTTTCATCTTAATTTTCTTTTTTTGTTTTGTTTAAATTAACAAATTAGTTGTTGTTTTGAGCTTCAAAACAGAAAATTTTGCTGAGAATTGTTTTCACTAATTTGTTGCAAAAGATTAGGGCACCAGAAATTGTTTCTGAAAAATTTTCAAAATCCCTGCCACTGTTCTTAACTACAGCCAGCGCCAGTTCCGTGCTGTTTCGCGAATGTCTAGAAATAATTTTTGGAAGAAAATTTTTCTTGAAACCAGACCAGAGCCAGCGCCGGCTCTGGCCTTCAAACCAGCACCGTTTATACTCTGTTTGTGATATTCCAGCTATTTAAAAAAAAATATGGAATAGAATTTTGAAAGGGAAAATCTCATTTGATAAGAGGCGGTAAAATAAAAATTTTTCTAGGAGGCGCTGCCAGAGTGGGACCGCCGTTTTTGTTGCTAGAGACGGGACCCAAAAGCATTTTCTCAAAATTAGTTTTGAAACAAACAATTTTATTTTTCAAAATAGTGATTTTAAAATTTTAAAATTAATGTATTTTTCTAAAATATTAATTTTAGAATTTGTTTTATTTTTCCAAAATAGTGATTTTGGAATAATAAAAGTATATGTTTATTTTATTTAAGCATAGCTAATGGCATGGTGGATGGTTATGGACTAAAACCAATTATATCTGCTTATGCATTTTACAGTTTTGGTTTTATGAAATAGGACCTGTATGTCTTGCCTTCTCTAGAGTTCTTGTGTAATTCTTTTCTCATCTAACTCCCCTCGAATGTAACTCAAGGTTTTCTTTCTTTAGGAAATTATGTAATTAGTTTATATATGTTAGATAGGAGTTGAATTATTCTATTTTGGAGATGGCAACCAAAACAAGGCGAGAATGTAAGACCTTCTACTTAAATCATGCATGAACACACAGGGTTAACTATATTAATTTCTTTTATGACTCAAGAAAATTAATTTAGGGTAAAGTACATAACCATACCACGTAATCGCTTTATTACCATGATTATCAATTATGTGATTTATTGATTTTTATGCATGTCATTCAATAAAATCACTAAAAGGAACAAATCCCTCAATTAATATTAAACCTAATTCCTTCCGTTAATATAGTAAGAACGAGATTTCTTTTTTGAGACCAGGTTGTTGGGCAAACCCAAGCCTACTTAACATTGGGCATGTTCAAGCTATGGAATTAAAATCCTGATTAATGGGTTGGGTTTAACTAAATTCTTTATCCTGGTTGGGCAAACTCAAGCATAAAGAAATTTAGAGGAAAAGTTAGGGTAGCCCAAAAGGCTTTAAGATTAAAAGTTGTTAATCACCCAATGATCCGGTAGTTACATACTATGTAATTGGCATTGGATACCTGCCAGTGAACTTAAGGGTGGCTTGTTGGGCAAACCTATGGTTATTCTTAAGGAATTTGGATACTAGTCCACTAGGAAAGCTTCCAACGGGATTTCTCAAATCAATAGTGGGGCTATTGGTTTGAGTAAAATGGTGGAGTAAAAATGTGTTTAATTAAAGTCCTAATTATTTGCATATCATGTGCATATACAAGTAGCTAATGTTCTCTATCTTTACATCTAAGTCACTTGCATCATGTCAACAAACTTGAACTTATGTAGCATCTTGGAAACCAATAAGTTAACCGAATCAAACTATCTCAACTGCTATAGAAATTTGAGAACCGTCCTCAAATTGAAAAAGTTGTTCTACGTGCTAGATGCTCCTATTCCACCACCACCAGCTTAAGATGCTCATGCTAATGAGCATGCTGTCCATAGAAGGCACAAGGAGGATAGTGATACAATATCATGTATTTTGCTGGCATCCATGACTCCTGAGTTGCAAAAGCAGCACGAGCATATAGATACTCAATCGATTATTTTACATCTTAGAGAGTTGTTTGATACCTAAGCCAGAACTGAGAGATACGAGATCTCGAAGCAACTATTTCGTTGCAAAATGGCAGAGGGTTTTTCTGTGGCCGCTCATGGGCTGAAGATGCTGGGCTTAATAGAGAAGCTTAGATCTCTAGGGTTTGCAATGGATCATGACTTAAGTATTGACTTAATTCTACAATCTTTGTCTAACAATTTCTCACAATTTATGATTAACTATCAGATGAACGAAATTGAATCCACCATTCTTGAGTTGATCAATCTTCTCAAAATTGCGGAGTCCTCCATCAAGAAGGATTCCAATGCAGTTTTAATGGAAGAATCTTCCTCTTCTAAGAAGAAAGTTCAAAAGAAGAAGAAGAAGGCTCCCGTGAAGCCCAAAAGTAGTGTGAACAAGAAGGACGCAGCTACTAAGGTCCCATGCTATCATTGTGGGAAGATGGGCCACTGGAGGTTCCACTGCAAAGCCTACTTAGAGACCATTAAGGACAAGAAGCACAAGGAGAAGCTTACAAGCACTTCTACTTCTACTCCGGGTATATTTATAATTGAGATAAACACTGCCTTTAGAAATGAGATATGGGTATTAGATACCGAATATGGATCTCATTTGTGCAATAACTTCCAGGGACTAAAGAGTAGTAGAAGGATAGAGAAAAGCGATGTGGACTTGCATACTGCAAATGGGGCAAAGGTTGCTGCACTTGTTGTGGGGACATACGGGCTAAGTCTGCCTTCGGGATTAATTCTTGAATTGCAAAACTGTTATTTTGTACCAGTTTTAATGAAAAACATTATCTCAGTTACGTGTTTAGACTTATATGAATTTCATTAGATATTTAAGAATAAATGTTGTTCTTTTTCATTGAATGATATTCATTATGGTTCAGCAATTTAGGTTAATGATTTGTATGTTCTAGACTTGGATAATATAATTCTCAATATAAACAATAAGAAACCTAAAATTGATAACTCTAACACCTCTTACTTATAGCATTGTCGTTTGTTCCATGTAAACGAAAATCATGTTTCTAAGTTACACAAGCTTAGTAACTTAGGATCATTTGATTATGAATTATATGACACATGCGAGTCTTGTTTACTAGGTAAAATGACTAAAACTCATTTTCCAAGAAAAGGAGAACGGGCCAAGGAGTTATTAGAACTCATACATTCTGATGTATGTGGCCCAATGTCAATACAAGCAAGAGGAGGTTACAACTTTTTCATAACCTTTATCGATGACTTCTCACATACGGGTATTTGTATTTAATGAAATACAAATCTGAGGCCTTTGAAAGGTTCAAAAACTTCAAGAATGAAATAGAGAAACAACTTGGCAAAAGTATAAAAACTCTAAGATCTAACCGAGGAGGGGAATACTTGAACTAAGAGTTTCTGAGTTATCTTAGAGAGAATGGGATATTGTCTCAATGGACTCCAGCACATACACCTCAACATAATGGTGCATCTGAGAGAAGGAATCGAACCATTCTAGACATGGTACGGATTATGATGGCTTCTGTAGACTTACCAAAATCGTTTTGGGGGTATGCACTAGAGACTTCTGTTTATGTACTAAATAGAGTTCCAACAAAAACGGTTGATTCTACCCCATTTGGGATGTTTTTTGGTAAGAAACTAAAGTTATCTCACTTGTGAATATGGGATTGTCCTACTTTTGTCAAAAGGCCATAGTCAAACAAACTTGATAGTAAGTCTGACAAGTGTTTGTTTGTTGGATATCCGAAAGAATCTTTCGGATATTATTTCTACCTACCCTCCGAAAACAAATTATTTGTTTCGAAGCATGCCGTCTTCTTAGAGAAGGAGCACATGATCAAAGGGGACAGTAGGAGTAAGATTGAAATTAGTGAAGTTCATGAAGATCAAACAAATGAGGATCAACCGTCTAACCCCGCATCTATTTTGAGAGAATGGATGAACCTTCTAATATAAAAGAACCTCGTAGATCTAGTAGGATATGTGTGGCACCTGAGAGATATGAATTTCTCATCAGTGACCACAAGAATGTTCTGAACAGTTCAGAATCTGGCAAATGGCTTAAGGCCATGAAGTCAGAGATGAATTCCATGTACGACAACCAAGTATAAACTTTAGTTAACCCACCCAAAGGAATTAAACCTATTGGGTGCAAGTGGATTTTCATGAAGAAAACGAACATGGATGGTAACTTAGTTACCTATAAAGCACGACTAGTGGTGAAGGGTTATCGTCAACAACATGGTATTGACTATGATGAAACCTTCTCGCCCGTAGCCATGTTGAAATCTATCAGGATACTCCTAGCCATTGTTGCTCATCATGATTATGAGATTTGACAAATGGATGTGAAAACAGCTTTCCTAAATAGAAATCTGACTGAGGAAGTTTATATGACACAACTTGAGGGTTTCACATCCAATGATAGCATAAAGGTGTGCAAGCTGCAAATGTCCATTTATGGACTTAAGCAAGCTTCTAGGAGTTGAAACATCCATTTTGATGAAACAATTAAAGAGTTTGGTTTCATTCAAAACATGGATGACCCTTGTGTATACAAGAAGGTTAGTAGAAGTGCAATCGTTTTCTTATTGCTTTATGTAGATAACATATTACTAATAGGAAATGATATACTTGTCTTGGAAATGGTTAAAATTTTGTTGTCCAAACGATTCTCCATGAAAGACCTTGGAGAAGCAACCTATATTCTCGGAATAAGAATCTATAGGGATAGATCCAAAAGGTTTCTAGGTCTTTTGCAATATACATACATAGATAAAGTGCTAAAGAGGTTTAGCATGGATCAATCCAAAAAGGGATTCTTACCCATGTCATATAGTGTAAGCCTTTCAAAGTTAATATCTCCCAAGACACAAGTTGAAAGGGATCACGTGAGTAAGATTCCATATGTCTCGGCAGTAGGATCTATCATATACGCTATGATATGTACTAGGCCCGATATATCTTGTACTCTCAATTTGATGAGAAGATACCAATCTGACCCTAGTGAGGGTTATTGGCAGCTATAAAGAACATTCTTAAGTACTTACGAAGGACTAAGAATATGTTCTTAATATATGGAGAAGGTGATTTGAAAATAAACGAGTATACTGATGCCAGTTTTTAATCTGACAAAGATGACTTCAAATCACAATCTGGCTACGTGTTTATGTTGTGCGGGGGGGCATTAAGTTGGAAAAGGTCCAAATAAGAGACTATTGCCCACTCTACGATAGAAGCTGAGTACATAGTTGCTTTTGAAGCAGCTGAGGAGGCTGTTTGGATCAAGAAGTTCGTGATGAAATTGGGTGTGGTTCCTAGTGTTATGGGTCCAATAACTGTGTATTGTGATAACAACGGAGTCATTGCACAAGCAAATAAGCCATGGTCTCACCAATGATCCAAACACGTATTGCGACACTATCATCTGATCCGGGAGATCATAGGTAGGAATGATGTAAAGATAGAGAGATGATAGGGGCTAAATTAGTCATGTTTTTTCTAGTTATTTGAGGCTCTTTTCTGATACATTTTGTTCAATAACTAGTCATATTCCTTCATATTTGATATTTTACCCTTGAAAAGGTATTTGGTTCATTATTTCATGTTTTTAGGGTAAAAAGAACCAAAAATGTCGCAAAACAGAAGAGAGGCGGCGTCGGCTAGGGCTCTAGAACTGGCGCTGGCCAGACACTGTTGGCATGAACTTCGAAGCAACAGAAAAATTGGTGAAACAAAGCGAAATAGAGTAGAACCAGCGCTGGCTCCAAGAGTTAAGGCGGCACCGACTGCATTTTGATCTTTATTGTGCAAAATTCGGAGAAAAATCGGCGAACGAGTAGAGAAGCAGAACACAACCGGCATCGGCTGTGCCCTGAAGCTAAGGCGGTGCTTAATTTTTTCTACGTGATTTTTGATAATCTGTGGAGTTTTAGTATCTTCCAACTTCTACTCAGCCAAGAACTCGTACCTACGAGTTTAGGCACTTCCTAAGCCTATCAATAGATGAAAAACACAAGGGAAAAGGGAGAGAATTCATTGATCATCATAGAAAATTACTTAATCAATGGAGGAATTATTCAATTCAAGAAGGGTTATACAAGAAGGTCTTCAAAGGAAGAAGAAGGAGGCTTATCTATGGGTGCTTTCTTTTACTTTGTTTTCTTTTCTTGAACAATGAAATGTTAATTATTTTATTGTAATTTAACATTGTTGTAGATATTCATGATTCTTAGAGGTATTTGAACTTTTGATTAACTGATTGTTATTCTTAGTATTTGATTACTTGTGCATATTACGAGATTAATTAGTTGGGTTTTCCTATTAACTTGCTTGGACAAAGGGGTTAAGAGTAGGGACAAAGTAATTAAAGGTTAATTGATGTCTGCCAGGATATGGATTCATTAGTTAATTTCATGCATAATTTGCCTGGAATGGGAATTAAATCAAGGACTATGGTTAATGCATCTTTTGGGTAAGACTGGTTGAGACAGGATATGTGATGCTAAGTTACCTAGAGGATAGGGGTTCATGAATTGAACAAAGAAGTGAATCTATATTATCCTTCATGGTGCTAAGAGAATAATTAGGTATGATAAAGATTAAGTACTTTAGGTCATGTATGTCAAGACAATAGTTTGAGTTACATACTTCCCCATCCTTGACATGTATATATTTTTGTTTTTATTTTCCTTTGTTTTATTTAGTTTCTTTTTCACTTTATCGAGTCAGTTAAACAATGAAAGAAAGGTGATTAATGTCTACTTGTTCCTAGAGGATCGACACTCGTTTGAACCCTATATGTGTGATTTGGGTTGAACGTTTTAATTTAAACTTGATTGGGAATGTGCTTAGTTTTTGTATAATTTTTACACCCATGTCCGAACACATCAAGTTTTTGGCACCATTGCCAGGGGTAAATATGTGTTTATTGATTTAATAATTCTTTCCTCGTGTAAAAAAACATCAAGTTTTTGGCACCGCTGCCGTGGAACAATAGCATGAAAGCTTGGATTTTGTTGATTTAACCATGTAAATATGTAAAATATGTACAATTGTTCTCTCCGTAAAAAGGTGCTATCCTATCTTTTGTATTTCATGTATTCTTGTACAACCTTGTAACCTCACTAACTTTGACTATGCTCTTTTAACTAACTTTGTAACCTTTTAATTTTATTTTAATAATTAATTCTATTATCTAACTTGCTTCTCGTTTTCTTAGGTATTATCCTTGGTACATGACCTAAAAATCTGAAGGTGAAATAGTCGATTTGGACCCTGAAATCGAAAGAACATTATTAAAAATTCGCCGGACAATTCAAAGGAACTTGTTCGTTGAGATGGATGGTGCTCAAAACAACAATGTTGGGAATGATAGGAGGGTTATGGATGACTTTGTGAAATCCGCAATCTCAGGCACAGTCTCGAGTATCACTAGACCTAGGATAGATGCAAATAATTTTGAAATAAAGCCCAATATTATCCAAATGGTTCAAAATATGGTTCAATTTGATGGGTTACCTGAAGAAGATCCCAATGCTCACTTATCTAGTTTTCTTGAGATTTGTGATACTTTCAAGATGAATGGTGTTTCTGAGGATGCCATTAAGTTAAGACTTTTTCCTTTTTCCTTGAGAGATAGAGCTAAATCTTAGTTAAAGTCTTTACCTACAGGTTCCATCACTACTTGGAATGCCCTGCCTGAAAAATTTTTGGCCAAGTATTTTCCTCCAGCTAGGACAGCCAAACTTAGGAATGAAATCTTCGCCTTCCAACAATTAGATTCTGAGCCCTTATATGAAAGTTGGGAGAGATTTAAGGAGATGTTAAGAAAATGGCCACACCACGAATTTGAGCTGGGAATGCAAATGCTTATCTTCTTAAATGGCCTCACATTCGCAACACGGCAAGTGGTGGACTCTTCTACAGGGGGTTCCATGAATCAAAGACCCCGGAACAAGTATTTGAGCTTATTAAAAATTTGGCTTCTAATAACTATTCTTGGGGGAGTACAAGGTCAAGAGCTCGTGTACAAAAAGTGCATAAAGTGGATGTTGTGGTAGCATTAGAGGCTAAGGTGGATGCCTTAACTCAAAAGATGGAACAGATGGTGATGCCTCAAGGACAGGTACTAAACGTGAGTTGTGATTTCTATTGAGAAGGACACCCCAACCATGAATGCCAAAATATGGGGTCATTCTAAGAAATGTCAAAACAAGCGGCCTTCACAGGTAATGTCCAGCCAAGTAACAACCCTTATAGCTCTACTTATAATCCTAGTTGGCAAAATCACCCTAACTTCTCTTGGAGCAATGGGAATTAACCTAGGCAAGGGTCTTTCAATTTTGGAAGTAATTAAAGGAACCAAAACCCCATGAACAATAATGCAACATCTTCAAAGCCACCATTGGAAGAGTGGATTGGCCAATTGGTAAGTACCACGGAGGCTAAGTTCCAAGGAGTCGATGTAACAACATGGAACTTAGAGGCTTCCATGCGTAATTTGGAGAACCAAATTGGTCAACTAGCCAAATTCTTGGGAGATCAACAAGCGGGGACATTACTAGGGAATACGGAGGAAAATCCACGGGATCACAGTCGTAGGAAACATTGAAGCAGTGTTGCTTTTCTTTACTTTCAGTTTTTGTGATTGGGACAATTTTTATTTCTGTCATTTTGATTGATTAATTAGAGTGCATTATTCTGCATTATTGTATGTTTCTTCAAATTCTCCAATCTCCCTCTCAAATTCTCTCAAGCCGGCGCCGGCTTCACATCCCTCACTTCCCAAAAAGTTGATTTTGCAACTTCTAAACACTTCTATAACATCTATTGACTTCTCTTTTGATGATCCTACAGATCAAAATCCTTAAAATCTTCAATTTTTCATAACAACATCATATTCAATCCATAAGCATGGAGTTTAGATTTCTACACAAAGCTTGCATCATTTGCTTGCCCATGCATACAAGAGCACAAAGGTATGTTTTTTATTCAATTCCTATGGTTAAAACGATGTAGATGATTTTTTTCTAATTTTGGGAATAGCTTTGGCCGAAACATAGGATTGTGCATGCCTTCTTGACTTATGCATTACTCTTTGAGCTTTATGAATTAGATTAAACTAGGAGTTATTGATCCTTCACTACTTAATTCATGCTTATGATCATTAGAGACTTCATATAGCCAAGGCTAGAATTGTAGCTATTTGTGATACTTGAATATATGGAACGTGCATTGTTTATCACATAATACCATAATACTGCCTTCATTAACATGAACATGTCTACTTGCTTGCATTGAGGATAGTTAACATGTTTATGCTTTACAATGAACTTTACATGTACTGTGTGTTGAATTAATTGGAGGTGATTGATTGAATTGGTTGTTGAAGTTGATATCTTAAAGGAGTTAGGGTGTTGTGGATTGTGCGACTGGTTGAGGGTTGCCTGAGATTTGAGGAATATCTTTGAAAAGGTAGTGGCCCTGTTTTCGGACTTGGAGCTTACTTGTTCTCTCTCTCTTTCTATTTTCCCCATTCCTTACTTGACCATGTCTAGAGTAAGGGGTCAGTCTTCTAAAAGGGTGAGAACTTCCTATTCCTTAGCCCCGTCATTTATTGATTCTTTGTCCCTTAGACCTACTACGTTTATTGATGCATCTTGTGAGGAATAGTACAGTAGGAGTGCATCTAATAAGATTATTGTCGAGCGTACTTTCTCACCTACCTTAGACCGTGCACTCAAATTGGGCATGATGTTTAGAAAGCTAGGATAGGGGTCGATAGTATAATTGAAAGGGAAGTATTGTCCCGTATTTATTAAGGAATTCTACGCTACTATGACGGATAAGGGCAATAAATATCTTCCACATATTGAAACAAGAGTGAAAGGAGTTCTGATTGTCATCACTCAAAACCAATTAGCTAATCTCCTCTAGGTTTTTGACGATGATACTTGGCAAGGGATTGATGTGAATAATCAAAAGATTCTATCTGACCCAAATTGGGATGCTAGCAGGACTAGAGCCACCTTAGGATTCTATAAGTATAATGCCTTCCAAGCTAATAGTTTCTATTCCAACAATGATCTGGTATCCAACTTTAGAGCTCTAGTCTACATGTTTAGGTTCAATGTTGTACCCCGTGCTAGTGGTTTCATTGAGACTAGACTTATTAACACTTATATTTTGCATCGGATGATGAACACATTACTTATCCCTCTTGCACCCTTGATCATCCAATCTATTAGGAAGGTTGTTGATCATCGACTTTCCATAAAAGCCTTCGTTTTTCCCTTAGTTATAATGAAAATTTTGAAATACTTTGGGGTGAGTCTTGAGGGAGAACTTATGGAGGCTACCACCGAGCACGATATGGTCACTAAGAAAACTCTTATGAGTTGCGGGTACAAGTGCAGCTAGGAGTTGAAGCAGTGGTTAACTACCTTCGAGGTTAAACATCCTGGGCAGGTTAGGCCACCCACAGTGGAGGAAGAGCACCCACCACCACTGACACGTGCTAGAGCTAGTAGTTCTCAATCTCACTTCCTGACTGACTTTGAGACTACTATGCTGGGTCGACTCGATCAGCAAATGGTGGTGCTCCTACGCTTGTAGGGTACAATGGATGACATGACAAGACAACAAGTTACTATGGAGCAGTGGCCGAGTTGAGACAGCATTCTTCTGGGCCATATGGTGGTGCGAGTACCTCTGCACCAGCTAATGATGGTGAGGATGATGATGATGCGGAGGACTGATGATGCTAGTCTATATTCTCTCGATAACTCTTGTTTTTCCTTTCTCTTTTAATTTTTTTTTAGTTAGGTTGTTTTCCTTTGTACTATGTTCTTTCTTTTGTTTTTGCTTTATTTTTCTTTTCTAGTTTTTATGCTTTGGTGTGCTCTTTTGTATTTTTCCTTTTAGGTATTTTGCTACTGCCTCATTCTTCAAGCATTTAGCTCTTGTACATCACGATACGTAAAGAATGGAAGTTTATTTTTCTTATCTCTTCTCCTTTATATTTTTGGTCCTATGGTATGGTTAATTCTTTGTTATATTTATTTGGCCATTGAGGACAATGCCCAGTTTAAGTATGAGGGAGTGATTTGATTGACAATTCTTCTATGCATATACTTTAGCCTTCTTGGAAACATTTTGAGCAAAATTTTCAAAACTTTTTCTGATTTTCTGGAGATTTCAAGCTATATTTTTAATGCATGTCTTTATGATGGATTATAGAGCGTATGTTCTAGATCATTTATAGCTTATGCATGACTTTTTGCACGCACTTGGACGAAGTAGTTCTTGATCAAATGCTTTACATTATTCTTAAACCTGTTTTTCTACTAAAATTCATGGAGCATTTTGGAACTTACTTGAATACCTCTCGAGGTGAAATAAGAAAGACAATTATGATTTAACTTAGGGATGACGGTAATAGGCCTTCTTTGGATAGTTTGAGCTTTTCAAGCCTACCTATTGTCATATTATCCCTAGTGCCTATTTTTCGAGTCTAAATGGTTGATTTCTTTCATTAAAACCCATCACAATATTTTTTGTCCATTGCTTGTTTATGAGAGTTTGAATAATTTTCCAAATCTTTATGCTCTTGATGGATGAAAGTATATGTAAGAAAATGTTGAGGAAGAATGTGGGGATAAAGATCATGACTTGTTACTTTTAGTCATGGATCAATAACAAGTTGAGCTGGAAAGAGGAAAGGAAGCAAAGAAAGAGAAGAAAAAGAATAGAGGGATTGAAAAAAAAACAAAAAGCTGCTAGGAAGAATTGAAAAGAGAGATTGAAAACAAGTGAGAAAAAAACAAAAATAGCAGCAGTGAAAGAAAAGAAAAAGAAAAGATAAATTGAAAGAAGAAGAAGAAAGATCACAAAAGGAATGGTGATTGAACTGTACAAGTTAAGTTCATCATAAATCTTTGACACCATTGCTGGAAATTTGAGTTATCTTGTGGAAGAAATAAATAAATAAATAAAAAGAGTTGATGAAAAAGAAGAGTTGAAAGAAAAAGAGAAAAAATGCAAGATTTGCATGAGTGAAGTTGTAATTGATATACAAGGTTAGGGTTTGATTGATTCTTGGAATAGGAGAGCAAGAAGAGTTGGAAATTATTGATTCATTTTTTTTATCCTTTTCTTGCGAACTCTCAGTTTCTTTGATATTTGATTCTCCTATATCTTTCGTTTGATAAGTTACATTACAAGCCTTTAGCCTTACATTACAAGCTTAAAAGTCTTACTTGATCTAAGTAGAATCATGATATGTCTCAAATTAGTAGAGAGAGTGTATGAAAAGTAAGCATATGGAATGCATATTCTTTTTGAATTGAATTCTTTCTGATGGTTTGAGAATATTGTGAAGTATTGTGATAGTTCTACTGAGTCATTTATCACTAACACAAGTCTTGCATTGGTTATGAAAGAAGTAGTATCATGTGCGTTTATGTTCTTGAATGAAGAAAGTATTGAAGATATTGTTTTGAAATTGATTGAGTGAATTGTTAAACTTTGTGTTTTTCTACTTGTTCTTGACACTTTGCTTGAGGACAAGCAAAGAGCTAAGTGTGGGGGAATATGATAAGGGCTAAATTAGACATGTTTTTCTTAGTTATTTGAGGCTTTTTGTGATACATTTTGTTCAACAACTAGTTATATTCCTTCATATTTGAGATTTTACCTTGAAAAGGTGTTTTGTTTATTATTTCAGGTTTTTGAAGTAAAATGAAACAAAAATGTCACAAAACAGAGGAGAAGCGGCGCCAGCTAGGGCTTTAGAACCGGCGCCGGCCATGCACTATTGGCACGAACTTCGAAACGATGGAAAAATTGGTGAAATAGAGCAAAACAGAGTGGAACCGGCGCTGGCTCCAAGAGTCAAGATGGCGCCGGCTGCATTCTGGTCTTCATTGTGCAAAATTCATAGAAAAATCGGCGAACGAGTAAAGAAGCAAAGCACAACCGGTGCCGGCTCCAAGAGCCAAAGCGGCACCGGCTGTGCCCTGAAGCTAAGGCAGTGCTTGATTTTTTCTACGCGGTTTTTGGTAATCTGTGGATTTTTAGTATCTTTCAACTTCTACTTGACCAAGAACTCTGTACCTACGAGTTTAGACACTTCCTAAGCCTATAAATAGATGAAAAACACAAGGGAAAAGGGAGAGAATTCATTGATCATCATAGAAAATTACTCAATCAAAGGAGGAATTCTTTAATTCAAAGAGGGTTATACAAGAAGGTCTTCAAAGGAAGAAGAAGGAGACTTGTCTATGAGTGCTTTCTTTTACTTTGTTTTCTTTTTCTTGAACAATGATATATTAATTTTTTTATTGTAATTTGACATTGTTCTAGATATTCATGATTCTTAGAGTTATTTGACCTTTTAATTAATTGATTATTATTCTTGGTATTTGATTACTTGTGCATATTACGAGATTAATTGGTTGGGTCATCCTATTAACATGCTTTGACAAAGGGTTTGATGATGGTCTTGATTCATTAGTTTCATATGCTTAGATAAATGGGTTAAGAGTAGGGGCAAAGTAATTAAAGGTTAATTGATGTCTGCCAGGATATGGATTCATTAGTTAATTTCATGCATAATTTGTCAAGAATGGGAATTAAATCAAGGACTATAGTTAATGCATCTTTTGGGGAAAACTGGTTGAGACATGTTATGTGATGCTAAGTTACCTAGAAGATAGGGGTTCATGGATTGGACAAAGAAGTGAATCTATATTATCCTTCATAATGCCAAGAGAATAATTAGGTATGATAAAGATTAAGTACTTTAGGTCATGTATGTCAAGAAAATGGTTTGAGTTACATACTTCTCCATCCTTGACATCATATCTCTCTCTCTATATATATATATTATTTTCCTTTGTTTTAATTTGTTTCTTTTTCACTTTATTGAGTCTGTAACACCCCGCTACCTAGGCCCAACAGGGCCGGGGATGTCGCCCCATCTAAAAGACAAGGGGTGTTTATAACTAGGTCACACAACAAAAATAAAACAATACTTTGAAATTAAAAACTTATTACAACCCAAAAATTCAAGAACAAATCCAAGATAAATTGTTCAATATCATATCTCAAAGCAACATATAAATTAAATAACAAAGAGTCTTCAAGAAGGCAACATTCTATCTATTCATCTCCACAGCAGGATCGCCCTGAAAACATGGCATAAAAAGGTGATGAGATAAAAATATCGGTAAGTCCGTGTGTACCTTGAGTATTTCAGGTAAAACAGTTCATGTATGTAAGCTGTAAGAACTTCATAAGAAAAAGTACTAGCAAGCATTAAACAATGTTAAAAATAAAGAGTGGCGTTTTGCTTTTCCAACCATACATGTGCACTTTAAAATCAACCATTCAAAACGGCGGCCACAGGTTACCACACGTTGGGCCCCATAACCATACAATGGTCAGAATGCCACACTTTGTCCAAACTGACAAAAGGTAGGTGTACGGCTTACCGGGTAAGATACTCCTCCTTCTCTACACCCAAACAAACCGGGTGTCCACTCTGGCAACACACAGTCCACATGACTGAAACTTGCTAGCTCGGACCGGCATGACTAAGTAGTACTGTTGCTTCTCCAAGTTGAGTTCATCTTCTAGAGGTGGCCTCCTGCCAGAAGACTCGCTCTTGCTCTTCAAAACTAGTACGACTAGCCTACCCTTATTGAGTACTCAACGTTGTTTATCCCACTTGGGAGAAAATTGGTAAAACATTACTTTACTTGGAAATGGCAATCAAGGGTTTCTAAAGTTTGTGCCAAAATTGGTTTTAGAAAGAGTTTAGTGTTTGAGTAAAACTGCTTGTTGGATTTCAAATAATTTGTTTGACTGAAACAAGAAAGAAAACAGTCCTCAATTGCCTTTACAAAATGAGTGTTCACACACTTCGCATTTGGCTTGCCATGGTAACCTTTTGTTATCCAATAAGTTTTATGCAGGAGCTTACCTGATCCCTTGCTTGAGCTAATTCTAAGATCTTCCAAAGTTGACCTAACCCCGCCTGGGGTAAACACCAACCATAATTAAACTCAAGCCAAATTTGCTTCCATAAATAATCCTAGTTCAACTTACTACAATCATGACCCTAATGTCCCAAGCTTTAAGGCTAGATGATAAAAATGATTTTATAAAATAAATCTAGCTTGATAATAAAATAACTAAGGATTGTGAAATAATTATTAATAAGTTATAGGTTCAAATATAATCTTTGTTATTAATAAATAAACTAAGGTTTATTTGATGAAGGTCCTAAGTCCTAGATGATATTAAAATAATAAATTATTACTATTCTCTTAATTAATAATTAATAGTTAGAAAATAATTGCTAAATAAAATTAATAATAAGTAAATTTTTAATATATTTTGATTAAAAGATAATAAATAAATTTTAATAGTGTTTATGAATATATGATTTGAAAGATTAATATTTTACCCATTATGATTATTTATATAAAAGGCTTTATTTATATATTATTATTATATATAATATTTATATATTTTATTTTTAATAAAAGATATCATTTATTTAGCTAAAATATCACTATTCCATTTAACAATCCAATTCCAAAGCTTCCTAGGGTTTTCGAAATTATGGGAAGAAAATATAGTTCTAATTTTTGTTAATGTAATAAAATTGGCTAACTTAAATAGTTTAGAATCAACAAGGTCATGATCATAATTCTCCTATTGCTAACAATAATCATGAATATAAACTCTAACACCAATCAACAAACCATTAAATTCATGAATAAGGGCTTAAATCTATATCTACCATCACATGATCCAAACTTCACTAAACACAATCATATTTATGGCTTCAATAAGAATACAAGAACATAAAACCCTATTCACCAAAGATGACATAATATCTATCATGCTTAATCATTCACACTAGCTCATGACAAGAAGAGCATGCAACAACTACAAAATATCATAAAACTCAATCATGACAGAACATCCTCATGCTCCAATCCCAACTCCTTCATACAAACACATATTCAATCTCCAATCATATTCCATCCTTTTCTAACTACATCCAAGAGACATGATTTTAGAATTAAGGAGAGGGTTAAAGAGACATACTTGAATGAAGACTACCTTGATGAAGTCTCAAGAGAGTCCACACGCTTGGAAGAATTGATCTAACCAAGAAGGAAGAAGAGAAAATGGCCATGGTTGAAACAACCATTTCGGCCAAGAGAGAGAGAGTATTAGTTTATTATATTAAAGATTGAAGGGGAAAATAGATGAACATAATTGTTCTTGGTTACCTTGAGAGAGTTCTTGAATCTTCAAGAAAAATTCTAGTTTTGATCCGTGAGCAGAATTTTGTATCTAATGTTGGACGTTATGAAGTACAGAAATGGATTCTAAAGGGTGAGTAGACGTGATTTGGAGTTTTTAGGAGAGATTAGAGGTGTTTAGGGTAGTCTTAGGCTTAGAGAATGGTGGTGTGTGTTCTTGGTGTTCTTGGAGAAATGGAGAGAATGGAGAGAAGCTGGATGAAATTTGCTGAATGGGGTTGGCTGAATGGCTGGAGGAATTCTTGTGATTGAATTTTCAGATTAGGAAGAAGAGGGAAAGCTAGTTGTTTGAAATTCAAAAGGTGTAATTTAGGGAGTGAATTAAGGTAGAAAATATAGTAAGAATGGCTTGGTTGATGGAGGTTCTTGGAGCTGCTATGGCCGACTGGAATTTGCTGAAGTTTTGCTGAGATGAATGAGGTTGAAGGAGCTATAGGGTGGCTGAAATATGGAATGCAATAGTGGAGGAAATTTCTGGTTGGTTGAGGCTTAATCCATGGAAGTTTCATGGAGTAATTTGCTGGATTTTTTAATTTCAATTAAAGGCTTGGTTGTAGTGATTGAATGAGTGATTTAAGGAGTGGCTATAGTGTTCATTTCGTGCAGATCAATGGAGGAGGTGAGGAAGTTCAATTTGTGGCTGACTAAGGTTGGTTTTATAGAAAATTGGAGTGAAGTTTCGGACAAGGTTGAAGAGGGAGCAAGTGTAACACCCCGCTACCTAAGCCCGCCAGGGCCGGGGATGTCGCCCCATCCAAAGGACAAGAGGTCTTTATAACTAAGTCATACAAATAAAATAGCGGAATAAAATAATACTTTAACTTAAAATTTATTACATCCCAAGAATAAATCCATGAATTTTCAAAACAAATCCATAAGTAAAATTACCCACTCTCAACTCCCCAAAGCAACACATAAAAATAAATGACAACATTCTCTTCCAAGGCAGATAACACTAGCTACTCATCCCCACAGTAGGATCGACCTGAAATCATGGTAAAAATGTGATGACACAGAAATCTCAGTAAGTCCGTGTGTGCTTTAAGTGTCCAGTGGAAATAGTTCGTGAATGCAAAGTATAAAACCTTTATAAGAGAAATACTAGCAAGCAATAAACATTAGTCAAAAGCAGGAGTGGTGTTTTGGCTTTTTCAACCATACATAATCAATAAAAATCAACCACTCAAAAGAAATGATCATGGGTTACCACACGTTATGCCCCATAATCGGTCAAAATGTCGACACTTTGTGCAAACTGACAAAAAGGGTAGGTGATCGGCCTACCGGGTAATATACTCCTTCTTTTCTAAACCCAAACAACAACCGGGTGTCCATTCCAGCAAAACACAATCACTTGACTGAAAAATAAACAACTGCTAGCTCGGACCGGCACGACCTGCTGGACTAACATCTTATCCGAGAAGGACTCACCCCTCAGAGGTGGCCACCTACTGAGAGACTCACCCTAACTCTTCAAAGACTAATCCTAGTAGTCCACCCTTATTGAGTACTCAACGCAACGTAACCCACTTGGGAAAATGAACAACCCATAATTCCACATGAAAATGGCAATTAATGGTCTCCAAAGTCTTTGTCAAAATCAATTTTGGAAAGAGTTTTGAGTTTGAGTAAATCTGCTTATGGATTTTCAAATAATTTGTTTGACTGAAATAAGAAAAGAGTCAATCCTCAATTGCCTTACAGAAATGAGTGTTCATGCACTCTACATTTGGCTTGCCATAATAAACATTTTGCATCAATCAGGATTTATGCAAGAGCTTACTTGATTCTTGCTCACAATAAAAGGTCTCCAATAGTTGACCTAACCCCGCATGGGCAAATACAAACCACAATCAAACTCAAGCCAAAATTCACTTTCTCAATTTAAAATAACTCAACTCACTAGTACCATGATCCTAGTGTCCCAAGCTTTTAAGGCCAAACGATAAATAAATTGGTCTATAAGCTAAGCCTAATTTGATATTTAAAACAATTAATGTTTTGAGAAATAAGTACTAATAAGTTGAAGGTTTAAATCTTATTAAGATAAATTTAGAGTTTAATTGGTGACAAGTCTAAGGTATTAGGTAAAATAATGATTTATTAATAATTAATTGCTAGAAATAATTGATAACTAAAATTAGTTGAAAATGAATTTTAATGAGTCTTGATTAAAAGATAATAAATAAATTTTAAAAGGTTTTGGTTAAAAGATAATAATTAAATTTTAATGCTAAATATTTTACTTATTATGATTATTTTCAAAAAAAGGCTTTAGTTGATTTCATCATTTTACATATAATATATGTAACACCCCACGACTACGTACCCTAAAAGGGCGGGGATGTCACCCCATCCCGTAGGACAAGGGGTTTTTAGAACGAGGTATAAAATATAAAGGCAATCTCCAAAGGAATCAACTTAGATAAATAAAGAAATACTCTTAAGTCATCAGGCTCAACTTGGAGCAAAACGAAATAAAACAAATATTGTTCAGAAGTATAAACGACAAAAGTCTCCTAGAACAACATAGGAAAAATAGCCAAAAGCCTCTACAATCAAGCCTCGCTGCATCAACACAATCTATCTCCTAAAAACATGATGTAAAACAGTGTGAGAATAAATCTCAGTAAGTCCTGTGTGTGCACATGGTGTTTTGAATAGTACGTGTATGCAAAGTGCAAAACATTTGTAGAAATAATTTGGCAAGTCATAAACAATCACTTTTCGCAAGGAGTGGGTTTTCTCATTGTCACACTTTGTACAAAATAAATCCTCCACTCGAATGAACAGTCATGTCACCACACGTTGGGCTTTATGAGAACAAAATGGCCAAGGCACCACACTTTGTACACCTTGTCCGGACCAGATTACCACACGTTGGGCGTTTTGATCAAGGTGAGTGTACAGCTCACCGGGTGAGATACTCCTCCATCTCTACACCCAACAAAACCATCCGGGTGTCCATGCCGGGAATATAAATAATACCATACCAGGTACACATGCTAGCTCGGACTGGCCTGACCAACCAACACTATCGCCTTTTCAAGCAGAGTTCATCTTCTGGAGGTGGCCTCCTGCTAGAAGACTTACGCTAGCCCTCCAAGACTAGTATTGTTAGCCTACCCCTATTGAGTACTCAACGAACATATCCGTCAATTCCTGATTCAAAATATCTCCACACCTTGGATTTGTACAACGTGGTTTTTCTCTAAAAGAGTTTTCTAAAAATTTAGGAAAAGAATAGTTTTCTTGATAAAATCGTTAGTTTGACAAAACCGTTTAAAGAATAATCATCCACGTTTACAACCCAAATAATCATAGTTAAACAATAGCTTTACAAAGCTTCACGACATAGACTTTCCATCACAACATTTAACAAAAGAGTTTATATAAGGACTTACCATCACAACATTTAATAAAAGAGTTTATGCAAGGACTTACCATCACAACATTTAATAAAAGAGTTTATGCAAGGACTTACTTGATATGCCTAAGATAAACGTGATAAATTCACAGACTTACTTTCCTCAATTATCCTCCTGATCTAAACCATATAATATCATGATCAGGGTCTCAATTAATTCAAACATGCTCTAATCTCATTTATTTTCACAACAATTCGCAATCCCCTAGTTAATTCCAAGTAAACTATCCAATCCCCAAAGATCATATACCATGACCACATGTTCATCTCGCTAATAAACACCATTAAACTTTACTTTCAGCATCAAGGGTAGGTATTCCCTTACCTTGCAACAACCGGGTAATGAGGTCTCGATGCTCCTATGGTGATCATCCCGAGTTCGCTTGAGAAGAAGAGAAAAGCTACCTCCTTTGCTCCTCTTGACCGAGAATTAAAGAAGAAGATGAAATCAGCCTCTATGGACGTGATTTAAGGGAAGAAGAAGGAGAAAAGAATCATTAGAGAAAACGGCATCAAGAGGTTGAGAGGATTTTTGCTTACTTTAAGGTGTGTTCGATTTTTACTTAGAATAGTTCTTGAGTTTTCGAAAATTTGCAAAGAGAAGTTGCTGAAATTTTTGTGTAGAATGAAGAGGATAGACGGCTCCTATGATTTAGAGTTGGAGAAGATTGGTTTAGGGTTAGATGGTGATGTTTATAAAGACTCCTAATGGCTTTAGGTTTCTTGGACAACAAGGACGAAAATTGCAGCTTGTGATATCTCTTCTTGCTGCCGATTTTAGGTGAGTTTAAGGGGAGAGAATAATCTGCAATTTGCTCCCCTAGGCTAGCCGAAATAATGGTCAAGAGAAAGGTTGAGTGTGTTCAGAGTTTTAGGCCAAACAAGGAAGAGTTTGTGTGGATTTTGGTGACTGAAAATCCTGTGCAAGCTATGCAAAAATTCTATGCAAGAGTAACAAGTTTTGGACTGTTTTGGCTGTTGTAGTTCTGCCAAAATTTCCAGAGGAAAATTGAGGGTTTTGGGTGCTGAAAATAGCTTGATCAGCTGGGGTTTTTCGATGGGTTGTGTGTGCAGAATTTCGATTGGAATAGGTGTGCAAGGCTGGCCGAAATTCCCTGCACAAAGATGCCGAAAATCCTGTGTACAAGCTGGATGAATTTCAGTGATTTTGTGTGAATAAAATTCTGGTTTTGTGCAGCTAAGGTACCCTGAATTGATGAGGAGTATTTAGGTGTTTTGAGCTAGGGTTTGAAGAGTTGGGTTGTAGCTAAAGATGCTGGAATTTTGGACAGCTTGTGTTGACACAAAGCTGCCGAAATTCTGCTAGGATAAGGAAGAAAATCCTAGTTGAATTTGGATTGAAATAAAAGTCTGATTTGCTAAAGGATTTAGAATAAGATCTCCTAGCTTTGGAAGAGTTTGAGTTGAGCTAAAGTTCCTCCAAGAAGTGGCGGCACAACCTGGAATTTTTTTCCAGATTTTTAGCTAGCATCCTAGGGTTAAAATCAACAAGGTTTCCTACTAGGAAAAGGACTCTTTAACTCCAACAATCCATGGTAACATCCATTAAGCTAAAATCAAGCTGGAATTTTATTTATTAGCTAAGGTTTTTTCGAAAATCCTAAAGGATAAAAGTTGAAAATTAAAAATGAACTTTATTCACATCAAGGTCCTTAAATTTAGGAAATAAATATAGAGACTTATTTCCTTGGAATAATGACACTAAAATTTCTCTAGGTTTGCTAGATCTTTTTTTTTTGCCAAAACATGGAAACTCTAAGGAAAGGAATTTTCAAGAAGAGAAACTAACTTCACAAAATGTAGGATTCGAACTCGGGTCACCAAAGGAAATCACCAACCTCCCCGCTATTCCAAAACAACTCCAATACTAATTTTTTCCGCAATTAGTTCTCACCACCCTATTACATATATTAATCCAAATCTATCTTTCCTAGGGTTTTTCCGAAATTACTAGCAAAAATCATAATATTAAATATTTTATTGAAGGAATAAAATTAGCTTAGGGACAACTAGATCATGACCATAGTTCTATTGCCAACCATAATCATGAACATTTACAACCCTTCAATTTATCAAATCATCCAAATCATGCATATAAGCATAGATCTAAATTTACTAAGGCATGATCTAGCCTTTACTAGCATAAATATAACCATGGCTTTAATAATCACACAAGAATATAAATCCTATTAATCATAGATGGCATAATCTCTAGCATACTTGATCATGGAGACATGCATTAAACCTCAAAACATCATACAATCAACCAAGATAACCCATCCATACATAAATCCGATCTCCATCATATTCATACATATATTCATGCTTCACTCTCAACTCATCACAACAATATATACTTAAACCCCATTCATGATTCATCTTCTATCAACATCATCCTAGAGACATGAATCTAGAATTTAAAAGAAGGGTTAAAAAGACTTACTTGATTGATGAAAACCTTGAAGGAGTTTCAAATGAATCTCAACTCCTAGATGACTAGATCCGTCCAAGGAAGATAGAGAAAGCATGGCCATTGGAGAAGAAGCTATTCGGCCAAGAGAGAGAGAGGTTCAGAGAGAGAGAGAGAGAGAGAGAGAGAGAACATTAGCGTGTTTATTCATATATATATATTCATTAGAGATCAAGATTAGAGAAGACGAAGTTGTTAGAACAACCGTACCTTGAAGATGTTCTTGAGCCTTCACAAAACTTCTGGTTTTTTATCCAAAAGAGCAAGTTGGATTTGGGAGTTTGATGTTAAAAATGGTGTGAATGGACTCACAACAGTGAATAGATGAAATCTGGAATTTTAGAAGAATTTTGGAGTGATTTGGAGAGGTATTAGACAAAAAGGAAGAAGTAGGTGTTCTTGGTGTGCTATGTGTTCTTGAAGGTTGAAGAGAGTAGATAAGTTTTGTTCAAGGCTTTCTGAAGGGATTAGGGCTGCAAAATTGTTTGTAGGGTTTTGGAAGATGATTATTTGGTTTGGAAGAGAAAAGGAAAGGCTAGTTGTTGAAATCCCTCAAGAATATTTTTGGGAAGCAAATTTGGAAACTAAATACTACAAGAATATCTTTGATTGTTGGAGAGCTTTTGGAAAGCTGCCATGGCCGAATTTCTGTGGAGTGTTTCTGCTGGATGAAAGTTGATTGAAGGAGGCTAAGGGTGGCTGAAAATAAGGAGTATAATGGTGAAGGAAAGGTCTGGTTGTTTGAGGGATATTTTATGGAAGGTTGCTAAATTATGATAGCTAGAATTTTGGTATCCAAATCAAGGCATGATTGCAGAGATTTGTTGGAGAGATTTTTGGGCAGCCATGTTTGAATTTTGTGCAGGAGCTTGGGGAAGACAATGGATCTCTGATCATGGCTGTTTAAGAGTGGTTTGTGCAGAAGAAAGCTAGAGTTTCGGCTAGGGATGAATTAGGAAACAAAGCTGGAAATTTTCCCTGAACAGAATTTTTGCAAGGCTGGAATTTCTGGACAGTTTTCGGCTGCCACTTTCTAGTAAGCTTGCAGAGAGTTTGAAGGGGATTTTAGAGGTCTTTCAAGGTTGGTTTCCAGCCTTATTTATGGAGGAAAAACATGGCTAAGATGCCGAACAAAAATTGAAAGAAAACAGCTTGGTTTCGGACCTCCAAAGCTGCGAATTCAACCAGAAATTTCTCTGGTTTTGCACAGCATTTGTGCAATCCGAAAATGGCCTGAAAAATTCAGGTTTCGAGCTGATCAAAAGGGCCATTTGTTGGCAGCATTTGGGAGGGAATAATGGCTAAGAATTTCGACACCTTGAAGGCACAAGAATCTGGAAAATTTTCAGTTCATGATATGAAGGAAAATGAACATAGCTAGAGTGAAATTTTTAGAAAGTTCACTAGGGGAATTAATTCACTTGGAATCCTTCCCCATTTCTTCCATGGTTTCGGTCCATAAGATGTCTTTCACTAAGACATTTTGAACCTTCAAAGCCACAATATATTGCTGGAATTTTCCTAGAATAAAATTGGCTTGAACAACTTGAACAAACTAATGAATTGAGAGATAGGAAAAATTAAGGATCAAGAGGAAATGAATTCCCCTTAGGAATTTTGTGTAGAGCAAAAGAATAGGATTAGGATACTCCTATCATATCTTTCTTAGGACAACATCTCTACCCTATTCCAAAGCACATAAGGCCGAAAATTCCACTTCCTAAGCAAAAATAAAATTTAATCATTCTAAAGCTCCCATGATGGAATTTAAACCAAAGACCTCAATATTTAATTTCAAAGCACTAACCACAAAATCACAACAACTCTTGTTTTTATTTTCTCTATAAAAAATATTTTCCTATTTAATCCTCAAGCTATCTCCCTTTTTCCACCTTAAGCAAAAATTATCATTTCGCCCTTCTCACTCAATAATCATAATCAAGCCCTCTAGACCATAAAACACAAATTCAACGCACACAAAATCATATAAAAATATATTTAACATGTAATTAAATATGATATGCATCCCAACCCCCTCACTCTAAGGTTGGTTTCGACTGGGGTTTCATAGCAAGGATGGAATTTCTGGTTGTTCATTCAAGAGGTTTGCTGGAATTTTAGTGCAGATTTTTCTGCAATGTTCTAGCCTACTTGCAGAAGGTTTGAAGGGGTATTGGAGGGTCCTTTAAGGCTGGTTTCTAGCCTTCTTTATGGTGGAAAGATAGAGTTAAATTGCTGGTTTGAAAGGTGGAAGAAACAGCTTGGTTTTTGGCTTACCAAGCTGCGAAACTACCCGGGAATTTTCCTGGTTTGCACAGCTCTTATGCAGTCCGATTTTTGGCCAATGATTTCAGTCTTCAAGCTGAACAAGTTGGCTATTTTTCTGGTAGCATTTGAGTGAGGAAAAGGCTAAAGTTTTCGAAAGCTGAACTAACTAAGAAGATGGAAAATTTCCAGATTGCTACATGAAGAAGATGAACACTTATAGAGTAGAGTTTGAAGGTTCAACCATGGAAATTAATTCTCTTGGGAACCTTCCTTAAATCCTTCCCCATTTTCAGTTGACATTCTATCCTCAGGAGACATTTTCAAAATTCCAAGATCAAAGAACCTTGCTGGAATTTTTTGGAAATAAAATATGGATTTGGATAATTGAACAAGCTTAATTGATAAATCATTTAAGGTAAGTTAGGGAACAAAAAGGGCATGAATCCCTTAAGAATTTTTGTAGGGCACAAGAGTAGGATTATGGCATTCCCTTCAAGTCTCCCTTAGGACAACACTCCTACTTCTACTCATGGCATGCAAGGCCGAAAATATCCTACCCTATAAAAATAAAATTTAATCATGATAAAACTTAATTGGTGGGATTTGAACTTAAGACCTTAGGGATTAATTGCAAAGCTCTAAACATTAAACTACAACAACTCTTGTTCTTATTTTCTCTCCCAAATATTTTTCCTATTTAATTCTCAAGCTATCTCCCTAATTTCACTTCAAGCAAAATTACCATTCTGCCCTTCCTACTCAATAAGCACAATTGAGCCTTCCAGACTATAAACCACAAATCCAAAGCACATAAATCTTTCAAAAAATATATTTTATGCATATAAGAAAATATGATATGCATCCTGACCCCTTTACTCTAGGGTTGGTTTTAGTTGGGGTTTCATAGAGACGATTAAACAATGAAAGAAAGGTGATTAATGCCTACTTGTTCCTGGAGGATCGACACTCATTTGAACCCTATGCTCGGTTAATGATGAGTAAGCTTGCTCATATGTGTGATTTGGGTTGAACGTTTTAATTTAAACTTGACTGGGAATGTGCTTAGTTTTTGTATGATTTTTACACCCAAGTCCGGACACATTAATAGAGTTCTCACGGATGAAAACATAGCTGACCCGTTTACAAAAGCACTATCACAAAAGAAACATGATTGTCATGTTGAGTCATTCGGTATTAGATACATAAATGATTGGCTCTAATGCAAGTGGGAGTTTGTTAGTGTTGTGCCCTAGAGGTAATTACTTGTACATTATATATGATACATTTTATTTTAATAAAAGGCATTATTTATCTTACAGTTTTTTTTTTTGTTTACTTTTAAGTAATATAACTGTTTGATAAAGTCCCTAGCACAACACTATATTATGGAAATCATGATAGAGATTATGATATGAGATTCCTACTATACTATATAGTGTTAGTACTTAAATAGTCCCTAGTCATAGTAATAATGAGATAGGACATCATTAATGCGTTAAGACTAGCATGTGTTAGACTTCCTAATTTGATCAGGCAGTGGTTCTCATATCCGTGAGTATTGAGACACTCAAAGTTAACACATGTATGCTTGTTAATGGAACAAGTTCATTGGATGACCTAGCTTTGAGATAATCACATGGATAACTATTTAGTGCTAGTGATATAATCTCAATATAGCAAACATGCAAGTATCCTTAAACTTGAAATCTCCAAAGTACTTTGTTTGTTGAGCATTGTACTTTGATTCTAATATCCGGAGCTCGATCGAGGGCCACCTATGGGATGGATATTAGGTACATTATGAGGTAAACGAAAGTAGTTGAGAGGGTCGATAAAGGATTTACCACTTTTAATAGTAGGGGTGAATATCTCATGGCCACTTGTAGGAATTACTATTTGAGAAGTCCTTGGCCAAGTTCCAATTGATACACATCTAGAGTAATGGGTTCCTAGTACAAGTACTATCGTATTCGGGTCAGAATTAATTCTAGAGGGAGTTGGCGCTAATTTCGTACTCCAAATCGAATAAGATATTATAGGGTGAAAGTTGTTAATTGCATTGAAGTTTGTTATTGAAGGGTTCATTTCATGCCACTTGACTTCCTGGACTCTTGGGTGGTCATGATGTGTTGCTAAATACCGCTCATGATCTGGGAATATGGGTTTATTAATTGATGAATTAGTAAACCAATCCTGATTAGAATTAATAGGATTAATTCTCATTAATTATGGATTATTAATCTCAATGACGTTTGGATTAATTCATGTTCTCTACCAATTGACTGGGAAACCTAATAGGTCACACACAATAGAGGATTATATACTCAAGATGTTATTTAATAACACAGTGGAGTTAATTGAGAGAAAGAGGAGTTGTTATGGATAAATTATAATTAGTTATAATTTACGGTCCAAATTGTAATTGTGAGAATTTGATATTTTCAATTATAATTAGGGAATTCTAATAGGATTAGAACTCTCAGTTTTGGTAGGGGATTTTCATGTAACATATAGATGAAACACATGAAAACCCTGGCTAAAGCGTGACACCAAAAACCTAACACGAGAAATCCTTCTCTCCTTTCTATCTCGATTGTTCTTATGTAACAACCCTAGCCGCCATCTTTTTCTGCAAGCACAGAAAATTTTGGTACTTGAGTGTATCCTCTGTGTGGATTACTATTAGAGATAATCACACACTGTATTATAGTGGTTCGACGTTCAACTCTCGTGGAGTTTGCACAAGAGGATTGCTGGATTGCGTCTTGACTTGAAGAAAAAATTTTTGTTCTTCGGATGATCAACGAAAGGTAAAAAGCTATTACCTTTGATCTATTTTTGTCTTGTTTTTCACACATATGCGAGTCTTGGGATGGTATCTCGTTTATTTTCCGCTACACCGTATAGGATAGAGCTTGAGATACCCAACACAAGTTGTGCATGTGGATTATATGGGGAATGGAAGACAAGATCACACATCTTTTAGTAATACTTACAATCTAAATTGGAGAAATCATCTAAATTTTTCTCGGAACAATCAAGGAGAAAACCAAGAAAGATGTCAAAGAGTTCAAGTTAACTATGCCCCAAAACACCAAGCCTCTCTACCATTTCATGCACTGAAGTCTCTATCACTTCCACAAGCCTAATAAAGACCATTATTAGAAGACTTAGTTGCTGAGTTGGTGACTTCCACTGATACTCACTTCTACTTTGTTGATGCAACAATAAGAAACCAAAAAGTGCAAATTCACAACATTAAAAGCCAAATTGGACAACTTGTGAAGATGCTTGCTGAGAGACCCAATGCCTGGGAATACTGAAGGAAATCCACATGATGAATATGGAAATCCTTGATCTTCTTCTACTATGTTTTTTACTTTAATTATTTTTTTGTTTTAGATGTTTTGGTTTTGTGACATTTTACCTTGTATAGTTTATTATGTTTGGAGGCATTTCCTTTGTTATGTCATTTTTTGTGAAACCTTGTGATTATATATATTTTAGCTTTATTTATTTTTCAGTGCTTTAATTTCTTTATATATATAAATAAATAGTGTGTTTTATCATTTTCTGAAAGTGCATAGAGAGGTGGCTATCATAGTCCATAGTGTCGTGACCTTCAATACTGTAGAAAAATTGAAAGTCTTTAGAGCCACAAGTCATGCACGATGTTACTGTGCTTCTCTCAAATGAAAACATTATCGTTTTACTAAAAAAATCACAATGCTTAAAATTTTGCATGGCACTGTAGAGGACATTCCTTACAACACCATGCAATGGTTCTTAATTATATCGACACACATTTTGGTTTTAGGATTCAAAATTCTGTGTTTCGACAGTGATATGTAGTTTAGCATCCACATTACCATGCAATATCAGATTCCAGAAAAACAAAGCACTTCTTTTTCTGTTCCATTTCCCTAAAACCTTGAAGCTCGACGACGACGATACCCTATTCTCTTCAATCCTGTTTTGCCGCACAATAACCTTACTCACCTATTATTCCTATTAATCCATACAATCATTTTTTTCCAGTGTAATTCCATCCTTCCTACTAATTGAAATCTATCGAGTTTCCTATTCTTCAATTTGTCATTTTTAATCAAGGTTATCCTCTGATTTCTACCTAATATCATTACTTTTATTTTCTAAGAATCTTAGGTAAATGATATTGTGCAAGTATTTGAAACTATTTGATGAGAAAGTAAGTTAACTGAAATAACACGGGACTTCACCGTCAGTGACACTGCAAAGAATCCGTCCAACAATTTATTTGTGTAATCTTTCTTATGTGACTTCTGAACTTGTTTAAATTTTGAGCTACCAATTATTTAATTTGAGTTGGTTTTGAGAAAATTTAAGTTGTTTTAAGCTATTGATTAGCTGAATTGTGAGTTATTTTTGATAATTGTAACTGCTATTTTCAGTTGATTAATTTGAGTTTGGATTGGAGTGTGTTATAACTACACTCAATTTTTGTTGAATAGTTTAGGTCTGTTGAGTTTTACTGCATAAGTTTACATTAGATAAATTGTAGAATTATGGTTGAATTTCTGAACTAATTGCTATAATTGTTAAAGATTGGCATAGTAAATTTTAGAAGAGAAATTGAATTGTATATGATACTAGCTGAATTGATTTGTTTGAAATATTGGATAAGTAAGGTTGATTTGTTGATTGAAAGGGAAGAAGTGGTGTTGTGTTGGATGATTTGGTAGTTTGAAGAGTGGTTTGTTAATTACATTGATTTTATGTTGATTGAATTGATGTTGTAGAGTTTGTACAAAAGAGTGCGTTGATTTAGTAATTTATGGTAGAATTGTATTGATTGAAATGAGAAGGAGCTACAGGTGTTGAGATTGGTGTAAGTATATAGAGTGAACTTTTGTTGTTTACTTTGCTCATTTCTCTATCTTTTCCCTTTATATCCTACCTTAATTCCTATGGCTCCTAAACACATAGCCACTAAGGTCCCTTCAAAGAAAAAGAGACGTGATGCTTTTTATCCCACCAGCCTTTTGCTAATCCTAGTGGTAGATTTGTCACTGAAGAAAACAGATAACGGTTTGAGAAGAAGGATAGGAAGAAAATCATTGTGGAGGGGACTCTTAACCTAGTTCCTAACCATGTGTTAAAAATTGGACATTTGTTAAGGTAGGTTGGTTGGGGAGCCTATCTTGGGTTTGAAATGAGCATACCATCCTACTATAGTCAAGGAGTTTTATCCGAGCATAGAAGTTGAGAAATAGAACAATATAAGGAACATTGATACTACAATCAAAGAAGTTCACATTAGCCTGACTAGAGAGCTAATTGTGTGAAACCCCAGTCAAGACCAACCGTAGAGTAAGGGGGTTGGGATGCATATCATGCTTTATTTCATGATTAAATATGTTTTCATATGATTTCTATGTGCTTTGAATTTTATTTTTATTATCTTGAAGTCTTGTTTGTGAGTGATGTGTGAGAGGGGCAAAATGGTAATTTTTGCTCGAGGTGGAAATAAGGAGATAGCTTGTGGATTGAATAGGAAATAATTTTTCTAGTAGAAATAGCAACAAGAGATGTTGTGGTTTAGTGGTTAGAGTCTTGGAATTAATTCTTGAGGTCTAAGGTTCAAAGTCCATCATAGAAGCTTTCGCTTGAGTAAATTTCATTTTGCTTGGAAAAGGATGGTTTCGGCCATGAGGGCCTAGATCAATGTGGTGATGATGTCCTAGGAGAGACATGTTAGGAGAATTCTCACTTCACTCTTTTGTTCTTCGTGAAATGCCTAAAGGGAATTCATTCTCCCTTGATCTTTAATTTTTCTTAATTTCCAACTCCTTAGTTTGATCAAGGTGTTCTATCCTTTTCCTTTCCAGAAAATTCAATAGAGGACTAAGGTCTTTTAGGATCAAAATGTCCTAGTAAAAGGCTTCTCATGGTTTGGAAAAATGTAAATGATTTGTGGGAAAATTCAAGAGGAAAATCCCTCTTGAAAACTTGCTGAAATTTTTCCTCTAACTTTGTTCATCTATCTTCATGAAATGAGCTGAAATTTTCCAGCTTGTTGTACCTTCAAAAGGTCGAAAATTCTAGCTCACATTCCCTCTCAAATGCTACCAGAAAAATGGTCTTTAGGATCAGTTGAAACCTGGAAGTTTTTGCCCAAATTTGGACTGCACAAGCTGGAGCAAAGCAGGAAAAATTCCTGTACGAAAATCAGCTTTGTGAGCTCCAAACCAAGCTGTTTTCTCCTAGATTTTGTGCAGCACCTTAGCCATGTTTTTCCTCCATAAAGAAGGCTGGAAACTATCCTTGAATACCCCTGAAATTCCCTTCAAAACTCGCTGCAAATCTGCTGGAAATGGCAGACGAAAATTCTGCCAGAAAACTGTTGTTCAGCGAAATTCTGTGCAGAATTTTTGTCCAGCTTGTTTCCTATTTTGTTTCAACCGAAAACCCCAACCTACTTCTGTCAAAACCTCCCTTAAACCTCCATTAATAGAACTCCATTGTTCCCTGAAGCTTCTGCACGAAATTCCCTCCATGGCTGACCGAAAATCTCTCAACCAAATCCCTGCAATTTAGCTTGATTACTTTCCAAAATTTCAGCCATCTTGTTTAACAACTTTCCATAGAATTTTGCTCAATTGATCAGACATCTTCTCCACCATTGTGCACCCTAGTTTCGGCCATCACAAGACTCCTTTAACCAGCTTTAATTCCCCAGAAAATTGCACAATCCAGTCAGCCATAGGAGACTTCAAAGCTGTCCAGAAAAATCAAGATATTATTAGAATATCTAGTTTCCAAATTCTCTTCCTAAAAATATTCTTCAAGAATTGTAACAACTAATCTTTCCTTTCCCTTCCAAATCAGAGAAGTCACTCCCTAAACCCTACAGAATTTCAGCAGCCACAACTCCTCAGAAAAATCGGCAGCTTCTTCTTCTCTCTCTCTCGATTTTCTTCAAGCAACAAGAACACACACACACACTACACCAAGAACACCTACCTCTTCTCTACACCTAATACACCTCCAAACCACTTCAAACCCTCACGAAAATCTCCAGATTTGATCTACTCCTTGCTGTGCATCCATCAACACCAATATTAACATCAAACTCCTCCAAACATCTTACTACTTTAGATCAAAAAGTAGAAATTTCTGTGAAGAACAAGAACATCTTCAAGGTAAACTTATTCTAACAACTTCATCCCCTTCAAACTTAATCTCTAATGAAAACCTATATGAATAAGCATGCTAATGATCTCTTCTTCTCTCTCTCTCTCTCTCTCTCTCTCTCTCATGGACCGAAATTCTCTCTCTTGGCTGAATGGTCTCTTCCTCCATGGCCATGCTTTCGCCACCCTTCTTGAACAAGATTAGCCATCTAGGAGTTGGGATCTTCTCTAAACTCCTTCAAGTCATTCATCAATCAAGTAAGTACCTTCAATCCTCTTTTTAAAATTTAGAATCATGTCTCTAGGTTAATGAATGGCGATGGGTTTATGTATGTGATGTTGATTGATTGAAGCGTGGATATATGTATGATTGTGAAGGAGATGAGATTTATGCATGGAAGGATTACATTGGTGGATTTAATGATGAGTTGAGATTTGATGCATGTCATAGGTAGTATTTGTGATGAAGCATGCTAGAGATTATGTCACCATGGGTGAATAGGATTTATATGCATAATTAGATTTTGAAGCCATGATCACGTTTATGCTAGTAGAGGTTAAATCATGTAATAATAAATTTAGATCTATGCCTATGTGCAAGACTTGGATGATTTGATGAATTGAAGGATTGAGTATGTTATTGATTATGGTTGACCATGGAATCTTGATCATGATCTAGTTGTCCCTAAGTAAATTTTATTTCATGAATAAAATATTTACTAATAAGTTTTGCTAAAGAATTTCGAAAACCCTAGGAAGGGTAGATTTGGAATTATAATATATGTAAAGGATATTTTAGTCAAATAAATAATGATTTTCCTAGAAAATAAAATAAATAAATATTATTTAAAATAAAGAAAATTAATTAAAGCTCTTATGAAAAAGATTTACACTTAATAAAATATTTATTAGATCAAAACCCTTAAGGATTTACTCATTATTTTCCAAGAAAGACCTATTAAATTTAATCTTAACTAGTTTTAGCTATCAATGATTTTCTAACAACTAAGCTATCATTAAATCACTATTTTACCTAGTACCACCTATGGCTCTTGATCAAATAAACTCTAAATTTCCTTAACAAGATTTAAACTTTCAACTTATTAGAATTTATTTCCTAATCCATTAATTATCTTAAATAACAAATTAAATTTAGCTTATAAACCTATTCAATTATTGTTTTGCCTTAGAGCTTGGGACACTAGGATCATGGTAATAATGAATTGAGTTGATTTAAAATTGAAGAAGTGGATTGTGGCGTGAATCTGATTAAGATTTGTATTTGCCCATGTCGGGTTAGGTCATCTGTCCGAGACCTTGTTGTTGTGAGCAAGAATCAAGTAAGCTCCTGCATAAAACCTGATTAATGTGAAATGATTTCCTTATGGAAAGCCAAATGTGGAGTGCAAGGGCACTCGGTTATTTGAAAGCAATTGAGGGTTGAATTCATCCTTAATTCCAACGCTTAAATTATTTGAAAGTCTTTGAGCAGATTTTTCCAAACTTGAAACTCTTTCTAAAACTAATTTCTCTCAAAGCTTTGGAAACCCTCAAATTGTTATTTTCATGAAGCACAATGCTTTGTTCATTTTGTCCCAAGTGGGGAATGTCGTTGAGTACTCAAAAAGGGTGGACTACTAGGACTAATCTTTGAAGGGTTAGGGTGAGTCTCTCAGCTGGTGGCCACCTCTGAGGGGTGAGTCCTTCCCGGATAAGATGCCTGTTCCAGTGAGTCGTGCCGATCCGAGCTAGCAGTTTATTTTGTTTCAGTTAAGTGACTATGTTTTTGCCGGAATGGATACCCGGAGGTTGTTTGGGTATAGAGAAGGAAGAGTATCTTGCCCAGTAGGCCGATCACCTACTTTTGTCAGTCTGCACAACGTGTTAGGCATTCTAACCAGTTATGGGGCCCAAAGTGTGGTAACCCATATCCCTTTCTTTCCAGTGGTTGATTTCATTACTTATGTATGGCTAGAAGAGCCAAAACGCCACTCTTGCTTTTGACTAATGTTTATTGCTTGCCAATATTTCTCTTATAAAGATTTCATACTTTGCATCCACGAACTGTTTCCGCTAAACCCCAAAGCACACACGGACTTACTGAGATTTCTATCTCACCACCTTTTATCATGATTTCAGGTTGATCCTGTTGTGGGTGAGTAGCTACCTTGGAAGAGAATGTGTCTTTTGATTTTATGTATTGCTTTAGGAAGACGAGAGTGGATGATTTTAATTATGGTTTTTGTTTTGGAATTCCATGGATGTACTTTTGAAGTATTTTTTTTTTTTTGGGGTTGTAATAAATTCTTTTAGTTTGAGTATTATTTATTCCAGTAATTTTTATTTGTGACCTAGTTATAAAGACCCCTTGTCCTTTGGACGGGGCGACATCCCCGCCCTGGCGGGCCTAGGTCTTCCGGGGTGTTACAAATTCCTACCATTTTGGAAATGAGAGAGGGTAGATATTGACACCTACAACAAAAAGGTGGTGTCAGATCCAGAATGGAAGTTTGAGATAGCTCAGACTGAGCTTCAATCGGTATATCTGCTAGCTAGGCAGGCAGAGGTTTTACACGTTACTAACATACGTACTCAGTATAGATTACTGATATATTTGTTTGGATTTAATGTTGCCACAAGGGTTAGTGGTTTTAATAAGGGTAGCCTAGTGGATATTTATGTGTTGTCCAAGCTTATTCACTCACTGACCATTCCCCTGTCCTTCCTGATGATCTTTTACGTGAGAGATGTTGTGTATTATACCTATCTAGCCAAAGTTTTTTCCTTCCCTCTTATCATCACTAAGATTCTACAGCACTTCTATGTGCCAACTGAGGGTGATATAACTGGTACCCTACTGCCAGTGATATAGTGATAGATAGGACTTTAGTCAACTGTAGTTATAGATACGTTGAAGATGCTAAGAAATGGCTAACTCCTAATGAGTTTAGAGAGCAGATAGGTCAGAGACATCAACATCCACCTTAGCAGCAGTTCTTAGATGCAGAGTCCTCCAGAGCTCATAGGCCCAATATAGGATGATCTACAGCCACTGTTGATTTTTAGGTTAAAGTATGCACGCAGTTTGCCATGCTTACGAACAGTACACATATATTCAAATACATAGTGGCACAACAAAGTTAGATTATTGAGTAGCAACAGATGATAGGTCACATGATGAGATTCCTCGAGAGGCAAAGTCAAATATTTGATGGCTATGAAAAGTAGCTAGAGATGGTAAACACTGAGCTTAGAAATTTTGGAGGGTTAGAAATTTTTGGCACTTAATAGTCCACTTTAGATACTTTCTTTCACACTATGTGGGATAGATTGAATATATATTACCATTTAGGACCGAATGAGCCTGAACAAAGTAGACATGGAGGCTATGGGCTATATTAGGGATAGGATTTATTTTGATCTTGATGTATATACTCATTCTTTCCTTCTTATTATTTTTAGTTCCATTGCATACATTCACATTAAATATTTTGTGGCCAATAAGGACATTGTCCAGCTTAGGTGTGGAGGAAAGGCTAAAATGTTAGTGTTTTATTAAATGCTTATATGTGGGTTGAAATTGGATTTGTGGTGGAATTTGAAATTGAAGCTAAATTTTTTTCAATATTTGGCTTGCTTTGGCAATATTTTGAAATTACTATTCTTTATCTCTTGACATGAAAACTTGGAATGATTTTATTTTAACTAGATATTCTTAGATAAATGTGTATATTAGATGTGATATGGACTAGATCTTGAGAATGTGGCTTAATCTTATGTATGTTTTAGTAAGCATGGTGACATTTTATTTCTTAGGCATTGATGAGAATCTTGTGATTAAATTTCAGTAAGGAATCCTAATTTATTTATATTCTATAATCTTCTAGCTATTCCTAACTCTAGGTTTAAGTAAATGTGGATAGGGATAAGAAAATGAGTGATTAAAGCAAGGTATAGTTGAAAGGGGCAAAATTCATCTATATTTTCTTAGTTATTTGAGAGTGTTTTGTGATACATTTGTTGTAATAACTAGTATATTCCTTCATATTTGATATTTTACCCTGGAAAGGTGTTTTGAACTTTTATTGCAGAAAAAAACAAAAAACGATCAAATCGTTCTCGTCAGAGCACGGTCGGCGCTGGTCGTGACCAACGGAACCGGCACCGACCCCGATCTGGAAAAATAGGGGTTTCGTCATTCAAAAAATAGAGTACGACCGGGCCAACCAGGGCATGGCTAGTGCTAGCCATGCCAAATGGAGCTGGCACCGGCCTTAGTTTGCCTAATGTCGGCAAGCTTTCCAATTATGCATGGATTTGGAAATTTCCAAAGAGTTTTAGTATTTTCCAATCTCTACTTAGCCCAAGACTCTTAGGAAACGAAAATTTGCCTCTTAGAAGCCTATTTAAACAAGAAAAACATAAGACAAATGTGTGATTTGAAGGATCCAAGCTAGCTACTTATTATTCAAAGATAAAATCACCATTCAAAGGGGGCATTGTTCAAAGGAGATTTTCAAGAGAAAAAGAAAGGCATGTCTATAAGTTATATCTTTTATCCTTGATTTACTTTTCTAGAACAATGATGTGCTTAATATTTTGATTGTAATTGGATACTATTTTTGAGATTATGATCTTGAATTAATTGGATTTTTTTATCAATCTGTTGTTATCCTTGGTATTTGATTACTTGTTATCATTGGTTATTGATAAGTTTTCTTCTAATTAACTTGGGAAATGATGTTAGAAGCTCATTGCATTGATTTCATATTTGTTAGGACTTAATGGACTTGGGAAACTAAGTTAAGATTAAAGAACCTAAGTAATGAAGGATTAGTTGATTTCTTCTTGAGCATAGGGTCATGGGCTAATTTCATATTTATAATATATGAGTTTAGTGTATCTTTTGGTTGCTTTGTTTTGATTGGGAAATCTGCTAAATTAATCCAGGGATAGTGATTCCATGGATTGGGAAACAAATGGAATCTACATAAGTAATTACATGACTTGGGAAACCATTAAATTTTACTTAAGTTCCTGCATTATGCCAAGATGACATTGATTGGAATGAATGCTAATTGATTCAATATTGTGTTGTTCAGATAATTGTCTAGTTACATGAATTTGCATCCTTGAGTTATATCTATTTTTATCTTTAGTTGTTTTTTTTTATTCTCTTCTTATTTTTTTGGTTAAACAAAAAAGATTTGGGTAAAGTAAGGTGGGAGCTTAAGTTCTTGTACATTTGATACTTGCTATTCTCTATCCTATACGATGGGTATACTTGCATGTATATGTGGTTGTAGTGGTTGGAATTTTAATTAAAACATGATTAATCGTGTAATTTGTTGATAATATTTTCTACACTAAAAAACAAGCATCAATAGTAAAAGTTGAAAAACATTCATTGTATCTTTATAGGCATTTACATTACCTTGCTTTGGAAAAAGTAAGTATCTAATGAGGGTAATGTAGAAGTTGACATATTTTTATTATCCATCCGACACTTATATTACCCTGCAAAAGTGAGTTTATAGACCAATCCTTTGTTTACTATCTATGATTGTAGTAGCTTTTTGAAATCAGAGAACTTAAGTAACTTATTGAAGCGAGAAAACATAATAGAAACCACGCATGCTGAAAACAAAAGCTTGCACAAAAGGCAGCGGAAAAAAGAAAAATATATACTTTTGCCCAACAAAGATTTGTTTTCTTTAGCTGCGAAGAAATTGATTGAACCACAAGGGTAGCACCTTCACTTTTAGTGAGATGTCATTAGAATCATCAATAAATTATTTTATTACCAATGCACATTCATCCATTAAGTGGTATAAAGAAGCTTCCCAATGATTGAGCTATCAACGCACACAACTAGCCAAGTTAGTTGAGAATGCTATAAAGGCCCATACACTTGAGCAAGAGGACCCCCAAATAGTGGATAAAGGATATGAGGGATAATTCCACAATATGGCAAGAGAAGTATTCGATTATACTTTATGTGCTAATAATTCTAATCTCTCTTTATCACATGATTGTTTAGGTTCCTCTTAATTCTTGGAGAATAATGGTCCAAATGATGATTTATTGAGCTTCGCATGCCTCAAGGAGTTGGATCTTTTAATGCTATATTGTACGAAACCCTTGGAGGATGTTCACAACTCATACCCTTCACTCCAATTTCAGGGAGGTAACTTGGTATTTCTAGATGGGTTGAAAAGTAAGGATTTCATGATCCCATCTTTAAAATCTACACTACTAAGTTCAAAGGGGAGTTTTAATTGTGACATATCTTTTGAAGGTATAAGTAGTGATTCTAATGTTTATTCACTTTTTAGACACTATTTATACCTTTGTGTTGGGAACGTGATTTGTATGTCTAAAAAGGTTCTATGGAAAGGTGGGGTCATGCATTTACCTTCATCGCAACTAATATTTTTCATGAACCTTCTATATTTCAAAACCCTCTATTCTTTCTACTTTGATCATACTTACCTTTTTCAATGAGCATTAATTTTTTTTTTTACAAATGTTTGATGAGGAAGCAGGATGAATGGAAAGAGTTGTGTCTTTGTTTTGTTTTATTTATTTATTTTTTTATTGTTAGGTGTCTTTTTCCTCTCCCAAATAAGGAAAGTCTTTTCCAGCTTAACTGTGAGGGAAGTGAGTCATTGTGTTTCTTCTTAGGAGTTTTATTAGTCTTTCTTGTGTTTTATTTTGGTTATTCTTTTCTTTGTTCTTTTAGGAGTGTTTTATTTTGTCGGGTTGAATAAATGTTTCTCGGACAAGCCCTTCTCTCTATTCCAAATATTGATATATATTGGAGCGTTATTGCACTTGAAAAGTATTACGTAACCTTCTACCTCCCTTATTATTTTTTTGGTCCCTTTGGATACGCTTTTGTGTGTTAATTTTTTGCCAATTGGGGATATTGTCCAATTTAAGTGTGGGGGAGTGGTTTGGTGATAATTTTTGTCCAAGTTTTTATCAATTATCTTGGTATAGAGCTAAATTTTGAAAATTTTGAAAATTTTTGAAAATTTAGAGATTTAAAGCTAAATGGAGCTTATTTGTCTAGAATGAAGTTATGATTTTCCTTTTAACTTTAGATATATATTTGTCATTCATTTTGGGTGGACTTTTATTTTAAAGGTAAACTTGTGTATTAAGTTGGATTTTGCTAAGTCTTGAGAATTTAAGTTAACCTTGGTTATATTTGGTATTTGAGTTTTGTTTTATTCTTTAAGTTTGAATGTGGATAATATGATAAAATATTGGAAAAGATGTTGACTAATTCTTGTATTATAGATTTAAAATTTGCTTGACTTTTGGTTGTGAATAAGGAATGTGAGAAAAAAAAATTAAGTGAAAAGAAAAAAAATGTGAGTTGATAAAAAAAATTTGCTTTCATCTTTTGAGAAAAAAAAAAAAAAGAAGACCTTTAGCTAAAAAGGGGGTTAATATGGAGAGAAGTAGCAAGTATTGTTTAGTGTACTCTCTTGAGGCTATCCTGAAGGCAAGAAAGAAAAAAAAAAGAAAATTGCTAAAAAGTAAAAATGACTATAAGGGGGCTAATACGGTGTATAAAGAGAAATCTATTTACTTGAGGCTATCAATTCCCTAAATTATTGAAAAAAATTTTAGAGGAAAGAGAGAGTGGAACCTTATTTCATTAACTTGAGTTGTGTAAATTTGAATTTATAATGCTTGAATTGGTTAAATAGCTTGACTTGTAGGATGTATACTATCTATGCTTTTGCTTGAGGAGTAGGATAATTTTCATGTACTAGATATAAGCTTGTTTAATTTAACTTTAATGCCTTGGGATTATTTGATTTAATACATGAGTTTGAAAGGTTTTAAAAGGGTTAAATTAATGACAAGTTTATGTTTAAGGTTGAAAGAAGATTATTCATTTATTATGGATGAATTTGCTAGGATAAGTTGAAAAGTTATTTTGTCTTAAGCCATTTGCTAGTGTCTAATTCTTGTTTTCTTGTGTTGTAATGTATGCCCTCAAAGACTACGTATTCTGTGTAAATATATTGTAATAAAATATTTATTCATTCAATTTAGTTTTCTTCTTATATTAGTGCACATTTAAAGGTCCAAGTATGACAAATAATGATCTATGCGTTAAGTCGTTCTTTACAATAACATATAGACCATGGGTACTTATCATACAAGTAAAATTGAGTTTTTAGTCATTTGATGGAATTGAGCATTTCATTAAGGTAAGACTAGTATATCATGAGTTCCAATGAGGAATGATTTACCTTAAATCAGTAAGTAGTTCTCTTACATCACTGGCATAAGCGTATTTCGAATACGTAGAATTGGACCTATAGCAGTGGTCTCTTTTAAAGTACTATAATTATAGAGACCAGACTATTACTGCTACATCGTAGATGGATACCTTCATACTTGAATATGAATCAGTGGTTTGGCAAAGCTAAGATTTTATACTTTGATATATGTTATATGAGATTTCTTTTTTGAGATTAATATCCTTGTATATTAGGTATATTACTCTAGTTAGTTAAGACAAACTCATGCAATAGAGTTTCTATGCTTCACTTAGTGAAGTTAAATTACCCCCTTGTGATTGTCCAGGATAATCTAATAATTTAGGGCCATGGGAACGTGACTCTAGAATGTGTACTTTTGGGTAGCTTCAAATAATAAGCAAGTACATTTAAGTAAGTCATGGATTATCGGACTAGAGATCTAAGGCTGGTAGATATCTTTGATGTTGGGTATCTCAGGCTCATATCTTATACGGCGCAGTGGAAAATGAACGAGATACCATCCCAGGACCCGCCTATGTATGGAAAACAAGACGTAAAGATAATAAAGATAGAAGCTTTTTACCTTTGTTTAATCATCCGAAGAACAAAATTTTTCTTCTTCAAGTCGAGGCGCGATCCAGCAATCCTCTTGTGCAAACTCTACGAGGGTTGGACGTCTAACCACTATAATCACAGTGTGTGATTATCTCTAACAATAATTCACACAGAGGAATATTTAAGCACCAAAATTTTCGGTGCTAGCAGAAAAAGATGGCGGCTAGGGCTGTTTTCGTTTTCAGCAAAACGAGTGAGACAGAGAGAGAAGAAGACGTGATTGTGGCTATGTTTTTCGTGTGAATCACACTTCAATTAGGGTTTCGAGCATATCCAATATATGTTCCAAAATCCACTAAAAATCTGAAATTCTAAAATAATTAGAATTTCCTAATTGTAATAGGAAACATCAAGTTTGCACAATTACAACTTGGACCACAAATGATAACTAATTATAATTTGTCCATAACAACTTCTCTTTCTCACAATTAACCCCTCTATGTTATCAAATAATATCTTGAGTATGTAATCCTCTATTGTGTGTGACCTATTAGGTTTCCCGGTCAATTGGTAGCGAACATGAATTAATCCAAACGTTTTTTAGATTAATAATCCATAATTAATTAGAATTAATTCTATTAATTCTAATTAGGATTGGTTTATTAATTCATTAATTAATAAACCCATATTCCCAGATCATGAGCAGTATCTAGCAACACATCATGACCACCCAAGAGTCCAGGAAGTTAAGTGGCTTGACATGAACCCTTCAATAACAAACTTCAGTGCAATTAACTCCTTTCACCATATAATATCTCATTTGGTTTGGAGTACGGAATTAGTGCCAACTCCCTCCAGAATTAATTCTGATCCGAATACAATAGTACTTGTACTAGGAACCCACTACTTTAGATGTGTTTCAATTGAACTGTTTCCAATACATAATCGCCTTGGCCAAGGACTTTCTGAGTAGTAATTCCTACAAGTGGCCGTGAGATATTCACCCCTACTATTAGGAGTGGTGAATCATTTATTGACCTCTCAACTACTTTCGTTCACTTCACAATGTACCCAATATCCATCCCATAGGTGGCCCCCAATCGAGCTCCGGAGATTGGAATCAAAGTACAAAGCTCAGCAAACGAAGTACCTTAGAGATGTCAAGTCTAAAGGTACTTGCACGTTTGTTATATTGAGATTTTATCACTGGCACTAAATAATTATCCATGTGATTATCTCAAAGCTAGGTCATCTAATGAAATTGTTCCATTAACAAGCATCCATGTGTTAACATTGAGTATCTCAATACTCACGGTTACGAGAACCACCGCCTGATCAAATCAGGAAATCTAACACGTGCTAGTCTTAACGCATTAATGATTTTTTGTCTCATTAATACTATGACTAGAGACCATTTAAGTACTAGCACCATCTAGTGTAGTAGGAATCTCAAATCATGATCTCTATCATGATTTCCTTAACACAGTATTGTACTATAGACTTTATCGAACAGTTATATTACTTAAAGTAAACAAAAGAAACTATAAGATAAATAATGCATTTTAATAAAATACAATATGTCATATACAATGTACAAGTGATTGCCTCTAGGGCATAATACTAACATTTGAGATGAGTGTTAGTATATTTATCCTGTCTCATTGATGTGTGTTACATAGAGGGGTATTTCTGTTATTTCACTTGTACGTCGGAGATATTGCTTTTGCAATATTATTCTTGGGGTCAATATTTCCATATGGTGATAAATGGAAATATTTGAAATGGTAAAATGCAGCTATTTAATAGTAAAGACATTTTGGTCATTTTAGTAAGCATGAATAATATGTCTCTTGGTTTCTGGAGTAGCTCAAGTCACTTTGGTATTGTTTAGACACAATCTAGGTTTAATAGATAATTATTTGGAAGAGAAATAAAATTTATTGTAAGAGTCCAAATAGAATTAATTAATTATCCTTGGTTTTTTTAATAAGGTCCAAAAAAGATAATTAATTAATTAAGATAATTGAGTTATAATAAATTAATTAATTGGGCTGATATTCGTTGACATATATTAAGAGTCAAATTAGAATTAATTAGTTAGTCTTTGGTATTTAATAAGTCTAGAAAAGATAATTAATTAATTAAGCGGATTGGGCCACTCTTGCACTATTTTTTTAGCACAACACCTAGCCCAATTGGGCTTTGGAAGCCCTAGGGCTGGCCGAAATATGTGAGAAATAAAAATTGACCTTGTTCTAGTTAGGGAATGAGAGTGGCGCCTCCTCTTGTGGTTTTTCTCTTCCACGTTTTTCTCTTCTTTCTCTTTTGGAGAGTATCTTGATTATCCAAAGAAAAAGCTTTCACCAAGAGCAATATAGAGTCATATTTCCGGAAGATGAAAAGAAGAAGCTTGGAGACTTTTGATGTGTAGGAGCAGAAGATTAGCGGGAATACTGGCCAAACCGTAAGCACCTCCTTCTCCCATTCCAACGTAGGTTGCAGTGCAACCTAACTTCTCGTTGGTTAATCCATGACCAATAAAGAAAAGTAAGTACTCTCTCCTAGATATGACTCGAAAAACTGAAAAAATTTTCCGTTGTGCTTTCTTGGATGTTTTTCGTTTTGATCATTTAGCTTGAGGTCAAGTAAAGTTCAAACAAAATTTAACTTTTGATCTATTTTGATCATTTTCCGCTGCGCTTTCTTAGATGTGTTCTGTACGGGGGTATGTGATACAGGCAAAATTTATCTATATTTTCCTAGTTGTTTGAGGATTTTTTGTGATAAATATGTTGTAATAACTAGGCATATTTCTTCATATTTGATATTTTACCCTTGGAAAGGTGTTTTGGACTTTCATTGCAGAAAATGACGAAAAGACAAACAAACTATCACCATCAGAGCACGACAGGCTCCGACTGTGACCAACAGAACTGGCGTCGGCCCCAATCTGGAAAAATAGGGGTTTCATCATATGAAAAACAGAGCACAACAGGGCCGACTAGAGCGTCGGTCATGCCAAACGGAGTTGGCGCCGGCCCTAATCTGCCCAATGTCGCCTAGCTTTTCAATTATGTAAGGATTTGGTAATTTGCAAAGAGTTTTGGTATTTTTCAATCTCTACTCTACCCAGGACTCTTAGAGAATGAATTTTAGCCTTTTAGAAACCTATTTAAACAAGAAAAACACAAGACAAAGGTGTGATTTGAAGGATCCAAGCTAGCTACTTATTATTCAAAGATAAAATCACCACTCAAAGAGGCATTGTTCAAAGGAGGTTTTCAAGAGAAGAAGAAGGGCTTCTCTATGAGTTCTATCTTTTATCCTTTGTTTACATTTCCAGAATAATGATGTGCTTAATGTTTTGAGTTTAATTGGATATTATTTTGGAGATTATGATCTTGAGTTAATTGGAATTAATTTTTTATGAATCTATTGTTATTCTTGTTATTTTATTACTTGTTATCATTGGCTATTGATCAGTTTTCTTCTAATTGACATGGAAAATGATGTTAGAAGTTCATTGCATTGATTTCATACTTGTTAGATCTTAATGGACTTGGAAAAGGAAGTTAAGCTTAAAGAACCAAAGTAATCAAAGATTGGTTGATTTCACCTAGAGCATAAGGTCATTGGCTAATTTCATGTTTATAAGGTATGAGTTTAGTGCATCTTTTGGTTGCTTTGATTTGATTGGTAAATCTGATAAATTAATTAAAGAATAGTGATTTCATGGATTGGGAAAGAAGTGGAATCTACATAAGTAATTTCATGACTTGGGAAATGATTGAATTTTACTTAAGTTCCTTCATGATGCCAAGATGACAATCGATTGTAATGAATGCTAATTGATTTAATATTATGTTTTCAAGATAATTGTCTAGTTACATGAATTTGCATCCTTGAGTTATATCTATTTTATCTTTAGTTGTTTTTCTTTTTATTCTCTTCTTATTTTATTTGTTAGATAATAAAGATTTGGGTAAAGTAAGGTAGGAGCCTAAGTTCTCGTGGATTCGATACTTGCTATTCCTTATACTATACGCTAGGTATAGTTGTCCGTATGTGTGGTTTTAGTGGTTGGCATTTTAATTAAAACATGATTAATTGTGTAATTTGTTGATAATATTTTCTACACTAAAAAACACGCGTCAGTATTATTTGTTGATAATGGGCATTTTCATTACCTTACTTTGAAAAAAGTGAGAGTCTAATGAGGGTAACATAGAAGTTGAAAGATTTTTATTATACATCTTTAATAGGCACTCATATTACCTTGCAAAAGTGAGTTTATAGACCAAATCTCTATTTACTACCTATGATTGTAGTAGCTTTTCGAAGTCAGAGAACTTAAGTAGTTTATTGAAGTGAGAAAACATAATAGAAACCATACATGCTGAAAACAAAAGCACTCACAGAAGGTAGTGGAAGAAAGAAAAATATTTACATCTGCATGACAACGATTTGTTTTTATTAGCTGTGAAGAAATTGATTGAACCGCAGGGGTAGCTACTTCACTTGTCGATGCCTCCAGTTGAAAACCCACCAACCTTCTGGTCCTTCGTGGCATGATTTCTGAAGCTTTTTGCTTCTCAGAATATTCTACCGTCTAATTCCTTACAGGTGAAGCAAATAGGCGAGGCAAAATTAATCTTAAAGCTTCTTTATTTCTTTCTATTGATTAGCAAAATCCAGAAGACAACGGATGAGAAGAATGAACGTGAGAGAGAGAGAGAAGAAGAACAAAGCTTCTAGGATGGGTTTTTTTTTTTTCACATATGTGAGTTCTTCATTAGTGATAGTCAATCACGGCTACTATACTGGTAACTTGATGCCGAAGTTTTGATATTTCAATAGAAGATGTTTGGCTTAGCCTAAACTTTTCTGTTATGTGAATGTGAAACCCTTTTGGTCTAAACTATTGGGCCATTAATATTATTTATTATTTTTCTGGACCCAATGAGCCCATAATAATAAACATTAATTATTTATATTCTAGACTTATAAAACTAACCCGATAAATAGTTAATGAGCCCAAATAAACCAAAATAATTACTCAAGCCTTGTTATCTAGTTTAGGCTAGGGTTAATTTTCTAATTATTTAATTAAGTCCTGAATAATTAATTAACTAATTAAACTAGATAATAAATTATAATTTAATTTCTCTCATTCTTTTACTTTTTTTATAATCTAATAATAAATTATACTTTCTGAATAAAATAATATCCTTTTTAACGAGACCATTTCCTCGACCTAAAATTAATTAGGACTTACGAGCTATTCCGATAACCAAAAAGACATATTGCCTTGGCTACTAAAATGACCAAAATACATGTGCTTTATAAATAGCTGTATTTTACATTTTAAATATTTTTAAATATCACTATAAGGAAATATTGACCTCAAGGACAATGTTATGTTAGCTGTGTCTCTGACCTACAGATAAAATAATTAAAATGCCCCTCTCCATATCGTTGTGCATTTAGAGTGGAAAAAAGTGTACAAACACCTCTCTAAAAGACATCTTCCATCTTTAGGCTTCAAGTCCAATGATCCACAATTTCTAGGAATATTTTTTTCTTTCTAAGGGAGCTAACCTAAAGCGAATATCCAAGTCATGTTCCCTAGGGCCCTTGATATTTAGATTATTCGGACACCCACAAAGGGTGATATAGTGTAGAAGCTCTCTTGTACAAGTCTATCTTAACTAACTAGTTACATATACTCAACATACAAGTATATTGATCCTACAAAAGAACCTCAACTATAGTACATCAAAGCATACGCTCCCACCTTCGTTAAACCACCAACTCATACTCAAGTTTTAGAGTACAAGTCTACGTTGTAGCAGTAGTAGTTTAGGTTTCTACCATATAGTACTTTTAAAAATCGCTACTACAGGTCCAGTTTCACGTATCCGAAATACGCTTGTGTTATGAAATGAGAAGACTACTTATTGGCTAAAGGTAAGCCAATCCCTATTTAGAATTCGTAGCACCTTACCATGATAAGATTCCTATTATCATCATTCTGTTAAGAATAATATTTTATTTGTTAAGTAACCTATAGTTTATACCTTACTGTAAAAGACCTCTATTCACCTAAACCATTTACTTAAACACAATTTGTCTTTTGTAATAAAATTGTTCACAAAAATAAAAAAGAATTCACAAATAATTTTCGAGAATAATACTTTTATTAATACAAGTCAAAATTACAAAAAAAACCTAGTCTAAAAGGGTATAAATCCCAACAATCTCCCACTTGTACTCAAAGACTAAGTGAGTCCATAGGTGCCCACCCCTATGGCGTCTAAGTGTCTTCTAAAGACTCTCTCAGCCGAAGGATTGGTGAAAGGATCTGCTAGATTATTCTCCTAGGTAATCTATTCCACCACAACTTCCTATCTCTAGATGAAATCCCAGATCACGTGATACTTTCTCTCAATGTGCTTCCCCTTTTTATGGTTCCTGGGTTCTCTGGATTGTAAGACTGCGTCAGTGTAGTCGTAATACATCATAATTGGCTTGTCCATTTGTGGCATGACTCGAAGTCCTAAAAGGAACTTCCAGAGCCAGACTGCTTCCTTGGATTCTTTCGAAGCTATTACATACTCAACTTCCATGGTTGAGTCAAGAATGTAAGATTGATTTTTACTTTTTCATGAAATAGCTCAGCCAGACAAGGTGAAGACATATCTACTAGTGGATTTTCTCTCATCCTTATCCGCTTGGAAGTCTGAGCCTGTGTATCTTGTAGAAACTAAGATATCAGCCTTGTAAACTAGAATATAATCTCTCATACCTTTAAGTCCTTCATACTGAATTGACTAGATAGCCAAATCTTAGTAGATGACAGTATCCCTACATCATTTTGAATGAGTGGAATGTCATCCACATATAGTACTAGAAAAATCACGTTTATACCTTCTAATTTCTTGTACACACACGGTTCCTCCTTGTTTTGAATAAAATTGTAAGATATTACAGTCTCATTGAAACGAATATGTCCATGCTCTGGATGCCTGTTTAAGTCTATAAATGGATTTCTCAAACTTACAAACCAAATACTCTTGGCCTTCAACAATAAAGTATTTCGATTGGGACATATAGATGTCTTCACATAGATGGCCATTTAAGAATTTAGTTTTGACATATATTTACCATATCTTGTAGTCATAATAACATGCGATGGTAGGAAGAATACGGATGGACTTAAGCTTGGCTACTAGAGAAAAGGTTTTCCCATAATCGATTCCTTCTTTGTGAGTATATCCTTTAGCCACAAGTCTAGTTTTGAAAGTTTTCACCTTCCCATCTACTCCCCTCTTCCTCTTGTATACCCACTTACACCCAATGGGTTTAATCCCTTCAGGTGAAGCTACTAGATCCCAAGCCTAATTGAAGTACATAAACTCAATTTCGGCTTTTAATGTTTTATGCCATAGGTTTGCATCGGCATCAGCAATAACCTGCTCGTATCTAGTGGGATTTTATTCTTGATTATTGGAGACTAGGTCAAATACACTCGCGAGTACAATGAGACTCCATTTGTACAAGTTCTTGAGACTGTGCCTCTTCTTGTTTTATAATCGAGTTAGAAGAAGTTGATTCAGAAGATAACTTCTCCTTAAGTTCTAACCTTATTGAACCTTTAGTGGACATGCTTCGATCATCCTCCAAGTATATATCATTATTACTTACAAGTACTTTTTGGTCCTTGAGATGATAAAAGTAACAACCCTTTGTACCTTTTGGATACCTAATAACATAACATAATTCTGATCTCAGTTACTCCATTCTGCTGGGGGTGTTCCTGGCACATAGAGTTGGGATACTATCCCATGATATACCATGTAGTCCTAGAATTCACCAATGAGGTACTCTTCACCACCATTTGATCATAAGGTATTGATTAGTTTACCTGTTTGACACTCCATTTCAGCCTTAAACTCTTTGGAATTGTCAAAAGAGTCAGACTTGCATCTCATCAGGTAAACATAACCATACCTAGTGCAATCATCTGAGAAGGTGATGAAGTACTCAACCTCCCCCTCCCCCCTTCTTACTGGTGTAGACAAAGGACCACATACATCAATGTGAATAAGACTCAGTGTCTCCTTGGCACTATCTGCCTTTTGGGCAAAGGACTTTTTGATCATTTTTTTCATATGACAGGATTTACATCGAGGCCAACTTTTCAATCTTAATTAGCCCAAAGGCTTATCATGGATTAACCTCTAAATCCTGGCTAAGATAATGTGACATAACCTTAGATGTCAATGATATGAGTCATTGACATTGAACTTTCTATTCTTATTTAAATGTTTAGATTGAGTATTGTTTAATTGATTGTTAATAGGATTAATGAAGAATAGATTTCTATTCAGGTGTCCAGTGCATTAAACTTTTCTATTGCTACTGATAGTTATACCAGAATGGAAAGAAATTGAATATCTATGATTTTTTAGTTTGCAAATGAAACCAAATTCCATCTAAAACCAAGAACAAATAAAACATCCTTCAATATAATTATTCTATTACAATCAAATGCAAGTTCTAGTTCTCTCACTACAAGGGCCCAAACTTGTGCTCTATTTCCCATGTGAAGTTCATATTTACCCTTCTGGAGTTTTCTAATCTTTCTAAACCCCTACAAGGAGTTACAAATGTTATTAGTAGCTCTTGAATCAACAATCCAAGTGAAAGTTGATCCAACAATTGATATAGACTTTAAATAGAAAACACAACTTGTGGGATTTTTCTAGGCTTGGAGATTTAGACACTTATTTTTTTAGTATCCATTCTTCCTACATTTAAAGCATTTGCCCATGGGTTTGTCCTCAGGTTGGGACTTGGGCTAGTGCATTGCGTTACACTTCTTCTTCTTGAATTTTTTGAGCTTGGGCCAGTTGTTGAAGAAGAAGCCATCAGAGCCCTTACTTGTGGCTTTATGACCTTTTCCACGACTTGGAGCTCTTTCATTAACTCTGTTAAACCTATATTTAACTTGTTCATGCTGTAGTTCAACTTGAACTTAGTAAAAGAGTCCATAAAAGATTTGTCAACCATGTCCACTTGGCACTCGGGGTCAATGAAGGCCCCAAGACTTCCGTTTCCACGAAAGTAGCAATCATTTTGAGCAAATGCTCACCGATGATGCTCCCTCAGTCATCTTTGTAACACCCTACTACCTAGGCCAGACAGGGCTGGGGATGTCGCTCCGTCCAAAGGACAAGGGGTCTTTATAACTAGGTCACACAATCAAAATAATAGAATAAAAATAATATTTTAAACTTAAGATTTATTACAAACCAAGTATTCAAAATAAATCCATAAACAAAATTATCCACTCTCAACTCCCAAAGCATTACACAAAATAAATATCAGAAAAATCTTCCAATGTAGGCTACAACAAGCTACTCATCTCCACAGCAGGATCGACCTGAAATCATGGTAAAAAGGGTGATGAGACAAAAATCTCAGTAAGTCCGCGTGTGCTTTGAGTGTTCAGTGAAAATAGTTGGTGAATGCAAAGTGTAAAACCTTCGTAAGAGAAATACTAGTAAGCAATAAATAATAGTCAAAATCAAGAGTGGTGTTTTGGCATTTCCAACCATACATGTTCAATAAAATCAACCACTCAAATGGTGATCATGGGTTACCACACATTGGGCCCCATAACCAGTCAGAATGCCACAATTTGTGCAGACTGACAAAAAGTAGGTGATTGGCCCACCGGGTAAGATACTCCTCCTTCTCTATACCCAAACAAAACCGGTTGTCCATTCGGGCAACACACAGTCCACTTGACTGAAACTGCTAGCTCGGACCGGCATGACTTACTGGACTGACATCTTATCCGGGAAGGACTTGCCCCTCAAAGGTAGCCACCTACTGAGACACATACCCTAACCCTTTAAAGACTAGTCCTAGCAGTCCACCCTTATTGAGTACTCAACATAACTTATCCCACATGGGGAAAAATGAAATAAATATAGCTCCACTTTAGAATGGCAATTAAGGATTTCTGAAGTATGAGACAAAGTTGGTTTTAGAAAGAGTTTTGAGTTTGGGTAAAACTGTTTATTGATTTTCAAATAATTTGTTTGCTTGAAATAAGAAAGGAAGTAATCCTCAATTGCCTTTATAGAAATGAGTGACCACGCACTCCACAATTAGCTTGCCATAGAACCATTTTGCGTCAATCAGGTTTTATGCAGGAGCTTATCTGATCCTTAGCTTGAGATATAATAAAGGTCTTCAACAGCTGACCCAACCCCGCCTGAGGTAAATATAAACCATAATCAAACTCAAGCCAAAATCTACTTTCACAAATAAAACTAGCTCAACTTACTACAACCATGATCCTAGTATCCCAAGCTTTAAGGCTCGATAATAAATAAAAAGGGTTTATAAGCTAAGTCTAGTTTGATATTAAAGTGATTAGGGTTTTGGGAAATAGGTACTATTAAGTTGAAGGTTTAAATCTTGCTAAAAGTAAATTAGAGTTTATTTGATGAAGAGTCTTAGGTAGTATTAGGTAAAATAATGATTTATTAATAATTAATTGTTAGAAAATAATTGATAACTAAAATTAATTGCAAGTAAATTTTAATAGGTCTTGATTAAAAGATAATAATTGAAAGATAATAAATTTTAAAAGTATTTATGAATATAAGACTCACAAAAATAATATTTTACTTATTATGATTATTTATATAAAAGGCTTTATTTGATATTATTATTATTATATATAATATTTATATATTTTATTTATGTACTAAAAGCTATCATTTATTTGACTAAAACATCACTATTTTATATAAAAGACCAAATCCACATTTTCTAGGATTTTCGAGTTCTGCTAGCAAAAATTATAATATTAATCATTTTATTGATGAAATAAAATTAGCTTAGGGACAACTAGATCATGATCATATTTCCACTTGCTAATCACAATCATGAACATACACGCCACTTCAATTCATCAAATTATCCCAATCATGAATAAAGTCATAGATCTAAATTTATGAAGACATGATCCAACCTCTACTAGTATAAACATATTCATGGCTTTAACAATCATACTTGAATATAAATCATATTCACCAAAGGTGACATAATCTCTAACATGCTTGACCACAAATACTACTCACGACATGGAGACATGCACTAAACCCTAAAAACATCATACAATCAACCAAGACAATCAACTCATGCATCAATCCCATCTCCATCATGTACACACATTTGTTCATGCTTCAATTTCAACTTATCACAACAATACATGCTCAAACCTCAAACATAATCCATCTCCTTTCAATATCACCCTAGAGATTTGAATCTAGAATTGAAAAAGATAGTTGAAGGGGCTTACATGATTGATGGGTACCTTAGAGGAGTTTCGAATGGATCTCAACTCCTAGGAGACTAGATCCGTCCAAGAGAGATGAAGAAAACATGGCCATGGTTGAAGTCGCCATTCGGCCAAGAGAGAGAGAGAAAGAGAGAGAAAAGAGAATAAGAGAGCCCATTGGTATGATTATACACATATATGTTCATTCGAGGTTGAAGATTAGTGAAGATGAAGTTGATTGACCAATCTTACCTTGAAGGTGTTCTTGAGCCTTCACCAAAAATACTGGTTTCGATCCAAGGGAGAGAGTTGTATTTTGGAGTTTGATGTTAAAAATGGTATGAATGGATTCACGAAAGTGAGTAGGTGAAATCTGGATTTTTTTTGAAGAAGATTGAAGTGGTTTGGAGGGGTATTAGGCATATGGATGCTAGTAGGTGTTCTTGGTGTTCTATGTGTTCTTGAAGGTTGAAGAGAATGTAGAGAATTTGATTGAAGCTGCCAAAATTCTGTGGGAAGGAAGTAGCCGAATTGTTTGAGGGGTTTTGGGCAATTGAATTTTCTGGTTTGATAGGAAAAGGAAAGGCTAGTTGTTTGAAATCCTAAAAGAATAATTTAGTGAATCAAATTTGGAAACAAAATATGGCAAGAAAATTTGTGATCAATGGAGAGCTTTTTTGGAAGCTGCAATGGCCGACTGTTGGCTAGGGATTCTACTAGAATGAAAGCTTTTTGAAGAAGCTTTATGGTGACTTAAAAGAGGGCGTACAATGGTAAAGAAATGTTCTGGTTGTTTAAGGGATGTTTTATGGAAGTTTACTAAATTAGGATTTCTGGAATTTTGGTCTTCAATCAAGGCTTGATTGGAGTAATTGTTGGAGATATTTTAGGGGCAGCCATGATTGGTTTTTTGAGCAGAATGTTGGGGAAGACAATGGAGTTTAGTTCGTGGCTGTTCAAGAGAAGTTTGAATAGAAAGATGAGGGAGTTTTGGTCAGGGCTGAAAAAGGAAACAAAGTTGGAAAAATTTTTGTACAAGATTTTGCAAGTTGTTGGAATTTTCTGGGTAGGGTTTGCTGCCATTTTCCAGTCAGTTTGTTGAGGGTTTGAAGGGAATTTCAGAGGTCTTTCAAGGCTGGTTTTCAGCCTTCTTTATGGAGGAAAAATGTGGCTAAGGTGTCGAGAGAAAACTGGAAGAAAATAGCTTGTTTTTAGCTCACCTAAGCTGCGAATTTGCCCAGAAAATTTTCTGGTTTGGATAGCATTTGTGCAATCCGAATTTGGCCATAAAATTTCAGATCCAAGCTGGTCAAGAGGGCTATTTTCTAGCAGTATTTGCGAGGGAATAATGGCTGAAAATTTTGGCACCTTGAATGCACAAGAAGCTAGAAAAAATTCCTGATTACTTCATGAAGAAAATGAACATGGCTAGAGTGGGGTTTTGAAGGTTCAACCATGGAGTTTAATCTCTTGGGAACCTTCCCCAACTCCTACCCATTTTCAGTCCATAAGATCTTATACTTAGACATTTTCGAACCTTCAAAGACACAGCACTTTACTGAAGTTTTCTTGAATGAAATTCGCAAGAACAAATTGACCAACCTAATGAATTGAGAAGTAGGAAAAACTAAAGTTTAAGAAGGGTATGAATTCCCTTGAGAATTTTTGTAGGGCACAAGAGTAGGATTAGGATACTCCTATCATGTCTCCCCTAGGACATCACCACTACTCTTCTCTAAAGCACACAAGGCCGAAAATTTAACCTTCCCAAACAAAAATAAAATTTAATCATGCTGAAGCTCCAATGATGGAATTTGAACCCAAGACCTCAAGAGTTAATTCCAAAGCTCTAACCACTAAACCACAACAACTCTTGTTCTTATTTTCTCTCTAAAATATCTTTCCTATTTAATCCTCAAGCTATCTCCCCATCTTCACCTCAAGTAAAAATTACCATTTTGCCCTTCTTATTCAATAACCACAGTTAAACCTCCTAGGCTACAAATTACAAATCCAAAGCATATAAAATCATATGAAAATATATTTAATCATACAATAAATATAATATGCATCCCAACCCTCTTACTCTAAGGTTGGTTTCAACTGGGGTTTCACATCCTCCCCTCCTTAGAGGAATTTCGCCCTGAAATTCAAGCATACCTCTATTTCAGATCGGGATACATCCGTTTAACCCACTTTTCCGATTCCCATGTGGCATCCTGCGTGCCATGATACTCCCACTGAACCTTGATCATCGGTATCTGCTTGTTCCGAAGGTTCTTAATACTGCGGTCCAATATTCGCACGGGCATCTCCACATAGCTCAGATCGGGTTGCAACACCAACGGCTCGTTGTTTAAAACTTGATCGGGATCGGCTTTGTACTTCTTCAATTGTGATACATGGAACACGTCATGAATTCCCATCAACCCATCTGGCAAATCCAATCGGTAAGCTACTGGTCTAATTCTTTCTTTTATCGGGAATGGCCCCAAATACCTCGGATTCATCTTTCCACCATTTGGATGCTTCAAAATTCCCCTGTTCAGCGTCAATCTCAGAAATATGCTGTCCCCAACTTGAAACTCGAAATCTCTCCACCGGTTGTCCGCATAGCTCTTCTGTCAACTCTGAGCTGCCTTCAACCTCTCCCTGATCAACCTTACTTTATCCAACATCTCCTGGACACAAACTTCCCCGGATTTGTTTACGTGACCATCTTCTGACCAACTCCAGTATAGCGGTACTTGACACTTACGTCCATACAAGGCCTTATACGGTGCCATCCTAATTGAAGCTTGGTAGCTGTTGTTATACGATAGTTCTATGTACGGTACACATTCTATCCACTTGTCCCCGAAATCCAGAACATAGGCTCTCAGCATATGTTCCAATATCTGTATAACCCTTTCTGACTGCCCATCGGTCTGCGGATGCGCCGTCGTATTGAATTTCAAACTCGACCCCATTGCTTCCTAAAACTTTTCCCAAAATCGAGATGTAAACCTTGGGTCTCAGTCAGACACTATGCCTAAAGGCACTCCGTGCAGTCAGACTATCTCTCGAACATAAGTCTGAGCCAGCTTCTCTATAGAGTCTCTTACATTTACCGATATAAAATGGGCCGACTTGGTCAGTCGATCCACCACTACCCATATAGTGTCCTTCTGGGTCTTTGACATGGGAAGTCCGGTGACAAAATCCATAGTCACCTCCTCCCACTTCCATTCCGATACTGGCAATGGCTGTAATAGTCCCGCTGACTTCTTGTGCTCCACTTTGACTTTCTGGCAGGTGAGACAGGTCGAGACATACTTGACCACATCCCGTTTCAATCCGGGCCACCAATAGGCTCTCTTCAAGTCCTGATACATCTTGACTTCCCCCGGATAAATGACATACTTGCTCTTGTGCGCCTCTTCCAAAATTCTATCCTTTAATTGCTGCTTTCTGTTACACATAACCAATCCCTGAAATGCAAAACTCCCACCTCGTCTTGACGAAATTCACTGCCTGGCCGCTTAAGCTCCTTGTCCTTGAAAAGTTAAAACTCGGCGTTGCTTTGCTGAGCTTTCACGATTTCCCGTCTTAAATCCGGTACCAACTTTAGATTGCTAATAACAATCCTCCTCTCCTGCACTTCCACCCTTTTGTCCATCACATCCTGAACCACTTGAATTTCCTGCACTCTTAGTTTGGCCATTCCAACTTTTCTGCTTAGGGCGTCAGCTACAACGTTGGCCTTCCCGGGGCGGTAATTGATCGGACAACGGTATTCTTCCAAGAATTCCATCCATCTTCGTTGCCTCAAATTCAGATCCTTCTGAGTGAAGATATACTTCAGACTCTTGTGGTTGGTGAACACCTCATATTCGGCTCCTTACAAATAGTGTCGCCATTTCTTTAGGGTGAACAGATAGCTGCCAGCTCCAGATCATGAGTAGGATAGTTGACTTCATGAGGTCTCAGCTTCTGAGAGGCATAAGCGATCACTTTCTGGTCTTGCATCAACACTGCTCCCAATCCTTCTTTCAAGTTGTTGGTATACAGCGTATACGGTTTAATTTCCTCTGGCAGACTCAATACTGGTATTGTCATCAGTTTTTGCTTCAGCTCTTGAAAACTTTTCTCGCATTTCTCATTCCACATAAATGGAACATCCTTTCTCAGCAGTCGGGTCATCGGCGATGCGAGCATCGAAAACCCTTTGATAAATCTCCGGTACTAACCAGCCAGTCCCAAGAAACTTCAGATCTCGGTGATGTTCTCCGATTGCTTCTAGTCTGACATTGCTTCAACCTTTGCCGGATCTACCTTGATTCCCTCCTTGGTCACCACATGGCCAAGGAATGCTATATTGTCCAACTAGAATTCACACTTGCTAAACATGGCATACAACTTGTGTTCCCGCAGCTTTTCCAATACTAGTTTCAGATGCTCCGCATGCTCCTCCGGACTCTTGGAGTAAATTAAAATATCATCGATGAAGACCACCATGAACTTGTCTAGATAGGGTCAGAACACTCGGTGCATCAGGTCCATGAATATTGTTGGAGCATTGGTCACCCTGAACAGCATTACCACGAACTCATAATGCCCATATCTGGTGTTGAAGGCCGTCTTGGGGATATCGTCCTTTTTTATCCGCACTTGGTAGTATCCTTGCCTCAGGTCCAATTTGGAGTAGCAACTGGATCCTTGAAACTGATCGAATAGCTCGTTAATCAATGGTAGGGGATACTTGTTCTTAATCGTCAAGTTGTTTAAACCTCGATAGTCGATGCATAGCCTCAGAGTTCCATCCTTCTTCTTCACAAATAGCACAGGCGCTCCCTAGGGCGACGTGCTAGGTCTAATGTAGCCTTGATTCACTAACTCCTCTAACTGTTCCTTCAGCTCTTTCAGCTCTACCAGTGCCATCCGGTACGAGGTCTGCGATACTTGTTCCGCTCCCGGAACTAAGTCAATGGTAAATTCCACTTCTCGGCTGGGAGGTAAAGAAGCAAGTTCTGCCGGGAACACATCGGGAAAATCCTTCACTACTTCGGTGTCCTCCAGAGTGCACTGGTCTTTCGGCTTGTTTATCACGCAAGCCAGGTACCATTGACACCTTTGCTTCAGCAATTTCCAAGCCTTAGCCCCCGCGATCAAATACTTTAATTCTTTCACCCTCTTGCCATCAAATTCCAACACATCACAACCCGACCTAACGAACTGGACCGACTTATTCTTACAGTCTACCCTAGCCCCATGCTTAGCTAACCAATCCATCCCCAAAATCAAATCATAATATTCAATATCCAATAGTATCAAATCTCCCTCCAGACTTTCTCTCCCCACATAAATTTTACAATTTTTCACATACCGATCCGCTTGCACTATTTTCCCCAAATGTGTGCTTACCACTAAAGTATAAGGCAGCTTTACTCCATCCTAACCCAAATGACATGCACAAATCTTGTTTAAATAGGAATGAGTAGAGCCAGGATCTATCAATGCATTAATGGAGTGTCCTTTGATAGTAAATGTACCTTCTACTACTGCTGCATTAGTCCCAACCTCCTTTCTGTTGAGAGCGAATATCTTGGCCTTCACTTGCGGCTTCAGTGCTCCACTCTCGGATGCTGCCACGGTGTTGAGTATGTTGGGCCCCGGGTTCTGTGCCGGGTTTCCTTGCCCGACTTGGTGCAACTTAGGGCAGATGTTTCGCAGGTGGTTCGAGTCGCCGCAGTGATAACATTTCCTTTTGCCACCCTTGGACCAACAGTTCTTCTTTGTGTGGCCTTTTTTTCCACTCTGCTGGCATGATGGAAGGTTTTGAGCAGGACCTACTAGTGTTGTCCGGGCATGTTTTCCCCAGTTCTCGCCACTACTGGTTAGCGGGGCGCTAGTTAGATTTCTGCCCTTGGAAGTGTCCTTGCGGCTGCCTTGGCGGTTGGAAAGGCCTCGCCACATCCTACTGTGGTCCTCATTTTCAGTTTGGGTAGCCGCGTCCACTGCCCCCGAGTAGGTCATTGGCGAAGAAGGTGCCAACGCCCTCCTCAATTCCGGCCTTAGCCCCTTGACGAACTGCCTCATCCTATTCTACTCGGTATCCACTAATCTTTGGCAGTACTTTGATAGCTGGGTGAACCGTGCTGCGTACTGGGCCACGGATATGCTTCCCTGCCTCAAATTCTGAAATTCGTCCTCCCGCTTTTCCATGATCCACTGAGGGATGTACTCAACTCTGAAGACTTTAACAAAGTTCGACTACGTCCATTCCTGCCCGACCATTTCCCAGTCGTCTTGAACTCGCTACCACCATGCCCGAGCTTGCCCTCTTAAACGGAAAGCCACAAACTTAACCATTCACTCCTCGGTGTACTGGAGCATTGCAAATATGTTCTCCATCTGCTCAATCCACTGTTCTACCTTCTGATCTTGTTCAACTTCGCCCAGGAAGATGGGTGGTTGAAACTTCAGAAACCGCTCTAACACCTCATCTTCCCCCTTAGGGTTCCTTCGCTCGGTCAGAGTCTGTAGAATTTCGACCATCTTGCTGAATGCCTGGCCCATTGACACATCAATCAAAACTTCAGACCCCATTCCCATATCCAGACCATTCCCATCACCCTGGTTAGGTGATTGCATCTGAGTTGTCTCGACTTTTGGTGCCATATGATCGGCTTCTGGAACCCTTCTGCCTGATGAAGCTGCACGTCGCTTAGGTGCTATTGTAAACCATACCCCAAATGTTAAGTGTATGCATTCAAGGGTTAAATCATTTTAGTTGAGCATGCATTCACATTCAGATATAAGTAAAAGAAATTAGATGCAAATTTATCTAAAGAATTGCTCATAAATTCTCCTTCAAAGATTAATTTGCATAAATTTAAAATTTTGACAGAAGGCTGAATTAAAAATCCTTGACATAAAAGTTCTCAGAAAATAATAAATAAATAAATAAACATCCGACTCAAAATAACTCTTAGTCCTCTAATCTTCATCAAAATTCTCATCATAAGCCTCATACAACCAATCCCCAGAGCTCTTAGAAAAGTCTACCCCAACACCACTAGCAAACCCCTCAATCGGCTCCTTCCCAGGGCGCCTAGAACTCTCCCTGGGCTCAACTCGACTGAAAGGACGAATGAAAGAAGGCTTAGGTGGAGACTCATAGTCTATCTCTCCCGAGTCATCACTCTGTGTCATCACTATCTGCTGCTAAGTCCACTACGAGACTAGGAGGGTGGGGTACATGCTCTACTACTATCACCTCATCTTCACTTTCAGAACTTATGTCTATCACCGAGATTAGGGGTGGCTCAGGGATCTGGACCTCATCATCACTGCTATCCTCTATAGGGATAACTGGCTGAGGGGCAGGCTGGAGAACTGGAAGGTCTACCGGGTATATAGGGATAGGCGGGTGCTATTGCTGCCCTTTCCTCACGGTTCTAAGCATTCTAACCATCCTACAATATAAACAAGATAGGTTAGATAAAGATTTAATCTTAAATAAATAGAACATATATCGTCAATATTTGCCTATAACCTAGGCTCTGATACCACTTGTAACACCCCACTACTTAGGCCCGACAGGGCCGAGGATGTCACCCCGTCCAAAGGACTAAGGGTCTTTATAACTAGGTCACACAATTAAAATAATAGAATAAAAATAATACTTTAAACTTAAGATTTATTACAAACCAAGAATTTGAAATAAATCCATAAACAAAATTATCCACTCTCAACTCCCAAAGCATTATATAAAATAAATATCAGAAAAATCTTCCAAGGCAGGATACAACTAGCTACTCATCCCCACAGCAGGATCGACTTGAAATCATTGTAAAAAGGGTGATGAGATAAAAATCTCAGTAAGTCTATGTGTGCTTTCAGTGTTCAGTGAAAACAGTTCGTGAATGCAAAATGTAAAACCTTTATAAGAGAAATACTGGCAAGCAATAAACAATAGTCAAAATCAAGAGTGGTGTTTTGGCTTTTCCAACCATACATGTTCAATAAAATCAACCACTCAAAAGGTGATCATGGGTTACCACACGTTGGGCCCTATAATCAGTCAAAATGCTACACTTTGTACAGACTGACAAAAAGTAGGTGATCGGCCTACCGGGTAAGATACTCCTCCTTCTCTATACCCAAAACAAAACTGGTTGTCCATTCCAGCAACACATAGTCTACTTGACCGAAACTGCTAGCTCGGACTGGCACGACCTACTGGACTGACATCTTATCCTGGAAGGTCTCACCCCTCAGAGGTGGCCACCGGCTGAGAGACTTACCCTAACCCTTCAAAGACTTGTCCTAGCAGTCCACCCTTATTGAGTACCGAACATAACTTATCCCACTTGAGGAAAAATGAAATAAACATAGATCCACTTTAGAATGGAAATTAAAGATTTCCGAAGTTTGAGACAAAGTTGGTTTTAGAAAGAGTTTTGAGTTTGGGTAAAACTATTAATTGATTTTCAAATAATTTGTTTGCTTGAAATAAGAAAGGAAATAATCCTCGATTGCCTTTACAAAAATGAGTGACCACACACTCCACAATTGGCTTGCCATAGAACCATTTTGCGTCAATCAGGTTTTATGCAGGAGCTTACCTGATCCTTAGCTTGAGATACAATAAAGGTCTTTAATAGCTGACCCAACCCCGCCTGCGGTACATATAAACCATAATCAAAGTCAAGCCAAAATCCACTTTCACAAATAAAACTAGCTCAACTTACTACGACCATAATCCTTGTGTCCCAAGCTTTAAGGCTCGATAATAAATAAAAATGGTTTATAAGCTAAGTCTAGTTTGATATTAAAGTGATTAGGGTTTTGGGAAATATGTGCTATTAAGTTGAATGTTTAAATCTTGCTAAAAATAAATTAGAGTTTATTTGATGAAGAGTCCTGGGTGGTATTAGGTAAAATAATGATTTATTAATAATTAATTGTTAGAAAATAATTGATAACTAAAATTAATTACACGTAAATTTAAATAGGTCTTGATTAAAAGATAATAATTAAAAGATAATAAATTTTAATGGTATTTATGAATAAAAGACTCACAAAATTAATATTTTACTTATTATGATTATTTATATAAAAGGCTTTATTTGATATTATTATTATATATAATATCTATATATTTTATTTCTGTAATAAAAGTTGTCATTTATTTGACTACAATATCACTATTTTATATAAAAGACCAAATCCACATTTTCTAGCGTTTTCGAGATCTACTAGCAAAAATTATAATATTAATCATTTCATTGATGAAATAAAATTAGCTTAGGGAAAACTAGATCATAATCATATTTCCACTTGCTAATCACAGTCATGAACATACACTCCACTTCAATTCATCAAATCATCCCAATTATGCATAAAGGAATAGATCTAAATTTACGAAGACATGATCCAACCTCTACTAGCATAAACATATTCATGGCTTTAACAATTATACTTGAATATAAATCATATTCACCAAATGTGACATAATCTCTAACATGCTCGAACACAAATACCACTCACAACATGGAGACATGCACTAAACCCTAAAAACATCATACAATCAACCAAGACAATCAACTCATGCATCAATCCCATCTCCACCATATACACACATTTATTCATGCTTCAATCTCAACTCATCACAACAATACATGCTCAAACCTCAAACATAATCCATCTCCTTTCAATATCACCCTAGAGACATAAGTCTAGAATTTAAAAAGAGAGTTGAAGGGGCTTACCTGACTGATGAGTACCTTGGAGGAATTTCAAATAGATCTCAACTCCTAGGAGACTAGATCCGTCCAAGAGAGATGAATAAAACATGGCCATGGTTGAAGTCACCATTCGGCCAAGAGAGAGAGAAAGAGAGTGAGAGAGAGAAAAGAGAAGAAGAGAGTACATTAGTATGATTATACACATATATGTTCATTAGAGGTTGAAGATTAGTGAAGATGAAGTTGATTGAACAAGCTTACCTTGAAGGTGTTCTTGAGCCTTTACCAAAAATACTGGTTTTGATCCAAATGATAGAGTTTGATTTTGGAGTTTGATGTTAAAAGTGGTATGAATGGATTCACGGAAGTGAGTAGGTGAAATCTGGAATTTTTTTGAAGAAGATTGAAGTGGTTTGGAGGGGTATTAGGCGTATCGATGCTAGTAGGTGTACTTGGTGTTCTATGTGTTTTTGAAGGTTGAAGAGAATGAAGAAGATTTGATTGAAGCTGCCGATATTCTATGGGAAGGAAGTGGCCGAATTGTTTGAGGGGTTTTGGGCAATTGAATTTTTTGCTTTGATAGGAAAAGTAAAGGCTGGTTGCTTGAAATCCTAAAAGAATACTTTAGTCAATCAAATTTGAAAACAAAATATGGCCAAAAAATCTGTGATCAATGGAGAACTTTTTTGGAAGCTGCAATGGCCGACTGTTGGCTAGGGATTCTACTGGAATGAAAGCTGTTTGAAGTAGCTTAATGGTGGCCGAAAAGAGAGAGTACAATGGTGAAGGAAGGTCTGGTTGTTTAAGGGATGTTTTATGGAAGTTTACTAAATTAGGATTGCTAGAATTTTGGTCTTCAATCAAGGCTTGATTGGAGTAATTGTTGGAGATATTTTAGGGGCAGCCATGACTGGTTTTTCGAGTAGAAGGTTGGGGAAGACAATGGAGTTTAGTTCGTGGCTGTTCAAGAGAAGTTTGAGCAGAAAGATGAGGGAGTTTCGGTCAGGTCTGAAAAAGGAAACAAAGTTGGAAAAATTTCTGTACAGGATTCGCAAGTTGTTGGAATTTTCTGGGCAGCTTTTGTTGCCATTTTCCAGTCAGTTTGCAGAGGGTTTGAAGGGTATTTTAGAGGTCTTTCAACTCTGGTTTCCAGCCTTCTTTATGGTGGAAAAACATGGCTAAGGTGCTGGGAGAAAATTGGAAGAAAACAGCTTGGTTTAAGCTCACCTCGGCTGCGAATTTGCCCAGAAAATTTTCTGGTTTGGACAGCATTTGTGCAGTCCAAATTGGGCCATAAAATTTCAGATTCCAAGCTCGTCAAGAGGGCTATTTTCTGGCAGCATTTGGGAGGGAATGATGGCTGAAATTTTTGACACCTTGAATGCACAAGAAGCAGGATAAAATTCCAGATTACTTCATGAAGAAAATGAACATGGCTAGAGTGGGGTTTTGAAGGTTCAACCATGGAGTTTAATCTCTTGGGAACCTTCCCCAACTCCTACCCATTTTCGGTCCATAAGATCTTATACTTAGACATTTTCGAACCTTCAAAGCCACAGCACTTTACTAAAGTTTTCTGTAATAAAATTTGCTAGAACAAATTGACCAACCTAGTGAATTATGAAGTAGGAAAAACTAAGGGTCAAGAATGGTATAAATTCCCTTAGGAATTTTTGTAGGGCGCAAGAGTAGGATTAGGATACTCCTATCATGCCTCCCCTAGGACATCACCACTACTCTTCTCTAAAGCACACAAGGCTGAAAATTCAACCTTCCCAAACAAAAATAAAATTTAATCATGCTAAAGCTCCAATGATGGAAGTTGAACCCAAGACCTCAAGAATTAATTCCAAGGCTTTAACCACTAAACCACAACAACTCTTGTTCTTATTTTCTCTCTAAAATATTTTTCCTATTTAATCCTCAAGCTATCTCCCCATTTTCACCTCAAGCAAAAATTACCATTTTGCTCTTCTTACTCAATAACCACAATTAAGCCTTCTAGGCTACAAATCACAAATCCAAAGCACATAAAATCATATAAAAATATATTTAATCATACAATAAATATGATATGCATCACAACCCCCTTACTCTAAGGTTGGTTTCGACTAGGGTTTCACAATCTTGGAATTTATGATTGTCCAAAGAGCCTCTTGTCTTGCGGGCTAGCTCTTATATGCGAATATCATGGCTAATGATATACTAATATCATATGCAGTTGCCATGCAGTCATATTTGGATTGGACTACATTAGACATGAAGGCTAACATATAACATCGTTCCATCTCGTCAATCTTCTTCCTTACTTTCTTAGCCTCTCACTCTTCATCGGTGGAACCTCTCCGATAACAGCACAAATTTCCTAGAGAGCATACTTATACTCCTCAACTGTGAGTATTATGTCCAAATTCCTTTTCTAGTCCACATAGTTGGGACCCGTTTGCTTATTCTCATGGAGAATAGTGGCTAAGGGATTAAATGAACCTCCACCAACCATTTCTGAAAATTTGAAATTAAAAGAAATTCTCAATTTTGTGAAAAACAAAAATAATTTTATGCAGTTTATCCTCATATTAAACTGATAATAGTTAACCCCATCACTATTATTTTTTAAGATGATTAATTTGGCTCTTTGAAAAACTGACATAACTTATTGAGAAGATTAACAGTTTCCTAATCTAAGTGTGTTAACCACCACAAATTAGTTTCCCTTCTAGGTAATGATCTAGAATCGAGGGGATGGTTATTTCTTCTCGTTTCCTATGAACTTGCCTCGCACTATAACTGCTAACGTGTGCTGGCCGATCATAGTACGTGTTCCGGGTTATTAATTACATCCTTCCATTAGTTCTAGATCCTTGTGATATCTCCATCCTTTATGAGTTCACTCCAAGGGTACAAGAAGATCCATGATAACTAATGAGGATCGTTATGGAAGCCGTGGGGCCGTTGGAACCCCTATCCCGCTTGGTTTTTAAAACAAGGGTTTTCTTTAAAAAAATATCATTTGTAAAATTTCAATTAAGTTCTCTTTTAAATTAAAATAAAATATCTAAAGCAATAAAAATTTCTATGTTAAGGTTTATACCCTTTTAGAAAATTTTCCTTGGATCAATTTGATTTAAGTTAAAAACTTAATAATTTCAAAATTTTCCATTAAAACTGTCTAGAGATTTTGATCTCAAGTTTTACTTGACAAAAAATAATTTTCCTTTGTGAAAATAAATTAAAATGGTTTTCCATTTTAACTTACAAAAATTTCTAAATTCAAAATTTTTTCTATGTTAAGGAAAAAAACCTTTAAGAAAATAATTAAGGATTAATTTTTGTTTAAGTTAAAATTAACCATTTAATTAGAGAAAAATATTTTTCTTGTCAAATAAAAGTTCCCAAAGACTTTGGCCTTTGAGAAAACATGCACATAGGAATTAAAATAAATAGCATGCTAGAAAACTATAAATGTTTTAATGATTTTCTATTTTTAAACATATGTGCCCAAATAAGATAATGAGACACATTAATTAAATTAATTAATGGTCTTGTTTAATCCTAAAAATCGCTTGCTATTATTCTTCATGCAAAATATACAAAGAATATTAACTATTGCAAAAATAATAACTTTGCCTGGTGTGGCACTAAAAACAAAAAAGAAACTACGCAAGAATTACACGGAAAAAATTCAAAAAAAAAATTTTTTCTTCTGGTTTTGCTCACCTACCACATCGAATCATGGACCATGACCTGCGGGCAGGTGCCCGCCACCCATAACCCGTGGACTGCCCCAGAATCGGTCATTATTGTGACCGCATCCTTTGCATCCATTCCAGGATGCTTTGGGGAATGCCAAGCAGAGGAGTAGCTAGGCCTGACTCCGGCTACCAAGCCGTGGCTGGGCCTGGGCACCACCTCGGCTCCTTTGCTGATCGAGCTATGGCTGATGCGGCTCGGGTCATCTTCTTCGATTTTTATTTTCCTTCTATGTGATTTATGTCCAGAAGCCTTCTGCAATTCATCTCGCAACTTCCTCAAGTGGCATTCTTTTTACAAATTTTCATCAAAAACAAAAACCACATCCGCCTATACTTTTTAAAATCGGGTTGACACGATTGCTAAGGAAAAACATTAAATTTATAGTAGCTTCCTAAACCTCAATCGCGAGGTGCATAGCGCATTTACCCTATACTAAAATAGCGAAGGTTCACATGCATTAATCTAACATGCATGCTTCCTAAGCCTTACAAAGCTTCATGCTCTAACAACAATTGAAGTAAGAAAACATAATAGAAAGTATGAACGCTAAAAGAAAAAGCACGCACAGAAGGCATCGAAAGAAAGAAAAATATATACCTTTACACCACAACGATTTGTTTTCTTTAGTTTTGAAGAAATTGATTGAACCACAAGGGTAGCTACTTTACTTGTCGATGCCTTTAGTTGAATACCCACCAATCTTCTACTCCTATGTGGCATGAACGCCAAAGTTTTTTGCTTCTTAGAATATTCCACTACCTAATCCCTTATTGCTGATGCAAATAAGCAAGGAAAAATTGGTCCCAAAGCTTCTTGATTTCTTACTATTGATTAGCAAAATCAAGAAGGTAAAGGATGAGAAGATCGAACAAGAGAGAGAAGAATAACAAGGCTTCTAGGATGAGTTTTTTTCATAGACGTGAGTTCTCCGTCAGTGATAATCAATCACGGCTATAATTCTGATTGTAACACCCCACTACCTAGGCCCGCCAGGGCAAGGGATGTCACCCCGTCCAAAGGACAAGGGGTCTTTATAACTAGGACACAATCAAAATAGTGGAATAAAAGTAATACTTTAACTTAAAATTTATTACAACCCGAGAATAAATCCAAGAATTCCAAAATCAAATTCATAATAAAAATTATCCACTCTCAACTCCCCAAAGCATTACACAAATTAAACATCAGAAAAATCTTTCAATGCAGGTAATATCTAGCTACTCATCCCCACAGCAGGATAAACCTGAAATCATGGTAAAAAGGGTGATGAGATAAAAATCTCAGTAAATCCGTGTGTCTAGTGGAAACAGTTCGTGAATGCAAAGTATAAAACCTTTATAAGAGAAATACTGGCAAGCAATAAACATTAGTTAAAATCAAGAGTGGTGTTTTGGTTTTTTCAACCATACAGAATTAACAAAATCAACCACTCAAAAGAAAGGATCACGGGTTACCACACGTTGGGCCAGATAACTGGTTAGAATGCCGAGACTTTGTGCAGACTGACAAAAGGTAGGTGATAGGCCTACCGGGCAAGATACTCGTCCTTTTCTATACCCAAACAACAACCGGGTGTCCATTTCGGCAAAACACAATCACTTGACTGAAAGAAATAATTGCTAACTCGGACCGGCACGACCTATTGGACTGACATCCTATCTGGGAAGGACTTATCCCTCAGAGGTGGCCACCTACTAAGAGACTTACCCTAACCCCTCAAACACTAGTCCCAATAGTCCACCCTTATTGAGTACTCAACGTAACTTATCCCACTTGGAAAAAATGAACAAAACACAGTTCCACATGAAAATGGCAATTAAGGGTTTCCAAAGTCTTTGTCAAAATCAGTTTTAGAAAGAGTTTTGAGTGTGAGTAAATCTGCTTATTGATTTTCAAATAATTGTTTGACTGAAATAAGGAAGAAGTCAATCCTCAATTGCCTTTGCGGAAATGAGTGTCCATACACTCTACATTTGGCTTTCCATTATAAACATTTCGTATCAAACAGGTTTTATGCAGGAGCTTACCTGATCCTTAGCTCGAGATCAAATAAAGATCTTCAACCGCTGACCCAACCTCGCCTAGGGTAAAAACCACAATCAAACTCAAGCTAAGATCCACTTTCACAAATAAGACTAGTTCAACTCACAACTACCATGATCCTAGTGTCCCAAGCTTTAAGGCCAAATAATAAATAAAAAGGTTTAGAAGCTAAGTCTAATTTGATATTTAAAATAATTAGTGTTTTAGGAAATAGGTACTAACAAGTTGAAGGTTTAAATTCTTACTAAAAATAATTTACAGTTTATTTGGTGAAGAGTCCTAGGTGATATTAGGTAAAATAATGATTTGTTAATAACTAATTGTTAGAAAATATTTGATAACTAAAATTAGTTGAGAATAAATTTCAATGGTCTTGATTGAAAGAAAATAAATAAATTTTAATAGGTTTTGATTAAAAGATAACAAATAAATTTTAATATGTTTTGTGAGTATAAGACTTACAAAAATTAATGTTCTACTTATTATGATTATTCATATAAAAGGTTTTTATGTGATATTATTATTTTATATAATATCTATATATTTTATAAAAGCTATCATTCATTTGACCAAAATATCCTTATTTCATATATGATATTCCAAATCTACCCTTCCTAGGGTTTTTCAAAATTTATTGGCAAAATTTAATATTAACAATTTTATTGTTGAAATAAAATTAGCTTAGGGACAACTAGATCATGATCATAATTCCACTTGCTAACCATAATCATGAACATACACTCCACTTAGCCTTCAGCAACAAAGCCTTCCGGTTGGGATATATAGATTGCTTCACTAAGATGGCCAATTAAAAATGCTGCATTGACATCCATTTGCATTATCTCATAGTCATAATAACTTATGATGGCAAGGAGGATACGGATGCACTTAAGCATGGCTTCCAGGGCAAAGGTTTCCTCACAATAGATTTCTTCATTTAAAGTATACCCTTTTGCTACAAGCCTAGCTTTGAAGGTTTCTACCTTTCCATCATCTTCCTTCTTCCTCTTATATACCCACTTACACCCAATGGGTTTAATCATTTCAGGTGAAACTACAAGATCCCAAACTTGATTGAAGTACATAGACTCAATCTTGGTTTTTATTGTTTTATGCCATAGGTTTGCATAGGTAACAATAATTGCCTCCTCGATATCTAATGGGATCTTATTCTTGATGGTAGAGACAAGGTCAAATACCTTTCCAGTCCATCTTTTTGGAAACCTAGATATCTTCCTGCGATGACGAGATTCCGTTTGTATAGTTTCCTAAGGTTGTGCCTTTTCTTGTTCTATAATCAAGTTAGAAAAGTTGATTCAGAAGATAACTTCCCTCGAGTTATAAACTTGTTGAACCTTTAGTGGATGTGCTTTGATTATCCTTAGTGTATCTTGCATTAGTACTCATAAGTACCTTTTGCTCATTAGGATGATAAAAGTAACCACCCTTTATACTTTTTGGATACCCAACAAAATAGCATAATTATAATATTGGTTCTAACTTATCTCCATTGATCAGTACATAAGCTGGGCAATCTCATATTTTGAGATGATTTAGACTTAGCTTACGTCTAGTCTACATCTCATAGGGCGTTTGAGGTACTAACGTCAAAGGCGCTAAGTTTAGAATATATGTCGTTGTTTCCAAGGTATAACCCCAAAAGGACACTGAAAGAGTAGCATGAGACATCATGTTTCGGACCATTCCCATCAATGTCCGTTTCTTTCTCTCAGCTACTTCATTCTACCAGGGGTTTTCCGGCACAGAGAGCTGGAATACTATCCTATGATATACCATGTATTCCTTGAATTCACCAAGGAGGTACTCTCTACCACGATCTGATCATAAGGTCTTGATTAGTTTACATGTCCGACACTCTACTTCAGTCTTAAACTCTTTGAAATTGTAAAAAGAGTTAGAAATGCATTTCATCAGGAGAACATAACTATACCTAGTGCAATCATCCGTAAAGATGATGAAGTACTCAAACCCTCCTCTTGCTGGTATTGACAAAAGACCACATACATCAGAGTGAACAAGACTCTGTGTCTCTTTTGCACTATCCACCTTTTGGGTAAAGGACTTTTTGGTCTATTTTTTTTTCATAAGTTAGGATTCACACTGAGGCTAACTTTTCAATCTCAATGAGCCCAAAAGCCCTTCATGGTTTAACTTCTGAATCCTGGTTGAGTTAATATGACATAATCTTATATAGATAATAATCTAAGTCATTAACATTTGTCTTTCTCTTCTTATTTAGAGGTTTAGATTGAGCATTGTTTAATTGATTGTTAATAGGATTAATGAATTATAGATTTCCATACAGGTGTCCTGTGCATAAAACTTCTCTATTGCTACTAATAGGTATACTAGAAGGAAAGGAAACAAAATATCCTTGATTTATTAGTTTTGCAATTGAAATAAAATTCTGTCTAAAATCAGGAACAAATAAAACATCCTTCAATATAACTATTCTATAACCATCAAAAGCAAGTTCCAGTTCTCCCACTACAAGAGCCCAAACTTGTGCTCCATTTCCCAAGCATAGTCCTTGTTTTCCCTTCTGGAGTCTTGTAATCTTTCTAAACCCCTACAAGGAGTTACATATGTGATTAATGGCTCCTAAATCAACAATCAAAGTGGAACTTGATCCAACAATTGATATAGACTCTAGATAGAAAACACTACTTGTGGGGTTTTTCTTGGCTTAAAGGTCTGGACACTCTTTTTTCCAAAACCTATTCTTCTCACTTTTGAAGCATTTTCCCTTAGGTTTGTCTTTGGACTGGGACTTGGGCTGGTGCACTGCATTACCTTTCTTCTTGAAATTTTTAGGCATGGGATAGTTCTTAAAGAAGATGCCATCATAGCCTTTGCTTGTGGCTTCTTAACCATTTCCGCCACCTGGAGCTATTTCATTAACTCAGTTAAACTTATGTTTAACTTGTTCATATTGTAGTTCAACTTGAACTGAGTAAAAGTGTCTGGTAAAGATTCGAGAACTATGTCCACTTGGCTCTCGAGGTCAATAACAGCCCCCAAGACTTTCGCTTCTTTGAAAGTAGCAATCATTTTGGATATATGTTCTCTGACTGATGATCCCTCAACTATATTAGTATTTATGATTGCTTGAAGAACATCCTGTCTCACGGGCCGGGTTTTTTATGCGAGCATCGTGGCCAATGATGTACTATTATCATACGCAGTTTCCATGTGCTCATATTTGGACTGGAGTACATTAGACATGGAGGTTACGTATAGCATCGTGCCATCTAATTAGCCTTCTTCAAATCATTCTTAGCCTCTCGCTCCTCATTGGTAGAAACCTCCTTGATAATAAGGCAGATTTCCTAAAGAAAATACCTATACTCCTCAGTTGTGAGTATTATGTCCATATTTCTTTTTCGGTCCACCATAGTTGGGACCTATTAGCTTATTCTCATGGAGAATAATGGTTAATGGACTAAAAGAATCTCCACAACCATTTCTAGAATATTTAAAATAAAAGCAGTTCTCAGATTTGTGAAAAAAAAATTAATTTTGTGTACTTTAACCTTATATTAAACTGATAATAGTTAACCACATCACTATTATCTTTTAACATGATTAATTTGGCTTTTAGGAAAATTGACATAGCCTGTTGAGAAAATTGACAGTTTTCTAAGCTAAGTGTATTAACCACCACAAATTAATTTCTCTTTTAGGTAATGATCTAGAAGATAACTCCATCAAGGAGATGGTCGTTTCTTCTCATTTCTTATGGACATGCCTCGCACTATATCCTCCAACGTGGGCTGACCAATCATAGTACATGTCCTAAGTTATTAATTACATCTTTTCATTAGTTCTAGATCATTGTGGTATCTCCATCCTTTACGAGTTCACTCACAGGGTGATGCATGGAGATCCACAATCACTAATGAGGATCGCGACGTAAGCCGTAGGACCATTGGAAACCCTATCCCACTTAGTTTTTAAAACAGGGGTTTTCTCGAAAAAATACCCTTTGAAAAATTTCAATTATGTTCTCTTTTAATTTAAAATAAAATATCTAAATCCATAAAAAATTATATGTTAAACTTTTTTCCCTTTGAAAATTTTTTTCATGGATTAATTTGATTTAAGTTAAAAACTTAATAATTTCAAAATTTTCCATTAAAACTTTCTAGAGATTTTGATCTCAAGTTTTTATTTGACCAAAAATAAATTTCCTTTGTGAAAATAAATTAAAAAGCTTTTCCATTTTAACTTACAAAAATTTCTAAATTCAAAATATTTCTATGTCAAAGAAAAAAAAACTTTAAGAAAATAACCAAGGATTAATTTTTGTTTAAATTAAAATTAACCATTTAATTAAAGAAAAATATTTTTCTTGTCAAATAAATTTTTCCAAAGACTTTGTCCTTTGAGAAAACGTACACATAGGAATTAAAATAAATAGAATGCTAGAAAACTAAGTTTTCATATTTTTCTATTTTTCAACCAAAGTGCTCCAAATAATAGAATTAAACACATTAATTAAATTAATTAATGGTCATGTTTAATCCTAAAAATTGTTTACTATTATTTTTCATACAAAATATTCCAAGAATATTAACTATTGCAAAAATAATAATTTCGTCTGATATGGGACCAAAAACAAAAAAGAAATTGCACAATAATTACAAGGAAAAAAATTAGAAAATATTTTTTTCTTCCGGTCTTGCTTACCCACCACACCGGATCATAGCCCATTCAACGATCCATGGACCTTGACTCGTGGGCGGGTGTCCGCCACCCACAACCTGTGGACTACCCCAGAATCATTCACTACATCCTCCCCAAGATGCTTTTGGGGATACCGACCCAAGAAGCAGCCTTGGCAAGCTAGGGCTGGGGTTGGGGCTAGGGGCCATCAAGGCTCCTTTGCTGTTCGAGCCATGACTGACGTGGCTTGACTCATCTTCTTCCATTTTTTTTCCTTTTAAGCAATTTCTATCCAGAAGCCTTTTGCAATTCTTCTTGCGACTTCCTTAGACGACTTTCCTATTATAGCATTTCATCAAAAACAAAAACCACATCTATGTTTACCATTTAAAATCGACTTTACACGATTGCTAAGGAAAAACATTAAATTTACAATAGCTTCCTAAACCTCGACCGTGAGGTGTACAGTGCATCTATGTTATACCAAAACAGCGAAGGTTCACAGACATTAATCAAACAATTATTTAGCCCATTTTATTAACTAACATGCATGCTTCCTAAGCCTTTCAAAGCTTCATGCTCTAATATCAATTGAAGTGAGAAAACATAACAAAAAGCATGAATGTTGAAAACAAAAGCATGCACAAAAGGCAGCAGAAGAAAGAAAAGTATATACCTTTGCCCCTACAATAATAGGTTTTCTTTGGCTATGAAGAAATGGATTGAACCACAGGGGTATCTATTTCACTTGTCGATGCCTTTGGTTGAAAATCCACCAATCTACTACTCCTTCGTGGCCTGAACACCAAAACTTTTTCCATCTCAGAATATTCCACCCCTTAATCCCTTACTGGTGAAGTAAATAGGGGAGGAAAAACTGGTCTCAAAGCTTCTTGATTTCTTTCTATTGATTACCAAAATCAAGAAGACAAAGGATGAGAAGAACGAATGAGAGAGAAAAGAAGAACAAGGCTTTTGGGATGGGTTTTTTTCACATACGTGAGTTCTCCGTCAATGCTACTCAATCACGGCTACAATACTAATAACATGACACCGGGTTTTTGATATTTCAAAATACCTGAAAGTTATCAGTAGAAGATGTTCAGCTTAGCCTAAACTCTTCTATTCTATAAACGTAAATCCTTTTGGTCCAAACTATAGGGTCATTAATATTTTTTATTATTTTTCTGGACCCAATGAGCCCATAATATAAAACACTAACTATTTATTTTCAGGTTTATAAAACTAACCCAATAAAAAGTTAATGAGCCCAAATAAACCAAAATAATTATTCAAGCCCTTTTTTTCTAGTTTAGCCCAAGTTAATTTTCTAATTATTCAATCTAGGCTTAGGCCCTAAATAATTAATTAACTAATTAAACCAGATAATAAATTATAATTTAATTTCTCTCAATCTTTTATTTTATTACAGTCCAAAAATAAATTAGACATACTAAATAAAATAATATCCTTTTTAACCAAGACTATTTCCTCGACCCAAAATTATTTAGGACTTACGGGCTATTCTGGGGACCAAAAAGGCACATCGCCTTGGCTACTAAAATAACTAAAGTACCCCTACTATATAAATATTTTCTAATATTACCATAATAAAATATTGACCCCAAGAACAATGTTGTGTTAGTTATGCTTCCAACCTACAGGTGAAATGACTAAAATACCCCTCTACATGTCGCCGTGTATTTAGAGAGGAAAAAACTACACTAACACCTCTCTAAAAGACATCTACCATTCTTAGACTTCTATCCAATGATCTACGACTTCTTGGAATATTTTCACTTTCCAAGGGAGCTAACCTAAAGTATATATCCAGGACATATTTCCCAGGGCCCTGGATATTTAGATCATTCGGATAACCACATGCGGAGATATAGTATAGAAGCTATCTTGTACAAGTTTAACATAACTAAACAGTTACATATACCCAACATACAAGTATATTGGTCCTACAAAACAACCTCAACTATAGTACATCAAAGCATACGCTTCCAGCTTTGTCAGACCACCAACTCTTACTCAAGTTGTAGAGTACAAGTCCACGCTGTAACGGTAGTTGTTTAAGTTTTTAACATATAATACTTTAAAAAACCATTACTACAAGTCCAATTCTATGTATCCGAAATATGCTTGTGTTAAGAAATAAGAAGACTACTCATTGGCTAAAGGTAAGCCATTACCTATTTAGAATTCATAACACAATAACCTTACTATGATAAGATTTCCATTCTTATCAATTGGTTAAGAACAATAATTTATGTGTTAAGTAACCAATGGTCCTACCTTACAGTGAAAGACCTCTATTCACATGAACCATTTACTTAAATATAATGGGCCTTTTCCAATGAAATTGTGTACAAAATAAAGAAGAATTCACAAACAATTTCTGAGAATAATACTTTTAGGAATACAAATCAAAATTATATCAGAAACTTAGTCTAAGAGGGTATACATCCCAACAATCTCCCACTTGCAATCTAAAACTAAGTGAGTCCATAGGTGCCCACCCCTGTGGCATTTACCTGTCTTCTAAAGATTCTCTTAGCCAAAAGCTTGGTGAAGTGATATGCTAGATTGTTCTTCGAGACAATTTGTTCCACCATGACTTCCCATCTCTAGATGAAATCCTGGATCAAGTGGTACTTCCCCTTAATATACTCTCCCTTTTTGTTGTTCTTGGGTTTTTTGTATTGTGAGGCTGCGCCAGTATTGTCCCTATACGTCATAATTGGCCTATCCATTTGTGGCATAAGTCCAAGTCCTAGAAGGAACTTCCAGAGCTAGACTTCTTCCTTAGATGCCTCCGAAGCTGCTATAGACTTAGCTTCCATGGTTGAGTTAGCAATGCAATATAACTTGAAACTCTTCTATAAAACGGCTTCTCCAAATAAGGTGAAGACATGTCCTATTAGATATCTCAGGCTCGTATTCTATACAGTGCAGTGAAAAATAAATGAGATACCATCCTAGGACCCGCCTATGTTTGGAAAACAAGACATAAAGATAATAAAGGTAACAACTTTTTTACCTTTGTTTGATCGTCGAAAGAACAAAATTTCTTCTTCAAGTCGAGGCACAATCTAGCAATCCTCTTGTGCAAACTCGAGGTGGGTTGAACGTCTAACCACTATAATCACAGTATGTGATTATCTCTAATAGTAATCCATACAGAAAAATACTCAAGCACCAAAATTTCCTGTACTAGCAAGAAAAGATGGTGGTTAGGGCTGTTTTCGTTTTTAGCAAAATGAGAGAAAAAGAGGGAAGAAAAAGCTATTGTTTTTGTATGTCTCTTCAGCTTGGGTTTTTGTGTGTTACATCTACCATATATTACACGAAATTTCCCTCCCAAAACTGAGAATTTTAATCCTATTAGAATTCCCTAACTATAATTGGAAACATCACGTTCTCACAATTACAACTTGGATCACAAATTATAACTAATTATAATTTGTCCACAATAACTTCTCTTTCTCTCAATCAACCCCACTATGTTATCAAATAACGTCTTGAGTATATAATCCTCTATTGTGTGTGACCTATTAGGTTTTTCGGTCAATTGGTAGAGAATATGAATTAATCCAAACGTCTTCGAGATTAATAATCTATAATTAATTAAAATTAATCCTATTAATTCTAATCAGGATTGATTTATTAATTCATCAATTAATAAACCCATATTCCCAGATCATGAGCGGTATCTAGCAACACATTATGACCACCCAAAAGTCCAGAAAGTCAAGTGGCTTGACATGAACCCTTCAATAACAAACTTCAGTACAATTAACTCATTTCACCATACAATATCTCATTCGGTTTAAAGTACGGAATTAGTGCCAGCAAGATTGTGATTTGAAATCATCTTTGTCAGATTGAAAATTGGCATCAGTATACTCGTTTATTTTCAAATCACTTTCTCCATATACTAAGAACATATCCTTAGTACTTCGTAAGTACTTAAGAATGTTCTTTACAGCCACCCAATGACCCTCACCAGGGTCAGATTGGTATCTGCTCATCAAACTGAGAGCATAAGATACATCAGGCCTAGTACATATCATAGCGTAAATGATAGATCTAACTGCCGAGGCATATGGAATCTTACTCATGCGATCCCTTTCAACTTGTGTCTGGGAGACATCAACTTTGAAAGATTTTCACCATGTGACATGGGTAAGAATCCCTTTTTAGATTAATCCATACTAAACCTCTTTAGCACTTTATCTATGTATGTAGATTGCGAAAAACCTAGTAGCATTTTGGATCTATCTCTATAGATCCTTATTTAGAAAATATAGGCTGCTTCTCCAAGGTCTTTCATGGAGAATTATTTGGACAACTAAATTTTAACCGTTTGCAAGATAGGTATATCGTTTCCTATTAGCAATATGTCATCTACATAAAGTAATAAGAAAATGATTGTACTCCTACTAACCTTCTTATATATACAAGGCTCATTCATGTTTTGAATGAAACCAAACTCTTTGATTGTTTCATCAAAACGGATGTTCCAACTCCTAAAAACCTGCTTATGGCCATAAATGGACCTTTGCAGCTTGCACACCTTTGTGCTATCACTGAATGTGAAACCCTCAGGTTGTGTCATATATGCTTTCTCAGTTAGATTTCCATTTAAGAAAGCTGTTTTCACATCCATTTGCCAAATCTCATAATAATGATGAGCAGTAATGGCTAGGAGTATCCTGATGGATTTCAACATGGCTACTGGCGAGAAGGTTTCATCATAGTTAATACCATGTTGTTGACGATAACCCTTCGCCACTAGTCATGCTTTATAGGTAACTACGTTACCATCCATGTCCATTTTCTTCTAGAAAACTCACTTGCACCCAATAAGTTTAATTCCTTTGGGTGGATCAACTAAAGTCTATACTTAGTTGTTGTACATGGAATCCATCTCTGACTTCATGGCTTCAAGCCATATGCCAGATTTTGAACTATTCAGAACATCCTTGTAGTTAGTAGGCTTATCTTCATCTATGAGCAATACGTCATTGTGGTCACTAATAAGAAATCCATATCTCTCAGATGCCACACGTATCCTACTAGATCTACGAGGTTCTTGTGTATTAGAAGGTTCATCTATTCTCTCGATAGATGTGGGGTTAAATGGTTGGTCCTCGTTTGTTTGATCTTCATGAACTTCACTAAGTTCAATCTTACTCCCACTGTCCCCTTTGAGCATGTGCTCCTTCTCTAAGAAGATGGCATGCTTCGAAACAAATAATTTATTTTTAGAGGGTAGATAGAAGTAATATTCGAAAGATTCTTTTGAATATCCAACAAACAAACATTTGTCAGACTTACTATTAAGTTTGTCTGACTGTGGCCTTTTAACAAAGGCAAGACAACTCCATACTCGCAAGTGAGATAACTTTGGTCTCTTACCAAAAAACATCTCAAATGGGGTAGTATCAACCAATTTTATTGGAACTCTGTTTGGTATATAAACAAAAGTCTCTAGTGCATACCCCCAAAATGATTTTGGTAGGTCTACAGAAGCCATCATGGTCCGTACTATATCTAGAAGGGTTCGATTCTTTCTCTGAGATACTCCATTATACTGAGGTGTATGTGGTGGAGTCCATTGAGATAATATCCCATTATCTCTTAGATAACTTAAAAACTCTCGGCTCAAGTATTCTCATTCTCGATCAGATCTTAGAGTCTTTATACTTTTGCCAAGTTATTTCTCTATTTCATTCTTGAAGTCTTTGAACCTTTCAAAGGCCTCAGATTTGTATTTCATTAAATACAAATACCCGTATCGTGAGAAATCATCGATAAAGGTTATGAAATAGTTATAACTTCCTCTTGCTTGTATTGACATTGGGCCACATACATTAGAATGTATAAGTTCTAATAATTCCTTGGCCCGTTCTTCTTTTCCTGGAAAAGCATTTTTAGTTATTTTACCTAGTAAATAAGACTCGCATGTGCCATATGATTCATAATCAAATGACCCTAAGTCACAAAGCTTGTGTAACTTAGAAACACAATTTTTGTTTACATGGCCCAAACAACAATGCCATAAGAGGTGTTAGAGTTATCTATTTTAGGTTTCTTATTGTTTATATTAAGAATTGGATTATCCAAGTCTAGAACATATACACTATTAACCAAAGTTGCTGAACCATAATGAATATTATTCAATGAAAAAGAACAACATTTATTCTTAAATATTAAATAAAATCCACATAAGTCTAAACACGCAACTAAGATAATGTTTTTCATTAAAACTAGTACAAAATAATAGTTTTGTAGTTCTAGAATTAATGCCGAAGGCAGGTTCAACTCGTATGTCCCCACAACAAGTGCAGCAACCTTTGCTCCATTTGTAGTACGTAGGTCCACGTCACCTTTCTCTAGCCTTCTACTACTCTTTAGTCCCTGTAAGTTATTCTACAAATGAGATCCACATCCGGTATCTAATACCCATATCTCATTTCTAAAGGTAGTATTTATCTCAATCATAAACATACTCGGAGTAGAAGTAAAAGTTCTTGTAAGCTTCTTCTTCTGCTTCTTATCCTTAATGGTCTCCGAGTAAGCTTTGCAGTTGCGCCTCCAGTGGCTCATCTTACCATAATGATGGCATAGGCCCTTGGTAGTTGCGTCCTTCTTGTTCACACCACCTTTGGGCTTTATGGGAGCCTTCTTTTTCTTCTTTTGAACTTTCTTCTTAGAAGAGGAAGATTCTACCATTAAATCTGCATTGGAATCCTTCTTCATGGAGGACTCCACAGTTTTGAGAAGATTGATCAACTCAAGAATGGTGGACTCAATCTTATTCATCTAATAGTTAATCACAAATTGTGAGAAACTATTAGGCAAAGACTGTAGAATTAAGTCAACACTTAAGTCATGATCCATTGCAAACCAGAGAGATCCAAGCTTCTCTATTAAGCCCAGCATCTTCAGCCCATGAGTGGCCACAGAAGAACCCTCTACCATTTTGCAACGGAATAGTTGCTTCGAGATCTCCTATATCTCAGTTCTGGCTTGGGCATCAAACAACTCTCAAATATGTGAAATGATCGATTTAGCATCCATATGCTTGTGCTATTTTTACAACTCAGGAGTCATGGATGTCAGCATAATACATGATGTTGTATCACTATCCTTCTTGTGCCTCTTGTGGACAGCATGCTCATCAGCATGAGCATCTTAGGCTAGTGGTGGTGGAATAGGAGCATCTAGCACGTAGAGTAACTTTTCCGATTTGAGAATGATTCTCAAATTTCTATACCAGTTGAGATAGTTTGATTCAGTTAACTTGTTGGTTTCCAAGATGCTATGTAAGTTTAGGTTTGTTGACATGATGCAAGTAACCTAGATGTAATGATAGAGAACATTAGCTACTTGTATATGCAGATAATATGCAAATAATTATGACTTTAATTAAACGCATTTTTACTTCACTATTTTACTCAAACCAATAGCCCCTACTATTAATTCGAGAAAGCCCATTGGAAGCTTTCCTAGTGGAACGATATCCAAATTCCTCAAGAATAATCTTAGGTTTGCCCAATAAGCCACCCTTAAGTTCATTAGTAGGTATCCAGTACCAATTACATCGTATGTAACTACCGAATCATTGGGTGATTAATAGCTTTTAATCTTAAAGCCTTTTGGGCTACCCCAACTTTTCCTTTAAATTTCTTTATGCTTGAGTTTGCCCAATCGGGATCAAAAATTTAGTTAAACCTAACCCATTAATTAGGAATTTTATTCCATAGCTTGAACATGCCCGATGTCAAGTAGGCTTGGGTTTGCCTAACAACCTGGTCTCGAAAAAGGACTCTAGTTCTATACTATATTAATGGAAGGAATTAGGTTTAATATTAATTGAGGGATTTGTTCCTTTTAGTGATTTTATTGAATGACATGCATAAAAATTAATAAATCACATAATTGATAATCATGGTAATAAAGCGATTACATGGTATGGTTATGGACTTTACCCTAAATTAATTTCTTTGAGCCATAAAAGAAATTAATATAGTTAACCCTATGTGTTTATGCATGAGTTAAATAGACGGTCTTACCTTCTCACCTTGTTTTGGTTGCCATCTCTAAAATTAAAAATAATTCTACCCCTATCTAAACTATGTAAACTAGTTACATAATTTCCTAAAGATAGAAAACCTCGAGTTACATTCGAGGGGAGTTAGATGAAATGAGAATTACACAAGAATTCTAGAGAAGGCAAGACACACATGCCCTATTTCATAAAAAACCAAAACTGTAAAATGCATGAACAAATATAATTGGTTTTATTCCATAACCATCCACCATGCCATTGACTATGCTTAACCAAAATAAACATATACTGTTATTATTCCAAAATCATTATTTTGGAAAAATAAAACAAAATCTAAAATCAATATTTTTAAAAAATACATTAATGTTAAATTTTCAAAATCACTATTTTGAAAAATAAAAATTTTTGTCTCAAAACTAATTTTGAGAAAATGCTTTTGAGAAAATCACTATTTTGCCACCTTTCATCGAATGAGATTTTTCCCTTTTCAAAATTCTATTCCAGAATTTTTTTTTTTAAAAATAGCTAGATCGTGCAAAAACAGAGCATAACCGGCGCCGGCTTGGAATCCAGAGCCAGCGCCGACTCTGTTCTAGTTTCCAAAAATTTTTCTCTTCCAAAACAATTTCTGGACATCACGAATAGAATGGAACCGGCACTGGTTTGGAGGCCAGAGCCAGCACCAGCTGTAGTCGGGAAGTGGCGGTGATTTTTAGAAACAATTTCTAGTGCCCTAATCTTCTGCAGAATTTTAGTGAGAATAATTCACAATAGAATTTTCTATTTTGAAGCTAAAAACAACAACCAATTTGTTAGTTTAGACAAAACAAAACAGAAAATCAAATTCACAAGATAAAATAGAGGGTGACTACCATGTTTAAGAAAACATTTTTCTGCAGAAAATTTTCAGCACATAAAGAAAGCAGCTTTCGAAATATGCTATAACTTTTACAGAATCATATTGTGCTATGGCCCCAACCCACAAAGCTCGAAACGATTTCGACTCGAGTGAAAACAAGTTTCACAGCAAACAAAGACAAACACGAATATATGAAAACAATTTTTCATGCCAAAACAATGTCCGTAGACCACACATAGCATGGCTTTGATACCACTGTTGGGTATCTCAAGCTCATATCCTATACGTCACAACGGAAAATAAACAAGATACCATCCCAGGACCCGCCTATGTGTGGAAAATAAGACATAAAGATAATAAAGGTAATAGCTTTTTTACCTTTGTTTGATCGTCTGAAGAACAAAATTTCTTCTTCAAGTCGAGGCGCGATCCAGCAATCCTCTTGTTCAAAATCCACGTGGGTTGAACATCTAACCACTATAATCACAGTATGTGATTATCTCTAACAGTAATCCACACAGATGATGTAACACCCTACTACCTAGGCCCGACAGGGACGGGGATGTCGCTCCATCCAAAGAACAAGGGGTCTTTATAACTAGGTCACACAATCAAAATAATATAATAAAAATAATACTTTAAACTTAAAATTTATTACAATCCATGAATGAATCCAAGAATTCCAAAATCAAATCCATAATAAAATAATCTATTCTCAACTCCTCAAAGCATTACACAAATTAAATATCAGAAAAATCTTCCAAGGCAGGCAATATCTAACTACTCATCCTCACAGTAGGATCAACCTGAAATCATGGTAAAAAGGGTGATGAGATAAAAATCTCAATAAGTCTATGTGTGCTTTGAGTGTCTAGTGAAAACAGTTCGTGATTGCAAAGTATAAATCTTTATAAGAGAAATACTAGCAAGCAATAAACATTAGTTAAAATCAAGAGTGGTGTTTTGGCGTTTCCAACCATACATAATCAATAAAATCAACCACTTAAAAGAAATGATCATGGGTTACCACACGTTGGGCCCTATAACCGATCAGAATGCTGACACTTTGTGTAGACTGACAAAAGGTAGGTGATCGGCCTACTGGGCAAGATACTTCTCCTTCTCTATACCCAAACAACAACCGGTTGTCCATTCCAACAACACACAGTCACTTGACTGAAAAAAAACTGCTAGCTCGAACCGGCACGACCTACTGGACTGACTCGGGGAGGACTTACCCCTCAGAGGTGGCCACCTACTGAGAGACTCACCCTAACCCGTCACAGACTAGTCCTAGCAGTCCACCCTTATTGATTACTCAACATAATGTATCCCACTTGGGAAAGTGAACAAAACGCAGTTCCACAGGAAAATGGCAATTAAGGATTTCCAAAGTCTTTGTCAAAATCAGTTTTGGAAAGAGTTTTGAGTTTGAGTAAATCTACTTATTGATTTTCAAATAATTTATTTTACTAAAATAAAAAATGAGTCAATCCTCAATTGCTTTTTACAGAAATGATTGTCCATACACTCTACATTTGGCTTGCCATAATAAACATTTTACATCAATCAGGTTTTATGCTGGAGCTTACTTGATCCTTAGCTTGAGATAAAATAAAGTCTTCAACAGCTGACCTAACCCCGCCTGGGGTAAATACAAGCCATAATTAATCTCAAGCTAAAATCCACTTTCATAAATAAAGCTAGCTCAACTCACTACTACTATGATCCTAGTGTCCCAAGCTTTAAGGCCAAATAATAAATAAAAAGGGTTTATAAGCTAAGTCTAATTTGTTATTTAAAATAATTACTGTTTCGGGAAATAGGTACTAATAAGTTGAAGGTTTAAATCTTGTTAAGAATAATTTAGAGTTTATTTGATGAAGAGTCCTAGGTGATATTTGGTAAAATAATGATTTATTAATAATTAATTATTTAAAAATAATTGATAACTAAAATTAGTTGAAAATAAATTTTAATGGGTCTTGATTGAAAGATACTAAATAAATTTAATTGGTTTTGATTAAAAGATAATAATTGAAAGATAAGAAATTTTAATGATATTTATGAATATAAGACTTACAAAATCAATATTTTACTTATTATGATTATTTATATAAAAGGCTTTATTTTATATTATTCTTATATATAATATCTATATATTTTATTTCTTGAAATAAAAGCTATCATTTATTTGACTAAAATATCCTTATTATGTATAATAATCCAATTCTACCTTACTAGCAAAAATTATAATATTAAATATTTTATTAATGAAATAAAACTAGCTTAGGAACAACTAGATCATGATCATATTTCTATTGCTAACCACAATTATAAACATATTCTCCACTTCAATTCATCAACTCATCCAAATCATGAATAAAAGCATAGATCTAAATTTGCCAAGGCATGATCCAACCTCTACTAGCATAAACATAATCACTGCTTTAACAATCATACATGAATATAAATCCTATTTACCATAGGTGACATAATCTCTAACATACTTGATCACAAATACTACTTATGACATGGAGATATGCATTAAACCCTAAAAACACCATACAATCAACCAAGATAACCAACTCATGCATAAATCCTATCTCCATCATATACACACATTTATTCATGCTTCAATCTCAACTCATCACAACAATACATGCTCAAATCCTATTCATAATCCATCTCCTACCAATATCATCCTAGAGACATGAATCTAGAATTAAAAAGGAGGGTTGAAAAGGCTTACTTGATTGATGAGTACCTTGAAGGAGTTTCAAATGGATCTCAACTCCTAGATGACTAGATCCGTCCAAGAGGGATGAAGAAAGCATGGCCTTTGGTGAAGAATTCATTCGGCCAAGAGGGAGAGGGTATTTGGCCAAGAGAGAGAGAGAGATAGATAGATAGAAAAGAGAAGAAGAGCGTCCATTAGCATGCTTATACACATATATATTCATTAGAGATTGGAGATTAGAGAAGATGAAGTTGATTGCACAAACTTACCTTGAAGGTGTTCTTGAGCCTTCACAAAAATACTGATTTTTTATCCAAATGAGAGAGTTGGATTTTGGAGTTTGATGTTAAAAATGGTATGGATGGACTCACGGTAGTGAGTAGATGAAATCTGAAATTTTTTTGAAGGAGATTGAAGTGGTTTGGAGAGGTATTTGGCGAGAGAAGTGAGTAGGTATTCTTAGTGTTCTATGTGTGCTTGACGGTTGAAGATAATGAAGGGATTTTGGATTAGAAGCTGCCGAAATTCTGTATGTTTGCAGTGGCCGAATTGCTTGTGTAGTTTAGGTAGATGATTTTTCTGGTTTGAAAGGAAAAGGAAAGGCTGGTTTTTGAAATCCTAAAATAATATTTTTGGGAATCAAATTTGGAAACAAAATATAGCAAGAATATCTTTGATTAATGGAGAGCTTTTTGGAAGCTGCTATGGCCGACTAATGTTCAGTGATTTTACTGGATGAAAGCTGGTTGAAGAAGGTTAATTGTGGCCGAAAGGAGGAAGTATAATGGCGAAGGAAATGTCTGGTTGTTGAAGGGACATTTTATGAAAGTTTACTAAATTAAATTTGCTGGAATTTTTGTCTCCAATCAAGGCATGATTGGAGTAATTTGTTGGAGATATTTTAGGGCAGCCATGACTGGTTTTTGTGCAGAAGGTTGGGGAAGACAATGGGGTTTAGTTCATGGCTATTCAAGAGAGGTTTGTGCAGAAAAAGGGTGAAGTTTCGGCCAGGGTTGAAGAAGGAAACAAAGCTGGAAAGAATCCTGTATAGGTTTCGCTATTTGTTGGAATTTTTCTGGGTAGCTTTTGCTGCCATTTTCCAGTCAGCTTGTAGAAGACTTTAAGGGGTATTCAGAGGTCTTTCAGGGCTGGTTTCCAGCCTTCTTTATGGAGGAAAAACGTGGCTAAGGTGCGGGAGAAAACTGGAAGAAAGCAGCTTGGTTTAGGCTCTATATGCTGCGATTTTGCCCAGAAATTTTTCTGGTTTTGCATAGCATATGTGCAATCCGAATTTGGCCAAAAAATTTTAGATTTCAAGCTGGTCAAGAGGGCCATTTTCTGGTAGCATTTGGGAGGGAATGATGGCTGAAAATTTTCACACCTTGAAGGCACAAGAAGCTAGAAAAATTTCAGATCACTACATGAAGGAAAATGAACATAGCTAGAGTGGAGTTTTGAAGGTTCACTAGGGGGATTAATTCTCTTGGAACCTTCCCCATCTCTTCCACATTTTCGGTCCATAAGATGTCTTTCACTTAGACATTTTGAGCCTTCAAAGCCACAACACTTTACTGAAATTTCTGGAATGAAATTGGCTTGAATAAATTGAATAACTTAAGAAATTGAGAAGTAAGGAAAACTAAGGATCAAGAAGGGTATGAATTTCCTTAGGAATTTTTGTAGGGCACAAGAATAGGATTAGGGTACTCCTATCATGTCTCCCCTAGGACATCACCTTTACCCTTCTCTAGAGCACTCCAGGATGAAAAATCTAACCTTCCCTAACAAAAATAAAATTTAATCATGCTAAAGCTCCAATGATGGAATTTGAACCCAAGACATCAAGAATTAATTCCAAAGCTCTAACCACCAAATCACAACAACTCTTTTCTTATTTTCTCTCTAAAATATTTTTTCCCTATTTAACCCTCAAGCTATCTCCCTATTTTCACCTCAAGCAAAAATTACCATTTTGCCTTTCTTACTCAATAAACACAATTAAGCCCTCGAGACTATCAAACACAAATCCAAAACATACTAAATCATATAAAAATATATTTAAATATGCAAGAAAATATGATATGCATCCTAACCCCTTACTCTAAGGTTGGTTCCAACTGGGGTTTCACAGAGGAATACTCAAGCACCAAAATTTCCTGTGCAAGCAGAAAAAGATGGCGGCTAAGGCTGCTTTCGTTTTCAGCAAAATGAGAGAAAACGAGGGAAGAAGAAGCTGTTGTTTTCGTGTGTCTCTTCAGCTGGGGTTTTTGTGTGTTACACCTACCATATATTACACGAAATTCCCCTCCCAAAATTGAGAATACTAGTCCTATTAGAATTCCCTAATTGTAATTGGAAACATCACGTTCTCACAATTACAACTTGGATCACAAATTATAACTAATTATAATTTGTCCACAACAACTTCTCTTTCTCTCAATCAACCCCACTATGTTATCAAATAACATCTTGAGTATATAATCCTCTATTGTGTGTGACCTATTAGGTTTCCCAATCAATTGGTAGAGAATATGAATTAATCCAAACGTCTTCGAGATTAATAATCCATAATTAATTAGAATTAATCCTATTAATTCTAATCAGGATTGGTTTATTAATTCATCAATTAATAAACCCATATTCCCAGATCTTGAGCGGTATCTAGCAACACATCATGACCACCTAAGAGTCCAGGAAGTTAAGTGGCTTGACATGAACCCATCAATAACAAACTCCAGTGCAATTAACTCTTTTCACCGTATAATATCTCATTCAGTATGGAGTACGAAATTAGCGCCAACTCCCTCCAGAATTAATTCTGACTCGAATACAATAGTACTTGTACCAGGAACCCACTACTCTAGATGTGTATGAATTGGAACTATTTTCAATACACAATTGCCTTGACCAAGGACTTTCCAAGTAGTAATTCCTACAAGGGGCCGTGAGATATTCGCCCCTACTATTAAGAGTGGTGAATCCTTTATTGACCCTCTCAACTACTTTCATTTACTTCACAGTGTACCCAATATCCATCCAATAGGTGGCCCTCAATTGAGCTCCAGAGATTGGAATCAAAGTACAAAGCTCAGCAAACAAAGTACCTTAGAGATCTCAAGTCTAAGGATACTTGCACATTTGCAATATTATGATTATATCACTAGCACTAAATAGTTATCCATGTGATTATCTCAAAGCTAGACCATCCAATGAACTTGTTCCATTAACAAGCATCCATGTGTTAACTTTGAGTATCTCAATACTCACAGATATGAAAACCACTACCTGATCAAATCAGGATGTCTAACACATGCTAGTCTTAACGCATTAATGATGTCATTTCTCATTAATACTATGACTATGGACTATTTAAGTAGTAACACCATCCAGTGTAGTAGGAATGTCATATCACGATCTCTATTATGATTTCCTTAACACAGTGTTGTACTAGGAAGTTTATTGAACAGTTATATTACTTAAAGTAAACAAAAGAAACTGTAAGATAAATAATGTCTTTTATTAAAATAAAATGTATCATATACAATGTATAAGTGATTGCCTCTAGGGCACAACACTAACATATCTATTAGTGGATTTTCTTTCATACTTATCCTCTAGGGCACAACATTAACATATCTATTAGTGAACTTAGACAAAAACTAATCCTTGGATATTTTCTCAAAGGATTTAATCCTTGACATAGAAAATATTTTAGATTTAGATATTTTTGTAAGTTAAAATGGAAAGCCATTTTTGTTTTATTTTTTGCACTAGAAAATTATTTTTGTCAAATTAAACTTCAGACCAAAGTCTCTAGAAAGTTTAAAAGGAAAATTTTGGAAATCATTAAGTTTTTAACTGTGTAAAATAAATTCATAGAAAATCTCTTGAAGGATTTTTACCTTGACATAGAGATTTATGAATTTAGATATTTTATAAAGAGTTAAGGGATACTTAATGAGATTTTTCCAAACAAATATTTTCTTTAAAAATTCTTGTTTTAATACACTTAACTTAGGAAACTATTAATCTTTCCAAGAAGCTATGTCAGTTTTTCTAAGAGCCAAATTAATCATATTAAAGATAATAGTGATAGGGTCTGTAACACCCCGCTACCTAGGCTCGCCAGGGCCGGGGATGTCACCCCGTCCAAAGGACAAGGGGTCTTTATAACTAGGTCACACAAATGAAATAGCGGAATATAAATGATACTTGAACTTAAAATTTATTACATCCCAAAATAAATATCAATCCAAGAGTAATTCCCAAAATACCAAAACAAATCCGTAATAAAATTTATCCACTCTCATCTCCCCAAAACATTACACAAAAATAAATCACCAGAAAATCTTCCAAAGCAGGTATAATCTAGCTACTCATCCCCACAACAGGACCGACCTGAAATCATGGTAAAATGGTGGTAAGACAGAAATCTCAGTAAGTCCGTGTGTGCTTTGGGTGTTCAGTGAAAATAGTTCGTGAATGCAATGTATAAAATTCTTTATAAGAGAACACTGGCAAGCAATAAACATCTGTAAAAAACAAGAGTGGTGTTTTGGCACTTCCAGCCATATATAATTTATAAAATCAACCACTCGAAAGAAAGGATTACGGGTTACCACACGTTGGGCCCCATAACCGGAAGGTCAGCATGCCAAACTTTGTGTATACCGCTGGTCAGAATGCCACACTTTGTGCAGACTGACAAAAGTAGGTGATCGGCCTACTGGGCAAGATACTGCTCCTTCTTTATACCCAACAACAACCGGGTGTCCATTCCGGTAAAACACAGTCACTTGACTGAAAAAGAACAATGCTAGCTCGGATCAGCATGACTTACTGGACTGTCGTCTTGTCCAGAAAGGACTCACCCCTCAAAGGTGGCCACCTACTGAGAGACTTACCCTAATCCCTCAAAGACTAGCCCTAGTAGTCCACCCTTATTGAGTACTCAACGATGTTTCCTACTTGGGATAAATGAACAAAACACCGTTCCACATGAAAATGGAAATTTAAGGGTTTCCAAAGTCTTTGTCAAAATCAGTTTTAGAAAGAGTTTTGAGTTTGATTAAATCTACTCATTGATCTTTAAATAATTCAATTGTTTGAAATAAGAAAGAATTCAACCCTCATAAATGAGTGTCCATACACTCTACATTTGGCTTGCCATAATAAACATTTCACATCAATCAGGTTTTATGCAAGAGCTTACCTGATTCTTGCTCATAATAAAAGGTCTCCAACAGCTGACCTAACCTCGTATGGGCAAATACAAATCACAATCAATTTCGAGCCACAATCCACTTCCTCAATTTTAAATCAACTCAACTTACTACTACCATGATCCTAGTGTCCCAAGCTCTAAGGCTAAACAATAAATAAATAGGTTTATAAGTTGAGCCTAATTTGATATTTAAAATAATTAATGGTTTGGGAAATAAATTCTAATAAGTTGAAAGTTTAAATCTTGCTAAGAAAAATTTAGAGTTTATTTGATCAAGAGTCCTAGGTAGTATTAAATAAAATAATGATTTATTAATAATTTAGTTGTTAGAAAATAATTGATAGCTAAAATTAGTTGAAAATAGATTTAATGAGTCCTGCTTGAACAATAATAAATAAATTCTTAATGGGTTTTGATTAAAAGATAATAATTAAATTTTTACTAATAAATATTCTACTAATTATAATTATTTCCGTATAAGGCTTTATTTGATTTCATTATTTTAAGTAATATCTATATATATATATGTATGTATATATATATATATATATTATTTTTCTAGCAAAAGCTATTATTTATTTGACTAAAATATCCTTATTATATATAATAATCTAGATCTACCCTTCCTAGGGTTTTTCAAAATTACTAGTAAAATTATATTATTAAATCTTTTATTCATGAAATAAAAATTAGCTTAAGAACAACTAGATCATGATCAAAATTCTATGGCTAACCACAATCAAGAACATATACAATCCTTCAATTCATCAAATCATCCAAATCAGGCATATAAGCATAGATCTAAATTTATCAAGACATGATCTAGCCTCTACTAGCATAAATATGATCATGGCTTCAATAATCCAACATGAATATAAATCCTATTCACCAAAGGTGACATAATCTCTAACATACTTCATCACAAATACTACCTATGACATAGAAACATATATCAAACCCCAAATCATCATTCAATCAACCAAGATAAACATTCCATGCATAAATCCCATCTCCTTCACAATCATACATATATTCATGCTTCAATCTCAACAATACACACTCAAATCCTATCACAATCCACATACTATCAACATCATCCTAGAGACATGAATCTAGAATTTAAAAGAAAGATTGAAGGGACTTACTTGGTTGAGGAATACCTTGAAGGAGTTTAGAGTGGATCTCAACTCCTAGATGCCTAGCTTCATCCAAGGAAGATAGAGAAAGCATGGCCATGGGAGAAGAAGCCATCCGGCCAAGAGAAGAGAGTTTCGGCCATTGAGAGAGAGAGAGAGAGAGAGAGAGAGAGAGAGAGAGACCATTAGCATGTTTATTCATATATATTTTCTCTAGAGATCAAGATTGGAGAAGATGAAGTTGTTAGAACAAACCTACCTTGAAGGTGTTCTTGAACCTTCACAGCATTTTCTGGTTTTTTATCCAAACTAGCAAGTTGGTTTGTGGAGTTTGATGTTAAGAATGGTGTTGATGGACTCACGGCAGTGAGTAGGTTAAATCTGGAAATTTTAGAGAAGGTTTGAAGTGGTTTGGAGGGGTATTAGGTGAAAGGAATGAGTAGGTGTTCTTGGTGTGTTGTGTGTGTTCTTGAAGGTTGAAGGGATTTGAGAGATTTTGTTTTGCAGCTGCCGAAATTCTATGAGAACTAGGGCTGCCGAATTTTCTGTAGGGTTTAGGAAGATGGCTCTCTAGTTTGGAAGGGAAAAGGAAAGGCTAGTTGTTAAAATCCTTGAAGAATATTTTTAGGGAGCAAATTTGGAAACTAAATATTCAAGAATATCTTGATTATTGGAGAGCTTTGGAAGTCTGCCATGGCCGACTGTTTTGAGCAGTATTTCGGTTGATTGAAAGTTGGTTTAAGGAGGCTTATGGTGGCCAAAAACAAGGAGCAGAATGGTGAAGAAAAAGTCTGGTTATTTGAGGGATACTTTATGGAAGGTTGCTAAACTATGGTGGCTGGAATTTTGGTAATCAATCAAGCATGATTGCAGAGATTTGTTGGAGAGATTTTCGGGCAGCCATGATTGAATTTCATGCGGAAGCTTAAGGGAGATAATGGAGCTTAGTTATTGAAGGTTTAAAGGTGGTTTATGCAGAACAAGAATGGGGTTTCGGCTTAGGAAACAAAGCTGGACAAAAATCTGCACAGCATTTTTGCAGGCTGAAATTTTCCTGGGCAGTTTTTGGCTACCATTTCCTAGCCAGCTTGCAGAGAGTTTGAAGGGGAATTTTAGGGGCTTTCAAGGCTGGTTTCCAGCCTTCTTCATGGAGGAAAAACATAGCTAAGGTTCTGAACAAAATCTGGAAGAAAATAGCTTAGTTTTGGATCTCCAAAGCTGCGATTTGCACAAGAATTTTTCTGGTTTTGCACCACTTTTGTGCAGTCCGAAAATAGCCAGAAAAATCTAGATTCTAGGCTGAACAAAAGGGCCTTTTTCTGGCAGCATTTGGGAGGGAATAATGGTTAAGAATTTCGACACCTTGAAGGCACACAAAGCTGGAAATTTTCAGTTCTATGCATGAAGGGAAATGAACCTAACTAGAGTGAATTTTTTTTAGCAAGTTCACTAGAGGGATTTATCCTCTTGGAATCTCCCACTTCCACATTTTCAGACCATAAGATGCCTTTCACTAAGACATTTTGATCCTACAAAACCACAGTACTTTACTGAAATTTCTAGAAAGGAAATGGCTAGAACAACTTGATCAAACTAATGAGTTGAGAAATAAGAAAAATCAAAGATCAAGGGGAAATGAATTTCCCTTAGGAATTCGTGTAGGGCAAAGGAGTAGAATGAGGATACTCCTAACATGTCTCTCTTAGGACAACTTCTCCACCCTACTCCAAGCACATAAAGCCGAAATTATTACTTCCCAAGCAAAAATAAAATTTAACCAAACTAAAGCTCCTATGAAGGAATTTGAACCTAAGACCTCAAGAACTAATTCTAAGGCTCTAACCACTACACCACAACAACTCTTGTTCTTATTTCCCCTCTAAAAAAAATATTTTCTATTCATTCCTCAAGCTATCTCCCTTTTTCCACCTCAAGCAAAATTTACCATTTTGCCCTTCTCAAGCAATACCTACAACTAGGCCTTCAAGACAATAAATCTCAAATCCAAAACACAAAAAATCATATAAAAATATATTTAAACATGCAATAAAGTATGATATGCATCCCAACCCCCCTTACTCCAAGACTGGTTTTGACTGGGGTTTCACAGGGTTAACTATTATCGAATTTAATATGAGGATAAAGTGTACAAATTATTTTTATTTTTTCACAAACTGAGATTTTATTTATTTTTGATTTTTTAGAAATGGTTGGTGAAGGTTCTTTTAGTACTTTGGCCGACTTCTCTGAGAGATTAAGTTAACGAGTCCAAATTATATGGACTAGAAAAGAAACTTGGACATAATATTCATTGTTGAAGAGTATAAGTATATCCTCTATGAAACCTGCCCTATTATCGGGGAAAGTTCCATCGATGTTGTGTAAGAGACTGAGAAGGCATGGAAGAAGGTTGGCAAAATGGCTTGTTGGCCTTCATCTATAATGTGATCTAGTCCAAACACGAGCACATGGCCACTACGTACGATATTTGCCAGTCACTAGCCACGATGTTCGCTGATAAGAGCTGGCCAGCAAGGCAGAAGCTCTTAGGATGATAATAAACACTAAGATAGCTGAGGGAGCATTAGTCAGGGAGTATATGCTCAAAATGATTGCTTCTTTCGAGGAAGCGGATGTCTTAGGGTTGTTATTAACCCCGAGAGTCAAGTGGACATGGTTCTCGAATCTCTACTAGGCTCTTTTACTCAATTCAAGTTGAACTACAACATGAACTAGTTAAACATGAGTTTAAGTAAGTTAATGGAAGAGCTTCAGGTGGTAGAGAAGGTCATGAAGTCATAGTCTAAGACTATAATTGCTTGGGCTTCTTCTTCCAGAACTGGGCCCAAGCTTAAGAAGTTCAAGAAAAAGAAAGGAAACACAGTAGCCTAACCCAAGAACCAGCCTAACAAGCTAAAAGACAAGTGCTTCAAATGTGGGTAGAAGGGATACTGGAAAAAGGAGTGTCCAGAGCTTCAAGCCAATAAAAACCTTACTGTTATTGTTCTCTATCTAGAGTCAGTTTTAATGGTTGGATCAACTTCCACTTAGATTGTTGATTCAAGAGCCACTGATCATATCTGTAACTCCTTGCAGAGGTTTAGGAAGATAAGAAGACTTCAAAAGAGCGAGTATAGACTACAAGTAGGAAATAGAGCACATCTATGCACCCTTATAGTGGGATAGCTAGATCTTATTTTTTATTGTAATAGAATAGTCATTTTGAAGGATATTTTATATGTACCTGGATTTAGACAGAATATAGTTTCAGTTGCAAAACTTATAAATAAAGGATATTCTATTTCTTTCGATTCTGGTATTTCTATTAGTAGAAATGGAGAAGTTCATTGTTCTAGGCACATGTATGGAAACTTATTCTTCTTAAATCTTATAAATAATAAAATAAATAATGCCCAATCTGAACCTTTAAGTAAAAAGAGAAAGACCAATGTTAATGACTCATATCTTTAGCATCTAAGGCTAGGTTATATTAACTCAATCACGATTCAGAGGTTAATCCATGATGGGCCTTTGGACTCATTAAGATTGGAAAGTTAGCCTCAGTGTGAATCTTGCATTATGGGAAAAATAACAAAAAGGTCGTTCACCTAAAAGGCTGATAGAGCCAAGGAGATATTGGGCCTTGCTCACACTGATGTGTGTGGTCCTTTATCTACACCAACTAGAGGAGGTTTTAAGTACTTCATCATTTTCACGGACGATTGTACAATGTTTGGTTATGTCTACCTGATGGGTGTAAGTCTGATTCTTTTGACAAGTTCAAAAAGTTTTAGGCTGAAGTGAAACGTCAGGCAGGTAAACTAATCAAAACCTTACGATCGGATCATGGTGGAGAGTACCAACCCGATGAATTCAAGGATTACATGGTATATCATAGGATAGTATCCAAGCTCTCTGCACCGGGGACACCCTAACAGAATGGAGTAGCTGAGAGAAGTAATAGGACATTAATGGAAATTATTCATAGCATGATATCTTATACTACTCTTCCGGTTTCTTTTTGGGGATATGCCCTGCAAATAGCGGCATATATTCTGAATTTGGTACCTTCCAAGTTAGTACCGATGACACCCAATGAGATGTGGACTGGGCATAAGCCAAGTCTGAATCATCTTAGGATAAGGGATTGTCCAGTTTATGTACTGATCAAGGAAGACAAGTTAGAACTAAGATCAAAATTATGCTATTTTGTTGGGTATCTAAAAGGGACAAAAAGAGGTTACTTTTATCATCCTAATGAGTAGAAAGTTCTGTATGTACTAATGCTAGATACTTAGAGGATAATCAAAGTACTTTCACTAAAGGTTTAACAAGGTTGGAACTTGAGAAGAAGTTATCTTCGAAATCAACTTTTTCAGATCCGATTGTGGAACAATAAGAGGTATAACCTTAAGAACCTGTACAAACAGAGCCTCGTCGTAGTGGGAGGGTATCTAGGGTTCCAGAAAGATGGATTGGAGAGACTTTCGAGCCGGTCTCTGACCATGAGGAATAAGATCCCACTAGATACTAGGAGGCTATTGCTAATGCTGATACAAATCTACGGCATTATGCAATGAAAGCTGAGATTGAGTTTATGTACTTCAATAAGGTTTAGGATCTTGTAGCTTCACCTAAAGGAATAAAACTCATTAGGTATAAGTGGGTGTACAAGAGGAAGAGGGGAGTGGATGGGAAGGTGGAAACCTTCAAAGCTAGCTTGTGATGAAAAGGGTATATTAAAAAAGAATGAATCGATTATGAGAAAACCTTTTCCCCGGTAGCCATACTTAAGTCCATCCGTATCTTTCTTGCCATCGCATATTATTATAACTATTAGATATGCCAAATGGATGTCAAGATGGCATTTCTTAATGGCCATCTTATTAAAGACATCTATATATCCCAACCAGAAGGTTTTATTGCTAAAAGCCAAGAACATATGGTTTGTCAGCTTATGAAGTCCATTTATGGACTTCAGCAGGCATCTAGAGCAGAGAACATTCATTTTGACGAGACTATAAAGTCTTACAATTTCATTCAAAATGAGGATGAACCATGCGTGTATAGGAAATTGGAAGGCATAAATGTGGTTTTCCTTGTCCTATACGTGGATGACATTCTACTTATTGGAAATGATGTAGGAATATTATCAACTACTAAGGTTTGGTTGTCTAGTCAATTCAATAAAAAGGACTTGGAAGAAGCCAGTTACATTCTCGGGATTAAGCTTTTTAGAAAGAGGAAGCAGAGGATGTTAGGATTATCCCAAGCGACATACATTGACAAGATACTGACCAAGTTCAGCATGGACTTATGCAAGGGAGCTCTAATCCCTTGCAGATATAGGTTGCCTTTTTGTTCAAATGACTGTCCTAAGTCCCAAGAAGAAAAAGACAGAATGAGTAGGATTCCGTACGCTTTGGCTGTGGGAAGTCTTATGTACACCATGTTGTGCACTAGGCTAGATATTTGTTTTGCCATAGGCCTAGTTAGCAGATATCAATTAAACCCTGGAAAGATTTATTGGCAAGTTTTAAAGTATATTCTCAAGTACCTCAAAGGTACGACAAATTATATGCCGATTTACAGGGCTGATGACTTAGTTCGTACTAGATACACAGACTCACACTTCCAGGCAGATAAGGATAAGAGAAAATTCACTAGTAGATATGTTGATAGGGCCTAACAAGTTATATATTTTCTAGTTATTTGAGGCTATTTTGTGATACATTGTATTCAATAACTGGTCATATTGCTTTATATTTGAGATTTTACCATTGGAAAGATATTTTGTGCATTATTTCAAATTTTAGGGGTAAAATAAAGCAAAAACATCGCTAAACAAAATAGAGGTAGCACTGGCCAGGACAGGAGAACTGGCGCCAATCACATGCTGTTGCACGCACTTCGAGACGATGAAAAAATCGACAAAACAAGAGCTAGATAGAACATAGCTGGTGCCGATTAGGAGCTCAGAGAAAGTGTCGGTTAGAAGAATTGGCAAAAAAGTTAAGAAAAAATGACGAACAGACAGAGAAGCAGAACTCAACTGGCACCGGCCTTAGGCAGGTCAGGCGGCTCCGACTGTGCACTGGTACAGAGGTGGCTGCCTTGATTTTCATGTGCATTTTTGGCAATTTTTAGAATTTTAGTATTTTCCTACTTCTATTTGGCCAAAAACCCTATAGACGAATTTTGGCACTTCTAAAGCCTATAAATAGAGGGAAAACACAAGGAAATGAGGGGAATTCACGGATTAAAACATCAAATCACTCAAATTCAAGGAGGAATTCACTCAAATCAAGGAGGATTGTACAAGAGGGTCTACGAAGGAAGAAGAAGGAGGTTTGTCTATGAGTGCTTTCTTTTAAACTTTGTTTTCTTTTCTTGAACAATGATATATTAATTGTTTTATTAATTTAACATTGTTTTAGGTATTCTTGATTTTTAGAGTTAATTTGATCTTTTGATTAATTGATTGTTATTCTTGGTATTTAATTACTTATACTGATTACGAGATTAATTTGTTGTTTCTTCTATTAACTTTCTTGGAAAAAGGGTTGATGGTCGTTTTAATTTATTAATTTCATATTTGTTGTCTTTTAACTTGCTTGAAAAGGAAGTTAATTGCTAAGAATTGGGTAATTAGAGGTTAACTGATGTCAACCAGAATATGGATTCATTGGTTAATTTCATGTTTAAAGTTTGCCAGGATATGGAGATTTAATTAAGGATTTTGTTTAATGCATCTTTTGGGTGAATTAGTTGAGACAGAATATGTGATGCTAATTTGTCTAAAAGATAGGGATTTCATGGATTGAAAAAGAAGTGAATCTATCTTATCCTTCATGATTCCAAGAGAATGATTAGTTATGATAATGGTTAGGTACTATAAGGTTATGTTTGTCAAAATAATGGTTTGAGTTACATAATTCTCCATCATTGACATGTATATATTATTTTATTTTATTTTATTTTCCTTTTCATTCTTTTTCACATTATTGAGTCAGTCAAATAATGAAAGAAAACTGATTTAGGGCATACTTGTTCCTTGAGGATTGACACTCGTTTTAAACCCTATGCTATGCTTAATGATGAGTACGCTTGCTCATATATGTAATTTGGGGTTAATATTTTAATTTAAATTTGATTGGGAATGTGTTTATTTTTATATGATTTTTATATCCAAATTTAAACACATCATATGTCATCACTTTGTCCAGAGGAGCTGTTTCATGGAGGAGTATCAAGCAATCTTGCATTGCTAACTCAACCATGGAAACTGAGTATGTGGCAGCTTCGGAAGCATCTAAGGAAGTAGTTTGGCTCAAAAAGTTCCCTTCAGATCTTAGAGTCGTGCCACATAGAGACAGACTGATTGTAGTGTATTGCAACAATACTGGAGCAGTCTCGCAATTCAAAGAACCCAGGAACCACAAGAAAGGAAAGAATATCGAGAGGATGTATCACCCGATCCGAGATTTCATCCAGAGACGAAAAATCGTGGTGGAACAGATAGCTTTGCAAAACTACCAAGCAAATTCCTTCACCAAGCCTTTGGCTGAGAGAGTCTTCAAAAGACACTTAGACACCATAGGGATGGGCACCTATGAACTTTCGTAGTCTTAGAGTGCAAGTGGGAGATTGTTGGAATATTTGCCTTTAGACTAGGTTTCTGATGTAATTATTGAATTTATTCTCAAAATTTTGTTTGTGGATTTAAATTTTATTTGTGCATGATTTACGTTGGAAAATGACTTATTGTGTTTAAGTAAGTGATCCTTGTGAATAGTAGTCTTTCACGGTAAGGTATAGATCTTGGGCTATTTAACACATAAACGTTTGTTCTTAACCGATTGGTGAGAATGGGAATCTCATCATGTTTAGGTTATTATGTTATGAATTTCAAATAGGGAATGTCTTACCTTTAGCCTGTAAGTAGTCTACTCACTTTATAGTATGAGTATATTTCGAATACGTAGAACATGACCTGTAATAGTAGTTTCTAAAAGTACCATTTAGAAGAAACTCAGACTATTACTGCTACAGTGTAGACTAATACTCTACCACTTGAGTATGAGTTGGTGGTTTGACGAAACTAGAAGCATATACTTTGATATATTGTAGTTGAGGATCTATCGTAGAGCCAATATACTTATACGTTAGGTATATTTGACTGGTTAGTTAAGACAAACTTGTGACTATTTGAATGATCTAAATATCTAGGGCCCTGGGGAACATGACTTAGATGTTAGCTTTAGAATAGCTCCCTTGGAAAGTGAAAACATTCCTGGAGTCGTGGATAATTGGACTAGAAGTCTAAGGATGGTAGATATCTTTTAGAGAGGTGTTAGTACAAGCTTCCTTTCTAAAATGTACAGTGATGCGTATAGGAGTATTTTAGTCGTTACACCTATAGGTCAGAGACATTGCTAATGCAGCATTGTCTTTGGAGTCAAATATTTCCTTACGGTGATATTAGAAAATGTTTAAAATGCAAAATACAACTATTTCTATAGCAAGGGTATTTTGGTCATTTTAATAGCTACGGTGATATATCTTTTGGTCCTCAGAATAGCTCATAAGTTTTGATGATTTTAGGTTAAAGAATTGGTCTTGTATAAAATGGATTTTATTTTATTCCAGTAGCTTGGTTTAATTATTAAGCTTGTATTAGTCCAGGAATAATTAAATTAAATTAAAGGCTAAACCCAATGAACTTAGCTAAAGCTTGAGGTTTATATTGGTCCATTGGGTTATTTAATTAATTTAATTATTAGGCTTGTATTAGTCCATAAATAATTAAATTAAATTAAAGGCTTAACCAAATGAGCTGGGCTATGGGTCCAAAGAGTTTAATGGCTTAACATGACGTGGGCCTTAAGGCTTCTGTTTGATATTTGAATGACCGGATAATAGCCTATTATCAAGGTAGTGGGCATTCAATTAAAGTGAAGTCTTTTGTAGAGGCACGATGGTTTTTCCTTTTCCTCAAGCCTCACATCTTATCTCTCTTGTGTGCTCTCTATGTTTTGTAAAGAGCTAGAATAAATACGCGAAAAACCATCCTGATTAATGCTTGATAGCATTTAGTTGGAGAAAGGAAGATCATTCTCTTCAACCATAGCCTTCACTAAGCTTTCAGGCGTGGTTATATTTCAAAAGACAAGAAGGTTGCGTTGATGCCCAGAAGAAGCCGACAACTTGCGGGACAACAACCTAAAAGATTGATCTCAGAACTAGAAGTTGTTCAGATCGAGGCGTCAGCACCCCCTAGACTAGTGAAATCGCGCAAAGGTATAAAAATTTTCTTCCGTTGCGTTTCTACGTGTGCTCTATTTCATGAACATGCTACTGTATTTTTTTCATTTTTCCATGTTTCGCCTTCACAAAGAATGTAATTGGCTTCTTCCAAATCCTTCATGTTTAATTGACTACATAGCTAAAACATAGTAGATGGCAGTGTCCTTACATTATTTTTAATGAGTAGAATGTCATGCACGTATACTACAAGGAAAACCACGTTTATGCCTTTCAGTTTCTTGTACACACATGGTTCATCCTTATTTTGAATGAAACCGTAAGATTTTACAGTCTCATTGAAATGAATGTTCCATGTTCTGGATGCCTGTTTAAGTTTATAATTGGATTTTTTAAGGTTACAAACCATATGCTCTTGGCCTTCAGCAATAAAGCCTTCTGATTGGGACATATAGATATATTCACTACGATGGCCATTTAAAAATGCCATTTTGACATCCATTTTCCATATCTCACAATCATAAAGACATACGATGGCAAGGAGGATAGGATGGACTTAAGCATGGCTATCGGGGAAAAGGTTTCCTCATAATCGATCCCCTCTTTCTCTTGTACACCCATTTACACCTAATGGGTTTTATTCCTTCAGGTGAAGCTATAAGATTCCAAACCTAATTGAAGTACATAAACTCAATCTCGACTTCTGTTGTTACATGCCAATGATTTGGACCGACAACAATAATAGCCTCATTATAACTAGTGGGATTTTGTTCCTAATGGTTAGAGACTAGGTCAAATGCCTCTCCAATCCATCTTTCTGGAACCCTAGATATCTTACCACTACGACGAGGCTTCGTTTGTATAAGTTCCTAAGGTTGTGCCTCTTCTTGTTCTATAATCGGGTTAGAAAAGTTAATTTAGAAGATAACTTCTACTTAAGTTCCAGCTTTGTTAAACCTTTAGTAGATGTGTTTTGATCATCCTCAAACTATCTAGCATTAGTACTCATAGGTACCTTTTGCTTTTTTGGATATCCATCAAAATAGCACAATTATAATCTTGGTTCTAACCTGTCTCCCTTGATCAGTACTTAAACTGGACAATCCCATATCTTGCGACAATTTAGACTTGGCTTATACCCAATCCACATCTCATAGGGCGTCCTAAGTACTGACTTGAAAGGCACCAAGTTCATATTATATGTCGTTGTTTCCAAGGCATATTCCTAAAAGGACACTGGAAGAGTAGCATGAGACATCATGCTTTAGACCATTTTCGGCATCAATGTCTTGTTCCTTCTCTCATCTACTCTATTCTGCTAGAGGTGTTCCTGACATAGAGAGTTGGGACACTATCCCATGATGTACCATGTAGTCCTTGAATTCACTATGGAGATATTCTCCACCACGATCCAATCATAAGGTATTGATTAGTTTACCTGTCCAATGCTCCACTGCAGCCTTAAACTCTTTGAACTTGTTAAAAGAGTCAAACTTATGTCTCATCAGGTAACATAACCATACCTAGTGCTATTATCTTTGAAGGTGATGAAGCACTCAAACCCCCCTATTGCTATTGTAGACAAAAAACCACACACATCAGTATGAACAAAACTCAGTGTTTCCATGGCTCTATCCACTTTTTGGTTAAAGGACCTTTTAGTCATTTTACCCATAAGACAAGATTCACACTGAGGCTATGAAACCCCAGTTGAACCCAACCTTAGAGTGAGAGGGTTGGGATGTATATCATAATATATTGCATGCATAAATATATTTTTATATGATTTTATGTGCTTTGGATTTGTGGTTAGTGGCCTAGATGGCTTATTTGTGCTTGTTGAGTAAGAAAGGCAAAATGGTAATTTTTGCTTGAGATAAATATAGGGAGATAGCTTGAGGATCAAATAGGAAAAATATTTGGGAGAGAAAATAAGAACAAGAGTTGTGGTAGTTTAGTGGTTAGAGCTTTGGAATTAATTCTTGAGGTCTTGGGTTCAAATTCCATCATTGGAGTTTTAGCATGATTAAATTTTATTTTGTGTAGGAAGGCTATATTTCGGCCTTGCATGACTTAGTGAAGAGTAGGTGTGTTGTCCTAGGGGAGACATGATAGGAATGTCCTAATCCTACTCTTGTGCCCTACAAAAATTTCTAAGGGAATTCATATCCTTCTTGATCCATAGTTTTTCTTATTTCTCAATTCATTAGGTTGTTCAATTCAGCTAAGCCAATTCTATTTCAGAAAATTCCAGCAAAGTGTTGTGGCTTTGAAGGTTCAAAAATATCTAAGTGTAAGACATCTTGTGGGCTGAAAATAGGGAGGGGATGTGGAAGGTTCCCAAGAGAACTAATCTCCATGGTTGAACCTTCAAACTCCAACCTAAGTGTATTCATCTTGTTCATATTGTAAATTGGAATTTTTTCTCCATGGCCGAATGGTGACTTCAACCATGGCCATATTTTCTTCATCTCTCTTAGACGGACCAAGTGCCTAAGAGTTAGGATCCATTCAAAACTACTCCAAGGTAGTCATCAATCAAGTAAGCCTCTTCAACTCTCTCTTTAAATTCTAGATTAATGACTCTAGGATGATATTCGAAGGAGATGGATTATGATTAGGATTTAAGCATGTGTTGTTGTGAAGGAGTTGAGATTTGAGCATGAATAAATGTGTGCATATGATGGAGATGGAATTGATGCATGAGTTGATTGTCTTGGTTGATTGTATGGTGTTTTTATGGTTTTGTTGCATGCTCCCCATTTCGTGAGTGGTATATGTGATCAAGCATGTTAGAGATTATTTCACCTTTGGTGAATAGGGTTTAAGTTCATGTATTTTTGTTAAAAAACACGATTATGTTTATGGTAGTAGAGTTTGGATCATGTCTTGGTAAATTTAGATCTATGCCTTCATTCATAATTTAGATGATATGATGAATTGGAGTGGAGTGTATGTTCATGATTGTGGTTAGCAATAGAAATATGATCAAGATCTAATTGTCCCTAAGCTAATTTTATTTCATCAATAAAATGATTAATGCTATAATTTCTTCTAGTAAATTTCAAAAACCCTAGGAAAGGTAGATTTGGACTATTATATATAAAATAAGGATATTTTAGTCAAATAAATGATAGTTTTTATTAAAGAAATAAAATATATAGATATTATATAAAATAATAATATCAAATAAAGCATTATATATAAATAATCATAATAAGTAAAGTATTAATTTTGTAAGTCTTATATTCATAAATACTATTAAAATTTATTTATTATCTTTCAATCAAAACCCATTAAAATTTGCTTACAACTAATTTTTGTTGCCAATTATTATTTTTTAAAAAATAATCATTAATAGATTATTATTTTACACAATACCACCTAGGACCCTTCATCAAATAAACTCTAATTTATTTTTAGCAAGGTTTAAACCTTCAACTTATTAGTATCTATTTCACAAAACCCTAATTATTTTAATATCAAACTAGACTTAGCTTATAAACCCTTTTATTTATTATCTGGTCTCAAAGCTTGGGACACTAGGATCATGGTTGCAATAAGTTGAGATAGAAATATTTGTGAAAGTGAATTTTGGCTTGAGTTTAATTATGGCTTATAATTCCCCAAGTGGGGTTAGGTCAGCTATTGAAGACCTTTATTTTATCTCAAGCTAAGGATTAGATAAGCTCCTGCATAAAACTTGATTGATGCAAAATTGTTCTATGGCAAGCCAATTGTGGAGTGCGTGGTCCACTCATTTCTGTAAAGGCAATTGAGGACTGCCTCATTTCTCATTTCAGTTAAACAAATTATTTGAAAATCAATAAGCAGATTTACTCAAACTCTAAAACAGTTCCTAAAACTAGTTTTGCCCCAAAGTATGGAAATTCTTAATTGCCACTTTCAAGTGGAACTATGTTTTTTTCATTTTCCCAAGTGGGATATATATTATGTTGAGTACTCAATAAGGGTGGACTGCTAGGACTAGTCTTTGAAGGGTTAGGGTAAGTCTCTCAGTAGGTGGCCACCTCTGAGGGGTGAGTCCTTCCCGGATAAGATGTCAGTCCAGTAGGTCATGCTAGTCCGAGCTAGCAATTTTCAGTCAAGTGGACTGTATGTTGCGGGAATGGACAACCGGTTTTGTTTTAGGTATAGAGAAGGAGGAGTATCTTGCCCGGTAAGCCGATCACCTACTTTTTGTTAGTCTGCACAAAGTATGACATTCTGACCGTTGTATGGTTATGGGGCCCAACGTGTGATAACCCATGACCACTTTTGAGTGGTTGATTTTATTACACATGTATGGTTGGAAAAGCCAAAAACACCACTCTTGATTTTGACTATTGTTTATTGCTTAACAGTATTTCTCTGATGAAGATTTTACACCTTGCATTCACGAACTGTTTTCATTGGACACTCAAAGCACACACGGATTTACTGAGATTTTTATCTCATCACCCTTTTTACCATGATTTCAGGTTGATCCTGCTGTGGGGATAAGTAGCTAGTTGTTGCCTGCCTTGGAAGATTTTCTTATATTTATCTTGTGTAATGCTTTGGGAGTTGAGAGTGAACAATTTTATTTTGGATTTGTGTTTTGGATTCTTGGATTGTAATAAGTTTTAAGTTTAAAGTATTATTTTCATTCTATTATTTCGATTGTGTGACCTCGTTATAAAGACCCCTTGTCCTTTGGACGAGGCGATATCCTGACCCTGTTGGGCCTAAGTAGTGGGTTGTTACAGAGGCCACACAATCAAGGATGTTTATTTATTATTTTCCATGAACTTGTGTGTTAAGGATTTTTAATTCTGTTTTCTGTTAAATGTCGAATTTATGCAAATCAAGATTTGAAAGAGAATTTATGAGCAATTCTTTAGACAAAACTTGCATCTGATTTCCTTTTATTTATATCCGACTGTGAATGCATGCGCAATTGAAATGATTCAATCATTGAATGCATACACTTATCATTTGGGGTATGGTTTAGAATGGCACCCAAGCACCGGGTAGGTTCATCAGGCAAAAGGGCTCCGGAAGCCGATCATGTAGTATCGGAAGTCGAGAAAGCTCATATGCAATCACCCAACTGGGGTAATGGGAGTGATCCGGATATGGGAATGGGGTTTGAAGCACCGGTGGATATGTCGATGGGTTAGGCATTCAGCAAGATGGCAGAGATTCTGCAGACCCTGACCGAGCGGAAGTGTGAAACCCCAGTCAAAACCAACCTTAGAGTAAGCGGATTGGGATGCATATCATATTTTATTGCATGTTTAAATTTATTTTTATATGATTTTATGTGCATTGAATTTGTGTTTTATAGTTTAGGGGGCTTGAATATGATTATTGAGTGAGAAGGGCAAAATGGTAATTTTTGCTTGAGGTGGAAAAAGGGAGATAGCTTGAGGATTGAATAGAAAAATATTTTTAGGGGGAAAATAAGAATAAGAGTTGTTGTGGTTTAGTGGTTGGAGCTTTGGAATTAATTCTTGAGGTCTTGGGTTCAAATTCCATCATAGGAGCTTTAGCTTGGTTAAATTTTATTTTTGCTTGGGAAGTATCATTTTGGCCTTCTGTGTTGGGAGTAGGGTAGAGATGTTGTCCTAAGAGAGACATGATAGGAATATCCAAATCCTACTCCTTTGCTCTACACAAAATTCCTAAGGGGAATTCATTTCCTCTTGATCCTTAAATTTTCCTAGTTCTCAACTCATTAGTTTGATCAAATTGTTCTAGCCATTTTCTTTCCAAAAATTTCAGAAAGGTGCTATGGCTTTGAAGGTTCAAAATGTCTTAGTAAAAGACATTTTATGGACCGAAGCAATGGAAGAGGGGGAAGGATTTCAAGTGAATTAAATTCCTCTAGTGAACTTTCTAAAAATTCCCTCTAGCTAGGTTCATCTTCCTTCTTGGAATGAACTGAAATTTTCCAGCTTCTTGTGCCTTCAAGGTGTCTAAATTATTAGCCATTATTCCCTCCCAAATGCTGCCAGAAAATGGCCTTGTGGATCAGCTTGCAACCTGAATTTTTCTGGCCATTTTTGGGCTGCACAAAGGTGGTGCAAAACTAGGAAAATTCCTGGGCAAATTCGTAGCTTTGGAGGTCCAAAACCAAGCTGTTTTCTTTCAGTTTTTGCTCAGCACCTTAGCCACGTTTTTCCTCCCTAAAGAAGGCTAGAAACCAGCCTTGAAAGACCCCTAAAACCTCCTTCAAACTCTCTACAAGCTGGCTGGAAAATGGCAGCCGAAAACTGCCCAGAAATTCCAGCCTTGAGAAAATCCTGTGCAGTAATTTTCCAGCCTTTTTTCCTAATTCTACCCTAGCCGAAACTCCACCATTCTTCTGCACAAACCACCCTTAAACCTCCATTAACTGAACTGCCATTGTCCTTCCCAAGCTTCTGCACGAAAATCCAATCATGGCTGCCTAAAAGATTTCCAAAAAATATTCTGCAATCATGCCTTGATTTGGATACCAAAATTCCAGCCACCATAATTTAACAACTTTCCATAAAATATACCTCAAACAACTAGACCTTCCCTTCCCCATTACACTCCTTATTTTCAGCCACCCTTAGCCTCCCTCAACCAGCATTCCTCTAGCCGAAACACTGCCCAACAATTCGGCCATGGCAGACTTCCAAAAGCTCTCCAATAATCAAAGATATTCTTGAATATTTAGTTTCCAAATTTGCTTCCTAAAAATATTCTTCAAGGATTTCAACAACTAGCCTTTCCTTTTCCCTTCCAAACCAGAGAATCATCTTCCTAAACCCTACAACCAATTCGGCCAGACCTAATCCTCCAGAATTTCGGCAGCTGCAAATCAAAACCTCTCAATTCCCTCCAACCTTCAAGAACACATAGCACACCAAGAACACCTACTCCTTCCTTTCACCTAATACCTCTCCAAATCACTTCAAACCACTACTAAAAACTCCAGAATTCATCTACTCACTACCGTGAGTCCATCCACACCATTGTTAACATCAAACTCCAAAATCCAACTTGCTAGTTTGGATAAAAAACTAGAAATTTTGTGAAGACTCAAGAATACCTTCAAGGTAGGTTTGTTCTAACAACTTCATCTTCTCCAATCTTGATCTCTAATGATATATATATATATATATATATGAATAAACATGCCAATGGACCCTTTCTTTCTCTCTCTCTCTCTCTTGGTCGAATGACTTCTTCACCAACGGCCATGCTTTCTTCATCTTCCTTGGACGAATTTAGACCTTTAGGAGTTGAGATCCATTAAAAACTCCTTCAAGGTATTCATCAATCAAGTAAGCCTTTTCAACCCTCCTTGTAAATTCTAGATTCATGTCTCTAGGACGTTATTGGTAGGAGATGGATTATGAATAGGATTTGAGCATGTGTTGTTGTGATGAGTTGAGATTGAAGCATGAATGAATGTGTGTATATGATGGAGGTAGGATTTATGCATGGATGGATTATCTTGGTTGATTGTATGATGATTTGAGGTTTAATGCATGTCTCCATGTCATAGGTAGTATTTGTGATGAAGTATGCTAGAGATTATGTCACCATTGGTGAATAGGATTTATATTCATGTTGGATTATTGAAGCCATGATCATATTTATGCTAGTAGGGGTTAGATCATGTCTTGATAAATTTAGATCTATGCTTATACGCATGATTTCTATGATTTGATGAATTGAAGGATTGTATATGTCCATGATTGTGGTAAGCCATAGAAGTATGATCATGATCTAGTTGTCCTTAAGCTAATTTTTATTTCATGAATAAAATATTTCATAATATGATTTTGCTAGTAATTTCCAAAACCTTAGGAGGAGTAAATTTGGATTATTATATATAATAAGGATATTTTAGTCAAATAAATAATAACTTTTGCTAGGAAAATAATATATATATTATTTAAAATAATGAAATCTATTAAAGCCTTTTTTTTGGGAATAATTATAGTTAGTAAAATATTTATTACTAAAAATTTAATTATTATTATTTTTAATCAAAACCCATTAAAGAATTATTTATTATTTTTCAAGCAAGATTCATTAAATTTATTTTCAACTAATTTTAGTTATCAATTAATTTCTAACAACTAAATTATTAATAAATCATTATTTTTTACCTAATACCACATAAGACTCTTCATCAGATAAACTCTAAATTTTTCTTAGTAAGATTTAAACCATCAACTTATCAGTACTTATTTCCCAAAACACTAATTATTTTAAATATTAAATTAGCCTTGGCTTATAAACCTTTTCATTTATTATTTGGACTTAAAGCTTGGGACACTAGGATTATGGTAGTAGTGAGTTGGGTCAGTTTTAAATTGAGGAAGCAGATTTTAGCTTGAGTTTGACTGTGCTTTGTATTTACTCCATGCGGGGATAGGTCAGCTGTTGGAAACCTTTTGTTGTGAGCAAGAATCAGGTAAGCTCCTGCATAAAACTTGTTTGATGAAAATTGATTTTTTTTATGGCAAGCCAAATGTAGAGTGCATGCTCACTCATTTCTGTAAAGGCAATTGAGAATTATTTCCATTCTCATTTCAGACTAATAAATTATTTGCAAATTAAGGAGCGATTTTACTCAAAACCTAAAACTCTTTCTAAAACCAGTTTTACCCCAAACTTTGGAAAACATTAATAGCCATTTTTAAGTGGAAGTATGTTTTGTTCATTTTTCCCAAGTGGGATACATTACGTTGAGTACTCAATAATGGTAGGCTAGTAGTACTAGTTTTGAAGAGCAAGAGTGAGTCTTCTGGCAGGAGGCCACTTCCAGAAGATAAGCTCAACTTAGAGAAACGTTAGTACTACTTAGTCATGCCGGTCCGAGCTAGCAATTTTTATTTCAGTCAAGTGATTGTGTTATGCCGGAATGGACACCCGGTTGTTGTTTGGGTATAGAGAAGGAGGAGTATCTTGCCCGGTAGGCAGATCACCTACCTTTTGTCAGTCTGCACAAAGTGTGACATTCTGATCGGCAGTATGCACAAAGTGTGGCATACTGACCATGTGGACATGGGGGACCCAACGTGTGATAACCCATGACCACCACTTTTTGAGTGGATGATTTTATTGTGCACTTGTATGGTTTCAAAAAGAGGAAAACACCACTCTTGCTTTTGACTAATGTTTATTACTTGCCAATATTTCTCTTATAAAGATTTCACACATTGCATCCATGAACTATTTTCATTAAGCACCCAAAGCACACACGGACTTATTGAGATTTCTGTCTCATCACCTTTTTACCATGATTTCAGGTCGATCCTGCTGTGGGGATGAGTAGCTAGTGTTATCTACCTTGGAAGAGAATGTTGTCATTTTTTTTTTTTATGTATTGCTTTGGGGAGTTGAGAGTGGATAATTTTATTTATGGATTTATTCTTGGGATGTAATAAATTTTAAGTTAAAGTATTATTTTTATTCCGCTAATTTATTCATGTGACCTAGTTATAAAGACCCCTTGTCCTTTGGACGAGGTAACATCCCCGGCCCCGGGCAGGCTTAGGTAGCAGGGTGTTACAGGAAGAACCCTAAGGGGGAAGATGAGGCGTTAGAGCGGTTTTTGAAGTTTCAGCCGCCCGTCTTCTTGGGCAAAGCTTAGCAAGACTAGAAGGCAGAACAATGGAACGAGCAGATGGAGGATATATTTGCAACGCTCCAGTATATCGAGGAGCAAATGGTTAAATTTACGGCATTCCGTTTGAGGGGCCAGCTCGAGCATGGTGGCAGTGGATACAAGACGATTGGGGGATGATCGAACAGGAATGGACATGGTCCAATTTCCTTGAAGTCTTCAGATCGGAGTACATCCCTCAGTGGGTAGTAGAAAAGAGGGAGGATGAATTTAAGAACTTGAAGCAGGGAAGCATGTCAGTGGCCCAATACGCAGCATGATTCACCCAGCTATCAAAGTACTACAAGATATTGGTGGATACCGAGCAGAATAGGACGAGGTAGTTCGTTAAGGGGTTGTGGCATAAATTGAGGAGGGTGTTAGCACATTCTCCACCGACAACCTATTCAGGGGCCGTGGACATAGCTACCTGAACTGAGAATGAGGACCGCTGCAGGATGGTGGCAAGGCCTTTCCAACCACTAAGGCAGCCGTAAGGACAACAATCCAACAAGTGCCCCGCTAACCAGCAATGGCAGAATCGAGGAAAGTAAGCCCGAACAGCACTAGTTGGTCTTGCTCAAAACCTTCCATCATGCCGACAGTGTGGAAAAAGAGGCCACACCGAGAAGAACTGTTGGTCCAAGGGTGGTGAAATGAAATGTTATCACTACGGTGACCCGAACCACCTGCGGAACACCTACCCTAAGTTACACCGAGTTGGGCAAGGAAATCTGGCGTAAAACCCGGGGCCCAATATAACCAACACCATGGGAGCCTTTAGGAGTGGAGCACCGAAATCGCAAGTGAAAGCTAAGGTGGTCGCTATCAATAGAGAGGAGGTTGGGACCGATACAGCAGTGGTGGAAGGTACGTTTACTATCCAAGGACGTTCCGTTAATACATTGATAGACCCTGGCTCTACTCATTCCTATTTAAATAAGATTTGTGCATGTCATTTGGGTTGGGATGGAGTAGAGCTACCTTTTACTTTAGCAGTAAGCACACATTTGGGAAAAATGGTGCCAGCGGACCGGTATGTGCAAAACTGTAAAATTGATGTGGAGAGAGAAAGCCTGGAGGGAGATTTGATAGTGTTGGACATTAAGGATTATGATTTGATATTGGGAATGGATTGGTTAGCCAAGCATGGGGCTAGGGTAGACTGTAAGAATAAATCAGTCCAAATTCATTAGATCGGGTTGTGATGTGTTGGAATTCAATGGTAAGAGGGTAAAGGAACTGAAGTATTTGATAGTGGGGGCTAAGGCCTGTAAATTGCTGAAGCAAGGATGTCAAGAGTACCTAGCTTACGTGATAAACAAGTCGAAGGACCAGTGTACTCTGGAGGACATCGAGGTGGTGAAGGACTTTCTCGATGTGTTCCCAGCGGAACTTGCTTCTCTACCTCCCAGCCGAGAAGTGGAATTCACCATTGACCTTGTTTTGGGTGCGGAACCAGTATCACGGACCCCATACCAGATAGCACCAACAGAGCTGAAAGAGCTGAAAGAACAGTTAGAAGAGTTAGTGAGGCAAGGCAACATTAGACCTAGCACATCGCCCTGGGGAGCATCTGTGCTGTTTGTGAAGAAGAAGGATGGGACTTTGAGACTATGTATTGACTATCGGGGTTTGAACAACTTAACAATCAAGAACAAGTATCCCCTACCACTGATTGACGAGCTGTTCGACCAGTTACAAGGATGCAGTTGCTACTCCAAATTAGACCTGATGCAAGGGTACTACCAAGTGCGGATAAAAGAGGAGGATACTCCCAAGATGGCCGTCAACACTAGATATGGACATTATGAGTTCGTGGTAATGCTGTTCGGGGTGACCAATGCTCCAGCAGTATTTATGGATTTGATGTATCGGGTGTTCCGGCCCTACTTGGACACGGTCGTAGTGGCTTCATCGATGACATTCTGATTTACTACAAGAATTCGGAGGAGTATGTGGAGCATCTGAAGCTCGTGTTGGAGAAGCTACGGGAGCACAAGCTATTCGCCAAATTTAGCAAAGTGTGAATTCTGGCTAGACCATGTGGCATTTCTTGGCCATGTGGTGACCAAGGAGGGAATAAAGATAGACTCAGCAAAGGTCAAAGTAGTGTCAGACTGGAAGCAACCAGAGAACATCACCGAGATTTGAAGCTTCTTGGGATTGGCTAGTTACTACAGGAGATTCATCAAAGGGTTTTCAATGCTCACATCGCCTATGACACGACTACTGAGAAAGGATGTTCCATTTATGTGGAGTGAGAAATGCTAGCAGAGTTTCCAAGAGCTGAAGCGAAGGTTGATGACAGCACCGGTATTGAGTCTGCCAGAGGAAAATAAGCCTTATGCGTTGTATACCAATGCCTCGAAAGAGGGATTAGGAGCAGTACTGATGCAAGACCAGAAAGTGATCGCTTTTGCTTCTCAGAAGTTGAGACCTCATGAAGTCAACTACCCTACGCATGATCTGGAGCTGGCAGCCATTGTGTTCGCCCTAAAGAAATGGTGACACTACCTGTACGGTGCTGAGTATAAGGTGTTTTCAAACCACAAGAGTCTAAAGTACATCTTCACTCAGAAGGATCTGAATCTGAGACAACAAAGATGGATGGAATTTCTAGAGGAGTACCGTTGTCCGATCAATTACCATCCTGGGAAGACCAACGTGGTAGCTGATGCACTGAGTAGAAAGGTCAGAATGGCCAGGCTAAGGGTGCAGGAGATCCAAATGGTTCAGGATGTATTGGATAGAAGAGTAGAAGTGCAAGAGAAAAGAATCGTTGTCAGCAACCTAAAGTTGGTACCGGATTTAAGATGGGAAATTGTGGAAGCTTAACAAAACAACACCGCGTTTTAGCTTTTCAAGGCCAAGGAGCTCAAGCAGAAAGACAGTGAATTCCGTCAAGACGAGGCAAGAGTTTTACATTTTAGGGATCGGTTGTGTGTACCCGGAGAACGGTAATTGAAGGACAGAATTTTAGAAGAGGCGCACAAGAACAAGTACGCTATTCATCCAGGGGAGGTCAAGATGTACCAGGATCTAAAGAGGGCCTATTGGTGGCTTGGAATGAAGCGGGATGTGATCAGATACGTCTCAACCTATCTCACCTATCAGAAAGTCAAAGCAGAACATATTAAGTCAGCAGGACTATTGTAACCATTGCCAGTACCAAAATGGAAGTGGGAGGAAGTGACCATGGATTTTGTCACCGGATATCCCATGACAAGGACCCAGAAGGATGCCATATGGGTAGTGGTGGATCGATTGACCAAATCAGCCCATTTCATACTGGTGAATGTGAGAGACTTAATGGAAAAGTTGGCTCAGACTTATGTGCGAAAAATAGTTCGACTGCAGGGAGTGCCTGCAAGTATCGTGTCCGACCGAGACCTGAGGTTTACATCTCGATTTTGGGCAAAGTTCTAGGAAGCAATGGGGTCGAGTCTGAAATTAAGTACGACAGCGCATCCGCAGGCCGATGGGCAATCAGAAAGGGTTATACAGATATTAGAGGATATGCTGAGGGCCTGTGTTCTGGATTTCAGGGATAAATGGACAGAATGTGTACCGTATGCAGAGCTGTTGTATAACAATAGCTACCAAGCTTCAATTGGGATGGCACCGTATGAGGCTTTGTATGGGCGCAAGTGTCAGGTACCGCTGTACTAGAGTTGGTCAGAAAATGGTCACGTAAGTAGAACCAGAGAAGTCTGTGTCCATGAGATGTTGGATAAAGTAAAATTGATAAAAAAAAAAGGTTGAAAGCGGCTCAGAGCCAACAGAAGAGCTATGCGGAGAGAATTGGAGTTTCAATTCGAGGACAACATATTTCTGATATTGACGCCGAATAGGGGAATCTTGAAGCATTCGAAGGGTGGAAAGTTGAATCCGAGGTATTTGGGGTATTTCCCGATAAAGAAAAGGATTGGACTGGTAGCATACCGATTGGACTTACCAGATGGGTGGACGAGAATTCATGATGTGTTTCACGTGTCACAATTGAAAAAGTACAATGCCAATCCCGGTCATATCCTGAACAATGAGCCATTGGTGTTGTAACCTGATCTGAGCTATGTGGAGAAGCTTGTGTGAATATTGGACTGCAGTATCAAGAATCTTCGGAACAAGCAGATACCAATGGTCAAGGTTCAGTGGGACTATCATGGCACGTAAGATGCCACATGGGAATCAGAAGAATGGGTTAATCGGAAGTATCCCGATCTGAAATAGAGGTATGCTTAAATTTCGAGATGAAATTCTTCTAATGAGGGGAGGATGTGAAACCCCAGTTGAACACAACCTTAGAGTGAGAGGGTTAGGATGCATATCATAATATATTGCATGCACAAATATATTTTTATATGATTTTATGTGCTTTGGATTTGTAGTTTGTGGCCTAGATGGCTTATTTGTGCTTGTTGAGTAAGAAAGGCAAAATGGTAATTTTTGCTTGAGGTAAAGATAGGGAGATAGCTTAAGGATTAAATAGGAAAAATATTTAGGAGAGAAAATAAGAACAAGAGTTGTTGTGATTTAGTGGTTAGAGCTTTGGAATTAATTCTTGAGGTCCTGGGTTCAAATTCCATCATTGGAGTTTTAGCATGATTAAATTTTATTTTGTGTAGGAAGGCTATATTTCGGCCTTACATAACTTAGTGAATAGTAGGAGTATTTTCCTAGGGGAGACATGATAGGAATGTCCTAATCCTACTCTTGTGTCCTACAAAAATTTCTAAGGGAATTCATACCCTTCTTGATCCATAGTTTTTCTTATTTCTCAATTCATTAGGTTGTTCAATTCAGCTAAGCCAATTCTATTTCAGAAAATTCCAGCAAAGTGCTGTGGCTTTGAAGGTTCAAAATTGTCTAAGTGTAAGACATCTTGTGGGCCGAAAATGGGGAGGGGTTGTGAAAGGTTCCCAAGAGAATTAATCTCCATGGTTGAACCTTCAAACTCCAACCTAAGTGTATTCATCTTGTTCATGTTGTAAACTGGAAATCTTTATTTTCTAGCTTCTTGTTCAGTCCAAGTGTCAAAATTTTCAGCCATCATTCCCTCCCAAATGCTGCCAAAAAATAGCCCTCTTAACTAGCTTGAAGTCTGAAATGATAGGGCCAAAACCGGATTGCACAAATGCTGTGCAAACCAGAAAATTTTCTGGACACTTTCGCAGCTTTGGTGAACCTAAACCAAGCTGTTTCTTCCAGTTTTTCACCCAGCATCTTAACCTCATTTTTCCTCCATGAAGAAGGCTGGAAACCAGCTTTGAAAGACCTCTGAATACCCCTTCAAATCTTCTGCAAACTGAATAAAAAATGACAGCAAAATCTGCCCAAAAAATTCCAGCAACTTGTGAAATCTGCCTAGGAATTTTTCTAGCTTTGTTCCTTCTTCAGTCTTGTCTGAAAACCTCCACCATTTTTCTGTACAAACTTCCCTTGAACTGCCAAGAACTGAGCTCCATCATCTTCTCCAGCATTCTGCTCGAAACCAGTCCCATGGCTAGTCCTAAAATATCTCCATCAATCCCTCCAATCAATCTATTGATTAGAGACCAAAATTCTAGCAATCATATTTAGCAAACTACCATAATTCATCTCTCAAACAACCAGAAATCCCTCCACCATTGTACTCCATATTTTCGGCCACCATTAAGCCCCTTCAACCATCGTTCATCTCAGCAAAACTCACAGACAAATAGCTGGCCATTGGAGCTTCCAAAAGCTCTCATCCATTAAAGATCTTCTTACCATATTTTGTTTCCAAAATTGATTCCCTAAAAAAATCTTTTAGGATTTCAAACAACTAGCTTTCTTTTTCCTCTCAAATCAGAAAATTCAACTTCCTAAACCCTCCAAATCAATTCGGCCAGCCTAATCCCTCAGAATTTTGGCCAGCTTCAACTAAAACTCTCTCCATTCTCTCAAAACCATGAACACCTACTAAACATCCTCACGCCTAAGATCACTCCAAACTTCTCCAATCTCCTCCAAAAACTCCATATCATACCTACTCAACCCCTTGAAACCACTTCTGCAATTTTTAACATCAAATACCAAAATCCAACTCTCTCTTTTAGATCGAAAAACCAGTATTTTTGTGAAGGCTCAAGAACACCTTCAAGGTAAGCATGATCAATCACCCCACCTTCTCTTATCTTCAACTTCTAATGAATATATGTATATATAAACATACTAATGAAATCTCCCTCTCTCTCTCTCTCTGTCTTTTAGCTGAATGGTGACTTCAACCATGGCCATATTTTCTTCGTCTCTCTTGGATGGATCAAGTCTCTAAGAGTTAGGATCCATTCGAAACTACTCTAAGATAGTCATCAATCAAGTAAGCCTCTTCAACCTTCTCTTTAAATTCTAGATTCATGCTTTTAGGATGATATTGGAAGGAGATGGATTATGATTAGGATTTAAGCATGTGTTGTTGTGAAGGAGTTGAGATTTGAGCATGAATAAATGTGCGTATATGATGGAGATGGGATTGATGCATGAGTTGATTGTCTTAGTTGATTGTATGGTGTTTTTGGGGTTTTGTTGCATGCTCTCCATGTCGTGAGTGGTATATGTGATCAAGCATGTTAGAGATTATATCACCTTTTGGTGGATAGGGTCTATGTTCATATATTTTTGTTAATGCCACGATTATGTTTATGATAGTAGACCTTGGATCATGTCTTGGTAAATTTAGATCTATGCCTTCATTCATGATTTGGATGATTTGATGAATTGGAGTGGAGTGTATGTTCATGATTGTGGTTAGCAATAGAAATATGATCATGACCTATTGTCCCTAAGCTAATTTTATTTCATTAATAAAATGATTAATGCTATAATTTCTTCTAGTAAATTTCAAAAACCTTAGGGAAGGTAGATTTGGATTATTATATATAAAATAAGGATATTTTAGTCAAATAAATGATAGTTTTTATTAAAGAAATAAAATATATAGATATTATATAAAATAATAATATCAAACAAAGCCTTATATATAAATAATCATAATAAGTAAAATATTAATTTTGTAAGTCTTATATTCATAAATACTATCAAAATTTATTTATTATCTTTCAATCAAAACCCATTAAAATTTTCTTACAACTAATTTTAGTTGCCAATTATTGTCTAACAAATAATCATTAATAGATTATTATTTTACACGATACCACCTAGGACCCTTCATCAAATAAACTCTAATTTATTTTTAGCAAGGTTTAAACCTTCAACTTATTAGTACCTATTTCCCAAAACCCTAATTATTTTAATATCAAACTAGATTTAGCTTATAAACCCTTTTATTTATTATCTGGCCTCAAAGCTTGGGACACTAGGATCATGGTTGCACTAAGTTGAGCTAGAATTATTTGTGAAAATGAATTTTGGCTTAAGTTTAATTATGGCTTATAATTACCCCAGGTGGGGTTAGATCATCTGTTGAAGACCTTTATTTTATCTCAAGTAAAGGATCAGGTAAGCTCCTGCATAAAACCTGATTGATGCAAAATGGTTCTATGGCAAGCCAATTGTGGAGTGCGTGGTCACTCATTTCTGTAAAGGCAATTGAGGACTGTCTCCTTTCTCATTTCAGTCAAACAAATTATTTGAAAATCAATAAGCAGATTTACTCAAACTCTAAAACTCTTTCTAAAACTAGTTTTGCCCTAAACTTTGGAAAACCTTAATTGCCATTTTCAAGTGGAACTATGTTTTATTCATTTTCCTATGTGGGATATATATTACGTTGAGTACTCAATAAGGGTGGACTGCTAGGACTAGTCTTTGAAGGGTTAGGATAATTCCCTCAGTAGGTGGCCACCTCTGAGAGGTGAGTCATTCCCGGATAAGATGTCAGTTCAGTAGGTCATGCTAGTCTGAGCTAGCAGTTTTCAGTCAAGTGGACTGTGTGTTGCCGAAATAGACAACCGATTTTGTTTGGGTATAGAGAAGGGGGAGTATCTTGCCTAGTAGGCCGATCACCTACTTTTTGTCAGTCTGCACAAAGTGTGGCATTCTGACCGTTGTATGGTTATGGAGCCCAACGTTTGGTAACCGATGACCACTTTTAAGTAGTTTATTTATTGCACATGTATGGTTGGAAAAGCTAATAACACCACTCTTGATTTTGACTATTGTTTATTACTTGACAATATTTCTCTGATGAAGATTTTACACCTTGTATTCACGAATTGTTTTTGCTGGACACTCAAAGCACACACGGACTAATTGAGATTTTTATCTCATCACCTTTTTTACCATGATTTTAGATCGATCCTGCTGTGGGGATGAGTAGCTAGTTGTTACCTGCCTTGGAAGATTTTCTGATATTTATCTTATGTAATGCTTTAGGAGTTGAGAGTGAACAATTTTATTTTGGATTTGTATTTTGGATTCTTGGATTGTAATAAGTTTTAAGTTTAAAGTATTGTTTTCATTCTATTATTTCGATTATGTGACCTCGTTATAAAGACTCCTTGTCCTTTGGATGGGGCGACATCCCCGGCCCTGTTGGGCCTAAGTAGTGGGGTGTTACTGAGGCCAACTTTGCAATCTCAATAAGCCCAAAGGCCCATCATGAATTAACCTCTAAATCTTGTTTCAATTAATGTGACCTAACCTTATATGCTAAAGAAATAAGTCATTGACATTGGTCTTTCTCTTCTTATTTTTATAGTTCAAATCAAGCGTTATTTATTTGATTGTTAGTAGGATAAATAAAGAATAGATTTTCATACATATGCCCAATTTATAAAACTTCTCTATTGCTACTGATAATTATACCAGAATGAAAAAAAAATAGAATATTTTTATTTATTAGTTTCGCAACTGAAATCAAATTCTGTCTAAAATCAGGAAGAAATAAAACATCCTTCACTATAACTATTCTATTACAATAAAAAACAAGTTCTAATTCTCTCACTGCAAGGGCCCAAACTTGTACTCCATTTCTCATGCGTAGCCCATGTTCACCCTTCTGAAGTTTTTTAATCTTTCTAAACCCCTGCATTGAGTTATGATGTGATCATCGACTCTTTAATCAATAATCTAAGTGGAAGTTGATCCAACCATTTATATAGACTCTAGATAAAAAGCATTACCTGTGTGGTTTTTCATTGTTTGAATATTTGGATACTCCTTTTTTCAATGTCCCTTCTTCCTACATTTGAAGCATTTGCCCTTGGGATTGTCTTTTATTTCTTGAACTTTCTGGGCTTGGGCCCAGTTCTTAAAAAAAAAAAGCCATCATAGCTCTTGCTTGTGGCGTCATGACCTTTTCTGCCACTTGCAGCTCTTTCATTAACTCGGTTAAACTCATGTTTAACTTGTTCATGTTGCAGTTCAATTTGAACTGAGTAAAAGAGCCCAACAAATATTTAAGAACCATGTCCACTTGGCTCTCAAGGTCAACGACAGCCCTGACACCTTTGCTTCCTCGAAAGTAGCAATCATTTTTGAGCTTATGCTCTCTGACTGATGCTCTCTCAACCATCTTGGTGTTTATGATTGTTTGAAGTGTTGGAATGTATGCCCTTTAGGCTAGGTTTTTGCTGTAATTATCGAATTTATTAATAAAATAATTTATTCTCAAAATTTATTTGTAAATTTACGTTTTATTTGTGTACAATTTACATTTGAAAAAGACCCATTGCGTTTAAGTAAGTGATCCAAGTGAATGATAGTCTTTCATAGTAAGGAATGGATAATGGGTTACATAACATATAAACGTTTGTTTTTAACTGATTGATGAAAATGAGAATCTCAACATATTTTGGTTATTGTGTTATGAATTCCAAATGTAGAATGACTTAACTTTAGCCAGTGAGTAGTCCAATCACTTCATAGCATAAGTGTATTTTGAATACGTAAAATAGGACCTATAATAGTAGTTTCTAAAAGTACTATTTAAAAGAAACCTAGACTATTACTACTACAGCGTGGACTAATACTCTACCGCTTTAGTATGAGTTAGTGGTCTAACGAAGCTGGAAGCATGTACTTTGATATGCTATAGTTGAAGTTCTATCGTACAACCAATACATTTATATGTTGGGTATATGTGACTAGTTAGTTAAGATAGATTTGTACAAGATAGCTTCTGTGCTATATTGCCCTTGTGACTATTCGAGTGATCTAAATAACTGGGGTCCTGGAGAACATAACTTGGATGTTTGCTTTAGGATAGCTCTCTTAGAAAGCGAAAACATTTTAGGAGTCATGGATCATTGGACTAGAGGTTTAAGGATGGTAGATGTCTTTTAGAAAGGTGTTAGTACACTATTCATCTCTAAAAGTATGGCGATGCATAGAGGGGTATTTTAGTCATTACATCTATAGGTCGGAGACTTTGCTAATGCAGCATTGTCCTTGGGGTCAATATTTTCTTATGGTGATATTACAAAATATTTAAAATACAAAATACAGCTATTTCTATATCAGGGGTATTTTGGTCATTTTAGTAGCCAAGGCGATATGTCTTTTGGTCCTCGAATTAGCCCATAAGTTCTGATGGTTTTAGGTTGAGGGATTGGTCTTATATAATATAGATTTTATTTTATTTGAGTAGCTTGGTTTATTTATTGTGCTAGAATGAAATAAAAGGTCCAAAAATGGAGAATTCTAAATCGGCCCATTTGTGTTATTTAATTAATTTAATTATTGGGTTGGTATTAGTCTAGGAATGATTAAATTAAATTACAAGCTTAACCCAATGAACTAGTCCTAGGCTTGAGGTTTATATTAGTCCATTTGGGTTATTTAATTAATTTAATTATTGGACTTGTATTGGCCCAAGAATAATTAAATTGAATTAAATGCTTAACCCAATGAAATGGTCCATAGGCCCATAGGCCTGATTAATGGCTTAATATTACATGGGCCTTAGGGCTTCTCTAATTCAACCGCCTCTATTTGATTTTTGAATACTTGGATAATGGCTTATTAAGGTAGTTGGAATTCAAGAGAACAATAGGAGTTTTTTTGCAGAACGTCATTGTTTCCTCTAGCGCTTCTTCTTCTTCTCTCTATAGATAGTGACCTCTGTGATATTCAATAGCAAGAATAGAGACACGTTTTTTTTCTTCATTAATGTTGAATAGCATTTAGTCGGGAAAAGAAAGATCACCCTCTTCATCCTTAGCCTTCACTAGGCGTTCAAGCACAGGTTATATTCCGAAAGATCCGAAGCATCGCATTGATGCCCAGATGGAGCTAATGGCTTGTGGGACAATAGCCTGAAGAAAGGATCATAGAACTAGAAGTGGTTCAGACCGAGTTGCCCGCACCCCCTAGACTTAGTGAAAATCGCAGAGGTATATGGACTTCCACTACTCTGTTTTTTTTTTTTTTTAACATGCAATTGATTTTTCATTTTTGGCATGATCACCTACAAGTGGTATCATAGCATTGTTTATATGGCAATATAGGTTGCATGTTAGTGAATAAAAATGGTTAGATGATCATAATTTGTGAACCTTCGTGTTTTCTGATTTGGGTAGTTTTCCTCTGTACATATCGCGGTTGAGACATAGGGATACTGTAATCTTTTTTTGTGGCTTTCATAGTATTCGTGTAAGCCTATAATTAAAGGCATAGGCGTTTGTGGATTGTTTTGGATGATTTTTGGTGAAATGTGCGCTAAAAATGAAGCGAAGCAGTGCTTGAAACAAACGAACAAAATCTGAAAAGATAAATACTGTAGTAGCGAAGCCGCGGAGCCGAGCCGTTAAAACTGAGCCGCGCAACAACTATGAGGGGAGCTGAAGCCGCCTAAGCCAGCCGCGGCTTGGAGTTGCAGCTGGGCCTAAGATGGCCTCGGCTCAGCCCTGTGCGCAAGGAAGCTTCCTCGCAGAAGCAACAGCTTCCTCGTGGAAGCCCGGTTTCCTCGCAAAAACCGAGTAGAAGCTGCTGCGTAGGTATCCGATCGGGATCGTGAGCTATTGGTTTTTCTCATGGGCCATGATCCAGTGTGGTGGGTGCACTGGACCAGAATATATATATATATATGTATATATATATATATATATATAGTTTTTGGTCTCATACCAAGCAAAGTTATTTTTATTGTAATACTTAATATTTTAGAATATTTTGCGAGAAAAATAATAGTAAAGAAAATTTAGGATTTAACAAGACCATTAATTAATTAATGTGTTTAATTCTATTATTTGGACACTTAAGTTAAAAGAATAAAAAAGCATGAAAACGTTTACAGTTTTCTAGCATGCTTAATTCTTTTTGTACCCTATATGCGCGTTTTCTCAAAGACAAAGTCTTTGGGAAATTTATGACAAGAAAAACAGTTTTCAAATTAAAAAAAATGCTTATTTTGAACTTGGACAAAAATTAATCCTTGGATATTTTCTCAAAGAATTTAATCCTTGACATAGAAAATATTTTGTATTTAAATATTTTTGTAAGTTAAAATACAAAGCCATTTTGTTTTAATTTTGCACTAGAAAATTATTTTTGTCAAATTAAACAATGGACCAAAGTCTCTAGAAAGTTTAAAAGGAAATTTTTGGAAATCATTAAGTTCTTAACTATGTAAAATAAATTCATAGAAAATCTCTTAAAAGATTTTACCTTCATATAGAGATTCTTTAAAAACCATTGTTTTAAAGGACTAAGTGGGAGAAGGGTTCTAATGGCTCCACGACTTCTATCACGATCCTCATTAGAGATCGTGGGTTCCGTCGCATCACCTTGGGAGTGAACCCGTATAGGATGGGGATATTACAAGGATCCACAACTAATGGATGGATGTAATAAATAACCTGGGTCATGTGCTATGATCGGCCAGCCCACATTGGAGGTTATAGTGTGAAGAATGTCCATAGGAAATGAGAAGAAACGGCCATCCCATCGATGGAGTTATCTTCTAGATCATTACCTAGAAGGGAAATTAATTTGTGGTAGTTAATACACTTTGCTTAGGAAACTGTTAATCTTCTAAAGAAGTAATATCTATTTTTCTAAGAGCCAAATTAATCATATTAAAGATAATAGTGATAGGGTTAACTATTATCGAATTTAATATAAGGATAAAGTGGACAAATTATTTTATTTTCAGAAATTGTGATTTCTTTTATTTTTTATTTTTCAAAAATGATTGGTGGAGGTTCTTTTAGTCCTTTAGTCATTATTCTCCAAGAAAATAAGTTACCAGCTCCAAATTATGTGGAATGGAAAAGAAACATGGACATAATACTCACAGTCGAGGAGTATAAGTATGTCCTCTACGAAACCTGCCCTGTTATCGGGAAAGGTTCCATCGATGTTGAGCGCGAGGCTGAGAAGGCATAGAAGAAAGCTGATAAGATGGCTTATCGCAACATGTTGGCCTCCATATCTAATGTGCTCCAGTCCAAACAGGAGCTCATGGTCGCTGCATACGATATTAGCCAGTCACTAGCCACCATGTTCATTGATAAGAGCTGGCCCGTAAAGTAGGAAGCTCTTAGGATGATATAAACACTAAGATGGCTGAGGAAGTATCAGTTTGGGAGCATATGCTCAAAATAATTGCCGCTTTCAAGGAAGCAGAAGTCTTAGGGCTATTATTGACCCCAAGAGCTAAGTAGACATGGTTCTCGAATCTTGGCCGGGCTATTTTACTCAGTTCAAGTTGAATTACAACATAAACAACTTAAACATGAGTTTAACCGAGTTAATGAGAGAACTCCAGGCAGCAGAAAAGGTTATGAAGTCACAGTCCAAGGCTATGATTGCTAGATCTTCTTCTACTATAATTGGGCCCAAACCCAAGAAGATCAAGAATAAGAAAGGAAACGTAGTAGCCTAGCCCAACAAGCCAAAGGACAAGTGCTTCAAGTGTGGGCAGAAGGGACACTAGAAAAAAGAGTGTCCAAAGCTTCTGGCCAATAAAAACCCTACAGGTATTGTTCTCTATCTAAAGTTAGTTTTAATGGTTGGATTAACTTCCACTTAGATTGTTGATTTAGGAGCCACTGATCATATCTGTAACTCATTGTAGGGGTTTAGGAAGATAAGAAGACTTTATAAGGGCGGGCATGAACTACGAGTAGGAAACGGAGCACAAGTATGGGCCCTTGTAGTGGGAAAGCTGGATCTTGTTTTTTATTGTAATAGAGTAATTATTTTGAAGGATATTTAATATGTACCTAGATTTAGACAGAATTTGGTTTCAGTTGCAAAACTTATAAATCAAGGGATATTCTGTTTCTTTCCATTCTACTATTACTATTAGTAAAAATGGATAAGTTCTTTACTCTGGTCACATATATGGAAACTTATTCTTCTTAAATCCTACAAATAATCAAATAAATAACGCTCAATCTGAACCTTTAAGTGGAAGAAAAATACCAATGTTAATGACTCATATCTTTGGTATGTAACCCCATCGAAAGCCAACTTTAAAGTAAGGGGGTCGGGATGCATATCATATTATTTTGCATATATATATATATATATATATATATATATTTGAATGATTTTATGTGCTTGAGAATTATGATTTATAGGTTAAAAGGCTTAGTTATGCTTATTGAGTAGGAAGGGTAAAACGGTAATTTTGCTTGAGGTCAAAATAGGAAGATGGCTTGAGGTTTAAATAAGAAGAATATTTGGGTGAGAAAATAAGAATAAGAGTTAGTGTGGTTTAGTGGTTAGAGCTTTGTAAATTAATCTCTAAGGTCATGAGTTCAAATCCCATCACTGAAATTTTATTCATGATTATCTTAGTTAAGTTTGAATTTATGTTTTCTTACATTCCTTAAAGATAGGAATGTTGTCCTAGGGAAGACATGAAGAGAATGTCTTAATTCTATGATCATGTCCTAAAAAGAACTCTAGAGGAATTCTTGTCCTTTTTATTACCTCTAGCTTTGTCCTAACATCTTCACAATTTAAATTATTCAAAATTCATCAAGTCTCATCTTGTAATTCCAGAAAATTTTTGTGAGGATTTCTTTGCCTTGAATTTCAAAAATTAACCTTGGAAGTTAGAGGGTAGACCAAAAATAGGAGAGAAGTTAGGAAGGGTTCCCGAGGGAAATCAATCACCATGGTAGAACTTTTAAACTCATCTTCATGTTGTTCAAGTTCTTGATGAAGAAAAACTAGAAGTTTTCCAGAATTTTGAGCAGTCCAGATTTCAAAAAACTCAGCCAGTTTTCTTGTTCATTTGCTGCCAGAAAAATGACCAATTCATGTCGCTTGAAGACTGAAATTTCTGTGCAAATTTGGACGGCATAAAACTGTGCAAAACCAAAAAAATTTATGTGCAGTTTCACTGCACATCAATCTGAAAATGAAGCTGTTTTTCTTGTCACCAAACCAGCAAAAATCCTCTGCTTTTTCTCCAGAAAGAAGGCTGGAAACCAGCCTTAAAAGGCCCTCAAAAACCCCTCAAAGTTCTCTGCAAATCGGGCTGAAGAAGTGTAGAAATTTTGCACAGAAAAATCATCAACCTTTCGAAACCTTGAACACCTTGAAACCAGAAAATTCCTAGCCTTGTCTCCTTAGGCCTAGGCCGAAAAACCACCCTCAAACCTCTGTAAAATGAACCTTATTTATCCATGAACTAAACACCATTAACCTCTCCACTTACCTTGAATACTTGGACTCCATAATCACTCCTCAAAAATCTCCTAGGATCACTCTATCCAAAACACATTTGAAGTTCAAAAAAAATCCAGAATTTTACCTTCTTAAACCACTCTTGTATCAGGCAACCAAACCAAAAATTGCTCTGGCATTGAACCCTGCATTTTGGCCAACAAGAAGGCTTGACCAGCCTTCATTCATTTCAGAAAAATAAACTAGTTCAGCCAGCACCATAGAATAGCTAAGAAACCTCCATCAATAAAAAACCATTAGCTTATCGTATACCTCAAACCACCCCACAAATTCCTCCATTTGAAATTCAAACAAAATCAGATTATTCTCTTCCACTCTAGCTGAAAACCAAAAATCTTAATTCCCCTAAACCATTCGACCAACACACTTCCAGATTTCATACAACACCTCTCTCAAATTCTCTCAATTTTCACCGAGAATACCAAGAACACACATTACATTCCTTCAAGCCAAAACCTACCCTAAACACCTCCAATCACTCTCAAATACTCCAAATTACTCCTACATAATCCCTAGTATTCATTTCTGGTATTTATAACACAAAATATCGCAAACAAGAAATTGCAATCGGATCAAAAACCAATTTTTTCTTGAAGGTCACAAGAACATCATCAAGGTAAATCAAGAACAACTTCTTTGTTCATCTTCTTCCATTCAACCTTCAATGCACCATACTAATGCACACTCTCTCTCTCTCTCTCTCTTCCTCTCTCTCTCTCTCTCCCTCGGCCGAAATGGTTGATTAACAACCATGGCTGTTTTTCCCCTTAGACAACTCAAGACTCTCAATCGTGTGTGGACCTTCTTTAGTCTTCATTGAAGTAATCGACAATCAAGTATTTTTCCCTTAAACCTCCTTTTCAATTCTACATTCATGTCTCCTAGATGTTGATAGGAAGAATAGAATATGAATGGGGGGTTGAGTGTGTGCATATGAATGAAAGGGTTGGGGTTAGGACATGAGAATGGTTGTATATGATTAAGCTATATGGATTTTCTTGAGAATCAATGTATGTTCATCATGTCTTAGGAGAGTTATGGATGTTTAAAGCATGTTAGATGTTATGACACCTATGGTGAATAGGATTTTTATGTTCTTATTTCCATTGAAGCCATGATCGATGATTATGCCTAGTAGGGATTTTGCCATGTGATAGTATGTGTTGATTTAAGCTTATGTTCATGAATGAATTAGTTTATTGTTTGATGTTGGAGAATGTGTTCATGAATCTTGTTTAGCAATAGGAAAATCATAATTATTTTCTTGTTGATCTTAGGTTTTTTTTATTAACAAATTTTATTACCTTAATTAAAATTATTACTATATTTTTTTCTAAAGGTTTCGAAATTCCTAAGAAGTTTTGCAAATGGAATATTAAATGAAATATTGATATTTTATTAGTCAAATAAATAATATCTTTTATTAAAACTAATATATATGTATATGTATAATAATAAATAAGATCTTTTTTATAAATAATAATAAAAAACAAAATATTAATGACCACGTACACCATAGTTAAAACTTTTACCTATATTCATTAATATTATTTATATTAAAATTTATTTGTTATCTATTAATAAAAAATTTAATACAATTCAGTTATTATTAATTTTATTTATTACTAATTATTTATTATTTATTAATGATTAATTAAAAATTAATTGTAATTTATTATTTATTTATAATAATACAATTTAAAATTTACCATTTATTAATATTATTTAGGACTTAGTATTATTCAATATTTAAACACTAGTTTATTTATTAATAATAATACTTAAGATTTATTATTTGAATCTATAACTTATTAGTAATTATTTCAGAACCCTTAGTTTTTTAAACTTATCAAGCTAGATTTATTTTATAAAATCCTTTATCATCTAGCATTAAAGCTTAGGACATTAAGGTCATGGTTGTAATTAGTTGAATTAGAAATTATTTATGTAAGGCAAGTATAGCTCGAGTATAATCTTATGCCTTGTGTTTACTCCAGGCAAGGTTAGGTCGAACTTGGAGGACTTTTGAGTTCAAGCAAGCAAAGGATTAGGTAAGCTCCTGCATGGAGTCATTTGAAGATAAAAAAATTATTGTGGCAAGCCAAATGCAATATGTATGAACATTCGTTTGTAAAGGCAATTAAGGACTTTTTTTTTTTTTATTTTAGTAAAGCAAATCATTTGAAAATTAAACAAGCAGTTTGACTCAAACGCTAAATTTTTTCTAAAACCCAACTTTGACAAGAGTTTTAGAAACCCTTAATTGCTATTTCCAAGTAAATCAATGTATGATCAATTTTCTCCCAAGTGGGACAAACAACGTTGAGTGCTCAATAAGGGTAGACTACTAGGATTAGTCTTTGAAGGGTTAGGGTAAGTCTCTCAGTAGGTGGCCACCTCTAAAGGGTGAGTCCTTCCCAGATAGGATGCCGGTCCGGTAGGTCATGCCGGTCCAGGCTAGTAAGTTTCAGTCAAGTGGATTGTATTTTTCCAAAGTGGACAACTGGTAAGTTTGGGTGTAGAGATGGAAGAGTATCTCACCTGGTAGGTCATACACCTACCTTTTGTCAACATGCTAAACGTGTGGCAGTTTGCTCAACGTGTGGTGTACTGACCATTATATGGTCATGGGGCCCAACGTGTGGTAACCCATGGCTACCTCTTTGGGTGGTTGTATTTATTGTGCACATGTATGGTTTGGAAAGCAAAACACCACTCTTCATTTTTAACATTTATTTAATGCTTGCCAGTAATTTCTCTTATGAAACTTTTACAACTTGCATACATGAACTGTTTTGCCTGAAACACTCAAAGCACATACGGACTTACTGAGATATTTTTCTCATCACCTTTTATACCATGTTTTCAGGTCGATCCTACTGTGAAGGTCATTAGCTAGATTGTTGCTTGTGATTTTGATGACTCTTTGTTATTTTCCTTATGTGATGTTTTGAGAGGTTGTAGCAGATAATTTATTTTGAATTTGTTCATGTATTATTGGATTGTAATAAGTTTAATTTTAAAGTATTTATTTTATTTTATTTTATGTGACCTAGCTATAAAGACCCCTTGTCATATGAACGGGGCGATATCCCTGGCCCTATTGGGCCTAAGTAGTGGGGTGTTACATTTGGCATCTAAAGTTGGGTCATATTAACTCAACTAGGATTCAGAAGTTAATCCATGATAGGCCCTTGGGCTTATTAAGATTGGAAAGTTGGCCTCAGTGTAAATCCTGCCATATGGGAATAATGACCAAAAGGTTGTTCACCCAAAAGGCTGATAGAGCTAAGGAGATATTGGGCCTTATTCACATTCAGGTGTGTGGTCCTTTGTTTACACCAGCTAGAAGGGGTTTTGAGTACTTTATCACTTTCACGGATGATTCTACAAGGTTTGGATATGTCTACCTGATAAGGTGCAAGTCTGACTGTTTTAACAAGTTTAGAGAGTTTAACGCTGAAGTGGAGCGTCAGACAGGTAAACTGATCAAAACTTTTACGATCAGATAGTGGTGGAGAGTACCTCCTCGGTGAATTCTAAGATTACATGGTACATCATGAGATAGTATCCCAACTCTCTACACCGGGGACACCCCAGTAGAATAGAATAGCTAAGAGAAGGAAGAGGACATTGATGGAAATAGTCTTAAGCATGATGTCTTATACTACTCTTTCGGTCTCTTTTCGGGGATATGCCCTGGAAACAACCACATACATTCTGAACTTGGTGCCTTCTAAGTCAGTACCTAGGACGTCCTATGAAATGTGGACTGAGCATAAGCCAAGTCTGAATCATCTCAGGATAAGAGGTTATCCAACTTATGTACTGATCAAGGGAGATATGCTAGAACTAAGATCGAAATTATGCTATTTTGTTGGATATCGAAAAGGGACAAAAGGAGGTTACTTTTATCATCCCAATGAGCAAAAAGTACTGGTAAGTGCTAATGCTAGATAATTGGAAGATGATTAAAGTACTTCTACTAAAGGTTCAACAAGGTTAGAACTCAAGGAGAAGTTATCTTTGGAATTAACTTCTTCAGATCCGATTATGGAACAAAAAGAGGCACAACCTCAAAAACCTATACAAACATAGCCTCGTCGTAGTGGGAAGGTATCCAAGGTTCTAGAAAAATAGATTGGAGAGGCTTTCGAGCTAATCTCTGACCATCTGGAACAAAATTCCACTAGATACGAGGATGCCATTACTGATGCGGATGCAAATCTATGGTATGAAGTAGTGAAAGGTGAGATTGAATCTATGTACTTCAATCAGGTTTAGGATCTTGTAGTTTCACTTGAAGGGATAAAATCCATTGGGTGTAAGTAAGTATACAAAAGGAAGAGGGGAGTGGATGGGAAGGTGAAAACCTCCAAAGCTAGGCTTATGGCAAAAGGGTATACTCAGAAAGAAAGGATTAACTATAAGGAAACCTTTTTCTCGGTAGCCTTGCTTAAGTCCATCTATATTCTCCTTGCCTTCACATGTTATTATGACTACGAGATATGGCAAACCGATGTTAAGACGGCATTTCTTAATAGCCATCTTAGTGAAAACATCTATGTCATAACTGGAAGGTTTTATTACTAAAGGCCAGGAACACATGATTTGTAAGCTTAAAAAGTCCATTTATAGACTCAAGCAGGCATCTAGAACATGGAACATTTGTTTTCATGAGACTGTAAAGTCTTATAGTTTCAATCAAAACGTGGATGAACAATACGTGTACAGGAAATTGGAAGGCATAAATGTGATTTTTCTTATCCTATATGTGGATAACATTCTACTCATTAGGAATGATGTAGGGACATTGTCATCTACTAAGATTTAGCCGTTTAGTCAATCCAGTATGAAGGACTTTGGAGAAGTCAGTTATATTCTCGGGATTAAGCTTTTTAGAAATAGGATGCAGAGAATTTTAAGGTTATCCCAAGTGACATATATTGATAAGATGCTGGCTAAGTTTAGCATGGACTCATGCAAGGGAGCTCTAATCCCTTGTAGATATGGGTTGTCTTTTGTTCAAATGACTGTCCTAAGTCCCAAGAAGAAAAAGGCAGAATAAATAGAATTCCCTATACTTCGGGTGTAGGAAGTCTCATATACGCCATGTTGTGCACTAGGCCAGATATCTATTTTGTCATAGGCTTAGTTAGCAGATATTAGTCAAACCCGAGGTTCATTGGTAAGCTATAAAGCATATTCTCAAGTACCTCAAAGGTATGAGAGATTATATGCTAGTTTACAGGGCTAATAACTTGGTTCCCACTGGATACACAAACTGAGACTTCCAAGCAGATAACGACGAGAAAAAATCCACTTGTGGATATTTCTTCAGCTTGTTTGGAGGAGCTGTTTCGTGAAAGAGTATCAACCAATCTTGCATTGCTGACTCAACTATAGAAGCTGTTTATATGGCAGCTTTGGGGGCATCCAAGGAAGCAGTCTAACTTCTGAAGTTCCTTTTAGAACTTGGAGTCGAGCCACATATGGACAGATTGATTGTGATGTATTACGACAACACTGGAGTAGTCTCGCAGTCCAAAGAACCTAGGAACCACAAGAAGGGGAAGCATATCAAGAGAAAGTACCTCCTGATTTGGTATTACATCCAGAGACAGGAAATCGTGGTGGAACAGATAGCCTCAGAGAACAACTTAATAGATACCTTTATCAAGCCTTTGGCTGAGAGTGTCTTCAAGAGACACTTAGACACCATCGAGGTAGGCACCTATAGACTTTCTTAATCTTAGAGTGCAAATAGGAGATTGTTGGAGTGTATGCCCTCTAGACTAGATTTCTGATGTAATTATCAAATTTATTAATAAGAGCATTTATTCTCAAAATTTGTTTGTGAATTTACATTTTATTTGTGCACAATTTATATTTGGAAAAAATCCATTGTGTTTAAATAAGTGATCCATATAAATAGTGATCTTTCACAGTAATATATGGATCATGAGTTACTTAACACATAAACATTTGTTCTTAACTGATTGATGAGAATGAGAATCTCATCATGTTTTGGTTATTATGTTGTGAATTCCAAATGGGAAATAGCTTACCTTTAGCCAGCGAGTAGTCCATTCACTTTATAACATAAGAGTATTTCAAAAACGAAGAACATGACCTGTAATAGTAGTTTCTAAAAGTACTATTTAGAAGAAACCCAGGCTATTACTGCTACAGCGTGGACTAATACTCTACCGCTTGAGTATGAGTTGGGTGTTTGACGAAGCTGGAAGCATGTCCTTTGATATGCTATAGTTGATGTTCTATCATAGAGCTAATATACTTGTATGTTGGGTATATGTGACTAGTTAGTTAAGAATGACTTGTACAAGATAGTTTCTGCACTATATTGCCTTTTGTGACTGTTCGAATAATCTAAATAACTGGGGCCCTGGGGAACATTACTTGGATGTTTGCTTTAGGGTTACTCTCTTGGAAAGGGGAAACATTCCAAGAATCATAGATCATTAGACTAGAGGTCTAAGGATGGTAGATGTCTTTTAGAGAGGTGTTAGTACACTCTTCCTCTCTAAAAGTACGGCGATGCGTAAAGGAGTATTTTAGTCATTATACCAATAGGTCGGAGACTTTACTAACACAGCATTGTCCTTGGGATCAATATTTCTTTATGGTGATATTAAAAAATATTTAAAATGCAAAATACAGCTATTTCTATAGTAGGGGTATTTTAGTTCGTTTTAGTAGTCAAGGTGTTGTGTCTTTTTGTAACACCCCACTACATAGGTCCGCCAAGGCCGGGTATGTCGCCCCATCCAAAGGAAAAAGGGTCTTTATAACTAGGTCAGACAAATAAATTAGCAAAATAAAAATAATACTTTAACTTAAAATTTATTACAACCCAAGAATAAATCCAAGAATACCAAAAATAAATCCATAATAAAATTTATCCACTCTCATCTCCCCAAAACACTACACAAAATAAATTATCAGAAAATCTTCCAAGGCAGGCAATATCTAGCTACTCATCCCCATAGCAGGATCGACCTGAAATCATGGTAAAAATGGTGATGAGACAAAAATCTCAGCAAGTCCGTGTGTGCTTTGAGTGTCGAGTAAAATTAGTTCGTAAATGCAAAGTATAAAATCTTTATAAGAGAAATACTAGCAAGCAATAAACATTAGTTAAAATCAAGAGTGCTGTTTTAGCTTTTCCAACCATACATAATCAATAAAATCAACCACTCAGAAGAAATGATCATAGGCTACCACACGTTAGGCCCCATAACTGGTCAGAATGTCGACACTTTGTGCAAACTGACAAAAAAGGTAGGTGATCGGCCTACCGGGCAAGATACTCCTCCTTCTCTATACCCAAACAACAACCGGGTGTCCATTCCGGCAAAACTCAGTCACTTGACTGAAAAATAAACTGCTAGCTCAGATCGGTATGACCTACTAGACTAACACTTTATCCGGGCAGGACTCACCCCTTAGAGGTGGCCACCTACTGAGAGACTTACCCTAACCCCTCAAAGACTAGCCCTAGCAGTCTACCCTTATTGAGTACTCAATGTAATGTATCCCACATGGGAAAAAATGAACAAAACACAGTTCCACATGAAAATGGCAATTAAGGGTTTCCAATGTCTGTGTCAATATCAGTTTTAGAAAGAGTTTTAAGTTTGAGTAAATATGCTTATTAGTTTTCAAATAATTCATTTGAATGAAATAAGAAAGAAGTCAATCCTCAATTGCCTTTATAGAAATAAGTGTCCAAACACTCTACATTTGGCTTGCCATAATAAACATTTTACATCAATTAGGTTTTATGCTGGAACTTGCCTGATCTTTTGTTCGAGATAAAATAAAGATCTTCAATCGCTAACCCAACCCCACCTGGGGTAAATATAAATCAGAATCAGACTCCAGCCAAAATCCACTTTCACAAATAAGACTAACTCAACTCACTATTACCATGATCCTAGTGTCCCAAACTTTAAGGCCAAATAATAAATAAAAAGGTTTATAAGCTAAGTCGAATTTGATATTTAAAATAATTAGTGTTTTGGAAAATAGGTACTAATAAATTGAAGGTTTAATTCTTGCTAAGAATAATTTAGAGTTTATTTGATGAAGAGTCCTAGGTGGTATTAGGTAAAAAAATAATTTACTAATAATTAATTGTTTGAAATTAATTGCTAACTAAAATTAGTAGAAAATAAGTTTTAATGGGTCTTGATTGAAAGCTAATAAAAAATTTTCAACAGGGTTTGATTAAAAGATAATAAATTTTACTGATATTTATGAATATAAGACTTACAGAATTAATATTTTTACTTATTATGATTATTTATATAAAAGGCTTTATTTGATATTATTATTATTATTATTATTATTATTATTATTATTATTATTATTATTATTATATATAATATCTATATATTTTATTTCTTGAAATAAAAGATATCATTTATTTGACTAAGATATCCTTATATAATAATCCAAATCTACCTTCCTAGGATTTTTGAATTTACTAGCAAAAATTATAATATTAAATATTTTGTTAACAAAATAAAATTAGTTTAGGGACAGATAGTTCATGATCATATTTTTATTGCTAACCACAATCATGAACATATACTCCTTCCAATTCATCAAATCATCCAAATCATGAATAAAAGCATGGATCTAAATTTATCAAGGCATGATCCAACCTCTACTAACATAAACATAATCATAGCTTTAATAATCATATATGAATATAAATCCTATTCATCATAGATGACATAATCTATAGCATACTTGATCACAAACACTACCTATGACATGGAAACATGCATTAAACCCTAAAAACACCATACAATCAACCAAGATAATCAACTCATGCATAAATCCCATCTCCATCACAAGCACACCTTTATTCATGCTTCAATCTCTACTTATCACAACAATACATGCTCAAATCCTATTCATAATCCATCTCCTACCAATATCATCGTAGAGATATGAATCTAGAATTTAAAAGGATGGTTGAAAAGGCTTACTTGATTGATGAGTACCTTGAAGGAGTTTCGAATGGATCTCAACTCCTAGATGTCGAAATCCGTCCAAGGGAGATGAAGAAAGCATAGCCATTGGTGAAGAACCATTTGGCCAAGAAGAAGAGAGAGAGAGAGAGAGAGAGAGAGAGAGAGAGAGAGAGAGAGAAGAGAAGAAGAGAGTCCATTAGCATGTTTATTCATATATATATTCATTAGAGATCAAAGATTAGTAAAGATGAAGTTGTTTGAACAAAACTACCTTGAAGGTGTTCTTGAGCCTTCACAAAATTTTTGATTTTTTTATCCAAAAGAGCAAGTTGGATTTTGGAGTTTGATGTTAAAAATGGTATAGATGGACTCACGGCAGTGAGTAGATGAAATCTGGAATTTTTTGGAAAAAGTTTGAAGTGGTTTGGAGAGGTATGAGGTGAAAGAAAGGAGTAGGTGTTATTGGTGTTCTATGTGTGCTTGAAGGTTGAAGAGAATGGAGGGATTTTGGTTTGTGGCTGCCGAAATTTTGTGTGTGTGTAGTGGCCGAATTGTTTGTGTAGTTTAGGAAGATGATTTTTCTGGTTTGAAAGGAAAAATGAAAGGCTGGTTGTTGAAATCCTAAAAGAATATTTTGGGGATCAAATTTGGAAACAAAATATAGCAAGAATATCTTTGTTCAATGGAAGCTTTTCGGAAGCTGCTATGGCCGAATAGTTGCTCTATGTTTTTGCTGGATGAAAGCTGGTTGAAGAAGGTTAATGGTGGCTAAAAATAAGGAGTGTAATGGTGAAGGGAAGGTCCGGTTCTTTGAGGGACATTTTATGGAAGGTTGCTAAATTAAGTTTGCTAGAATTTTGGTATCCAATCAAGGCATGATTGCAGTGTTTTGTTGGAGATATTTTTGGGCAGCCATGTCTGATTTTCGTGCAAAAGCTTGGGGAAGACAATGGAGTTCAGTTCATGGCTATTTAAGAGTGGTTTTAATAGAAAGATGAGGAACATTTCGGACATGGTTGAAGTGGAAACAAGGCTGGAAAAATTCTGCACAGGATTTTCACAAGTGATGGAATTTTTCTGGGTAGTTTCGGCTGCCATTTTCCAGCCAGGTTGTAGAGAGTTTGAAGGAGATTTTAGAGGCCTTTCATGGCTGGTTTCCAGCCTACTTCATGGAGCAAAAACGTGGCTAAGGAGCTGGGAGAAAACTGGAAGAAAACTACTTGGTTGAAGACCACCAAAGCTGCGATTTTAACCAGAAAATTTTCTGGTTTTGCACAGTATTTGTGCATCCCGAAATTAACCAGAAAATTTCAGATTTCAAGCTGATCAAAAGGGCCATTTTCTGGCAGCATTTGGGAGGGAATAATGGCTGAGAATTTCGACACCTTGAAGGCACAAGAAGCTGGAAAAATTTCAGGTCATTACATGAAGGAAAATGAACCTATCTAGAGTGAAGTTTAGAAGGTTCGCTAGAGGAATTAATTCTCTTGGAACCTTCCCCATCTCTTTCACATTTTTGGTCTATAAGATGTCTTTCCCTTAGACATTTTAAACCTTCAAAGCCACAACACTTTACTGAAATTTCTAGAATGAAATTAGCTAGAACAAATTTGTCCAATCTAATGAATTGAGAATTAAGAAAAATTAAAGATCAAGGAGGAATGAATTCCCTTAGGAATTTTTCTAGTAGGGCGCAAGAATAGGATTAGAGTACTCCTACCATGTCTCCCCTAGGACAACACCTCTACCCTATGCTAAAGCACTTAAGGCTGAAAATACCCCTTCCCAAGCAAAAATAAAATTTAATCATGCTAAAGCTCCAATGATGGAATTTGAACCCAAGACCTCAAGAATTAATTCCCAAGCTCTAACCACTACACCACAACAACTCTTGTTCTTATTTTCTCCCTAAAATATTTTTCCTATTTAATCCTCAAGTTATCTCCCTATTTTCACCTCAGGAAAAAATTACCATTTTGCCCTTCTTACTCAATAAATATAATCAAGCCCTCTAGACTATAAAACCCAAATCCAAAGCACATAAAATCATATAAAAATAAATTTAAATATGCAATAAAGTATGATATGCATCCCAACCCCCTTACTCTAAGGTTTGTTTCGACTAGGGTTTTACATCCTCCCCTCCTTAGAAGAATTTCGTCCCGAAATTCAAGCATACCTCTATTTCAGATCAGGATACTTCCGCTTAACCCACTCTTCTGATTCCCATGTGGCATCTTGCGTGCCATGGTGCTCCCACTGAACCTTGACCATTGGTTTCTGCTGGTTCCGAAGACTCTTGATACTGCAGTCCAATATCTTCACGGGCTTCTCCACATAGCTCAGATCGGGTTGCAACACCAACGGCCCGTCATTCAGAACGTGACCGGGATCAGCATTGTACTTCTTCAATTGAGACACATGAAACACATCGTGAATTCCTGTCAACCCATCTAGTAGGTCCAATCGGTAAGCTTCTGGTCCAATCCTTTCTTTAATCGGGAACGGCCCCAAATACTTTGGGTTCAACTTTCCACCATTCGGATGCTTCAAGATTCCTCTATTTGGCGTCAATCTCAAAAATATGTTGTCCCCGACTTGAAACTCCAATTCTCGCCGCCGGTTGTCCGCATAGCTCTTCTGCCTACTCTGAGCCACCTTTAACCTTTCCCTAATCAATTTCACCTTATCCAACATTTCTTGGACACAGACTTCCCCGGTTCTGCTCACATGACCATCTTCTGACCAACTCCAATACAACGGTACCTGACACTTACGCCCATACAAAGCCTCATACGGTGCCATCCCAATTGAAAATTTATAGCTGTAGTTGTATGACAGTTCTGCGTATGGTACACACTCTATCCACTTGTCCTCGAAATCCAGAACACAGGCTCTCAGCATATCTTCCAATATTCGTATCACCCTTTCTGACTGCCCATCGGTCTACGGATGCGCCGTCGTATTGAATTTCAGACTCGACCCCATCGATTCTTGAAACTTTCTCGAAAAACGAGACGTGAACCTCGGGTTTCGATCGGACATAATACTCGAAGGCACTCCATGCAGTCAGACTATTTCTCGAATATAAGTCTAAGTCAGCTTCTCCATCGAGTCCCTTACATTCACCGATATGAAATGGGCCGACTTGGTTAGTCGATCCACCACTACCCATATGGCGTCCTTTTGCGTCTTTGACATGGGAAGTCCGGTGACAAAATCCATAGTCACCTCCTTCCACTTCCACTTTGGTACTGGCAATGGCTGCAATAGTCCCGCTGACTTCTTGTGCTCCGCTTTAACTTTCTAGCAAGTGAGACAGGTCAAGACATACTTGACCACATCTCGCTTCAGTCCGGACCACCAATAGACTTTCTTCAAGTCCTGATGCATACTTGACCACACCTCAGGTAAAATTACCATTTTGCCCTTCTTACTCAATAAACATAATCAAGCCCTCTAGACTATAAAACCCAAATCCAAAGCACATAAAATCATATAAAAATATATTTAAACATGCAATAAAGTATTATATGAATCCCAACCCCCTTACTCTAAGGTTGGTTCCGACTGGGGTTTCACACTTTTGGTCCTCGAAATAGCCCACAAGCCTTGATGGTTTTGGGTTGAGGGATTGATCTTTTATAAAATGGATTTTATTTTATTCATGTAGCTTATTTTAGTTTTTGGGCTAGAATAAATAAAAAAAAAGGTCCAAAAAGGGAGATTTATTTATTGGCCCATTTAGATTATTTAATTAATTCAATTATTGGGCTTATATTAGTCTAGGACTAATTAAATTGAATTAAAGGCTTAACCCAATGAACTGGGCTAAGGCTTGTTGTTTATGTTGGTCCATTTGGGTTGTTTAATTAATTTAATTACTAGGCTTGTATTGGTCCATGAATAATTAAATTGAATTAAATGCTTAACCCAATGAACAAGGCAATAGGCCCAGATTAATGGCTTAACATAACATGGGTCTTAGGGCTTCTCTGATTCAACCGCCTCTGTTTGATTTTTGAATACTCAGATAATAGCCTATTATTAAGGTAGTTGGGATTCAAGAGAATAGTAGGAGTTTTTTTCGCAGAATGTCGTTGTTTCCTTTAGCCTTTCTTCTTCTTCTCTCTGTAGACGGCAACCACTATGCTATTCAATAGCAAGAACAAAGACACGTTTTTTTTCTTGATTAATGCTTAATAGCATTTAGTCGAGAAAAGAAAGATCTCCCTCTTCGTCCGTAGCCTTCACTAGTCATTCGGCACGGGTTTTATTCCGAAAGACCCGAAGCATCATGCTGATGCCCAGATAAAGCCAACGGCTTGTGGGACAACAACCTAAATAAAGGATCAAGAACCAGAAATGGTTCAGACCAAGTCATCGGCACCCCCTAGACCAGTGAAAAATTGCAGAGGTAAATGGACTTCTGCAACTCTTTTTTTTTTTTTTTCAACATGCATCTGAGTTTTAGTTTTTGTCGTGATCACCTGCTCGAAGACCTCCTGCCTCACAGGCCAGCTCTTATCTGCGAACATCATGGCTAACTATGTACTAATATCATATGCAGTTGTCATGTGCTCATCTTTGGATTGGAGCACAATATACATGGAGGCTAACATATAACATCGTGTCATCTTATCAGCCTTCTTCCATGCTTTCTCAGTCGTTCGCTCCTCTTCGATGGAATCCTCCATGATAATAGGGCAGGTTTCATGAAGAACATACCTATACTCCTCGGCTGTGAGTCCACATAGTTGGAACCCATTAGCTTATTCTCATGGAGAATAACTACTAAGGGACTAAAAGAACTTCCATCAACCATTTCTAAAAATTTGAAAGTAAAAGAAATTCTCAATTTTGCAAAAAATAAAAATCATTTTCTGCAATTTATCCTCATATTAAACTGATAATAGTTTTCCCCATCACTATTATACTATTATCTTTTAACATGATTATTTTGGCTCTTAGAAAAATAGACATAACTTCTTGGGAGGATTAACAGTTTTTTAAGCTAAGTGTATTAACCATCACAAATTAATTTTCCTTCTAGGTAATAATCTACAAAATAACTCCATCGAGGGGATGGTTGTTTCATCTTATTTCTAATGGACATGCCACGCACTATGACCTCCAATGTGGGTTGGCCAATCATAGCATGTGTCTTGGGTTATTAATTACATCATTCCATTAGTTTTAGATCCTTATGGTATCTCCAACCTTTATAGGTTCACTCCCAGGGTGATGTGAGAAGATTCACAATCGCTAAAAAGGATCGAGATGGAAACCGTGGGCCTATTGGAACCCCTCTCCCACTTAGTTTTTAAAACAACGATTTTATTGGAAAAATATCCTTTGAAAAATTTCAATTAAGTTCTCTTTTAAATTAAATTAAAATATCTAAACGCATAAAAATTTCTACGTTAAGGTTTATACCATTTGAGAAATTTTTTCATGGATTAATTTTATTTAAATTAAAAACTTAATGATTTCAAAAATTTCCATTAAAAATTTCTAGAGATTTTGATCTCAAGTTTTTGTTTGACCAAAAATAATTTTCCTTTGTGAACATAAATTAAAATGGCTTTCCATTTTAACTTACAAAAATTTCTAAATCCAAAATATTTTCTATATCAAGGATAAAAACCTTTAAGAAAATAACTAAGTATTAATTTTTGTTTAAGTTAAAATTAACCATTTAATTAAAAAAATTGTTGTCAAATAAAAATTCTCAATGACTTTTGACTTTGAGATAACATGCATATAGGAATTAAAATAAATAGCATGCTTGAAAACTATAAACGTTTTCATTCTTTTCTATTTTGAAACTTAAGTGCCCAAATAACATAATTAAATGCATTAATTAAATTAATTAACAGTTTTGTTTAATCCTAAAAATCCTTTACTATTATTTTTCATACAAAATATTTAGAGAATATTAACTATTGAAAAAACAAAAACTTCACTTGGTATGGGACCAAAAACAAAAAAGAAATTGTGCAAGAATTACAAGGAAAAAAATAAAAAAAAATTATTTTTTCTTCTGATCTTGCGCACCCGCCACATCATATCATGGCCCTTGGAAAGATCTATGGACTATTGTCTATGGACGGGTGCCCACCACCTACCACCTGTGAACCACCCCAAAATTGGTCACTGTTGTTACCGTATCGTGGGGAGGATGCAAAGCATCCTTCCCAGGATGCTTATAGGAATATCAAGCCGAGGAGCAACCAGGGCCCTTGCTTTGGCTTGCAAGCCACAACTAGTCTTGGGCACCACCTCGGCTCCTTTGTTGTCTAAGCCACGGTTGACGCAGCTCGGCAGTGGCTCAGCTCATCTTCTTCGATTTTTTTTTTCCTTCTGTGCACTTTCTATCCAAAAGCCTTCTTATTTCATCTTGCGACTTCCTCAGGTGGCTTTCTTGTTACAGATTTTCATCAAAAACAAAAGTCACACCCGCCTATACCCTTTAAAATCAGGTTTACACAATTGCTAAGGTAAAACATTAAATTTACAGTAGCTTCCTAAACCTCAACCATGAGGTGTACAACACATCTATCCCATACCAAAACAGCGAAAGTTCATAGGAATTAATCAAACAATTATTTGGCCCATTTTATTAACTAACATGCAAGCTAACTTAGCCTTTCATAGCTTCATGCTCTGATACCAATTCAAGCGAGAAAACATAATAGAAACCATGTATGTTGAAAACAAAAGCAGGCACTAAAGGCAGCGGAAGAAGGAAAAATATGTATCTCTGCGAGACAACAATTTGTTTTCTTTGGCTGTGAAGAAATTGATTGAACCCCAGGGGTAGCCACTTCACTTGTCGATGTCTTCGGATGAAAACCAGCCAATCTTTTGCTCCTCTGTGGCATGAATGCTGAAGCTTTTTGCTTCTCAAAATATTCCACCACCTAATCCCTTACTAGTGAAGCAAATAGGCAAGGAAAAACTGGTCTCAAAGCTTCTTCATTTCATCCTATTGATTAGCAAAATCAAGATAAAGGATGAGAAGAACGAATGAGAGAGAGAAGAAGAACAAGGCTTCTGGGATGGATTTTTTTCATAGACGTGAGTTCTCCGTTAGTGATAATCAATCACAACAACTATACTAATAACATGACACCAGGGTTATGATATTTCTAAACACCCGAAAGTTATCAACAGAAGATGTTTGACTTAGCCTAAACTCTTTATTTTGTGAACATAAAACCCTTTTGGTCCAAGCTATTAGGCCATTAATATTATTTATTATTTTTTTGGGCCCAATGAGCCCCATAATAATAAACATTATTTATTTATTTTCTGGGCTTATACACTAGCCCAATAAATAATTAATGAGCCCAAATAAATCAAAATAAATTTTCAAGCCTTTTTATCTAGTTTAAGGCCAGGTTAATTTTCTAATTGTTTAATCTGGGCTTAGGCCCTGAATAATTAATTGACTAATTAAATTAGATAATAAATTATAATTTAATTTCTCTCGTTCTTTTATTTTATTCCAATCCAATAATAAATTAGACTTCCTGAATAAAATAATATCCTTTTTAACCAAGACCATTTTCTCGACCCAAAATTAATTAGGACTTATGGGCTATTCAAAGGACCAAAAAGACACATCGCCTTGGATACTAAAATGATCAAACTACCGCTTCTATATAAATTACTGTATTTTTTAAATATTTTCTAATATCACTATAAGGAAATATTGACCTCAAGGACAATGTCGTGCCTGCTATGTCTCCGACCTACAGGTGAAATGATTAAAATACCCCTCTACGCATTGCCGTGCATTTAGAGAGGGAAAAACTGTACTAACACCTCTTTAAAAGACATCTACCATCCTTAGGCTTCTAGTCTAATGATTCATGACTTTTTGGAATATTTCTACTTTCCAAAGAATCTATCCTAAAGCAAATATCCAAGTCATGTTTCCCAAGACCCTAGATATTTAGATCATTCGGACAACCACAAGGGATGATATAGTATAGAAGCTATCTTGTACAAGTCTGTCTTAACTAACCAGTTACATACACCCAACATACAAGTATATTGGTCCCACAAAAGAACCTCAACTATTGTACATCAAAACATACGCTTCTAGCTTTGTCAGACCACCAACTCATGCTCAAGCTTTAGAGTACAAGTCCACTCGGTTGTGGTAGTAGTCTAGGTTTCAACCGCCTAGTACTTTTAGAAACTACTACTACAAGTCCAGTTCTACGTGTTCGAAATATGCTTGTGTTATGAAATGAGAAGACTACTCATTAGCTAATAGTAAGCCTTTCCTTTTTTAGAATAAATAATATAATAACCTTATCATGATGAGATTCCCATTCTCACCATTCGGTTAAGAACAATAGCTTATGTGTTAAGTAACCCATGGTCCATACCTTATTGTGAAAGACCTCCATTCACATGAACTAGTTACTTAAATACCATGGGTCTTTTCCAATGAAATTCTGCACACAAATGAAGAAGAATTCACAAATAATTTTTGAGAATAATACTTTTATTAATACAAGTCAAAATTATATTAGAAACATAGTCTAAGAGGGCATACATCACAACACTTATTATTCCCTTCTAATGTGAATCACTTGAGTCATAGTTTTAACTTAAGAAATATGACGAAACTTGTGTAATAAGATATAGACTTGTTTAATCTAACTTCGATTGGCTTTCAAATACTTATGTTTACATGAGTTTAGCCTAGTCGAATAATCTTAAACTAAATTCTCAGCTCAATAGAGAATGAATATTTTTTTTCTAGTAGCAGTTATTGATGCTGAAAATCCACTCTTTCTATATGTTTTTTTCTTGGAATGTTTTAATTTTGATACTTTGCTTAAGGACAAGCAAAAACTTAAGTGTCAGGGAGTGATAATTGCTCATTACATGCTCATAAGGGCTAAAATCACCATTATTTTCCTAGTTATTTGAGGTTATTTAGAGATACATTTGTTGCAATAACAAGGAATATTCCTTCATATTTGACATATTGATTGTAGAAAGTGATTTTGATGAATTTATGCAGATTTGGGTTGATTTCAAGTAAAACAGGGAATTTTCCAAAGCACACCTAGTGCCAGGATTGGCAAGTAGACCAGGCGCCAGGTCCATTCTGGATGGCCAGAGGAAAACTGAGCAAAATTTAGAGGATTAGATTACACTTAGTCCTAGGTGGGCAACTAGACCTGGCACCAGGCTCATTCTAGGAAGCCAAAATCCAGTACGTGAATTAAAGAATTTTCCAATGATTTTGGTATTTTTTGAATCATACTCGGCTAAGACTTCCCAAACTACAAATTTAGTATCCAAGAGGCCTAGAAAAGTAAGAGAAAACACAAGAAATTAAGGGTGGATCGAAGAGTAAAATTCCCAAACACTCATTGAAGGAGGAATTTACCAAATCGATGAGAGTTGTTCAAGAGAGTCTTCAAGGGAGAAAGAAGATGCTTGTCTATCAGTGCATTCTTTTATCTTTATTGTCTTCTTCTTAAACAATTTTGTATTTAATGTTTCCATTGTAATTTCACATTCTTTTATGGGATTCATGATTTCATGAGCAATTTAGTCTTTTGATCAATTCATTATTTATCTTGGTATTTGATTACTTGTTTTTCTTACGAAGTTGGTTGATTGAGTTTTGTCATTGACTTGCTTGAAAAAGTGGTTGATAATGATTTCAATTTATTGATTTCATATTTGTTATCTCTTAACTTGCATGAAAAATGGGTTAATTGTCAAGAATATTGGTAATCCAAGGTTGGTTGGTGATTGCTAGAATATGGATTCATTAACTAATTTCATATTTTAAATCACCTAGAATATAGGGGTTTATATGAAGATTGATTTCAATGCATCTTTTGGATAAGCTAGTAGAGACAGAATATGTTCACTAATTTACCTAGAAAATAGTGACTCCTTATATTGCAAACAAAATAGGTCTATATTAAATCCTTCATGAAACCAAGATAATAATTGATTGTGATATTGGCTAAATGATTCTTTATCATGTTTTCAAGAGCTTTTGTCTAAATTACATATTTTCACATCATTGAGTTGTAAATATTTCATTATTTTTCTTTTTTTATCTTATTACTTTATTTGGGTTCGTTAAATAATGAATGAAGAGTGATTAGTATGTACTTGTTCCTTTGAGGATTGGTACTCGTTAATTCCCGATGTTATACTTGTGACGAGTATACTTGCTCATATGTATATTTTGGATTAATGTTTTAATTAAAACTTGACTAAGGGATGGATTTTAAATTTGATGATTTTTATATCACTCAAAATTTACGCATCAAGATTTTGGCGTCGTTGCAGGAAACAATATCATGAAATCTTGGATTTTGTTGATTTAACCATATTTATATGTTTATATGTCTATATGTAAATATGATATATGTTCTTTGTGTAAATAGGTTTTATATCTTGTTATTTGTAACATTGTGTGAAGTAATTAGGTTAGTTCATGTTGTACTTGTAAATATCACTAATTTTTGTGCTTAGGTAGTTTGGGAATATATCTAATATGTGAGTATTTATTTTCTTTAATTTTATATTATTTGTTTTTCACTTCTATTTTTTTATTTTCTTTTTTTGTTGTTATTATTATTTTTTATATTTGATTTTTAATTTTCTTTGAGCGCAAAATTGACATCATCATGGACAATTACTTTTGGGCACATGATAAAAGGTGCTACAGTGTTGAGAATTTGGCAAATTTGTAAGCTTGGATTGATGCTTTTTATGAGACATCACTTGAAGCCTTAATGCAATCTTTACAAAGTTATCTATTAAGTGGGATAAGGAACAATTGCCCATACACTTGAACAAAAGGACTCCCAAGGAAAAGAGAGAGGATATAAGGAACAATTGCCTAATGTGGAAAGAGTGGTATTCGATTCTTCTGTATGTGCTCATAATTCTAATATTTATTTGTCAAATGATTTCTTAGGTTCTTCTCACTTCTTGGAGAACAATGGTCCCATTGATGATGTGTTGAATTTACCATGCCTCAAGGAGTTAGATTTATCCATGATGTACCCCAAGAAACCCTTGAAGGATATTGACAAATTCTACCATTAACCTCAATTTTAGGGAGGTAACTTTTCATTTGTAGAAATATTGAAAATAAGAATTTCTTGATCCCATCTTTAAAATCTACATTACTAAGTCTAACGGTGAATTTTAATTGTGACAAATCTTTTGAAAGGATAAGTGGTGATTCTTATGTTTTTACACTTTTTAGAAATAATTTACATCTTTGTGAAGGGAACTTGATTTGTATGTCTAAAATGGTGTAAGAAAGGGGGGTCATGCCTATACATTCATTGCAACTACTATTTTTCGTGAACCCTCCATTTTTTTTCAAAAACCTCCTTTCTTTCTACATTTGTCATGCCTATATTCTATTTTGAGCTTTAATATCTTTGCCAAAGGTTTGATGCAGAAACATGATGAGTGGAAAGAGTTAGTATCTTTGTTTTGGGTTTGGTGTTGTTTAAGTTGTTAAGTGTCTTTTACCCCCTAGTAATAAGGAAAATATGTTCCTTCTTAAGTGTGGGAGAGTAAGTCGTGTCTTTATTTGCTTTGTTAGAATTTTTATTAGTACATTTCTTTAGTTTGTTTTCTTCTATTTAGGTGTGTCTTTATTTTGTTATGATTTTCCTTGTACTTTTATTTGTGTTTTCTTTTGCAGTTAGGAATAAAGTCTTTTTAGACAAGCTCTCTTCTTTATTTCTAGTTTTGATTTCTATTGGAACTTATTGCACTTGGGGAGTATTGCTTAACTTTTTATCTCCTTTACCATTTTTGGTCCCTTTGGAGATGCTTTCGTATGTTAATTTTTTGCCAATGAGGACATTGTCCAGTTTAAATATGATGGAGCGGTTTGGTAATATTATTTGCCTAAGTTTTTATCAATTCTCTTGGAGTTTTCTTGGTATAAAATAATTTTGTTCATCTTGAATTGAAGATTGAAAATTTGGGATCAACTTTTCAAAAATTTTTCAGAACAATGTTTGTGGCTTTCTTTGTTTAGTATGGTTGTAATTCTCTTTCCTACATGGATATGAGTTTTGTCATTCATTTGGTAGATTTTTATTAAAGTAGTTTATTGGATAGGATATTTTTCAAGACTTGAGAATTTGGGTTAATCATGTTTATGCATTGGTGTTTGAATATTATTTGACTTATCTACATTGAATATGAAGAATATGATGAATGTGAGAAACGTTAGTTGGCTAACTCTTGTATTATGAATTTAAACTTCGCTTAGCTTGGAATTATGATAAGGAATGTGAGGAGAAAAAAGATCTTTGAGTAGAAAGATTGTGGAAAATTGCAAAAAAATCATATGTGGGTTGAAAATTGAGAAAACTGAGTAATTGTTTCCTCTTTGAAGATAAGAAGAGAAAACTAAGTTATGGGGGCCAATGCGGATAGTAAAGAGAAATCCACTTTATTGAGGCTATTAATTCCCAAAAGTAAAAAAGAGGGAAAATGTTGAAAAAATGACAAGTGATGACTAAAAGGGGGCCAATACGGTGTGTGAAGAGAAATCCATACACTTGAGGCTATCAATTCCCTAAGTCATTAAAAATATATATATATAGGGAGAAAAAGTGGAGTACATTCCTTATATCATGACATGAGTTGTGCAATTTTTGGATTTATAATGCTTGAGTAGCTAGATGACTTGACTTGTATGATTCATGTTATCTATATTTTTACTTGACGAGTGAAATAATTTTCCTAGACTAAGGTATACACTTGATTAATTTGACTTCAAGAATTTTGTGATATCTTGTCAAATGTTTCAAAGTTTGAATTATTTACAAAGGGTGTGAATGACAAGAGTTGTATCTAAAGTTTGAAAGGAGGACATAATCTTTGCTATGGTAGAAGAAGTTTTTTTTTTTTTTTTTTTTGGAATAAGAAAAAGCTTGTGTTTTCTTGATGAATTTCTTGGTTAAAGTATTTTACTTGAGGACAAGCAAAAGTTCAAGTGTGAAGGTATGTGATAGGGGCTACAATCACCATTATTTCCCTCATTATTTGAGTTTGTTTTAAGATACATTTGTTGCAATAACTCGGTATATTCCTTTCTATTTGACATTTTGCTTACCGAAAGTGTTTTTGACGAATTTATGTAGATTTTAGTTGATTTCAAGCAGCATAAGGAATTTCCAAAGCACACTTGGTGCTAGGTCTGCCAAGTGGACCAGGCAGCAGGTCCATTCTGGACGGCCAGAGAAAAATTGAGCAAAATTCAAAGGGGGAGCAGATTGCACTTGGCGCCAGGTGGTTCTATTGGACTCGGCACTAGGCCCGTTCTGGGAAGCCGAAATTTTGTGCTTGAATTTAGGAATTTTGCAATGATTTTGGTATTTTTCAAATTCTACACGGTCAAAACTACCCAAACTATGAATTTAACATCCAAGAGGCCTATAAAAGAAAGAGAAAATACAAGGAATTAAGTGTGGATTAAAGAGATAAAAAATTCAAACATTCATTGAAGGTGGAATTCACCAAATCGAGGAGGGTTGTTCACAATAATCTTTAAGGGAGAAGGAAGAGGCTTGTCAATGAGTGCATTCTTTTATCTTCGTTGTCTTCTTCTTAAATAATTATGTATTTAATGTTTCCATTGTAATTTTGACATTCTTTTATGGGATTCATGATTTCTTGAGAAAATTAGTCTTTTGATCAATTCATTATTTATCTTGAGATTTGATTACTTGTTTTTCTTACGGAGTTAGTTGATTGATATTTGTTATTGACTTGCTTGAAAAAGGGGATTGATAATGATTTCAATTAATCGATTTCATTTTGTTATCTCTTAACCTATTTGAAAAAGGGGTTAATTGTCTAGAACATTGGTAATTAAACGTTGGTTGATGACTTCTAGAATATGGACTCTTTAACTAATTTCATGTTTTAAATCACCTAGAATATAGGAATTTATATGAGGATTGATTTTAATGCATCTTTTGGATATGTTAGTCAAGACAGAATATGTTCACTAATTTAATTAGAAGATAGTGATTCCATGGATTACAAACAAAGTGGGTCTATATTAAATCCTTCATGAAACCAAGATAATAATTTATTGTGATATTGGCTAAGTGATTTGTTATCATGTTTTCTAGAGCTTTTGTCTAAATTGCATATTTTCACATTCTGAAGTTGTATATAATTCTTTATTTTTCTTTTTATTATTTTCTCACATTATTTGGATCGGTTAAACAATGAAAGAAAAGTAATTAGCGTACCTGTTTCTGTGTGGATTGACACTCATTAATTCCCTATACTATGCTTGCGATTAGTATACTTGCTCGTATGTGTATTTTGGGATTGATGTTTTAATTAAAAATTTACCAATGGATAGATTTAAATTTGGTGATTTTTATACACCCAAAATTTACGAATCAAGTTTTTGACGCTGTTGCCGAGAAACAATATCATGAAAGCTTGAATTTTATTGATTTAACCATATTTATATGTTGATATGTCTATATGTAAATCTGTATATATGCTCTTTGTGTAAATAGGTGCTATATCTTGTTATTTGTAACATTGTGTAAAGTAATTAGCTTAGTTCAGGTTGTACCTGTAAATACCACTAACTTTTGTGTTTAGGTAGTTTGTGAATATGTCTAATGGATGAGTTTTTCTTTTCTTTATTTTTCTAGTATTTATGTTTCCCTTCTATTTTTTTCTTTTCTTTTTTTTCTATTTTTCTATTTTTATTTTTATTTTCAATTTCATTTTTATTTTCCTTTGAGCACGATATTGACATCATCAAGGACAATATTGAGAATTTGGCAAATTTGCAAGCTCGGATAGATGCTTTTAGTGCGACATCACTTGAAGTCTCAATGCATTCTTTACAAAGTTATCTATTAAGTAGCACGAAGAAGCATCCCAATGAATGAGCCATCAAAGAACACTACTAGCCAAATTGGTTGAAAATGTCATAAAGGCCCATACACTTGAACAAGACGACCCCCAAGGAAATAAGAGAAGATATGAGGAACAATTGCCCAATGTGGAAAGGGAGGTATGCGATTCTTCTCTAGGTGCTCATAATTCTAATCTTTCTTTGTTAAATGATTTCTTAGGTTCTTCTCACTTCTTGGAGAACAGTGGTCACATTGATGATGTGTTGAATTTACCATGTCTTACGGAGTTAGATTTATCCATGATGTATCATAAGAAACCCTTGAAGGATATTAACAAATTCAGCCCTTCACCCCAATTTCAGGGTGGTAACTTGGTATTTTTAGAAACATTGAGAAGTAAGTATTTCTTGATCCCATCTTTAAAATCTACGTTACTAAGTCTAAAGGGAAATTTCAATTGTGACAAATCTTTTGAAGGGATAAGTGGTGATTCTGATGTTTTTGACCTTTAGAGAAAATTTACATCTTTGTATGGGGAACTTGATTTGTAGTTCTAAAAAAGTGCTAAGGAAGGGAGGTCATGCATGTACAGTCCTTGCAACTACTATTTTCCACGAACATTCCATTTTTTTTTTTTTCCAAAAACCTCCCTTCTTTCTACATTCATCATCCCTATATTCTATTTTGAGCTTTAATCTCTTTTCCAAAGGTTTGATGGGGAAACATGATGAGTGGAAAGAGTTTGTATCCTTGTTTTGGGTTTGGTGTTGTTTAAGTTATTAAGTGTTTTTTACCCCATAGCAATAAGGAAAATATTTTCCATCTTAAATATGGGGGAGTGAGTTTTGTCTTGATTTGCTTTGTTAGGATTTTTATTAGTACTTTTCTTCTATTTGTTTTCTTCTATTTAGGTGTGTCTTTATTTTGTTATTATTTTTCTTGTACTTTTATATGTGTTTTTTTTTTTTTGTAGGTAGGAATAAATTCTTCTTAGACAAGCTCTCTTCTCTATTTCTAGTTTTGATTTCTATTGGAAGTCATTGCACTTGGGGAGTATTGCTTAACTTTCTACCATCTTTACCATTTTTGGTCCCTTTGGATATGCTTTCGTCTGTTAACTTTTTCGCAATGAGGACATTGTCCAGTTTAAGTGTGGTAGAGTGGTTTGGTAATATTCTTTGTCCAAGTTTTTATCAATTCTATCTACGTTTTCTTGGTATAAAATAATTTTGTTCGTCTTGAATTAAAGATTGAAAATTTGGATTTTTCTAAAATTTTTTCATAACAGTTTTTGTGGTTTTCATTATTTAGCAATGTTGTAATTCTTTTTCCTACTTGGATATGAATTTTATCATTTATTTGGTGGATTTTTATGAAAGTAGTTTATTGGATATGATATTTTTCAAGACTTAAGAATTTGGGTTAATCTTATGTTAGTGTTATGCCCTAGATGCAATCACTTGTACATTGTATATGACACATTTTATTTTAATAAAAGGCATTATTTATCTTACAATTTCTTTTGCTTACCATTGTGTAATATAATCTGTTAGATAAAGTCCCTAGTACAACACTGTGTTAAGGAAATCATGATAGAGATCATGATATGAGATTCCTATTACATTGTATAGTATTAGTACTTAAATAGTCCATAGTCGTAGTATTAATGAGACTGGACATCATTAATGCGTTAAGACTAGCATGTGTTAGACTTCCTGATTTGATCAGGTGATAGTTCTCATATCCGTGAGTATTAAGATACTCAAAGTTAACACATAGATGCTTGTTAATGGAACAAGTTCATTGGATAACCTAACTATGAGATAATCATATGGATAACTATTTAGTGCCAGTGATATAATCTCTATATAGCAAACGTGCAAGTATCCTTAAACTTGAGATCTCCAAGATACTTTGTTTGCTGAGCATTGTACTTTGATTCCAACTCTGGAGCTCGATCAAGGGCCACCTATAGGATGGATATTGGGTATATTGTGAGGTAAACAAAAGTAGTTGAAAGGATCAATAAAGGATTCACCACTCCTAAAAGTAGAGGCAAATATCTCACGGCCACTTGTAGAAATTACTACCTGAGAAGTCCTTGGCCAAGGCGACTGTGTATTGGAAATAGTTCCAATTGATACATATCTAGAGCAATGGGTTCCTGGTACAAGTACTATTGTATTCGGGCCAGAATTAATTCTAGAGGGAGTTGGCACTAATTCCGTACTCCAAACTGAATGAGATATTGTATGGTGAAAGGAGTTAATTACACTATAGTTTGCTATTGAAGGGTTCATGTCAAGCCACTTGACTTTCTGGACTATTGGGTGGTCATGATGTATTGCTTGAAACCACTCATGATCTAGGAATATGAGTTTATTAATTGATGAATTAATAAACTAACCATGATTAAAATCAATATGATTAATTCTAATGAATTATGGATTATTAATCTCAAAGACGTTTGGATTAATTTATATTCGCTACCAATTGACTGGGAAACCTAATAGGTCGCACACAATAGAGGATTATATACTTAAGATGTTATTTGATAACATATTGGAGTTAATTACGAGAAAGAGAAGTTGTTGTGAACAAATTATAAATAGTTATAATTTATGACCTAAAATTGTAAGTGTGAGAACTTGATCTTTCCAATTACAATTAGGGAATTCTAATAGGATTAGAATTCTCAATTTTTGTAGGGTTTTTCGATTTATATGTATGACATGCTCGAAACCTAACTGAGGTTGGAGATACGAAAATAGCAGCCGCTAAAAACTCTCCTCTCTTATCTCTCTCTCTCTCTCTCTCATTTTGCTAAAAATGAGAAGAGTCCTAGCCGCCATCTTTTTCTGCTAGCACAGAAAATTTTAGTGCTTGAGTGTTCAACTGTGTGGATTACTGTTAGAGATAATCACGCACTGTAATTATAGTGGTTGGACGTTCAACTCTCGTGGAGTTTGATCAAGAGGATTGCTGGATCGCGCCTTGACTTGAAGAAGAAATTTTTGTTCTTCAAACGATCAAAGAAAGGTAAAAAGCTATTATCTTTCTTATCTTTATGTCTTGTTTTCCACACATATGCAGATCTTGCGATGGTATCTTGTTTTATTTTCCACTGCGCAATATATGATATGCGTGAGAGATACCCACCATCTTGTTTATGCATTGTTGTTTGAATATTATTTGACTCATCTACTTTGAATATGGAGAATATGATGAATGTGAAAAAGTTTGTTGGCTAACTCTTGTATTATGACTGTAAACTTTTCTTAGCTTGGAGTTGTGATAAGGCATGCGAGGAGAAAAAAGATCTTTGAGTGGAAAGATTGTCGAAAATTGCAAAAAATTCGTATGTGAGTTGAAAATTGAGAAAACTGAGTTGTTGTTTCCTTTTTGATGATAAGAATGTATTATTTGTCCATGATTATGCGGGCCAATGTAGATAATAAAAAGAAATTCACTTTCTTGAGGCTATCAATTCCCAAAAGCCAAAGAGAAGAAAAATGTTGAAAAAATAATAAGTGATTACTAAAAAGGGACTAATACAATGTGTGAAGAAAAGTTTATGCACTTGAGGCTATCAATTCCCTAAGTTATTGAAAAAAAAAATAGGGAGAAAAAGTGGAGTACATTCTTTACGTTATGACTTAAGTTCTGCAATTTTTGGATTTATAATACTTGAGTAGCTTGATGGCTTGACTTGTGTGATTCATTTTATTTATATTTTTACTTGATGGGTAAAATAATTTTCTTAGACTAAGGTATACACTTGATTAATTTGACTTTAAGAGTTTTGTGATATCTTGTCAAATATTTCAAAGTTTGAATTGTTTTCAAAGGGTGTGAATGGCAAGAGTTGTATCTAAAGTTTGATGGGAGGACAAAATCTTTGCTATGGTAGAAGAAGTTTCTATTGGAATAAGAAAAAGTTTGCATTTTCTTGATGATTTTCTTGGTTAAAGTGTTTTGCTTGAGGACAGGCAAAATTTCAAATATGGGGGTATGTGATATGGGCTTATATCACCATTATATCCATAGTTATTTGAGTTTATTTTAAGATACGTTTGTTACAACAACTAGGCATATTCCTTCCTTTTTGAGATTTTGCTTGAAGAAAGTGTTTTTGACAAATTTATGTAGATTTGAGTTGATTTCAAGCAAAGCAGGGAATTTGATGGGGGGCCATGCATGTACATTCATTACAACAACTATTTTCCATGAACTTTCTATTTTTTTCAAAAACCTCCATTCTTTCTACATTAATCATGCTTATATTCTACTTTGAGCTTTAATCTCTTTTCCAAAGGTTTGACGAGGAAACATGATGAGTAGAAAGAGTTTGTATCTTTGTTTTGTGCTTGGTGTTGTTTAAGTTGTTAAGTTTCTTTTACCCCCTAGTAATCAGGAAAATATTTTTTATCTTAAGTGTGGGGGAGTGAGCCGTATCTTTATTTACTTTGTTAGGACTTTTATTAGTACTTTTCTTTAGTTTGTTTTCTTCTGTTTAGGTGTATATTTATTTTGTTATTACTTTCCTTGTGCTTTTATTTGTGTTTTCTTTTACAGGTAGGAATAATATTTTCTTAGACAAGCTCTCTTTTCTATTTCAAGTTTTGATATTTATTAGAACTTATTGCAATTGGGGAGTATTGCTTAACTTTCTGCCTCATTTACCATATTTGGTCCCTTTGCAGATGCTTTCATTTGTTAATTTTTGGCCAATGAGAACATTGTCCAGTTTAAGTTTAGGGGAGTGGTTTGGTAATATTCTTTGTCCAAGTTTTTATCAATTCTCTTGGTGTTTTCTTGGTATAAAATAATTTTATTCATCCTGAATTGAAGATTGAAAATTTTGGATCAATTTTTCTAAAAATTTTTCAAAACTGTTTTTGGGGTTTTTATTATTTGGCATGGTTGTAAATCTTTTTTGTACTTGGATATGAGTTTTGTCATTCATTTGGTGAATTTTTATGAAAGTAGTTTGTTGGATACGATATTTTTCAACACTTGAGAATTTGGGTTAATCTTATTTATGCATTGGTGTTTAAATATTATTTGACTCATCTAGTTAGAATATGGATAATATGATGAATGTGGGAAAAGTTTGTTGGCAAACTCCTATATTATGGGTTTAAACTCTACTTAGCTTGGAGTTGTGATAAGGAATGTGAGGAGAAAAAAGATCTTTAAGTGGAAAGATTGTGGAAAATTGCGTAAAATTCATGTGTGAGTTGAAAATTGAGAAAAATGAGTTGTTGTTTCCTCTTTGAAGATAAGAATGTATTATTTGTTCTTGATTATGGGGGCCAGTACAGATAGTGAAGAGAAATTCACTATCTTGAGGCAATAAATTCCCTAAAGCAAAAAGGAGGGAAAATGTTGAAAAAATGTTGAGTGATTACTAAAAAGGGGACAATACGGTGTGTAAAGAGAAATCTATGCACTTGAGGCTATCAATTCCCTAAGTCATTGGGAAAAAAAAATAGGGAGAAAAAGTTGAGTGCTTTTCTTACATCATGTCTTGAGTTGTGTAATTTTTAGATTTACAATGCTTGAGTTGGTAGTTGGTTTAACTTGTGTGATTCATGTTATCTACATTTTTATTAACGGGAGAAATAATTTTCTTAGACTAAGGTATACACTTTACTTATTTGACTTCAAGAATTTTGTGATATCTTGTTAAATATTTCAAAGTTTGAATTGTTTTCAAAATGTGTGAATGGCAAGAGTTGTATCTAAAGTTTGAAGGGATGACATAATCTTTGCTATGGTAGAATAAGTTTTTGTTGGAATAAGAAAAAGCTTGTGTTTTCTAGATGATTTTCTTGGTTAAAGTGTTTTGCTTGAGGACAAACAAAAGTTGAAGTATGGGAGTATGTGATAAGGGCTAGCATCACCATTACTTCCCTGGTTATTTGATTCTGTTTTAAGATACATTTGTTGCAATAACTAGGCATATTGCTTCCTATTTGACATTTTTCTTGTAGAAAGTGTTTTTAATGAATTTATACAGATTTGAGTTGATTTCAAGCAAAACAAAGAATTTTCCAGAGCACACCTGGCATCAGGTCTGGTAAGTGGACCATAGCCAGATCTATTCTGGATGGCTAGAGAAAAATATAGCAAAATTCAAAGGAGGAGCAGATTGCACCTGGCACCAGGTGGTTCAACTGGACCCAGCACCAGGCCTGTTATGGGAAGGCAAAGTCCTGTGCACAAATTTAGGAATTTTACATTGATTTTGGTATTTTCCAAATCCTACTCGGCGAAGACATCTCAAACTATGAATTTAGCATCCAAGAGGCCTATAAAAGAAATAGAAAAACAAGGAATTATGCGTCAATCCAAGAGCACAGCTCCCAAACACTCATTGAAGGAAGAATTCACTAAATCAAGGAGGGTTGTTCAAGGGAGTCTTCAAGGGAGAAGGATGGGTCTTGTCTATGAGTGCTTTCTTTTATCTTTATTGTCTTCTTGTTAAACATTTATGTATTTAATAATTCTTATGTAATTTGACATTATTTTATGGGATTCATGATTTCTTTAGTAACTTAGTCTTTCGATGAATTCATTATTTGTTTTGTTATTCAATTACTTGTTTTTCTTACAAAGTTGCTCAATTGATTTTTGTTATTGACTTGCATGGAAAAGGGGTTGATAATAATTTCAATTAATTGATTTCATATTTGTTATCTATTAACTTGCTTGAAAAAGGGGTTAATTCTCTAGAACATTGGTAATCAAAGGTTGGTTGAGGATTGCTAGAATACGGATTCATTACCTAATTTCATGTTTTAAATCACCTAGAATATAGGAGTTTATATGAGGATTGATTTTAATGCATCTTTTGGATAAGATAGTCGAGATAGAATATATTCACTAATTTAACTAGAAGATAGTGATTCCATAGATCGCAAACAAAATGGGTCTATATTAAATCTTTCATGAAACTGAGATAATAATTGATTGTGATATTGGCTAACTGATTCATTATCATGTTTTCAAGAATTTGTCTAAATTGCATATTTTCACAACCTTGAGTTGTGTATATCTTTTTATTTTTTTTATTATTTTCTCACTTTATTTGGGTTGGTTAAGCAGTGAAAGAAAAGTGATTAGTGTGTATTTGTTTCTTTAAGGATCGAAGCTCGTTAATTCCCTTTACTATGCTTGCGATATGTATACTTGCTCGTATGTGTATTTTGGGATTAATGTTTTAATTAAAACTTGACTAAGGACCAGATTTAACTTTGATTATTTTTATACACTTAAAATTTATGCATTAAGTTTTTGTCAACGTACAGGTAACATTTCTAAATCTAATGAGATGCCATTATAAATTTTTCAAACTTGTGAAATTTTTTACTATTGGAAAATTGATTTCATTGGCCATTTTCCTAGTTCTTTAGGTAACAAATACATCTTGGTTGTGGTTGAATATGTATCAAAGCTGGTTGAGGCACAAGCCTTGCCTACTAATGATGTGCGGGTTGTAGTAAAATTTTTAAAAAACCTTTTCACCTGATTTGGAGTGGCTAAGGTACTTATTAGTGATAGGGGAACCCATTTTTTGTAATACCCAATTCGATAAAGTTCTCAAACATTTAAGAGTTACTCAAAAGTTTGCCACCCCCTATCATCCCTAAACAAGTGGCTAAGTTGAGGTGGTTAATAGAGAATTAAAAAGAATCTTGGAAAAAATGATTAATCATATAAGAAAGGATTAGAGTTTGAAGTTAGATTATACTCTTTGGGCTTATAAGACTACTTTTAAAACTCCTCTTGGTACAACCCCTTATCAATTGGTATATGGGAAATCTTGCCATTTACCGATAGAAATTAAACACAAAGCTTATTGGGCTATCAAACTTGTTAACGTCGATCTTGAGCTTGCTAGACAATCTAGGTTACTTCACTTAAATGCCTTGGATAAATTGTGCATAACTACCCATGATAATTCTCTCATCTATAAGGAAAAGGTGAAATGGTGGCATAACAAACATATTGCTCAATCATGGGCGTTTAAAGAGGGTGATCAAGTGTTGTTGTTTAATTATCGCTTGCGACTCTTTCTGGGTAAGTTGAAATCAAGATGGTGGGGGCCATATATAGTAACTAAGGTTGTCCTTTTGGTACACTTGAAGTCTCTCATCCGGATAATGGTACTTTTAGGGTCAATAGAAATCGGGTAAAACATTATTTTGGTGAGAATATGCACACCGTGGATCATGTGGATGTTTTTTTTCTATGAGCTATAATTCTTCTTCTGGCACCTGTGGATATTTTTCATACTTGTCGTTTTTTATTTCCTTTTTCATTTGCTATATTTTCTTGTTTTTTTTAGATTTATGCTTTTCTTTGTGGTGGATTTGAACATGGTGGACTTACTATGTAATGGAATTATTTTTCTTCTCTTTTTCATTCCTCTTTATTGATTTTGGTTTTTTTGACTGTACTTTTATTGTTATATCTTTGGCCATTGAGGACAATGTCTAGTTTAAGTACAGGGGGGAGGGGGGGGGGGCAAGAGAGAATAAGGTTGAAGAAATATTTTTCCATATCCTTTTTGTGATAATTTTTCAAAATTATAGTAGTTCTCATTGTTTAAAGCAGGGTTGTAATTCTTTTTCTTTCTTGTATATGATTTTGGTCATTCATCTAGTGGATCTTTATGAAATTGGTTATTGGATAAGATATTATCAAGACTTGAGAACATTGATTAATCTTATTGATGCATTGGTGTTTGAATGTTATTTGGCTCATCTATTTTAAATATGGAGGATATGATGAATGTGAGAAAAGTTTATTGACTAACTCTTGTATTATGAGTTTAAACGTTACTTTGGTTTGAATTGTGATGAGGAATGTGAGTTGATAAAGGATCATTGAGAGGAAAGATTGTGGAGAATTGTGGAAAATTCTTGTTAGTTGAAAATTGAAAGAATGAGTTGATTGCTTCCTCTTTGAAGGTGAAAAAAAATTTGTTTTTACTTGATAAGGAGGCCAATACGGAGAATAAAGAGAAATCCACTTTCTTGAGGCTATGAATTCTCCTAAAGCAAAAAAGAGGAAAGTTGTTGAAAAAAAAAAAAAGATGACTAAAAGGAGGGCCAATACGGTGTTTGTAGAGAAATCCATGCACTTGAGACTATCAATTCCCTAAGTCATTAAAAAAATTTGAGAGAGCAAGATTGGAGTACTTCCTTTACATCATGAATTGAGTTGTGCAATTTTTGGATTTATAATGTTTGAGTTGCTAGATGGCTTGATTTGTGTGATTCATGTTATTTATATTTTTACTTAAAGAGTGAAATAATTTTCTTAGACTAAGGTATGAACTTAATTAACTTGACTTCAAGAGTATTTTTATGACTTGTCAAATGTTTCAATGGTTGAATTCTTTTCAAAGGGTGCGAATGACAAGAGTTTTATCTAAAGGTTGAAGAGAAGTTATAATCCTTGCTATGTTAGAAAATTTTTGGGAATAAAAAAGAACTTAAGTTTTCTTAATAATTTTCTTGGTTAAAGTATTTTGCTTAAGCACAAGCAAAAGTTCAAATGTGAGGACATGTTATAAGGGCTAAAATCACCATTATTTTTCTAGTTATTTGAGGTTATTTTGAGATACATTTATTGCAATAACTAGGCATATACCTTCCTATTTAACATTTTGCTTGTAGAAAGTATTTTTGACGAATTTATGCAGATTTGAGTTGATTTCAAGCAAAATAGGGAATTTTCCAAAGCACACCTAGCGCAAGTTGGGAAAGAGGACTAGGTGCCAAGTCCATTTTCAACGGCTAGAGAAAAATGGAGCAAAATTCAGAGGAGGAGTTGCACCAGGTGCCATGTAGGTCAACTGGTCCGGACGTGTAACAGCCCACACCCTAGGTACTTAGATAAGGCAGGATGTCGCCCCGTCCAAAGGACCAGGGGTCTTTATAACGAGGTACAAAATAAAACGGAAAGCTGCTAAAGAGAAATTAAAAGAATAATTCTATTACATCCGAAAGGAAAACTTATACAAGTTTGGAAAATCAAAACTATCAAGAGTCTCTTGAAATAAATTCAAAACGCAGCTAAATAAATAAATTGGAGCTCAACCCTAGCTTCGGCCCGCTCACTGAAAGTAATCCCCTGAAATCATGATATAAAAGGTGTGAGATTGACATCTCAGTAAGTCCCGTGTATACAAATGTCACTTATAACCATTTCATGTATGCAAGTTTATCAAAATCACAAAATCGTGTTTGCAAGCCAATATCATCAATAACAATCATACAAATGAGCCTTGCTCGATCAATCCAAAACAATTCACAGTAAATCACTAATTTATCACATTCACAATTCATTAAATAGGGATTAGCAAATGATTCAACAATATAGTAACACCATCCATATCATGGTTACCACCATGATATTTTCCCAATGTATTCTTTCAACAATGGGTAGTGGGGAATTCACCCACTAGGTGAGATATTCCTTCATCTCTACACCCAACATTCCGGTTGTCCAATCTGGATCAACAATGTCCACATGGACCAATATGCTAGCTCGGACCGGCCTGACTAAGTAGTTCTGTCGTCTCTCCAAGTTGAGTTTATCTTCTGGAGGTGGCCTCCTGGCAGAAGACTCACTCTTGCTCTTCGAAACTAGTACTACTAGCCTACCCCCGCTGAATACTCAACGCTCCCCGATTAGGGGCAGAATCATTTTCCCTTTGACAATAGTGTAAGAAATTACTTTTAAGTTTGAATAAATAAAATTTAGTAAATTCGTTTTGAAAATAATACATCCACGTTTCCAATCCAAGTCTCACAACAATCCAGTATAACTCATCATTTTTAGTCAAGGCTCAGTCCTTATGTCAAAACATCATATTGACATCAATTCCAAATAACAATACAAAAATTGCTTGCAAACAAGTATCATTTATCAAAACAATTATGCAGGGATTTACCTGGATAAATCACAGCCAAATTCCACTCAATCGATTGCTCTACTTTCCACTCCTTCCTTATCTAAAGTAAATAATCCCACAATTAAGATTCAATTGTTCCATCCATTATTTCATCCAACATAACTCTCCATGATTTCATTATCTACCCATTTCATCCATGGTATTTAATTCAATAGATCACATGAATAACTTTCCTTTACTATTCTATTGATCATAACCATGCATTGATCTAGATCAATTCATCACATGACATCCTCTATATTAAACTAACACAAAATCATCATAAATAGCCCCATAAACATTAGAAGATCTCATTTTTTGTCTATTTAGCATGGATCTAGATTCATCATGACAAGATACATCAATGTCCTATCTCATACGTGCTTTGTCTATGGCTTTCCTCAATATGATCATCAATCTAATATATTCATGCTTTCATACTAGACTCCATAGACATCCTTAAGCTAATATTTTAAAGTTTAAGATTATTTAAATCAATAAAGATAGGATCTTGATTACCTCTTAGTGATTTAGGCTTAAATCACGGTAACTCCTTGTTGACTAGCTTGAGTTTGATCAATAGTTGAAGAGTTTGGTTCGCTTGGATGCCCTTGATCAAGTCTCACCAAAGAATAGGTAAAATCAGTCCCTTCTGGACGTGATTTAAGGAAGAGAAAAGGAAAAGAAGAGAGTAGGGGTTGAAGATCAATTACCTTGTAGAGAGATTCGGTTTTGGTTTTGTTCTTGGAATAGGCTGGCCAAATTTTGGAGCTGGTTGAATGCTGGTTTTTTCGTGAGTTTGAGGGGCTGAAAAGGTAGAGATTTTCGTGGTTTGCTGTATAGAAAAGGCTAGGGTTTTAGGTTTAGGTGTTTAAAGGTGTTTTGGTCTTGCTAGGTTTTCTTGATCACAAGAGAAAATTGTTCAGCTTTGGGTGTCTCTATGGCTGCCGAAATTTTGCATGGAAATTAGGGTTGATTGCTGCTGTGTTTGTGAAGCTAAGGGTGGCTGAAATTCTGGAAAAACAGTGAGGAAAAATCTGGACAGAATGAGAGAAGAATGCTGGTTGGTTTTGTTCTCTAAAGTGGCGAAACAAGAGAAGGAAAAGAAGTCTTTGTGTAGCTGTATTTTGCTTGCTAAATAGAAGAATTTCTGTGCAGGTTTTTGCTGAGAATTTCGTGCAGAATAAGGCTGGTTTTTTTGGCTGAAATTCTGAAGGAATTTGAGAGGAAAATTCTGTTATTCTTTTGGCTAAAACACAGTCCTAGTTGGTTAAGGTTTTCTTAGACAACCCTAGCTAGGTTTTAGAGAGTTTGATTTGGATTATACTTGCTCCAAGGGTGGCGGCAGCTTTGATGCAATTTTCCAGAATATTAGGTGAGGAAACTAGGTTATCTATTGAGGAAATAATTTAATTAATTCACTATTTTAATTTGAGTAATTTTTAAATAGCTAATAAATAATTATATTAAGAGAAAATTCCGGTTTCCTACTTCCTTGAAGCTACCGAATTCTTCTTCCTTCTCCTTCCTAAATTTTCGAAAATCATCCTCTTATCCAAGAGATAATTATTTTATTTAAATTCACCTCTAAACTTTTTATTTCCATAAATAAAAATATTATTTGAAAGAAGATAAAATAAGGAAATTTATTTCCTTGAAAGTAATACCTATATACTTTCTTATATATATTTTTCTCTACTAGTATATTATTTAGATATTGCTAAAAGAAAATCTAGATTAGTAATCTTTAAAATTCTCTAAAAGATTATGATAAGATATTAGAAACTAAAATTTAATTTGTTTTCAAATATTTTATAAAATAATTTTCAAATAAATCACTCTCCTAATTTATTTTCCTCTTTTTAGGAAATTAATTTTCTAGTGGCTATTCTCCTAGGGATTTCAGCCAAGGTAGGGAAAAATTAGGGAAGGAGAAAAGAAAATAAGAGAATGAAAAGGATTAGAAATAGTTAGGATTCAAACTCAAACCCGTCAAGGTTTAAATGCCAAGCTTTATCCACCAAGCTACATTTTCTTTCTAAATATTCTCCTAACAACTCCTTTGATTTCTTCCCACTTGCTTTACCCCTTTTTCTAATAAACTTTCCTCAATAAATGAAAGCTCAAGCAATCCAACTACATCAAGAATAAATTAATTCATGTAATCCACAACCAATATTTTCATGGAAAATAATTCAAATTATCAAATGCGGTATAACTCAATATGACATACATGACTTTTCCCCACTTACTAAAGGTGGTCTTATATGGGGTATTACATCCTTTCCCTCTTAAGACAATTTCTCCCCGAAATTTAAAGTGCCATACTTTTAGAGCAAGTTCGGGTATTTCTTCTTCACCCAATCTTCGGTTTCCCATGTTGCATCCTGAGTGCCATGATGATCCCACAAAATCTTCACTATATGTATCTGTTTACTTCTCAACACCTTGACACTCCAATCCAAAACCTTAATCAGTTTCTTAACGTAGCTCAAATTAGGCTGTAGAATCAATGGCTCCTCGTTCAATACATGCTCCGGGCCAGGGTTGTATTTCTTCAACTGGGATACATGGAACACATTATGAATTCCTGCTAATCCTTCCGGCAACTCCAATCGATATGCTACGGGTCCAATCCTTTCAGTCACGAGAAAATGTCCTAGGTATCTAGGACTCAGCTTCCCTCCCTTAGGATGCTTCAGAATCCCTCTACTCGGTGTTATCTTTAGAAAAGTTCGGTCCCCCACCTGAAACTCCAACTCCCTTCTTCTATTGTCGGCATAACTCCTCTATCAGCTTTGGGCGGTTTTCAATCTCTCCTTTATTATCTTCACTTTATCGGCCATTTCCTCAATATTCACTTCCCCAGACTTACTGATTTAACCATCCTCTGTCCATCCCCAATACAAGGGCACTTGATATCTCCACCCATATAATGCTTCGTAGGGTGCCATTCCGATCGACGCCTGATGACTATTGTTGTATGCTAGCTCAACATAAGGTATACAATCTATCCACTTATCTCCAAAATCCAACACACACGCCCTAAGCATGTCCTCCAATATTTGGATAACTCTCTCGGACTGTCCATCAGTTTGCGGATGAGCAGATGTGCTAAGCTTCAGAGTCGTCCCCATTGACTCTTGAAACTTGGTCCAAAATCTGGAAGTAAATATGGGATCTCGATCGGACACAATACTGGTCGGCACTCCATGCAATCTAACTAATTTGCGAGTATATGTCTTGGCTAGTTTTTCCATAGAGTCCCTCACATTCACCGGAATGAAATGAGCTGTCTTAGCCAATTTGTCAACCACTACCCACACAACATCCTTCATAGTCTTAGACATTGGTAATCTAGTAACGAAATCCATCGTCATCTCTTGCCACTTCCACTCAGGTATAGGCAACGGCTGTAGCAATCTGGCTGCCTTCTTGTGCTCCGCTTTTACTTTCAGGTAGGTCAAGTAATTAGAGACGTATTGCCCCACGTCTATTTTCATTCCCGATCACCAATAGGCCTTTTTCAGATTTTGGTACATATTAACTTCTCCCAGATGAATGGAATACTTGCTCTTGTGAGCTTCATCCATTATCTTTCTTTTCAATTTTGGGTCATCCGATACATATAGCCGCTCTCAGAAATACGTCACTCCTGATTCATCTGTCCGAAATTCCTTATTTCCTCTCTTCACTTCCTTTACCTTGAATGTCTTAAACTCTTGGTTATTCTGTTAAGCCTCACTAATCTCTTGCCTCAGCTCAGGCTCTAATCTCAGGTTGCTCAATCTAATTTTTCCTTCTCCCACTTCCGCCTGCTTCCCCAAGATATCCTGTACTCCTTGAATCTCTTGTACCCTTAAGTTAGCCATCCTCACTTTTCGACTTAATGCATTAGCTACCACATTTGCTTTCCCCGGATGGTAGTTAATTGGACACTTGTATTCCTCCAAGAACTCCATTCACCTCCTTTACCTTAAGTTTAAGTCCTTTTGCGTGAATATGTATTTCAAGCTCTTATGATCTGTGAAAACTTCATATTCCGCCCCATACAAATAGTGTTGCCATTTCTTCAAAGGAAACACTATTGCTGCAAACTACAGATCGTGAGTCGAATAGTTTACCTCGTGCGGCTTCAACTTCCTCAAGGCATAGGTGATAACTTTCCTGTCCTGCATCAGCACCGCCCCTAGACCTTCCTTAGACGCATCCATGTACAAGAAGTAGGCCTTACCTTTCTCAGGTAGGCTCAGTATTGGTGTCGTCATCAATCTCGTCTTAAGTTCTTGGAAGCTCTTCTCACATTTATCATTCCAGACGTATGGCACGTCCTTCCTTAACAATTGGGTCATTGGTGTCGCCAGCGTAGAGAAGTTCTTAATAAAACGGCGGTAATATCCCACCAATCTAAGGAAACTCCTGACCTTGGTCACGCTCTTTGGTTGCTTCCAATTTAAAACCGCCTCGACTTTCGATGGGTCCATCTTGATTCCATCTTTAGATATCACGTGGCAAAAAAAGCCACTGAATCCAACCAAAACTGACATTTGCTAAACTTAGCATAAAGTTTGTGCTCTCTTAATTTCTCCAATACCAACTTTAGATGCACCGCATGCTTCTTGGGACTTTCAGAGTAGATTAATGATAGGGGATAAATTAGTCATTCTTTGCTTAGTTATTTGAGGCTTTTTTGTAATACATTTTGTGCAATAACTAGTCATTTCCTTTCATATTTGAGATTTTACCCTTGGAAAGGTATTTTGTTCATTGTTTTAGATTTTTGGGTAGAATGAAACGAAATCGTCGCGAAACAGAGTAGAGGCGGCGCCGGCTGTAAGGCTGGAACCAGCGCTGGCTGAATTCTGGAACTTATGCGCAAAATTTGGAGAAAAATCAGCGAACAAGTGGAGAAGCAGAACACAGGCGGTGCCAGCTCTGAAGGACCAAGGCGGCGATGGCTGTATTCTGTCCTTGTGGCAGTACTATGATTTTTCTATGCGTTTTTGGAAACCTGAGGAGTTTTAGTATCTTCCAACTTCTACTCGGCCAAGAACTTTGTACTTACGAGTTTAGGTACTTCTTAAGCCTATAAATAGATGAAAAAGGGAAAATGGGAGAATTCATTATTCATTATAGAAAATCACTCAATCCAATGAGGAATTCTTCAATTCAAGGAGGGTTGTACAAGAAAGTCTTCAAAGGAAGAAGAATGAGGCTTATCTATGAGTTCTTTCTTATACTTTGTTTTCTTTTCTTGACAATGATGTTTTAATTATTTGTCCAATTTAAGTGTGGGGGAGTGGTTTGTGTTGGGTATCTCCGACTTGTATCCTATATGGTGTAGCGAAAAATAAAACGAGATACCCTCCCAGGACTCGTCTATGTGTGGAAAACAAGACATAAAGAGAGTAAAGGTAACAACTTTTACTTTTGGGTGATCATGCGAAGAACAAAATTTTCTTCTTCAAGTGGAGGCGCGATCTAGCAATCCTCGTGATCAACCTCCACGTGAGTTGAATGTCTACCTACTATAATCACAGTATGTGATTATCTCTAATAGTAATCCACATAGAGGAATACTCAAGCACGTAGTTTTCTGTGCTAGCAGAAATTCTAAGTGGCGGCTAGGGTTCCTCTTCAAGATCAAATCGAGAGAAAGATAAAGAATAAGAAAATAAGGTTTAGGTGGCTACTGGTTTTTCACGTGAATCACCCTTAGGGTTTTTCGGTTATATTATCATAAAACCAAAAAATCACTGAAAATTTAGAATTCTAAAACAATTAGAGTTCCCTAATTGTAATTGGAAACATCAAGTTCCCACAATTACAACTTATACCACAAATTATAACTAATTATAATTTGTCCACAACAACTTCTCTTTCTCTCAATTAACCCCATAATGTTATCAAATAACATCTTGAGTATAAAATCCTCTATTGTGTGTGACCTATTATGTTTCCCAGTCAATTGGTAGAGAACATGAATTAATCCAAACGTCTTTGAGATTAATAATCCATAATTAATTAGAATTAATCATATTAATTCTAATTAGGATTGGTTTATTAATTCATCAATTAATAAACCCATATTCCCAGATCATGGGCGATATCTAGCAACACATCATGACCACCCAAGAGTCCAGGAAGTCAAGCGGCTTGACATGAACCCTTCAATAACAAACTTCAATGCAATTAACTTTTTTCACTATACAATATCTCATTCGGTTTGGAGTACGGAATTAGTGCCAACTCCCTCCAGAAATAATTCTGGCTTGAATACAATAGTACTTGTACCAGGAATCCACTACTCTAGATGTGTATCAATTAAAACTGTTTCCAATACACAATCGCCTTGGCCAAGGACTTTCCGAGTAGTAATTCCTACAAGTGGTCGTGAGATATTCGCCCCTACTATTAGGAGTGGTGAATCCTTTATTGACCCTCTCAACTACTTTCGTTTACCTCACAATGTACTCAATATCCATCCCATAGGCGGCCCTCGATTGAACTCTGGAGATTCGAATCAAAGTACAAAGCTTAGCAAACAAAGTACCTTGGAGATCTTAAGTCTAAGGATACTTGCACATTTGCTATATTGAGATTATATCACTGGTACTAAATAGTTATCCATATGATTATCTCAAAGCTAGGTCATCCAATGAACTTGTTCTATTAACAATCTTCCATGTGTTAACTTTGAGTATCTCAATACTCACGGTTATGAGAACCACCACCTGATCAAATAACGAAGTCTAACACATGCTAGTCTTAACGCATTAATGATGTCCTATCTTATTAATACTATGACTAGGGACTATTTAAGTACTAACACCATCCAGTGTAGTAGGAATCTCATATTATGATCTCTATAATGATTTCCTTAACACAGTGTTGTACTAGGGACTTTATCGAACAGTTATATTACTTAAAGTAAACAAAAAGAAACTGTAAGATAAATAATGCCTTTTATTAAAATAAAATGTGTCATATAAAATGTACAAGTGATTACCTCTAGGGCACAATACTAACAGTTTGGTGATATATTTTGTCCAAGTTTTTATCAATTATCTTGGTGTTTTCTTAGCATTGAGCTACTTTGACATATTTTGAAATTGAGAAATAATTTTATTTTAAGCACAAAGTATGGAAGTATTTTCTTTCTTCCCTTTTACCCGTTATTTTTGGTCCTATGGCACTATTTCTTTGTTCTATTTATTTGGCCATTGAGGACAATGTCCAGTTTAAGTGTGGGGGAGTGGTTAGATTGAGAACTCTTCTACTTCTATTCCTTATTCATTCTTGTGAGCCAAATTTTCAAAAAATTTTCTGATTTTCTGGAGATTTCAAGCTATATTTTTAATGCATGTCTTTATGATGGATTATAGAGCATATGTTCTAGATCATTTATGGCTTATCCATGACTTTTTGCACTCACTTGGACAAAGTAGGTCTTGATCAAATACTTTGCATTGTTCTTAAACCTATTTTTTTTCTACTAAAATTCATCGAGCATTCTATAACTTACTTGAATACCTCTTGAGGCGAAATAAGAAAGGCAGTCATAATTTAACTTAGGAATGATGGTAATAGGCCTTCTTTGGATAGTTTGAACTTTTCAAGCCTACCTATTGTTATATTATCCTTAATGCCTATTCTGAGCCTAAATGGTTGATTTCTTTCATTAAAACCTGTCACAATATTTGTCCATTACTTGTTTATGAGAGTTTGAATAATTTTCTAAATCTTTATGCTCTTGATGGATGAAAGTATATGTATGAGAATGTTGAGGAAGAATGGTGGGGAAAAAGATCATGACTTGTTACTTTCAGTCATGGATCAATAATAAGTTGAGCTGAAAAGAAAAAAGGAAATAGAAGAAAGAGAAAAGAGAGAGTGAAAAAAAATAAAGGATTTGAAAAAAGAAAGCAAAAAGCTGCTAGAAAGAATGAAAGAAGAGAAGTGAAAAAAAAACAACAATAGTAGTGAAAGAAAAGATCATAAAAGGAATGGTAATTGAGCTGGAAAAAAAAAGTTAAGTTCATATAAAGTCTTTGACACCATTGCTGGAAAATTGAGTAATCTTGTGAAAGAAATAAAAAAGAGTTTATGAAAAAAAGAGTTGAAAGAAAAGAGAAAAATGCAGGATTTGCTGGAGTGGAGTTGTAATTGTTATACAAGGTTATGGTTTGATTGATTCTTGGAATAGGAGAGTAAGAAGAGTTGGAAATTATAGATTTATTTTGTTTATCCTTTTCTTGATAACTCTCAGTTTTTCTTTAATTTTTGATTTTCCTATATCCTTCATTTGCTAAGCCACATTACAAGCCTTTAGCCTTACATTACAAGCTTAAAAGTCCTACCTGATCTAAGTAGAATCATGATATGTCTCGGATTAGTGGAGAGAGTGTATGATAAGTAAGCATATCGAATGCATATTCTTTTTGAACTAAATTCTTTCCAATGGTTTGAGAATATTGTGAAGTATTGTGATGGTTCTACTAAGTCATTTATCGCTAACACAAGTCTTGCATTGGTTGTGAAAGATTTAGTATCATATGTTTTATGTTCATGAATGAAGAAAGCATTGAAGATATGGTTTTGGAATTGATTGAGTGACTTGATTGAAACCTTGTGTTTTTCCTACTTGTTCTTGATACTTTGCTTGAGGACAAGCAAAGAGCTAAGTATGGGGGAATATGATAGGGGCTAAATTAGTAATACTTTGCCTAGTTATTTGAGGCTCTTTTGTAATAAATTTTGTGCAATAACTAGTCATATTCTTTCATATTTAAGATTTTACCCTTGGAAAGGTATTTTGTTCATTATTTCAGATTTTTGGGTAAAATGAAGCGAAACCGTCGCAAAACAGAGAAGAGGTGGCGGCGGCTGTAAGGCTGGAACCGGAGCCGGCTGAATTTTGGAACTTATGCGCAAAATTTGGGGAAAAATCGATGAACAAGTGGAGAAGCAGAACATAGGCGGCGCCGGCTCCGAAGGACCAAGGCGGCGTTGGCTGTGTTCTATCCTTGAGGCAGTACTGCGATTTTTTTACGCGTTTTTGGAAACCCGAGGAGTTTTAGTATCTTCCAAATTCTACTCGGCCAAGAACTTTGTAGCTACGAGTTTAGGTACTTCTTAAGCCTATAAATAGATGAAAAACATAATGGAAAATGGGAGAATTCATTATTCATTATAGAAAATCACTCAATCCAATGAGGAATTCTTCAATTCAAGGAGGGTTGTACAAGAAGGACTTCAAAGGAAGAAGGAGGAGGCTTGTCTATGAGTGCTTTCTTTTATTTTGTTTTCTTTTCTTGACAATGATGTTTTAATTGTTTTATTGTAATTTGACATTGGTTTAGACGTTCATGGTATTTAGAGTTATTTGATCTTTTGATTAACTGATTGTTATTCTTGGTATTCAATTACTTGGGTTGATTACGAGATTAATTGATTGTGTCATTAACTTGCTTGAGAATAGGGTTGATGATTTAAATTGATTGATTTCATATTTGTTACCTTTTAACTTGCCTGAAAATCTGGTTAATTGCAAGAACAGAGTAATTACAGGTTAATTGATATCTGCCAGAATATGGATTCAATTGGTTAATTTCATGGGATAAGTTTGCCTGAGAATGAGACTTGATCAAAGAATTGTGTTTAATTCATCTTTTGGGTAAGACTGGTTGAGACAGAGTATGTGATACTAAGTTACCTAGAAGATAGGGATTCATGGATTGAGAAAGAAGTGAGTCTATTTTAATTCTTCATGATGCTAAGAGAATAATTAGTTATGATAGAGGTTGGGTACTTTAAGATCATGGTTGTCTAATCAATGGTTTGAATTACATAAATCTACATCCTTGACATGTATATATTTTTGTTTTTATTTTCTTTTATTTTATTTTATTTCAATTTTGTTTTATCGAGTCAGTTAAACAATGAAAGAAAGGTAATTAATGTCTACTTGTTCCTTGAGGATCGACACTCGTTTGAACCCTTTGCTCAATTAATGATGAGTACGCTTGATCATATGTGTGATTTGGGTTTAACGTTTTAATTTAAACTTATTTGGGGATGTGCTTAGTTTTTGTATGATTTTTATACCCAAATCCGGACACATCAATTAAGATGTCATCTTTGAACACTACCACAAACTTATCCAGGTACGGTCGGAAAACCCTGTGCATAAGTTCCATGAAAATGGCAAGTGCATTAGTTACTCCGAATGGCATCACCATGAACTCGTAGTGGCCATATCTCATGTTGAAAGCCGTCTTGGGTATATCCTTCTCCTTGATTCACACTTGGTTGTAACCTTGCCGAAGATCCAACTTAGAAAAGTAGCACGAACATTGTAACTGATCGAATAACTCATCAATCAAAGGCAAGGGATACTTGTCTTGATTGTGAGGTTGTTCAGCCCCCTATAGTCTATGTACAATCTTAATGTCCCATCCTTCTTCTTCACAAACGACACTGGGGCTCCCCATGGTGATGTACTGGGTCTTATATACCCTTGCTTAACCAATTCTTCCAGGTGCTCCTTTAGTTCTTTCAATTCTGTAGGTGCCATCCGATAAGGAGTCTTTGACACCGGCTCCGCTCCCGGAACTAAATCGATGGTGAACTCGACTTCTTGAGAATGTGGAAGAGAAGTAAGTTTGGTCGGAAATACGTCTACAAAGTCCTTCACCACTTTGGTGCTCTCCAAAGTACACTGGTCCTTGGGTTTATTAATCAGATAAGCCAAATATCCCACACAACACTTCTTCAGCATTTTCCTCGCCTTTGTACCTGCTATCAAGAATTTCAACTCCCTCACATTTCTCCCGCTAAACTCTAGTATGTCGCATCCGGGCCTAACAAACTGCACGGTCTTGGCCTTGCAATCCACTCTTGCTCCATGCTTTGCTAACCAATCCATACCCAGAATCAGATCATAGTCGTCGATGGGTAGGATTATGAGGTCTGCCTTTAGAATCTCTTTTCCAACCACAACAACGCACCCTTGCACTACTTTACTCGCACTTCTTTGCCTCCCCAAAGGTGTACTCACTAACAGGGTGTAAGGTAACTCTACCCCGTCCCAACCCAAATGGTATGCACACTTATCGTTCACATATGAATGAATCGATCCGGGGTCTATTAAAACAGAAATGGAGTGACCTTGTATAGAAAACGTACCTTCAACTGCCACTGAATCATCTCCGACCTTCTCCCGATTGAGCGCGAAGACCTTGGCTTTCACTTGAGGCTTTTAGCCTCCTCTTCCATTCGTCCCAATAGAGGCTCCTCTGGCTGCGCCAGTTAGGCTGCGTTGCAGCTCCCAACCCCAGCCTAAGTGGTCTTGGATAGTTGTTCCTCAGGTGGTTCGGGTCACAACAGTTGAAGCATCTTCTTGCCACTCCCCGAGACCAGCAATCCCTTTCGACATGACCTCGCTTCCCACAATTCCAACACATTGGTGCGCCCGACATAAGGCCTGGTGGTGCTGTCCTGGGTTGCTTCCCTTTATTTCCCCAGTGCATCGGGTCAGCAAGGGGTTTGTGAGTCGGGGGTCTCATCGATGGTCGGCTCGGTTGGAATGGCCAGTTCATCGGTCGGTTCCTATCCTCATTTTCCGTGCGGGTCACTGCATGCACCGCGGCTGTGTATGTCACTGGAGGAGATGGTGCCAGTGCCTTCCTTAAATCTTACCTGAGTCCCTTCACAAATTGACGGGTCCGCTTCTGCTCGGTATCCACCAGACACTTGCAGTACTTGGACAACTGAGTAAACTGGGCGGCATAATCGAGCCACGGTCATTCCCCCTTGCTTGAGAGTCTGGAATTCGTCTTCCCTCTTCTCTGCTATCCATCGAGGTACATATTCTGCTCGGAAAGCCTCCACGAAATTCTCCTAAGTCCAGTCATTATCTTCCCTCTCCCAGTCTTCCTGGACCCGTTGCCACCAAGCTCAGACAGGTCCCCTCAGCCTAAATGCAGCAAATTTCACTCTCCTCTTTTCAGTGTACTATAGGGTTGCAAAAATATCCTCCATCTTTTCTATCCATTGTTCAGCTTTTTCATCCTGATCCACTTCTTCTTGAAATGATGGAGGTTGGAACTTCAAGAATCATTCCAAGGCCTCATCCTTCCCCTTAGGTGCCCTCCTATCCACACTATCTACCTTCTTAGTTAAGTTTTGAAGAATGGTAGCCATCTTATCGAAGGCCTACCCCATGGTCACTTCTTCGGACCCTCCCGGTGACAACTCCTACTCCTGCTCGGGATCCCCTTCAACCTCTAGTGTTGATTGCCGTGCCTGCTCAGACTTAGGAACCGATGGCTTGCTCCCTTGAGCAGCCCTACCTCGTCCTGCAGCCGTATGTCCTGGTGCCATCTATTGGCATCCAATACAAGGTTCATTAGGGGAAAGTTAATGGCATGCAATAAATTAGCTCATGATTTGGAAAGAATTTGCAGTTCGATGAGAACTAAATTTTGTGAATTACACTCCAAAGGGTATAGAGAAATCAATAGGATTATGCTTTCCTTTACCAAATCCAACTTAGTACAAAATAAGGGAGTATTCTACTAGGTACTTCTTTTATTCTTGTAAAACGAAATTCAAAATAAAAGAGCAAATTCTAGATCAAATAAATAAATAAACATCTCTTCAGGAAAATAAGGAGTAATCACTAAGGGCCCTATAAACTCTAAGCTTCACTAGAGTTGCGGGAGTTCTTAGAAGTCTCAAGGGAAGGTTCCACTATCCATCCTGCATTGTGGTTGGGATGATCTCGAACACGATCCTTGGCGAAACCAAAAGATCGATGCTTCTTCTCAGGCTGACCTAAAATGTACCCCTCATTATCCCTACCCCTCGACTTGGCCCTCAAGTTTGCATCCCTAAGTTGTTCCATGGCTAACACCACTGCACTCTTAGGCCTCTCAAATTCTGCCTCGTGGGACTTACCTCCTAGAAGTGTCGGGGTTCCTCCCCCCATGGATGGGGTCGCAGGTGTATCATTACTACCCTCCCCTTCAATCTCAAGTCCCCCTAGCTCCTCTTCACTCGAGATCCATCCACCATCAGGTTCCATCTTTGACTCGGATGATGAGGAATCTGGTATGGGTATTGGGTTAGATACTCTACCACTTGCGAGACCGCACATAAAAGGCCAATCTCGGGTGACAAATGCGGATCTTCTAGACATCCTAGAAAAGAAACACAAAGAAGTCAGAATCAAATCTCAACTCTTAGAGGTCAAACACCATTCAACGAATCCCAATTCCTAAGGTTTAGGTACCACTTAATCAAATCAATTGCCTAAACTTAGGCTCTGATACCACTCGTAACACCCCACACCCTAGGTACCTAGATAGGGTAGAATGTCGTCCCGTCCAAAGGACCAGGGGTCTTTATAACGAGGTAAAAAATAAAACGAAAGCTGCTAAATAGAAATTAAAAAAATAATGCATTACATCCGGAAAAAAACTTATACAAGTCTGAAAAATCAAAACTAACAAGCATCTCTTGAAATAAATTCAAAACGCAACTAAATAAATAAATTGGAGCTCAACCCTAGCTTCGACCCGCTCACTAAAAGCAATCCCCTAAAATCATGATATAAAAGGTGTGAGATAGACATCTCAGTAAGTCTCGTATGTGCAAATGTCAGTTATAACCATTTCATGTATGCAAGTTTATCAAAACCACAAAATCGTGTTTGCAAGCCAATCTCATCAATAACAATCATACAAATGAGCTTTGCTCAATCAATCCAAAACAGTTCACATTAAATCACTATTTCATCACATTCACAATTCATTAAATAGGGATTAGCAAATGATTCAATAATATAATAACACCATCCATATCATGGTTACCACCATGATAGCTTCCCAATGTATTCTTTTAACAATGGGCAGTGGGGAATTCACCCACTAGGTGAGATACTTCTCCATCTCTACACCCAACATTCTGGTTATCTAATATGGATTAACAATGTCCACATGGACCAATATGCTAGCTCGGACCGGCCTGACTAAGTAGTATTATCGTCTCTCCAAGTTGAGTTTATTTTCTGGAGGTGGCCTCCTGCCAGAAGACTCACTCTTACTCTTCGAAACTAGTACTACTAGCCTACCCCCGCTGAGTACTTAACGCTCCCTGATTAGGGGCAGAATCATTTTTCATTTTTCGAAAGTCTTTAATTAATTTGATTACAAAACGTGGTTTTCGGAAGAGCATTTTCAAATCGTTTGACAATAGTTTAAGAAATTGCTTTTGAGTTTGAATAAAAAAAATTTAGTAATTTCGTTTTGAAAATAAAACATCCACGTTTCCAATCCAAGTCTCACAACAATCCAGTATAACTCATCATTTTTAGTCAAGGCTCAATCCTTGTGTCAAAACATCATATTGACATCAATTCCAAATAACAATACAAAAATTGCTTGCAAACAAGTATCATTTATCAAAACAGTTATGTAAGGACTTACCTGGATAAATCACAGCCAAATTCTACTCAATCGATTGCTCTACTTTCCACTCCTTCCTTATCTAAAGTAAATAATCCCACAATTAGGATTCAATCGTTCCATCCATTATTTCATACAACATGACTCTCTATGATTTCATTATCTACCCCTTTCATCCATGGTATTTAATTTAACAGATCACATGAATAACTTTCCTTTACTATTCTATTGATCATAACCATGCATTGATCTAGATCAATTCATCACATGACATCTTCCATATTAAACTAACATAAAATCATCATAAATAGCCCCATAAACATTAGAAGATCTCATATTTTGTCTATTTACCATGGATCTAGATTCATCATGACAAGATACATCAATGTCCTATCTTATACATGCTTTGTCTATGGCTTTCCTCAATATGATCATCAATCTAATATATTCATGTTTTCATACTAGACTCCATAGACATCCTTAAGCTAATATTTTGAAGTTTAAGACCATTTAAATCAATAAAGATAGGATCTTGATTACCTCTTAGCGATTTAGGCTTAAATCATGGTAACTCCTTGTTAACTAGCCTGAGTTTGATCAATAGTTGAAGAGTTTGGTTCGCTTGGATGCCCTTGATCAAGTCTCACCGAAGAATAGGTAAAATTAGTCCCTTATGGACGTGATTTAAGGAAGAGAAAAGGAAAAGAAGAGAGTAGGGGTTGAAGATCAATTACCTTGTAGAGAGATTCGGTTTTGGTTTTGTTCTTGGAATAGGCTGGCCGAATTTTGGAGCTGGTTGAATGCTGGTTTTTTCGTGAGTTTGAGGGGCTGAAAGGGTGGAGATTTTCGTGGTTTGCTGTATAGAAAAGGCTAGGGTTTTAGGTTTAGGTGTTTAAAGGAGTTTTGGTCTTGCTAGGGTTTCTTGATCACAAGAGAAAATTGTTTAGCTTTAGGTGTCTCTATGGCTGCCAAAATTTTGCTAGGAAATTAGGGTTGATTGCTGTTGTGTTTGTGAAGCTAAGCGTGGCTGAAATTCTGGAAAAATAGTGAGGAAAAATTTGGACAGAATGAGAGAAGAATGCTGGTTGGTTTTGGTCTCTAAAGTGGTGAAACAAGAAAAGGAAAAGAAGTCTTTGTGTAGCTGTATATTGCTTCCTAAATAGAAGAATTTCTGTGCAGGTTTTTGCTGAGAATTTCATGCAGAATAAGGCTGGTTTTTTTGGCCGAAATTCTGAAGGAATTTGAGGGGAAAATTCTGTTATTCTTTTGGCTAAAACAAAGTCCTAGTTGGTTAAGGTTTTCTTGGACAACCCTAGCTAGGTTTTAGAGAGTTTGATTTGGATTATACTTGCTCCAAGGGTGGCGGCAGCTTTGATGCAATTTTCCAAAATATTTGGTTAGGAAACTAGGTTATCTATTTAGGAACTAATTTAATTAATTCCCCATTTTAATTTGATTAATTTTTAAATAGCTAATAAATAGTTTTATTGAGAGAAAATTCTGGTTTCCTAATTTCTTGAAGCTACCGAATTCTTCTTCCTTTTCCTTCCTAAATTTTCGAAAATCATCCTCTTATCCAAGAGATAATTATTTTATTTAAATTCACCTCTAAGCTTTTTATTTCCATAAATAAAAATATTATTTGAAAGAAGATAAAATAAGGAAATTTATTTCCTTGAAAATAATACCTATATACTTTCTTATATATATTTTTCTCTACTAGTATATTATTTAGATATTGCTAAAAGAAAATTTAGATTAGTAATCTTTAAAATTCTCTAAAGGATTATGATAAGACATTAGAAACTAAAATTTAATTTCTTCTCAAATATTTTATAAAATAATTTTCAAATAAATCACTCTCCTAATTTATTTTCCTCTTCTTAGGAAATTAATTTCCTAGTGGCTATTCTCCTAGGGATTTTGGCCAAGCTACGGAAAAATTAGGGAAGGAGGAAAGAAAATAAGAGAATGAAAAGGATTGGAAATAGCTAGGATTCAAACTCAAACCCGTCAAGGTTTAAATGCCAAGCTTTATCCACCAAGCTACATTTTCTTTCTAAATATTCTCCTAACAACTCCTTTGATTTCTTCCCACTTGCTTTACCCCTTTTTCTAATAAACTTTCCTCGATAAATGAAAGCTCAAGAAATCCAACTACATCAAGAATAAATTAATTCATGTAATCCACAACTAATATTTTCATGGAAAATAATTCAAATTATCAAATGCGGTATAACTCAATATGACATGCTTGACTTTTCCCCACTTACTAAAGGTGGTCTTATATGGGGTATTACAGGACGTCAAGCCCATGCTAGAAAAAGGGGTTGATAATGATTTCAATTCATTGATTTCATATTATCTCTTAATTTACTTGAAAATGGGGTTAACTGTCTAGAACATTGGTAATCAAAAGTTGTTTGATGATTTCTAGAATATGGATTCATTAACTAATTTCGTGTTTTAAATCACCTAGACTATAGGGGTTTATATGAGGATTGATTTTAATTCATCTTTTGAATAAGTTAGTCAAAACAAAATATGTTCACTAATTTAACTAGAAGATAATGATTCCATAGATTGCAAATGATTCATTGTGATGTTTTGAAGAGATTTTGTCTAAATTGCATATTTTCACATTCTTAAGTTGTATATATTTCTTTAATTTTCTTTTTATTATTTTCTCACTTATTTGGGTCGGTTCAGCAGTGAAAGAAAAGTGATTAGTTTGTACTTGTTTCTTTGAGGATCGATACTCATTAATTCCCGATGCTATACTTGCGATATGTATACTTGCTCGTATGTATATTTTGGGATTAATGTTTTAATTAAAACTTGATGAAGGGATGTTTTTAAGTTTGATAATTTTTATACATCCAATATTTACAAATCAAGTTTTTGGCACCATTGCTGGGGAACAATATCATGGAAGCTTGGATTTTGTTGATTTAACTATATTTATTTCTTTATATGTCTATATGTAAATATGTATATATGTTCTTTGTGTAAATAGGCGCTATATCTTGTTATTTTTAACATTGTGTAAAGTAATTAGCTTAGTTCATATTGTACTTGTAAATATCACTAACTTTTGTGTTTAGGTAGTTTGTGAATATATCTAATGTATGAGTTTTTCTTTTCTTTATTTTTCTATTATTTTTTTGTTTTTATTTTTCTTTGAGTGCGAGATTGATATCCTCATGGACAATTACTCTAGGGCACAAGATAAAAAGAGCTACAATGTTGAGAATTTGGCAAATTTGCAAGCTCAGGTTGACCCTTTTTGTGAGACATCACATGAAGCCTCAATGCAATCTTTACAAAGTTCTCGAGGTCTTAATTATGTTTATTGAGTAAGAAGGGCAAAATAGTAATTTTTACTTAAGGTGAAAATAGGGAGATAGCTTGAGGGTTAAATAGGAAAAAATATTTTAGAGAGAAAATAAGAACAAGAGTTGTTGTGGTTTAGTGGTTAGAGCTTTGGAATTAATTCTTGAGGTCTTGGGTTCAAATTCCATCATTAGAGCTTTAGCATGATTAAATTTTATTATGGATTTGATTTTGGAATTCTTGGATTCATTCTTGGGTTGTAATAAATTTTAAGTTAAAGTATTATTTTTATTCCGCTATTTTGATTGTGTGACCTAGTTATAAAGACCCATTGTCCTTTGAACGGGGCGACATCCCCGGCCTTGGCAGGGTTAGATAGTGGGGTGTTACAAGTGGTATCAGAGACAAGGTTATAGGTAAATATTGATGATATATGTTCTATTTATTTAAGATTAAATCTTTATCTAACCTATCTCGTTGATGCTATAAAATGATTAGAATGGTTAGGACCGCGAGGAAAGGGCAGCAATGGCACCCGCCTATCCCTATATATCCGAAAGACCTTCCAGTTCCCCAGTCTGCCCTCAGCCAGTTATCCCTATGAAGGATAGCAGTGATGATGAGGTCCAGATCCATGAGCCACCCCCAATTCTAGTGATAGACATAAGTTTTGACAGTGACGATGAGGTGATAACAGTGGAGCATGTACCCCACCCCCCTAGTCCCATAGTGGACTTAGCAGCAAATAGCGATGACCCAGGGGAGATAGACTATGAGTCTCCACCTAGGCCTTCATTCATTCCTCCTTTCATTCGAGTTGAGCCCGGGGAGAGTTCTAGGTGCCATGGGAAGGAGCCGATGGAAGGATTTGCCAGTGGGGTTGGGGTAGATTTTTCTAAGAATTCTAGGGGTTGGTTGTATGAGGCTGATGATCAGGGTTCTGATGAGGACTAGAGGACTAGGAGTTATTTTGAATTGGATGTTTATTTATTTATTATTTTTCGAAAACTTTTATGTCAAGGATTTTTAATTCAATTTTCTATCAAAACTTCGAATTAATGCAAGTTAATTTTTGAAAGAGAATTTATTCCTTAGATAAAATTTACATCTGATTTCTTTTTACATATATCTGACTGTGAATGCATGCGCACCTAAAATGATTTAACCCTTAAATGCATACACTTAACATTTGGGGTATGGTTTAGAATGGCACCCAAGCGCCGTGCAACTTCAACAGGCAGAAGAGTTTCGGAAGTCGATCATGTGGCACCGGAAGTCAAGACAGCCTAGATGCACTCACCTGACCGGGGTGATAAGAGCGGTCCGGATATGGGCGTGAGGTTTGAAATTCCGATTGATGTGACGGTGGGCCAAGTATTCAACAAGATGGCTGAAATTCTACAGACTCTGACTGAGTGAAGGAACCCTAAGAGGGAAGATGAGGTGTTAGAGTGGTTTTTGAAGTTTCAACCGCCCATCTTCCTGGGAGAAGCAGAACAAGATCAGAAGGCAGAATAGTCGATCGAGCAAATGGAGGACATATTTGCAACGCTCCAGTACACCGAGGAGCGGATGGTTAAGTTTGCGGCTTTCCGGTTGAGAGGACCAGCTCAGGCATGGTGGTAGCGAGTTCAAGAAGACTGGGAAATGGGGGAGCAAGAATGGACATGGTCCAACTTTGTTGAGGTCTTTAGAGCTAAGTACATCCCTCAGTGGATCGTGGAAAAGTGGGAGGATGAATTTTAGAATTTGAAGCAGGGGAGTATGCCAGTGTCTCAGTACGCAGCACAGCTTACCCAGCTATCGAAATACTGCCAGAGATTAGTGGATACATAATAGAATAGGATGAGGCAGTTCGTCAAGGGGCTGAGGCGGAATTGAGGAGGGCGTTGGCATCTTCTCTGCCAACGACCTATTCGAGGGTAGTGGACGCAGCTACCCGAACTGAGAATAAGGACCGCGGTAGGATGGCAGCAAGTTCTTTTCAACCGCCAAGGTAGCCGCAAGGGCACTTCCAAGGACAGCAATCTAACAAGTGCCTCGCCAATCAGCAGTGGCAGAACCGGAGGAAGCAGGCCCGGACAGCACCAGTGGGTCCTGCCCAAAACCTTCCATCATACCGGCAGTGTGGAAAAAGGGGTCACACGGAGAAGAATTGTTGGACCAAGGGTGGTGAAAGGAAATGTTATCACTGTGGTGACCCGAACCACCTGAGAAACACTTGCCCTAAGTTGCACCGAGTCGAGCAAGGAAATTCGGCGCAAAATCCGGAGCCCAACAAAGCCAACGCCTTGGGAGCATCTAGGAGTGGAGCATTGAAGTCGCAAGTGAAGGCCAAGGTTTTCGCTCTCAACAGAGAGGAAGTTGGGACTAATGCAGCGGTTGTAGAAGGTACGTTTACTATCCACGGACGACCCGTTAATACATGAATTGATCCTGGCTCTACTCATTCCTATTTAAACAAGATTTATGCATGTCATTTGGGTTGTGATGGAGTAGAGTTACCTTTCACTTTAGTGGTAAGCACACCTTTGGGAAAAATGGTGCAAGCAGATCGGTATATGAAAGATTGTAAAATTGATGTGGGGAGAGAAAGTCTGGAGCGAGACCTGATAGTATTGGACATTGAAGATTATGATTTGATATTGGGGATGGATTGGTTAGCCAAGCATGGGGCTAGGATAGATTGTAAGAATAAGTCGGTCCAGTTCGTTATACCAGGTTGTGATGTATTGAAATTTAATGGCAAGAGAGTGAAAGAATTAAAGTATTTGATCGCGGGGGCTAAGGCTCGAAAATTACTGAAGCAAGGATATCAAGGGTACCTGGCTTACGTGATAAACAAACCGAAGGACTAGTGCACTCTAGAGGACACCAAAGTAGTGAAGGATTTTCCCGTCGTGTTCTCAGCAGAACTTGATTCTTTACCTCCCAGCCGAGAGGTGGAATTCACCATTGACTTAGTTTCGGGAGAGGAACCAGTATCGTGGACCTCGTATCGGATGGCATCGACAGAGCTGAAAAAGTTGAAGGGACAGTTAGAAGAGTTAGTGAGTCAGGGCTACATCAGACCTAGCACGTCTCCCTGGGGAGCGCCTATGCTTTTTGTGAAGAAGAAGAACGGGACTCTATACATCAACTATCGGGGTTTGAACAACTTGATGATCAAGAACAAGTATCCCCTACCGCTGATTGACGAGTTGTTCGATCAATTGCAAGGATCCAGTTGCTACTCTAAGTTGGACCTGAGGCAAGGGTACTACCAAGTGCAGATTAAAACGGAGGATATCCCTAAGATGGCTTTCAACACCAGATATGGGCATTACGAGTTCGTGGTAATGTTGTTCGGGGTGACCAATGCTCTAGCAGTATTCATGGACCTGATACACCGAGTGTTCCAATCCTATCTAGACAAATTCGTGGTCGTCTTCATCGACAACATTTTGATTTACTCCAAAAGTCTGGAGGAATATGCAGAGCATCTGAAGCTCGTATTGGAGAAGTTTCGGGAGCATAAGCTGTACGCCAAGTTTAGCAAGTGTGAATTTTGGTTGGATAGTGTGGCATTCCTTGGTCATGTGGTGACCAATGAGGGAATCAAGGTAGACCCGGCAAAGGTCGAAGCGGTGTCAGACTGGAAGCAGCCGGAGAATATCACCGAGATCCGATGATTCTTGGGACTGGCTGGTTACTACCAGAGGTTCATCAAAGGGTTCTCGACACTCACATCGCTAATGACCCGACTGCTGAGGAAGGATGTCCCATTTGTGTGGAACGAGAAATGTAAGAAAAGTTTTCAAGAGCTGAAGTAGAGGTTGATGACAGCGCTAGTATTGAGTCTGCCAAAGAAGGGTAAGCCTTATGCGCTATATACTGACGCCTCAATGGAAGGATTGGGAGTAGTGTTGATGCAAGATTGGAAGGTGATCACTTACGCTTCTTAGAAGCTGAGACCTCATGAAGTCAATTATCCTACTTATGATCTGGAGCTGGCAGCTATCGTGTTCGCCCTAAAGAAATGGTGACACTACCTGTACGGAGCCGAATATGAGGAGTTCAGCGACCACAAGAGTCTGAAGTATATCTTCACTCAGAAGGATCTACATTTGAGGTAGCGAAGATGGATGGAATTTCTGGAAGAATACCGTTGTCCGATCAACTACCATCCCGGGAAGGCTAACGTTGTGGCAGACGCCCTGAGCAGGAAAGTTGGAATGGCTAGACTAAGGGTATAGGAAATTCAAGTGGTTCAGGATGTGTTGGACAGAACGGTGGAATTGCAAGACAAAAGAATTGTCGTCAACAATTTGAAGTTGGTATCGGATTTGAAGCGGGAAATTGTGGAAGCTCAGCAAAACAACGCCGATTTTCAACTTTTCAAGGATAAGGAGCTCAAGCGGCCAGGCAGTGAATTCCGTTAAGATGAGGCGGGAGTTTTGCATTTTAGGGATCGGTTGTATGTACTCGGAGAGTAGCAATTAAAAGACAGAATTTTGGAAGAGGCGCACAAGAGCAAGTACGCCATTCATCTGGGGGAAGTCAAGATGTACCAGGACATGAAGAGAGCCTATTGTTGGCCCGGACTGAAACGAGATGTGGTCAAGTATGTCTCGACTTGTCTCTCTTGCCAAAAAGTCAAAGCAGAGCACAAGAAGTCAGCGGGACTATTGCAGCCATTGCCAGTACCGGAATGGAAATGGGAGGAGGTGACTATGGATTTTGTCACAGGACTTCCCATGTCAAAGACCCAGAAGGACGCCATATGGGTAGTGGTGGATCGACTGATCAAGTCGGCCTATTTCATACCGGTAAATGTAAAAGACTCTATGGAGAAGCTGGCTCAGACTTATGTTCGAGAGATAGTCCGACTGCACGGAGTGCCTTCAAGCATAGTGTCTAACCGAGACACGAGGTTTACATCTCGATTTTAGGGAAAGTTTTAGGAAACAATGGGGTCGAATCTGTAATTCAGTACAACGGTGCATCCGCAGACCGATGGGCAGTCAGAAAGGGTTATACAAATATTGGAAGATATGTTGAGAGCCTGTGTTCTGGATTTCGGGGACAAGTGGATAGAGTGTGTACCGTACGTGTAGCTGTCATATAACAATAGCCATCAAGCTTCAATTGGGATGGCACCATATGAGGCTTTGTATGGACGCAAGCGTCAGGTGCTGCTATATTGGAGTTGGTCAAAAGATGGTCATGTAAGCCGAACCGAAGAAGTCTGTGTCCAAGAAATGTTGGATAAAGTAAAATTGATCAGGGAAAGGTTGAAGGTGGCTTAGAGCCGACAAAAGAGCTACGCGGACAACCGACGGAGAGAATTGGAGTTTCAAGTCTGGGACAGCATATTTCTGAGATTGATGCCAAATAGGGGGATCTTAAAGCATTTGAAGGGTGGAAAGTTGAATCTGAGGTATTTGGGGCCGTTCTCGATTAAGGAAAGGATTGGATTGGTAGCTTACCGATTGGACCTGCCAGATGGGTTGACGGGAATTCATGATGTGTTCCATGTGTCACAATTGAAGAAGTACAATGCTGATCTCGGTCATATTCTAAATAACGAGCCGTTGGTGTTGCAACCCGATTTGAGCTATGTGGAGAGGCCCATGCGGATATTGAACCGCAGTATAAATAATCTTCGGAACAAGCAGATATCGATGGTTAAGGTTCAGTGGGAGCATCATGGCACGCAAGATGCCACATGGAAATCGAAAGAGTGGGTTAAGCGGAAGTATCCTGGTCTGAAATAGAGGTATGCTTGAATTTCGGGATGAAATTCCTCTAAAGAGGGGAGGATGTAAAACCCCAGTCGAAACCAACCTTAGAGTAAGGGGGTTGGGATGCATATCATATTTTATTGCATGTTTAAATATATTTTTATATGATTTTATATGCTTTGGATTTATGTTTGATAGTCTCGATGGCTTAATTGTGTTTATTGAGTAAGAAGGGTAAAATGATAATTTTTGCTTGAGGTGAAAATAGGGAGATAGCTTGAGGGTTAAATAGGAAAAAAATATTTTAGAGAGAAAATAATAATAAGATTTGTTGTGGTTTAGTGGTTAGAGTTTTGGAATTAATTCTTGAGGTCTTGGATTCAAATTCTATCATTGGAGCTGTAGCATGATTAAATTTTATTTTTGTTAGAGAAGGTTAGATTTTCGTCCTTGAGTGCTCTAGAGAAAGGTAAAGGTGATGTCCTAGGGGAGACATGATAGGAGTATCCTAATCCTACTCTTGTACCCTGCAAAAATTCCTAAGGGAATTCATAGCCTTCTTGATCTTTAGTTTTCCTTCTCAATTTCTTATGTTATTCAATTTATTCAAGCCAACTTTAGTAAAGTGTTGTGTGGCTTTGAAGGCTCAAAATGTCTAATTGAAATACATCTTATGGACCGAAAATGTGAAAGATTTGGGGAAGGTTCCAAGAGAATTAATTCCCCTAGTGAACCTTCAAAACTGCACTCTAACTATGTTCATTTTCCTTCATGTTGTGATCTGAAATTTTTCCAGCTTCTTGTGCCTTCAAGGTATTGAAATTTTCAGCCATCATTCCCTCCCAAATGCTACTAGAAAATGGCCCTCTTGACCAGCTTGAAAACTAAAATTTTCTGGCCAAATTCGGATTGCACAAATGCTGTGCAAAACCAGAAAATTTTCTGGGCAAAATCGCAGCATATATGAGCTTAAACCAAGCTATTTTCTTCCAGTTTTCTCCCAGCTCCTTAGCCACATTTTTTCTCTATAAAGAAGGCTGGAAACCAGCCCTGAAAGACCTCTGAATACCCCTTAAAGTCTTCTACAAGCTGACTGGAAAATGGCAGCAAAAGCTGCCCAGGAAAATTCCGGCACTTGCGAAATCCTGTGCAGAATTTTTCCAGCCTTACTTCATCTTCAGCCATGTCCAAAATTTCCTCATCTTTCTGTCCAAGCTTCTCTTGAACAGCCTTGAACTGAACTCCATTGTCTTCCCCAGCCTACTGCTCAAAAACCAGTCATGGCTGCCCCTAAAATATCTCCAACAATTACTCCAATCATGCCTTGATTGGAAACCAAAATTCCAATAATCCTGATTTAGTAAACTTCCATAAAATATCCCTTAAACAACCAGACCTTTCCTTCACCATTATACTCCCTCTTTTCGGCCACCATTAACCTTCTTCAACCAGCTTTCATCCAGCAAAATCACTGAACATCAGTTGGCCATAGCAGCTTCCAAAAAGCTCTCCATTGATCAAAGATATTCTTGCTATATTTTGTTTCCAAATTTGATTCCCAAAAATATTCTTTTAGGATTTCAACAACCAGCCTTTCCTTTTCCTTTCAAACCAGAAAAATCATCTATCTAAACTACACAAACAATTTGGTCACTGCAAACATACAGAATTTCGGTAGCTTCAAATCTAAAATCCCTCCATTCTCTTCAACCTTCAAGCACACAAAGAACACCAAGAACACATACTCACTTCACTCGCCTAATACCACTCCAAACCACTTCAATCTCCTTCAAAAAAATTCCAGATTTCATCTACTCACTGCCATGAGTCCATCCATACCATTTTTAACATCAAACTCCAAAATCCAACTCTCTCTTTTGGATAAAAAAATCAGTATTTTTGTGAAGGCTCAAGAACACTTTCAAGGTAAGTTTATTCAATCAACTTCATTCTCACTAATCTTCAGTCTCTAATGAATATATATGTGTGTAAGCATACTAATGGACTCTCTCTCTCCCTCTCTCTCTCTCTCTCTAGGCCGAATACCCTCTCCCTCTTGGCCGAATGAATTCTTCACCAATGGACATGCTTTCTTCATCTCTCTTGGACGGATCTAGTCATCTTGGAGTATCCATTCGAAACTCCTTCAAGGTACTCATCAATCAAGTAAACCTTTTCAACCCTCCTTTTTAATTCTAGACTCATGTCTCTAGGATAATATTGGTAAGAGATGGATTATGAATAGGATTTAAGCATGTATTGTTATGATGAGTTGAGATTGAAGCATGAATAAATGTGTGTATATGATGGAGATAGGATTTATGCATGAGTTGGTTATCTTGGTTGATTGCATGGTGTTTTTTTAGGGTTTAATGCTTGTCTCCATGTCATAAGTAGTATTTGTGATCAAGTATGTTAGAGATTATGTCACCTATGGTGAATAGGATTTATATTCATGTATGATTGTTAAAGCCATGATTATGTTTATGCTAGTAGAGGTTGGATCATGCCTTGGTAAATTTAGATCTATGCTTTTATTCATGATTTGGATGAGTTGATGAATTGAAGTGGAGTATATGTTCATGATTGTGGTTAGCAATAGAAATATGATCTTGATCTAGTTGTCCCTAAGCTAATTTTATTAATAAATTATTTAATATTATAATTTTGCTAGCAAATTCGAAAACCCTAGGAAGCTAGATTTGGATTATTATATATATATATATATATATATATATATATTAAGGATATTTTAGTCAAATAAATGATAGCTTTTCATAAAGAAATAAAATATATAGATATTATATATAATAATATCAAATAACAGCCTTTTATATAAATAATCATAATAAGTAAAAATATTAATTTTGTAAGTCTTATATTCATAAATACTATTAAAATTTATTATCTTTTAATCAAAACCTGTTAAAATTTATTTATTATCTTCCAATCAAGACCTATTAAAATTTATTTTCAACTAATTTTAGATATCAATTATTTTCAAACAATTAATTATTAATAAATCATTATTTTACCTAATACCACCTAAGTTCTTTATCAAATAAAATCTAATTTATTCTTAGCAAGATATAAACCTTCAACTTGTTAGTACCTATTTTCCAAAACACTGATTGTTTTAAATATCAAATTAGACTTAACTTATAAACTCTTTTTATTTATTATTTGGCCTTAAAGCTTGGGACACTAGGATCATGGTAGTAGAGAGTTGAATTAGTTTTATTTATGAAAGTGGATTTTGGCTTGAGCTTAATTATGGTTTATATTTACCCCAAGCGGGGTTAGGTCAGCTATTGAGGACCTTTATTATATCTCAAGCTAAGGACCAGGTAAGCTCCTGCATAAAACCTGATTGATGTAAAATGTTTATTATGGCAAGCTAATTGTAGAGTGTATGGACACTCATTTCTGTAAAGGAAATTAAGGATTGACTCCTTTCTTATTTCAATCAAACAAATTATTTGAAAATCAATAAGCAGATTTACTCAAAATCAAAACTCTTTCCACAATTGATTTTGACAAAGACTTTGGAAATCCTTAATTGCAATTTTCATGTGGAATTGTGTTTTGTTCATTTTTCCCAAGTGGGATTAGTTACGTTGAGTACTCAATAAGGGTGGACTGCTAGGACTAGTTTTTGAAGGGTTAGGGTGAGTCTCTCAGTATGTGGCCACCTCTAACGGGTAAGTCTTCCCCGGATAGGATGTCAGTCTAGTAGGTCGTGCTGGTCTGAGGTAGCAGTTTTTTTTTTCAGTGAAGTGACTGTGTGTTGCTCGAATAGACAACCGGTTGTTGTTTAGGTATAGAGAAAGAGGAGTATCTTGCCCGGTAGGCCGATCACCTACCTTTTGTTAGTCTGCACAAAGTGTCGGCATTCTGACCGGTTATAGGGCCCAACGTGTGGTAACCCATGATTATTTCTTTTGAGTGGTTGATTTTATTGATTATATATTGTTGGATAAGGCAAAACAACACTCTTGATTTTGACTAATGTTTATTGCTTGGTAGTATTTCTCTTATAAAGATTTATACTTTGCATTCACGAACTGTTTTCACTGGACACTCAAAGCACACACGGACTTACTGAGATTTTTATCTCATCACCCTTTTTCCCATGATTTCAGGTCGATCGTGCTGTGGGGATGAGTAGCTAGATATTACCTGCCTTGGAAGATTTTTCTGATATTTAATTTGTGTAATGCTTTGGGGAGTTGAGAGTGGATAATTTTATTTTTGATTTGATTTTGGAATTCTTGGATTCATTCTTGTGTTGTAATAAATTTTAAGTTAAAGTATTTTTTTTATTTAGCTATTTTGACTGTGTGACCTAGTTATAATGAGCCATTGTCCCTTGGACGGGGCGACATCCCCGGCCCTAGTGGGCCTACATAGTGGGGTATTACAACTGTTCTGGAAATCTCCTAATGTTGGCTTAATTTCTTCTGCTGGAGCAGAATGGACCCGGCACCTTGTCCATTGGCTAGGCCAAGTGTCAGGTCTATTTAGGTTTTGTGGACTTTCTTCTTGAATTTAACTTAAATATGCATATATTTGCCAAAAACTCCTTTTACATATAAAATGTCAAATAAGAAGGAATATGCCTAATAATTACAATAAATGTATTTCAAAATGACCTCAAATCACTAGGAAAACAATGGTGATTTTAAATCCTATCAATTCCCCCACACTTAAACATTTGCTTATTCTCATGCAAAATAATTTAGTCCATGAAAAATTATCAAGAAAACACAAATTCTTTCTCATTCAAAATTTCTTCACCGTAACAAAGATTATGTCTTGCCTTCAAACTTTAGATACAATCTTTATCATTCATACCATTTGAAAATAATACAAACTTTGAAACATTGTACACGACATCACAAAACTCTTGAAGTCAAATTAATCAAATGCATACCTTAGTCTAAGAATATTATTTCACTTTTCAAGTAAAATTATAGATAATATGATTCACATAAGTCAAGCCATCTACCAACTCAAGCATTATAAATTTAAAAATTACACACTCAAGTTATGATGTGCATAAAGCCCTCCAATTTTTTTCTCTAAAAAATTTTCAATAACTTAAGGAATTGATGACCTCAAGTGCATGGATTTCTCTCCACACACCATATTGGCCCTCTTTACAGTCATCACTTATAATTTTTCCACCAATTCTTTATTTCTATACTCCTTCTTGCCTTTTTTTCCCTTCAGGATAGCCTCAAGAGAGTGTATCAAATTCACTTGCTACTTCTTCCCATATTGAACCCTTTTCATCTAAAGATTTTCAATGATCATCAATAATAGCATTTTTTCAATTCACACCAGCAATAGTGTTACTTCTGCTCCTTGTTTTTTCAAATCAACTCACAAATTTTTTTTTCAACTTTCTCCACAATCTTTCCTCTCAAAGATCTTTTTACAACTCACATTTTTCATCAAAACTCAAAGCTGAGTAAAATTTAAACTCATAATACAAGAGTTAGGAAATAAACTCTTCCCATATTCATCATATCTTCTATATTTCAACTAGATGAGTCAAATAATATTCAAACACCAATGCATAAACAAGAATAATCCAAATTCTCGAGTCTTGAAAAATATCCTATCCAACAAAACAATTTCACAAAAAATCCAACTAATGAATGCAAAACTTATATACAAGTAAGAAAAAGAATTACAACCTTGCTTAACTAACCACTGAAATTTTCAAAAATTTTCACAAAATATGACATAATTATGATATGGAATATGGAAAAATATTGCTTCAACCTTATTCTTCCCCACACTTAAACTAGATATCGTCCTCGATGGCCAAAGATAAAATGAGAGAAGTACAGCCAAGAAGACCAAGATGAAGAATAAAATGAAGAAGATACTTTCATTAGATCTTAGTACCACCATGTTTGAATCCACCACAAGGAAGGTTCATTACAAGAGAATGCATAAGGGTACTTTTCAAAAAAGAAACAAAATAAAGAATAGCACAAATCTAGAAAAAGACAGCAAAAATAAAATAAAAGACATGAAAAAGAAAGGAAAAGATACTTACAAGCTAGTAGAGGTCATTAAAATTCAAAAGAAAAAGAAATAACATAAAATTACATAAAATACAAAAGAGTAAGTAGAGAATCATCCTCATCATCATCATCATTGTCATCATTGTCAGCTCCGTGACTAGAAGATGCACCAGTAACTTGTTAGATCAAAGTGGTTAGCTTCTGATCTTGAACATCCAGATGGAGATGAAAGTTGGCAATGGAATCGTAGAGCTGGAGGAGGATAGTCATTTGGCTCTCCATTTGTTCCTCCATTCGTGCCTCATAATTAGTGCATGAATAAGAGCTAGTGGCATAAGGAGCTGGTCCAGCAGGTGTTGCTTCTTCCACCTCCTCATCAGGGAGAAGCTCCTCCCTTCCAGAGTACTGCACCTCATATGGCCTCTTCCACCTTTTAGCCCTCTCATAATAGCAATACCTACACTGAACCAAGGTATGTTCCATCACTAGGACACACTCAATAGTAGGCTCACTCAACTCTCCATCCAGTCGTACTCCAAACTCTCTCAAAATACACATAATAACCAAAGGGAATTTGAGGTCTTTTGCTACAATGTTAGAGGAAACAACCTCTCGCATAGAATGAATGATGATGGGAGCAATGGGAATAGGCTCATGGTTCCTCATCTTATTTAGAATATAAAGGTCAAGGATCCTAGACTCATTGAAGCCACTAGCCTTAGGATAGACATTGAATACAATGATATAGACTAAGGCACGCCACTGAGCCTCAAGGTCATTATTGAAATAATACTGATATTGACCTATTTATTTTTGTCTCTTCTTACAAAAACTAGCCTTTATAGCCCTCACATCCCATGCAGCCTCATAGATGATCTTTTGGTTATTATGGTCCACAACTATCCACTGTCTCTCATCCAGGACTCCCAAAATTCTAGCTAGTCTAGCCATGTCAAACTCAATGGGAATCCCTTTGACCATGGTGGAGATGACTTAGAGAGTATCTTTCTTTTTATCCTGTATATTAGCATAAAATTTTCTCACGCGTACAGGATAATAAGGACCTTCTATTCTAATTATGGGCTCCCACCCGAGGTGCCTAAACATAGTAGAAAACTATAAGAAATTATCTAAAGACGGCTTGTATCGCATTTCTATTATATCTTGCTGTGTTGGTGCCTATCATACGATTTGACACATAGGATCAGAAAATTACGTAGGTTAGGTAAGTAGAGGCTCGAACGAAGGTGTGGATGAAGATGCCTCTAGAGCTCTCTTAGCCCTCTGGGCTAACCCTCTAGGTCGTCTAGACATGGTGGGAGGATGAAAAAAATGGTAAAATAAAACAATATGAGGCTCTCAACTCACAATGTACAACAAATGTTCAACTCTCAACCTTTCACAATTACACCACCCTGTAGCACACCACCAAATAAACACCAAACATCATAAGATAATCAATAAACACCACTCAACTTCCTCCAATAAACCTACAAGAAGAATAGAGATATGCCAATCTAAACACAATATCAACAAGCTTGGTGAAATCCACAATTTTCAATAGTGCTTAATAAAGTTATATTCATTTCAGAATCATAATGCTCAATTAGCCAGACGAATTAGATCACAATGTAAAGCTTATAAGCACAAGGCTAAGTTAAACATGACAAGTATCATTTGATCCCAAAAATTACATCCAAAGAATGCATGCTCAATCACATCTAAAAAAAAGAAAAAGAAAAATATCAATGGCATTAATCGTAAGGCAGTTCTATGATATTCTCATGCCAACGCAAGACATCCCTTGAAGCCTCAATGCAATCTTTACAAAGTTATCTGTTAAATGGCATGAAGAAGCATCCCAAGGAATGAGCCATCAAAGAATACAACTAGCCAAGTTGGTTGAAGAAGCTATAAAGGCCCATACATTTAAACAAGAGGACCACCAAGGAAAAGAGAGAGTACATGTAGAACAAGTGCCCAAAGTGGAAAGGGAGGTATTCGATTCTTCCCTATATGCTCATAATTCTAATCTTTCTTTGTCAAATGATTTCTTAGGTTCTTTTCACTTCTTGGAGAACAATGGTTCCATTGATGTTGTGTGGAATTTACCATATCTCAAGGAGTTAGATTTATCCATGACGTAACACAAGAAACCCTTAAAGGATATTGACAAATTCTACCCTTCAAACCAATTTCAGGGAGGTAACTTGGTATTTTTAGAAACAAGGAAAAGTAAGGAATTCTTGATCCCTTCTTTAAAATCTATATTGCTAAGTCTAAAGGGGAATTTTAATTGTGACAAATCTTTTGAAGGGATAAGTGGTGATTCTAAAACTTTTACACTTTATAGACATAATTAACAACTTTGTGTTAGGAAATTGATTTGTATATCTAAAAAGGTGCTAAGGAAGGGGGGCCATGCATGTACATTCATTACAACTACTATTTTCCAAGAACCCTCCATTTTTTTCAAAAACCTCTTTTCTTTCAACATTCATCATGCCTATATTCTGCTTTGAGCTTTAATCTCTTTCCCAAAAGTTTGATGAGGAAACATGATGAGTGGAAAGGGTTTGTATTTTTGTTTTAGGTTTGGTGTTGTTTAAGTTGCTAAGTGTCTCTTACCCCATATTAATAAGGAAAATATTTTCCAAGTGTGGGGGAGTGAGTTGTATACTTATTTGCTGTGATAGGATTTTTATTAATACTTTTCTTTAGTTTATTTTTTTCTATTTAGGTGTGTATTTATTTTTTTATTATTTTCCTTGTGCTTTAATTTGTGTTTTCTTTTGCAGGTAGGAATAAAGTCTTCTTAGACAAGCTCTCTTCTCTATTTCTAATTTTGATATCTATTGGAACTTATTGCAACTAGGGAGTATTACTTAACTTTCTACCTCCTTTACTAGTTTTGCTGCATTTGGAAATGCTTTTGTGTGTTAATTTTTGGCTAATGAGGACATTGTCCAGTTTAAGTGGGGGGGGGGGGGGGAGGGGGGGAGGAGGGGAGTGGTTTGGTAATATTTGTTGTCCAATTTTTTTATCAATTCTCTTGATGTTTTCTTTGTATAAAATAATTTTGTTCATCTTGAATTGATGATTGAAATTATTGGATTAATTTTTCAAAATATTTTTTGTGGTTTTCATTGTTTTGCAAGGTTGTAATTATTTTTTCTACTTGGATATGAGTTTTGTCATTCATATGGTGGATTTTTATGAAAGTAGTTTATTAGATAGGATATTTTTTAGGACTTGAGAGTTTAGGTTAATCTTGTTTAGGCATTGGTGTTTGAATATTATTTGACTCATCTAGTTTGAATATGGAGAATATGATGAATGTGGGAAAAGTTTGCTAGCTGACTCTTGAATTATGAGTTTAAACTTTGCTTAGCTTAGAGTTGTGATAAGGAATGTGAGGAGAAAAAAGATCTTTGAGTGGAAAGACTGTGGAAAATTCATAGGTGAGTTGAAAATTGAGAGAAATGAGTTGTTATTTCCTCTTTGAAGATAAGAATGTATTATTTGTGCTTGATTATAGGGGCCATGATGCGTACATTTTTTTGTGCATAAAATCATCAATTTTAAATCCATCCCTAAGTCAAGTTTTAATTAAAATATTAATTCAAAAATACACATGTAAGGAAGAATACTTGTCGCAAGCATAATATAGGGAATTAAGAAGTATCGATCCTTAAAGGAACAAGTACACTTTCATCACTTTTCATTCATTGTTTAATCAATCAAATAAAGTAATAAGAAAATAAATAAATATATACAACTCAAGGATAGAAAAGTATGTATTTATATAAATATTCTTGAACACATGATTAAGAACCACTTAGCAATTATCACAATCAATTATTATCTTGGTGTTATGAAAGCTTTAATATAGACCCACTTCGTTTGTAATCCATATAATCACTACCTTCTAGTTAAATTAGTGAACATATACTATCTCAACTATCTTATCCAAAAGATGCATTTAAATAAATCCTCATATAAACCCCTATATTTTAGGCGATATGAAATTAGTTAATGAATCCATATTCTAGCAATCATCAGCTAACCTTTGATTACCAATGTTCTAAACAATTAACCCTCTTTTTCAAACAAGTTAAGAGATAACAAATATGAAACTACTTAATTGAATTCATTACCAACCTCTTTTTCAAGCAAGTTAATAACAAAACTCTATCAACTAACTCCGTAAGGACAACAAGTAATCAAATAACAAGAACAATAAAAAATTGATCAAAAGACTAAGTTAATCAATAAATCATAAATCACAAGAACAATGTCAAATTACAATGGACATATTGAATACATGATTGTTTAAGGAAAAGAAAACAAAAGTGAATGAAAGAACTCATAGACAATCCTTTTTCTTCCTCCTTGAAGACTCTCTTGAACAACCCTCCTTGATTTGGGTGAACTCCTCCTCCAATGAGAGGTTTAGAATTTATGCTCTTTAATTCACCTTCCTCTATTGTATATCTCTAATTCTTGTGTTCTCTTATGCTTTTTATAGGAAGAACAACCCTCCTGGCATCAAGTGCACTCTGTTCTTCACCTATTTTTGCTCTGTTTTTGGCCGCTTCTTCTAGGCAGATAGACTAGACCTAGTGCCAGGTGCACTTGCCAAACTTGGCGCCTGGTCTGTTCTAGAAATCTCCTGTCGTTGGCGCAATTTCTTCTACTGGAGCAGAATGGACTCGGTGCCTGGTCCATTGACTGGGCCTGGTGTCAGGTATATTCTGGTTTTGTACACTTTCTACTCGAATTTAACTTAAATCTGCACATATTTGCTAAAAATACTTTTTACAAGCAAAATGTCAAATAGGAGGGAATATGCTTAGTTATTACAACAAATGTATCTCAAAACAACCTCAAATCACAAGGAAAATAATGGTGATTTTTACCCCTATCAATTTCCCCACACTTAAACATTTCCATGACCTCAAGCAAAACACTTTAGTCCAAGAAAAATTATCAAGAAAACACAAATTCTTTCTCATTCAAAAACTTCTTCACCACATCAAAGATTATGCCTTGCCTTCAAACTTTAGATACAACTCTTTGTCTTTCATACCCTTTGAAAATAATACAAACTTTGAAACATTGGACAATACATCACAAAACTATTGAAGTCAAATTAATGAAGTGCATACCTTAGTTTAAGAAAATTATTTCACTCTTCAAGTGTAAAAATATAGATAATATAATTCACATAAGTCAAGCCATCTACTAACTCAAGTATTATAAATTTAAAAATTACACACTCAAGTTATAATGTGAGAAAAGCGCTCCAATTTTTTTTTTTCCTCAAAAATTGTCAATGACTTAGGGAATTGATAACCTCAAGTGCATTGATTTCCCTTCACACACCGTATTGTCCCTCTCTACAGTCATCACTTATCATTTTTTCCACCAATTCTTTATTTCTATACTCTTTCTTGCCTTTTTTTCCTTCAGGATAGCCTCAAGAGAGTGTACCAAATTCACTTGCTACTTCTTCCCATATTGAACCCTTTTCATCTAAAGATTTTCAATGATCATCAATAATAGCATTTTTTCAATTCACACCAACAATAGTGTTGCTTCTGCTCCTTGTTTTTTCAACTCAACTCACAAATTTTTTTTCAACTTTCTCCACAATCTTTCCTCTCAAAGATCTTTTTAAAACTCCACATTTTTCATCAAAACTCAAAGCTGAGTAAAATTTAAACTCATAATACAAGAGCTAGGAAATAAACTCTTCACGTATTCATCATATCTTCTATATTTCAACTAGATGAGTCAAATAATATTCAAATATTAATGCATAAACAAGATTAATCCAAATTCTCAAGTCTTGAAAAATATCCTATCCAACAAAACAATTTCACAAAAAATCCAACTAATGAATGACAAAACTTATATACTAAGTAAGAAAAAGAATTACAACCTTGCTTTATCCAACCATTGAAATTTTTGAAAATTTTCACAAAATATGATATGGAATATGGAAAAATATTGCTTCAACTTTATTCTCCCCCATACTTAAACTAGACATCATCCTCAATAGCCAAAGATAAAATAAGAAAAGTACAATGAAGAAGACCAAGATAAAGAAATGAGAAGAATAAAGTGAAGAATATACTTCCATTACATCGTAGTACCACTATGTTTAAATTCACCACAAGGGAGGTTCATTGCAACAAAAGCCATAAGGGTACCTAACGAAAAAGAAAGAAAACAAAGAAAAACATAAAAACATAAATCTTGAAAAAGACAACAAAAATAAAATAAAAGACAAAAAAAAGAATGAAAAGACAACTACAAGCTAGTTAAGGTCATTAAAATTCAAAAGAAAAATAAATAACATAAAATACAAAAGAGTGAGTCAGGAGTTATCCTCTTCACCATCATCATTGTCATCATTGTCAGCTCCGCAACTGAAAGATGAACCAGTAACTTGTTGGATCAATGTGGTCAGATTCTGATCCTGAACATCCTGGTAGTGACAAATGTTAGCAATGGAATAATGGAGCTGGAGGAGGATAGTCATTTAGCTCTCCATCTGTGCCTCCATTCGTGCCTCAAAATCAATGCATGATTGAGAGCTAGTGTAACACCCCACTACCTAGGCCCATCAGGGCCGAGGATGTCGCCCCGTCCAGAGGACAATGGGTCTTTATAACCAGGTTACATAGAACAAAATAAAATAAGGATTTTAAAATTAAACTTATTACAACCCAAAAGATAAATATTGGTACAAATCGAATATAAATTGTTTGCAACAATCTCTCAAAACATCACATAAAGAAAATAACACGAGTCTTCAAAGCATAGGCAATAATCTAGCTAATGACCTCCACAGCAGGATCTTCCTGAAAACATGGCATAAAAGGTGGTGAGATAAAAATCTCAGTAAGCCCGTGTGTGCTTTGAGAGTTTCAGGTAAAATAGTTCATGTATGCAAATTCTAAAAATTTCATAAAGAAAAGTGCTGGCAAGCATTAAATAAGTATTCAAATTAAGAGTGGTGTTTTGCTTTTCAAACCACACATGTGCACAATAAATACAACCACTCAAATTGGTAGCCATGGGTTACCACACGTTGGGCCCCATGACTAAATAACGGTCAGAATGCCACACTTTGTGCAAGCTGACAAAAGGTAGGTGTACGACCTACGGGGTGAGATACTCCTCCATCTCTACACTCAAACTTACCGGTTGTCCATTCCAGGAACACACAGTCCACATGACTGAAACTTGCTAGCTCGGACCGGCATGACCTACCGGACTGGCATCCTATCCAGGAAGGACTCACCCCTCAGAGGTGGCCACCTACTAAGAGACTTACCCTAACCCTTCAAAGACTAGTCCTGGTGGTCTACCCTTATTGAGTACTCAACGTTGATTGTCCCACTTGGGAGAAAATTGATCACACATTGTTTTATTTGGAAATAGCAATTAAGGATTTCTAAAATTCTTGTCAAAGTTGGGTTTCGGAAAGAATTTAGCATTTTGTGTAAAACTGCTTGTTTGATTTTCAGATGATTTGGTTGACTGGGAAAAAGGAAAAACAGTCCTTAATTGCCTTTACATAAGGAATGTCCATACACATCACATTTGGCTTGCCACAGTAAGTTTTGGTCTTCAAATAATTCCATGCAGGAACTTACCTGATTCTTTGCTTGCTCAAATTCAAGAATCTTCCAAGGCTAACCTAACCCCGCCTGGGGTAAACACAAAACACAAAGTTACACTCAAGCTAAATTCACTTACACAAGTAATCCTAGTTCAACTTCTTACCACCACATCCCTAATGTCCTAAGCTTTAAGGCTAGCTGATAAATAATTTTATAAAATAAGTCTAGTTTGATAAGTTAAAATAATTTGGGGTTCTAAAATAATTGCTAATAAATTATAGACTCAACTAATAATTCTTGAGTGTTATTATTAATAAATAAACTAAGGTTTGAATATTGAATAATACTAAGCCCTAAATAATATTAATAAATGGTAATTTAAAATAGCTTTATTGTAAATAAATAATAAATTACAAATAACTTTTAATTAATTTTTTAATAGATAATAAATAATTAGTAATAAATAAAATTAATAATAAATGAATTATTTTAAATTTTTAATTAATAAATAACAAATAGATTTTAATATAAATAATATTTAGGAATATAGGTAAAAGTTTTAACTAGGGCCTACAAGGTCATTAACTAATTCTAATATTTTATTTATTATTATTTATATAAAAGATTTATCTATTATTACATATATATTATTTTTAACAAAAGATTTTATTTATTTGATAAATAAAATATTAATATTCCAATTGATAATCCAATCCAAATCTTCCTAGAGTTTCGAATTTTATAGAGAAAAATATAGTAGTATTTTTATTAAAGTAATAAAATTTGTTAATAAAAATAACCTAGACTTAACAAGAAAATAATCTCTCACCATGATTTTCCTATTGCTAGAAGAGATTCTTAAACACATTCTCCAACATCAAATAATAAACCAATCCATTCATGAGCACATGCTTGACTTATCACATACTATCACAAGGCTAACTTTCTTCTAGGCATAATCATCATTAATGGCTTCAATGGAAAATAGAAACATAAGAGCCTAATCACTTTTGGTGTCATGATGTCTAACATGCTTCAAACATCCATAAAATTCATCAAGCACAAAGAACATACATTGATTCAAAAGGAAATACATACAACTTAGTCATATACAACAATCATCATGTCTTAACTCCATCCCCTTAATCCACATGCATATACTCAATCCCCCATTCATATTCTATCTCCCTCACCTCCTAAGAGACATGATTTTAGAATTTAAAAAGAAGGTTTTGAGAATAATTACTTGATTGACGAGTACTATGGTGAAGACTAAAGAAGGTCCCCGCGCGACGGAGAGTCTTTAGTGATCCCACGGAAAAATAGCCATGGTTGATGGTTGATCAACCATTTCGGTTGAGAGAGAGAAAGAGAGAGAGCGTGCATTAGAAAGGTATATTGAGAATTGAATAGAAGAGGATGAACAAGAAGATTGTTCTTGATTTACCTTGTTGATGTTCTTGAGACCTTCAAGGAAAAAGCTGATTTTGATCCGATTGAAAATTCTTGTTGGCGTGGTTTTGTGTTATAAATACTAGAAATGAAGTCTAGGGATTAAATAGAAGTGATCTGGAGTATTTGAGAGTGATTGGAGGTGTTTAGAGTAGGTTTAGGCTTGAAGAAGTTTAGTGTGTGTTCTTGGTGTTCTTGGTGAAAATGGAGGGAGTGTGAGAGAAATGCTGCACGAAATTTGGTAGGGTGCTGGCCGAATGGTCTAGGGTGAATGGGAGTTTCGGTTTTCAGCTTGTGGGAGAGAGAGTGATCAGATTTTTTTTGAAATTTAAATGGAGGAAGTTGTGGAGTTGTTTAGGGTAGGAGGTTAGCTATGGTGTTTGATCAAGGAAGGTGTCTATGCTCTTCAATGGTGCCGGTTGAAGTAGCTACCTTTGCTGGAACGAATGGAGCTTGTTCAGGTTAGAAGGCTGGCCAAAATGCAGTCTATGATGGCAGAGAAAATTCTGGTTTATTAGTTTGATGCAAGAGTGATTTAATGGAGTAAAATTCTGGAATTATTTTGAAGTTCAAAAAGAGTTTGGATAGAGTAATCTTAGGAGGGTTTTGAGGTGTGGTTATGGAGTCCATGTATTCAAGGTAAGTGTGAAGGTTAATGATGTTCAGTCCATGGCTGAACAAGGATCAATTTTACAGAAGTTGAAGGGTGATTTTCGGCCTAGGCTTGAAGGAAGCAAAGCTGGAGAAACTCTGGTTGCAAGTGGTTCAAAGTTTCGAAGATTGGTGAAGAATTTCTGTGCAGAATTTTCACACTTCTTCAGCCCGATTTGCAGCTGGTTCTTGAGAGGGTTTAAAGGTCTTTCAAAGATGATTTTCCAGCCTTCTTTCTGGAGAAATACAGAGGAGTTTTGCTGGCTTGAAGATGGACTAAAACAGCTTCATTTTCTTCATTGAAAGCTGCGAAATGCCCAGAATTTTTTCCTGATTTTGCACAGTTTGTGCAGTCCGAAAATTGTACAGATTTTCCAGCCTTCAAGCCACATGAAATGACCATTTTTCTGGTAGCAAATGAGTGGGTTTACTGGCTGAATTTTTCGAAGAGATGGCCTGCAAAAAAAATCTGGAAACTTTCCAGATTTTTCTTCACTAAAATATGAACAACATGAAGGTGAATTTGAAGGTTCTATCATGGTGATTGATTTCTCTTGGAAACCCTTTCTATTTCCCTTCCTATTTTCGGCCAACCTCCATCCTCCAAGATTGATTTTCGAAATTCAAGGATGAGAAATTATCACAGAATTTTTTTGGAATCTAAAAGAAAAGATTTAATGGATTCTGGTTCATTTGAATTACAAAAATGCTAGGACAAAGCTAAAGCTAATAAAAAGGACAAGAATTCCTCCACAATTCTTTTTAGGACACAATGATAAGATTAGGACATTCTCTTCATGTCTCCCCTAAGACAACATCCCATTTTTTTTAATGGAATGCAAGAACAAAAATTCAAACTTAATTAAGATAATCATGATAAAACTTAAATGATGGGATTTGAACTCATGACCTTAGAGATTAATTCCAAAGCTCTAACCACTAAACCACAACAACTGTTGGTCTTATTTTCTCACCCACATATTTTTCTTATTTAATCCTCAAGTTATCTTCCTATTCGGACCTCAAGCAAAATTACCATTTTACCATTTCTACTCAATAAGCATAACTAAGTCTTTTAACATATAAACCACAATTCTAAAGCACATACAATCATTCAAAAATATATATATTCATACAAAATATTATGATATGCATCCCGACCCTCTTACTCTAGGGTTGGCTTTAGGCGGGGTTTCACAGCTAGTGGCACAAGCTGGTCTAGCAGGTGGTGCCTCTTCCTCATCATCATCAGGGGGAAGCTTCTCCCTTCTGGGGTACTGCACCTCGTATGGTCTCTTCCACCTCTTGGCCCTCTCAACATAGCGATACACACACTGAACCAAGGTATATTCCTTCACTAGATCGTGGTCAGTAGTAGGCCCACTCAACTCTTCATCCAGCTGTACTCCAAACTCTCTCAAAATACACATATTAACCAAAGGGAATTTGAGGGCTTTGGCTGCAATGTTAGAGGAAACAACCTCTAGCATAGAGTGAATGATGATGGGAGTAAGGGGAATAGGCTCACGGTTCCTTCTCTTATCCAGAATATAAAGGTCAAGTATCCTAGATTCATTGAAGCCACTAGCCTTAGGATATATGTTGAATGCAATAATATAGACTAAGGCACGCCACTAAGCCTCGAGGTTGTTATTGGAATAATACTGATATTGACCTATTTCCTCTTGTCTTCTCATACAAAAACTAGCCTTTATAGCCCTTACATCCCATGCTGGCTCAGAAACGATCCTTTAGTTATTATGTTCCACAACTATCCACTGTCCCTTATCTGGGACTCCCAAAATTCTAGCCAGTCTAGCCCTGTCAAACTCAATGGGAATCCCTTTGACTATGGTGGAGACGACTTGTAGAGTTTTTTTCTTTTTATCCTGCATGTTAGCATAAAATTCTCTCGCACAGGACAATAAGGACCTTTTATTCTAATAATGGGCTCCCACCCCAGGCGCCTAAACATAGTAGAAAGCTATAAGGAATTGTCTAAAGATGGCTTGTATTGCGTTTCTACTATAATCTTGTTGTGGTGGTGCTTCTCATACCGGATTTGACACATAGGATCAGAAAATTACGTAGGTTGGGTAGGTAGAGGCTCAAACAAAAGTGTGGATAAAGATGCCTCTTGAGCTCTCTTAGCCCCCAGAGCTAACCCTCTAGGTCGTCTAGACATGGTGGGAGGACGAAAAAAAAAACGCAAAACAAAACGATATGAGGCTCCCAACTCACACTGTACAACAAATGCTTAACTCTCAACCTTTTCCCAATTACAACACCCTGTAGCACGCCACCAACTCAACACCAAACATCACAAGATAATCAATAAACACCACTCAACTTCCTCCAACAAACCTGCAAGTAGAATAAAGATATGCCAATCCAAACATAATATCAACCAAGTTAATGACATCTACAATGTTCAATAGTGCTTAATGAAGTTATATTCAACTCAGAATCACAATGCTTAATTAGCTAAACCAATTAGATCATAATGTAAATCTTATAAGCATAAGGCTAAGTTAAACATGACAAGTATCATTTTATCCCAAAAATTACTTTCAAAGAATGCATGCTCAATCACTTTCAAAAAAATACAAAATGTCAATGGCATTAATCGTAAGGCAGTTCTATGATATTCTCATGCCACTGCAAGCTCACAGAAAGCAATCTTAACAATCAAATTCTTCACCAGAAAATATTCAAGAATTTTCGCCCAAAAATGCATAGAAAACTACCCAAAATTCATAAGAAAAAAATTTAACCATAGAAAGTGTAGAAAATTCATCCCATAATGATCTCTAATGCATGGGCAATTATGCAAAAAGTTTGAAGAAATCATGCTCCCTATAGTAGGATTGAAAAATGGGTTTTAGGTGAAAAGATTAGATTTTTCCTTGTTTTGATCTAAACATTCAAGATCAAAGTAAAGATTTTATGTTTTGGAAGTGTTTTAGAGGTATAGAAAATGATCCGACGGTGTTTTGAAGATGAACTCGGCAATGGGTTGAGAGAAAATTAGATAGGGATAAAAGTTTTTTGAACAAAAATGGCCGAGAGGGCCGATTTTGAGTGTTGTGGCCGGACGGGCCTGGCGCCGGGCCCATGGACGAGGCCTGGTGCTAGACCTATTCTGCCCGTGCTTCACTGTCAGGCCGTGCTAACCTAGCACCCGGGCCATGAGTTGGGTCCAACGCTAGGTTAGCTCTGATTGAAAAGATCATTTTTTTTTTAAAGATGCATTTTAATGAAAATAAAGACAATGGAACACGAAATTATATGAAGCCTGCAATCTCATAGCTAAATGAATGAAAGTAGATGTGAATTAAAATATTATTCAGCAAAAAACTAAAGTAGTTCAAAAATTAGCATTTCCCACGGTCTTGGTCCCATAGGTTGGTCTTCGTGTTGCCTAAATGTGAACCTGGTTGACGAACACCAAGAAGTTTAGCTAATTGTCCAATTTGTCCCTTAAGGTTGCGCATGGCTGCCTCTAAGTTTGTCGTGGTCGGATCGATTCCCTAGAACCGTGTTTCTATTCCACTTACTAGTTTAGTGATCAGTTCCTCCAAGGATAGTTTAGTTGGTGGGGCATTGTACGGTAGATGTGGTTAAGTCCTTTACATCCCAAAGTTCAAAGAAGCTTGCTGAGGTTTCTTTTGAATGTTCCAAGAAAAGTTAGGGTGATTCCTCCAACCTGGGTTATAAGTATTGCTATAAGAATTATTACCTTACCAACCATTACCTACAAACGCCGCTTGTTCCAATGCTTCTTGTGAAGACCCCATAGTTTGGCACTCATGGTCTGAGTGCCCTTCCCCACAAAAATTACAAGTCACCCTCATTACGTGCTCTTGAGAATGAAGCATTACCAATTGATCCATTTTCGGGGTGAGTGCTTTCACCTTCGCCTCTAATGTCATTATTGCATCCACCTTGTGTACTCTATATACACAAGATCTAGACCGTGAACTCCCCTAGGCATAGTTATTTGTAGCTAGATTTTCAATCAAATCAAATACCTCTTTCGAAATTTTGGAATTGATGGAGCCTCCTGTGGATTCATCCACTAATTGCCTTGTAGCAAAACTCAACCCACTATAAAAGATCTACATTTGCAGTCCCAACTCGAATCCATGGTGTGGACATTTTCTTAGCATCTTTTTAAATCTCTCCCAACACTCATAAAGGCTTTTGGCATCTAATTGTTGGAAAGCAAAAATGTCAATCCTAAGTTTAGAAGTTCTAGTTGGTAGGAAATATCTGGCCAAGAATTTTTCAGCTAACACGTTCCAAGTAGTAATAGATCCAATGGGTAAAGATTTTAACCATGATTTTGCTCTATCTGTCGAGGGAAAAGGGAAGAGTCTTAGCTTCATAGCATTCTCAAAAATACCTTTTATCTTAAATGTGTCATATATTTCTAGAAAGCTTGCAAGGTGGGCATTGGGATCTTTCTCAGGCAACCCATCAAATTTGACCATATTCTAGATCATTTGGATAACATTGGGGTTTATCTCAAAATTATTGGCCTCTATCCTAGGTCGTACGATACTAGAGCCCGTACATGAGATTGCGAGTTTTACAAAGTCATTCACAACTTTGCTGTTAGCTCCACCATTACCACCATCATTCGACTGATTTACCTCTATCGCTTTCCTTACCCATTCGCTTATAACCTTCCGGACCTTAGTACGAGTTCTCTTGATTTCCAGATCAAGGTTAACTATCTCAGTTTTGGATAGTCTAGTCATAAACTAAGGGTAAGGTCTACATAAGATAAACAAATTTTTAGATTATAGAATTTACAAGTTAGATAGTTAGGCTATGTTTACAAATTAAATTATGGGGAATTATAATGAAGAGATACATTAGAGTACAAGTATAGAAAAAAACACAATATGGCATTTAGTCATACAAAGAACATATAAACATATTCACATATTTACATATAAACATGGTTAAATCAATAAAATCCAAGCTTTCATGATATTGTTCCCCGGCAATGGCATCAAAAACATGGTGCATACATTTTGGGTGCATAAAATCATCAATTTTAAATCCATCCCTTAGTTACCTGCTCTTGAGAATGAAGCATTACCAATTGATCCATTTTCGGGGTGAGTGCTTTCACCTTCGCCTCTAATGTCATTATTGCATCCACCTTGTGTACACTATATACACAAGATCTAGACCGTGAACTCCCCTAGGCATAGTTATTTGTAGCCAGATTTTCAATCAAATCAAATACCTCTTTCGCAATTTTGGAATTGATGGAGCCTCCTGTGGATTCATCCACTAATTGCCTTGTAGCAAAACTCAACCCACTGTAAAAGATCTACATTTGCAGTCCCAACTCGAATCCATGGTGTGGACATTTTCTCAGCATCTTTTTAAATCTCTCCCAACACTCATAAAGGCTTTTGGCATCTAATTGTTGGAAAGCAAAAATGTCAGTCCTAAGTTTAGAAGTTCAAGTTGGTAGGAAATATCTGGCCAAGAATTTTTCAGCTAACACGTTCCAAGTAGTAATAGATCCAATGGGTAAAGATTTTAACCATGATTTTGCTCTATCTGTCGAGGGAAAAGGGAAGAGTCTTAGCTTCATAGCATTCTCAAAAATACCTTTTATCTTAAATGTGTCATATATTTCTAGAAAGCTTGCAATGTGGGCATTGGGATCTTTCTCAGGCAACCTATCAAATTGGACCATATTCTAGATCATTTGGATAACATTGGGGTTTATCTCAAAATTATTGTCCTCTATCCTAGGTCGTACGATACTAGAGCCCGTACATGAGATTGCGAGTTTTACAAAGTCATTCACAACTTTGCTGTTAGCTCCACCATTACCACCATCATTCGACTGATTTACCTCTATCGCTTTCCTTACCCATTCGCTTATAACCTTCCGGACCTTAGTACGAGTTCTCTTGATTTCCAGATCAAGGTTAACTATCTCAGTTTTGGATAGTCTAGTCATAAACTAAGGGTAAGGTCTACATAAGATAAACAAATTTTTAGATTATAGAATTTACAAGTTAGATAGTTAGGCTATGTTTACAAATTAAATTATAGGGAAATATAATGTATAGATACATTAGAGTACAAGTATAGAAAACAACACAATATGGCATTTAGTCATACAAGGAACATATAAACATATTCACATATTTACATATAAACATGGTTAAATCAATAAAATCCAAGCTTTCATGATATTGTTCCCCGGCAATGGCATCAAAAACATGGTGCATACATTTTGGGTGCATAAAATCATCAATTTTAAATCCATCCCTTAGTTACCTGCTCTTGAGAATGAAGCATTACCAATTGATCCATTTTCGGGGTGAGTGCTTTCACCTTCGCCTCTACTGTCATTATTGCATCCACCTTGTGTACACTATATACACAAGATCTAGAACGTGAACTCCCCTAGGCATAGTTATTTGTAGCCAGATTTTCAATCAAATCAAATACCTCTTTCGCAATTTTGGAATTGATGGAGCCTCCTGTGGATTCATCCACTAATTGCCTTGTAGCAAAACTCAACCCACTGTAAAAGATCTACATTTGCAGTCCCAACTCGAATCCATGGTGTGGACATTTTCTCAGCATCTTTTTAAATCTCTCCCAACACTCATAAAGGCTTTTGGCATCTAATTGTTGGAAAGCAAAAATGTCAGTCCTAAGTTTAGAAGTTCAAGTTGGTAGGAAATATCTGGCCAAGAATTTTTCAGCTAACACGTTCCAAGTAGTAATAGATCCAATGGGTAAAGATTTTAACCATGATTTTGCTCTATCTGTCGAGGGAAAAGGGAAGAGTCTTAGCTTCATAGCATTCTCAAAAATACCTTTTATCTTAAATGTGTCATATATTTCTAGAAAGCTTGCAATGTGGGCATTGGGATCTTTCTCAGGCAACCTATCAAATTGGACCATATTCTAGATCATTTGGATAACATTGGGGTTTATCTCAAAATTATTGGCCTCTATCCTAGGTCGTACGATACTAGAGCCCGTACATGAGATTGCGAGTTTTACAAAGTCATTCACAACTTTGCTGTTAGCTCCACCATTACCACCATCATTCGACTGATTTACCTCTATCGCTTTCCTTACCCATTCGCTTATAACCTTCCGGACCTTAGTACGAGTTCTCTTGATTTCCAGATCAAGGTTAACTATCTCAGTTTTGGATAGTCTAGTCATAAACTAAGGGTAAGGTCTACATAAGATAAACAAATTTTTAGATTATAGAATTTACAAGTTAGATAGTTAGGCTATGTTTACAAATTAAATTATAGGGAAATATAATGTATAGATACATTAGAGTACAAGTATAGAAAACAACACAATATGGCATTTAGTCATACAAGGAACATATAAACATATTCACATATTTACATATAAACATGGTTAAATCAATAAAATCCAAGCTTTCATGATATTGTTCCCCGGCAATGGCATCAAAAACATGGTGCATACATTTTGGGTGCATAAAATCATCAATTTTAAATCCATCCCTTAGTTAAGTTTTAATTAAAACATTAATCTCAAAATACACATGTGAGAAAGTATAGTCATCGCAAGCAGAGTATAGAGAATTAATGAGTATCGATCCTCAAAGGAACAAGTCCACACACATAACTTTTTATCCATTATTTAATCGACCAAATAAAGTAATAAGATAATAAAAAGAAAATTAAATAAATATATACAACACAAGGATGGAAAAAGTATGTAATTAGACAAATATTCTTGAACACATGACTATGAAGAACTTAGCAATTATCACAATTAATTATTATTTTGGTCTCATGGAATCACTATCTTCTAGTTAAATTAGTGAGCATATTCTATCTCGACTAACTTATCCAAAAGATGCACTAAAATAAATCCTTATATAAACCCCTATATTCTAGGCGATTTAAAGCATGAAATTAGTCAATGAATTCATATTCTAGCAATCATCAACTAACCGATGATTACTAATGTTCTAAACAATTAACCCCCTTTTCAAGCAAGTTAAGAGATAACAAATATGAAACTACTTAATTGAAGTAATTATCAACCTCTTTTTCAAGAAAGTTAATAACAAAACTCAATCAACCAACTCCATAAGGAAAACAAGTAATCAAATACTAAGAACAATAATCAATTGATCAAAAGACTCAGTTAATCAATAAATCATGAATCACAAGAACAATGTCAAATTACAATGGACATATTGAATACATGATTGTTTAAGGAAAAGAAAATAAAGGTAAAAGAAAGCACTTATAGACATGCCTCTTTCTTCCCCTTAAAGACTCTATTGAACAACCCACCTTGATTTGGGTGAACTCTTCCTCCAATAAGAGATTGAGAATTTCTGCTCTTTAATTCACCTCCCTCTCCTGTATATCTCCAACCATTGTGTTCTCTTGTGCATTTATAGGCCTCTTGGATGCCAATTTTGCGAATGAGAAAGTATTGGCTGAGTAGGAGTAGGAAAATACCAAAATCATTAGATAAGCTCTAATTCTGCGTACAGAATATTCGCCTCCAGAGTGTACCTGGCGTCGGGTACCTTCAACCCACCATACACCAAGTGCACTCTGTTTTCCCCCTATTTTTGCTCTGTTTTTAGCTACTTCTCCTTGGCAGATAAACTGGACCCAGTGCGAGGTGCACTTGCCAAACCTGGCACTAAGTCTGTTATGGAAATCTCCTGATGTTGGCTCAATTTCTTCTGCTAGAGCAGAAGGGACCCGGCACCTAGTCCATTGGCTGGGCCTACCCAGGTCTATTCTAGTTTTGTGCACTTTTTGCTCGAATTTAACTTAAATCTGTATATATTTGCCAAAAATACTTTTACAAGCAAAATATCAAATAAGAAGGGATATGCCTAGTTATTACAACAAATGAATTTCAAAACAACCTCAAATTACTAGGAAAATAATGGTGATTTTAACCCCCTATCAGGCCAATATGGATAGTGAAGAGAAATTCACTTTCTTGAGACTATGAATTCCCAAAAGTAAAAGAAAGGAAAAGTGTTGAAAAAATGATGAATGATGACTAAAAGAGGGCCAATACGGTGTGTGAAGGGAAATCCATGCACTTGTGGTTATCAATTCCCTAAGTCATTGAAAAAAAAAAAGAGAGAGAGAAAGATGAGTGCTTTCCTTACATCATGACTTAAGTTGTGCAATTTTTGAATTTATAATGCTTGAGTTGGTAGATGGCTTGACTTGTGTGATTCATGTTATTGGTATCCTTACTTGACGGGTGAAATAATTTTCTTAGATAAGGCATACACTTGATTGATTTAACTTCAAGAGTTTCGTGATATCTTGTCAAATGTTTCAAAGTTTGAATTATTTTTAAAGGGTGTGAATGATAAGAGTTGTATCTAAAGTTTGAAGAGAGGGCATAATCTTTCCTATGGTAGAAGAAGTTTTTGTTGGAATAAGAAAAAGCTTGTGTTTTCGTGATGATTTTCTTGGTTAAAATGTTTTGCTTGAGGACAAGCAAAAGTTCAAATGTGGGGGTATGTGATCGGGGCTAAAATCACCATTATTTTTCTAGTTATTTGAGGTTGTTTTGAGATACATTTGTTGCAATAACTAGGCATATTCCATTCTATTTAAAATTTTGCTTGTAGAAAGTGTTTTTGATGAATTTATGTGAATTTGAGTTTATTTCAAGCAAAACAGGGAATTTTCCAAAGCACACCTGGCGCTAGGTCTAGCAAGTGGACCAAGCATCAGGTCCATTATGGATGACTAGAGGAAAATAGAGCAAAATTCAGAGGAGGAGCAAATTGCCCCTGGCGCTAGGTGGGTCGACTGGACCCGGTGCTAGGCCCGTTCCGAGAAGCTAAAATTCTGTGCACGAATTTAAAAATTTTCCAATGATTTTAGCATTTTCGAATCCTACTGCGTCAAGACTTCTCAAACTATGAATTTAACATCCAAGAGGCCTATAAAAGTAAGAAAAAACATAAGGAATTAAGGATGGATCCAAGAGTAAAATTACCAAACACTCATTGAAGGAGGAATTCACCAAATCAAGAAGGGTTGTTCAAGAAAGTCTTCAAGGGAGAAGAAATAGGCTTGTGTATGAGTGTTTTCTTTTATTTTTGTTGTCTTCTTCTTAAACATTTATGTATTTAATGAAAGGTTCAAGTGCAGGGGTAAACAATTGTAACTTGATGCTTAAATTTGGGTGTAATTGCTCGTAAATTTTGTAAATAATTTTGTAACTTTTGGTAACAAGCAAAAGTTCAAGTGTGGGAGTGTGTGATAGGGGCTAAAATCACTATTATTTTTTTAGTTATTTGAGATTGTTTTGAGATATATTTGTTGCAATAACTAGGAATATTCCATCATACATGCCATTTTGCTTGTAGAAAATGTTTTTGAAGAATTTATGCAAATTTGAGTTGATTTCAAGCAAAATAGGGTATTCTCCAGAACACACCTGAGATCTGGCAAGTGGACTAGGTACCAGGTCCATTTTGGACAACTAGTGAAAAACTGAGCAAAATTCAGAGGAGGAGCAAATTGCACCTGGCGCCAGGTGGGTTGACTGGACCCATCATCCGGCCCATTCTGGAATGCCAAAATCCTATGCACGAATTTAGAAATTTTCCAATGATTTTGGTATTTTCTGAATCCTACTCGGCCAAGAATTCTCAAGTAATGAATTTAGCATCTAATAGGCCTATAAAAGCAAGAGAAAACACAAGGAATTGACTGTGGATTCAAGAGCTAAAAATTCAAATACTCATTGAAGGAGAAATTCACTATTCATAGAGGGTTGTTCAAGAAAGTTCTCAAGGGAAAAGAAAGAGGCTTATCTATGAGTGATTTATTTTATCTTTGTTTTCTTTTTCTTAAACAATTAGGTATTTAATGTTTCCATTTTTATTTGACATTGTTTTATGGGATTCATGATTTCTTGAGTAATAGCGAAAACTAGAATTGAGTCCAAAACTCTGGCAAATCTAATAGCGAAAACTAGCCATTAACTAGCCATTGCTGTCCTACTTTTCACTTCTATAAAAAGCCATTCAAACATAATTTTCTATAAGATTATTGTGCACTCTCTCTCAGAAACACTCTTATACTTTAAAAAACAAAAATCCTCCTTTTCATTGTGCTTCAAAGGTGAAATTGAATTGTTCAAAAAGTGAAAGGTTGTTGGAGCTTTTTTGTTCATATTTGCTCAAACTTGTGAGCTATTTCTCTAAGTTATCCTTCATTCTATCTCGTATCAAGGTTGTGGTGTAGAACTTAGTTAGGGTGTGCCTTGTTTGGTGAATGTATTAAGGTTGTGGTATAAAACCCGGTTGGGGTGAACCTTCATTATATGTTTGAAGAGGTTGGGTGTAAAACCAAGTTGGTGATACTCTTATATAAGGTTAGTGTAGCTTACCAACATTGATTTGGGAAAAAGTTTTTAGTGATTATGTTGAAATCCTTAAGTGGGTACTTAAGGTAGTGGATGTAGATTGGTTGAGGATCGAACCACTATAATTCCTTGGGTCTTTTCTTTTGTCTTTCATCCTCACTCTATCACTGTATTTTTGCTGGTCATTAGATTAAAGAACTTTATGTCAATCTTTACATTGTTGATTAGTTTTAAAGACATTTGTGTTCTATAGAAAGTTTGTCTTTAATACCCCCACCACCCATTCTTAAAACAAGACCATCTTCTCGCCATTTAGTGATGTTCCAAAAGATTCATGTCTACTCTCTTATTGTTGTAAAGCTAATCTGATTTTCATGCCTGCGCTTTTACTGTTCATCTAACTTGAAAACATTACACTCCTCTTTGCATCTATTAATTTGATCAAAGACGTTTATGTTGATTAAGTGAGACTAGCACAAAAAATCTATTTTTATGGCGCACACACTTTTTTGTTCTTATTTTAAGATTTTTAGAAAAGCTTTAAAATTTGAAATTGTTTGCCATAAACCTTATTCACCCCCCCCCCCCAAGGCTTATCAATTGGTATCGGAGCCTTGGTCTACATTATCCTTAGCTTAACAACTTTGTAGCAAAGATCCATATAACAAACACTACTGCTCTACCTTACATTGAAGGATCTTCTATAAATAGACCTCCTTTATTTAGTGGAAGTAATTATACATTCTAGAAAAATAGAATGAAAATTTATGTTTGCTCAATCAACTTTAAGTTGTGGAATTTAATTGAGAATGGACCATTTATCCCGTTGAAATTTGTTGAAGGTAGAAAAGTGCCTAAATGGAGTAATGTATATGACAATGAGAATATTTCAAAAATGACTCTGAATTTTTAGGCAATGAATATATTGTGTTGTGCTCTTGATGCAAATGAATACAATCGTGTTAGTGGTTGTGATTTAACCTTTAATATGTGGAGATTACTTGAAGTCACCCATGAAGGAACTAATCAAGTTAAGGAATCAAAGTTGGGAATGATAGTCTGAGATTATGAGCTATTCACTATGAAGCCGTGTGAAAACATCACTGATATATTCACTCATTTCACAAAACATCATGAATGGTCTAAAGGCCTATGGAAATATCTACCCCCTCGGGGAGAAAAATAGAAAATTGCTTGATGCTCTACCAAAAAGTTGGCAGCCAAAAATATTGGCTATAAAGGAATCAAAAAATCTGAACAGTGCACCTACTAAAGAGCTTATTGGCTCTCTGTTAACTCATGAAATGAAATTGAAAAAGTTTCATGAGCATGATGAAGATGATAGAGGTAAAAGAGGAGCTGCCTTAAAAGCTGTAAATGATGAAGCTATTAGTGAACAATCTGAAAGTGATTGCAATACTAATTTGAACAATGAAGAATGGGCCACGTGATGTGTTCGGACTTGGGTATAAAAATCATATAAAAACTAAGCACATTCTCAATCAAGTTTAAATTAAAACGTTCAATCCAAATCACACATATGAGTAAGCGTACTCATCATTAACCGAGCATAGGGTTCAAATGAGTGTCGATCCTCCAGGAACAGGTAGACATTAATCACATTTCTTTCATTATTTAACCGACTCAATAAAGTGAAAAATAAATAAAAATAAAAATAAAAATAAAAATATTTACATGTCAAGGATGGAGAAATCTGTAACTCAAGCCATTGTTTAGACAAACATGATCTTAAAGAACCTAACTATTATCATAACTAATTCTTCTCTTAGCATCATGAAGGATAAAGGTAAATTAGCATCACCTGGTCTGTCTCAACTAATTCATCCAAAAGATACATTAAACATAATCCTTGATTAAATTTCCTTGGTCTGGAAAATTTAAAATATGAAATTAATCAATGAATCCTTGGTCTGGCAAATATCAATTAACCTTTAATTACTCAATCCTCAGTAATTAACCTCTTTGGTCTAGTAAGTTAATAGCCAATAAATATGAAATTAATCAATTGCAACTCCCATCAACCTCTTTGGTCTAGCAAAGTTAATGAAAAGAAACAACCAATTAATCTCGTAATACGCCCAAGTAATTAAATACCAAGAAGAACAATCAATTAATCAAAAGATCAAATAACTCTAAAAATTATGAATATCTAAGCAATGTCAAATTACAATAAAATAATTAACATATCATTGTCTAAGAAAAAGAAAACAAAGGAAAGAAATAGAAACTCATAGACAAGCCTTCTTTTTCCTCCTTCATAGACCCTCTTGTACAATCCTCCTTGAACTATTTATTTTCGAAAAATATTGGTGATGCACTCAAAAATAAATCTAAGTCCCTACATTATGTACCTCCTTTTTCTATGTCCATTGGCCTTTATTTATAGGCTTACAAAGTTCCAAAAAGAGTCCTAAGTAAAGAAGATGAAATTACCTAAAGAAATCAAAAGCCAAAATGAAGTAATAAAAGTTAAAATAAAATCCTAAATAAAATTAAATAAGACCACCACCATTAACTTTTGAAAACAATTGAGAATTTGAAATCAATTTTGACTCTTGTCTTTTGTCCTTTTGTGCTGACGAATTTGATGTCTAAATTTGGAATTGTAATTGTTTGATTTGGCTTCTAATTGAGCCACTTGAAGCCATCAAAAATTCTGTTTCTTTTGCTTATTGCTGCACCAGCTCAATTGAGTCGTATTCCTTGCATCGGCTCAATTGAGCTGAAAACCATCAAAACCCACCGAAATTGTTTGCTGCATTCAATTTTCTTTCGTCCTTTTCTCAGCCACCGTTGTTGACCTTTCTTTCTCCCTTGGCCCCACCATTTTTTTGCTTTTCTTTGTTGCTGTTTTTGTTGCAATTGTCTTCTGTTGTCGGCTTAATTAGCAGTGAATTTGCTGACCGATTGCTCTCTTTAATGCTTCTTTTCTTCTTTTGTTCTTTGCTTGTGACCGAGCCATGGATTTTTCTTAGCCATGTTTCTCATTCTCCAATTTCAATTGCAATACTCTATTCCTTCAATTTCTTTTGTCCATCCAGTAGCTGACTGGCGCCGGCTGTCCTTTTCGGGCTGTCGCCGCCTTTGTTCTAGAAAATTACACAATTAGCTCTAATATTCTCTTATTTTTATATAAAATTACAAAAAAGTATTTTTATAAGGGAAATATCAAATAAGAAGGAATATGACTAGTTATTGAACAAAATGTATCACAAAACAACCTTAAATAACTAGAAAAAATATGACTAATTTAGCCCCTATCACCACGATTGCTAAAAAATTCAAGAAGATGTTCAGAAAAGACCACTTTAGCAAAGGCAAGAAATTTGTCAAAAAGAAAGGGCAAACTTCATCTTCTAAACCTCAGTTCTATGAATGCAAGTGCATGGAGCATTTTATTATTGATTACCCAATAGCTAAAGAAAGAGAAGCCAAGAACAACAAGAAGAAAAGAAAAGGACTGATTAGGATTTGGGACCAAGCTGAATCTGAGATAGAAGAAAGTTGTGAATTTGAAAATGAGAAAGCAAACATCTGTTTTATGGCAATGGAGGTTAAGGTAAATCCCACTTCTCCAAATTTGATATTTGAATTGCATGATTCTGATAGTGAAAAGCCTGATAATCTAAATGAACTGCTTTTCGACATGTTTCATGAACTTAAAAAATTATCTAGAAGAAACAAGGAAATGAAAATAAAAATTGATTCATTGTTAGATGACAATGCTAAGCTATTAAATGAGAATAAAGCCTTACTTGATTCTATTACGTGCTCAAGTATTGAAAATGATGTTATCCTAGCTTCTTTGTATTGTATGACACTTGATAACAAATGTTTATGTGACAAAGTACTTTCTCTTGAAAATAGGCTTAGTGATTTTAATAACATGAAAAGTAGAGTTGATGACCTCACCATTTGTATTGAGAAATTCACTGATGGTGAAGAGAATCTAAATAAACTGCTTGGAGTGCAGCGTATAGCTGGAAATAAGAGTGGTCTCGGTTATAGGCATGTGCACAAGGCAGAAAATCACAAACCTCAATTTGTGAATGCTAGAAACTCAAATGCTGATCATATATGTTTTCTTATTGTGGTAAAAATGGACACAATGTATTTAGGTGTCACATTAGGAAACAAGCTGAATGTGGTATGAATACTGTTTGGAGAGTTAAAAGAACTATCACTAACCGCTAAGGACCTAAGAAAATGTGGGTACCAAAAGCTATTCTTCCACCTCATGAATAGGTACATTAGCTGCAAAAATTGAGCTCCACGAAATTGTATTGGATAATGGATGCTCAAGACACATGATGGGAAATGCTGAACTAATGGATGACCTTCTAGCTGTAAATGATGGATTTGTCATATTTGGAGATAAGAAAATGGGAAATACTCGGTATAGGTAATGTTGGTAAGGGATTCCCCATAATTATCATGCAAGTATTATTGATTGATGAATTGAAGCACAACTTGCTTAATATTAGTCTTTTGTGTGAAAATTGTTGCAAGGTTAATTTTGAAAAAGGTTCATAATCTATCATTGCTAATTCTTGTGATGAAAGCATTTTAGTTGTCAATCGCATTGATAATGTCTTTGTGTTATAACTTGATAATCCTATTGCTCATTATGTAAAGTATCTCTCCATATATGATATTGATGGCTACCTTTAGCATAAAAGGTTAGACCATATCTTTATTGATTTGCTAAATAGATTGTCATTAAAAGAACTTCAGAAATGACTGTCCAAAATGATTTTTGACAAAAACAAACTGTGTGATGTTTGCCTTTTTAAAAAACAAACCGAGATATATTTCAAATCCAAGAAAATGATTTCAACCTCAAAACCTCTTAAGCTAATACATATGGATTTGTTTGAACCAATGATGAGCACTAGCCTAAATAGTAAGAGGTATGCTCAAGTTTTAGTAGATGATTTTTCGAGATATACTTGCACTTTATCTCTTCTGTTAAAAAGGTATTTATAGTGTTCTATAAAAGAACTCTATGTGCGGAAGAATCCATGCTTGTAAAATTTTGATGTATCTAACTAAAAAACCTTAGGGGGGGGGGGGGGTGAATAAGGTTTTCGGCAAACAAAAATTTCTCGAATCGTCTGATGTGCAGAATAACAATGATCATAAAGATTCTTGAACCAACTTTATGGTAACAAAGAAAGCTATCCAAGAACTCTTTGATATATATATATATATATATATATATATATATATATATTCAGATTCAGACTAGAAATGGAAATGCAATTTAGTAAGAAAATAAATGAGACATAGTATGTATAGTGGTTCGATCTTACATGATCTACGTCCACTACCTTAAACTCACACTTAAGGATTTTCAATCAGATTTCATTTACTCCACTTAATGAAATCAAACAATATCACATACAAGAGAGGATCACCACACTAGGTTTTCCAAAAACTCTCAAACAAACAATCACAATAAGGTTGACCCCAATTGGATTTTACACCACAACCTTGTACTACAATAGAGATTGAATATCAATAGAACAGTAAAGAGCTCACTTATTTGAGCAGATGTTCACTAAGTTACAAAGCACAAATACTTTTACCTTTGATACAATATGAATTCACTTTGAAGCTTTTTGATAAAAGAAGATTTTTGAAAACGTTGAGCAACAATGTTTCTTAGAAGAATGTTTCGAAATTCTTATGTCTAATCTTGCTTAGAGGCTATTTATAGAGCCAAAAAGTGAAATGCCAATGGCTATAATTTTCTGTTAAATTTATCCGTGTTTTGAACTTAGGTTTTGGAACACGATGCATCTAAAAGATAAGTCCAAAATGGCACTTTTTTAGGCAGAAATATTTCAACACAGTTTACAGGATTTTGGACGAATCTTTTGGATGCAGAAACATCCAAACTACTCAATCCAAAATTCTATGATTTTCAAAACTTTGAAATCTTCTTCTTTATGTGCTTCAAGGTAAGAATCAATTGAATCAAAAAGTAAAGAGACATAGGAATTAATAGAAATACCTTAATAACACTTCCCAGTCTAAAGTTCTTCTTATAAGAACTTCTTGATATGTAAGTCCATATACTTTGATCTTCTTTTTTATCTTCCATACTTGAATTCAATTATGGAACAGTTGGCAAACAATCATATTTGAATGCCTTAGAAGAACAGAGGTCAAACATGTCCTATCACAATAGATTACAAAAGTTAGTTTTTATCAACATTTGTCAGAAGTTAAAACATAGAAGAAAGCCCTTAAGGCTAACACTAACATATATTCCTCTAGAAAAGATGATGAGTATGTAGGTAACTCAATGAAAATTGGCATTGAACATTGTGAAGCTCCATCATTTGACAACCATGCTAAAGAAGAGGAATTAGAAGAATAACAAGTTGAAAAAAGTGAGCAGAGAAGTGTCAAACACACCAATTAGAGTCTGCCAAAAGATTGGAAGTCCAAAACTATCCATCCAAAAGAACACATCGATGGTGATCCTAGCTGTGAAGTTAAAATCAAACGGTATTTTATTGATAATTTTGCTTTACTTTCTAGCACTAAACCTAATTAAATTGATGTAGCCTTATATGATGAATTTTTTATTATGGCCATGTAAGAAAAGCTGAACCAATTTAAAAAGAATTAAGTTTGAAAGCTTGTCCCTAGACCACTTGACCATCTCGTAATTGATACCGAGTGGTTTTTCAAAAACAAACTTATTAGTTGCCCAAGGATTTAATCAAGAAGAGGGCATTGATTATGATGAAACTTTTGCTCTCGTTGCTTAATTGGAATCCATTAGAATGCTACTGGTTCTTACATCATTCAAAAACTTCATGCTTTACCAAATGGATGTCAATAGTTCTCTCTTAAATGGTTTTATTGAAAAAGAAATTTATGTGAAGCAACCTCCAAGTTTTATTCATGAACGTTTTCCAAACCATGTCTTAATGGTTTTCTTCTTTCAAAAGGTTCTTCAAGAGGCTTAACGGATACCACATGATTTATCAAATCTGAAAATTCTAATGATATCTTAATTGTGCAAATACATGTTGCTGATATTATTTTTGGAGCTACTAATGATTCCTCATGTAAGAAATCTGCCAAGATAATACAGCAAGAGTTTGAAATAAGTATGATGGGAGAATTTAACTTCTTCCTCAGTCTTTAAAGAAAGCAAACCATAGATGATATCTTTCTAAATGAAGATAAGTAAGCTAAGGAACTACTCAAAAGATATATTCACAAACTAACTGGTTGAAGAATGATTCGATCATCTGAGAAGAGGTTTGGAAATGATCAGATTATGTATCTACCAATTTTGCTAGAAATTGGTTATTTATTCTTGCAAAATTCCTAAAGATCTTTTGATTCTAGAAGGAGATATTGGATGCAGTATTTGGACTGTATTTTATGTCCAAAAGTAACCGTATCTCTTGACCACATATGACACACCTTTTGGATAGGGAATTCGGATAGACAATCTATGTCCAAAATGTTCAAATCTTTTAGTTCAAAATGTTCCAGCCTTTTTATTCTAGCCGCAACACTCTCTCTCTTCGTATCAGAATATCTTTACATATTTTCAAAAATCACCTTTCTCAAATGTACTAACTTGTACTTATACTCTCCAATACCTAGTAAACCCCAAAAAGAATTCAAAAATATTTGAATCTTCTTCTCATTTCAAAAATTCAAAAAGCTGTCATTTGCCTTAGCACTTTTCTCTTTCATCTAGCCTTCGCTCCTTCTTCAAAACCAGAAAAATCAAACCCTTCAATTCTGTTTGGCATGAGTAAAACTCTATATCCCAGCTAAGAGGCCGAGCCAACAATGAAGGAGATCAAAAAATGCAAGACAATGAAAAAGAAATCAGTCACTGCTAGACTGATATCTGCGAAGAAGAAGGAAAAGTGAGCTACCATTGATGAACCAACTCCTTAAGGTGCATTATCAAAACAACCTTCGGAAGAGGAAAGCACAAACACTCAGGTACCTCAATTTCTCAACTCAAATTAGGTGAATTTGAGTACAATGATTGGGTGTTTAGAAATAGAACTATTATTATAGGCTATCGGATTGATTCTAAGGTCTTTTATTACTAAAGTGTTTCTGAACTTTTCTGTCATTTTGAATTTATTGAGAATCTTAGATAAAGGGCTTTGTTGTTAAAATTGATGAGAATCTATACACCCCACTGGTTTATGAATTCTATGCGAATCTAAGAAAGGGATGACATGAGTAAATAGTAAACGAGTTTATTGTGCAGTGGTATATGTCTAGAATTGGAGAAATGAATCTTGAGTTTGATCATCGCTGTTAAATAGGTTTTTTATATATCAGAGACAGTGGAGTACAATTTTTCAAAATGAATTGCCTGAAAAAAATTCTAAAATTTTGTTTGAACTAAGTTGATTTGTGATGAAATTTACTGGTGCCAAGAGCTTTAGAAATTTAAATGATTGAAATGCCAAATGGTTAAATGGAATTGGGGAGATTGCTATATCACAGGATCTCAATCGTAGTGATACCGAGTTTTGGGCACAAGATATCTATAAATTTTCTGCAAATGGTATTGATGTTGACTCTGTCAGAAGGAAAATAAATTAGCTTTAGATTTCTGGTTGTGAAAATACTGACTTAATCTCATAACACATCAAACAAAGCATTATTCTTTAGAAACTTTCTCATCAAGCTATTCAAGTACTTTAATATTAATTTGGGTACAGTTGCCTCGGAGCGCTGCAAAGTAATCATCTATAGCAAAAATTCATTTGAAAAAATAGGAGTCATTCAAGCGGATAATCAAGGGATATTACTTAGAGAGGCTACGAAGAAGAGATAGAAATGCAGAGTATTTCAAGGGGAAATATCAGGGTGAACCAAAAAAAAAAAAAAGATGAGACTAAAATTTAAAGGGAAACATCAAGTAAAGAGAAGCAGAAAACTTAGGAAAGTGGGAAAATGGAGAGTATTTTAGATGCTCTAAATTTTCTATCTACCAAGCTAAAACAGTCTGATTGTAAAAGTCAAAGGTGATCAATTTTTTTTTTTTTTTTGGAAATAAATTGACAAATGTGAAAGAAAAGAAATATGAAGTTGTAGGAAATTCGACTAAACAAGTTCCTCCACCCGTGCCTGAGCTTGAACCTATCACTCATTCAACACGAAAAGAAACTAATGTTCAGCTAGAAAAGGAGGCTGATAAAGAGAATGAGAAAATGACTGATATTACTAATGTCTCATCTCTACACAACAAAGAACCCACAACTGCTACATCCATTAGTTCCCCTAGACAAACCAGTTGCATTTGGCAACTCATCTGGTCGAAGAAAAAAACATGTCATGGTAAATTGAAGTTTAGCAGAATTGTTGGATAACATTCAAAAGAAGGATGTTGTGCTAAACCTACGACTATCCTCATCCCTTGAGAAATGGCATATAACCACCATTGAATGTTAATCACTGCTGCCAATTTTTTTTTTTTTCCTGATGACATAATTTTATTTGTGTAAAACTTCCTGCTCCCTGCACCATATTTTCATGCATATTCTTATTTTAGTCTTTAACTGATATTACTGCTAAGCTGCCTGCTGTTTATTGTTATTCTTAATATTGTTTATTGCTGATCCTGTTCTAGGTATTCTCCTGATATTACTATCAAAGTACTATTGATTGCTTCTCTACTAATTATTGTTATTATTATTGTTTTGATTAATGACAAATGAGGAGAAAATAGGGATTGTAAATTGATGATTTGAGAAATATATTGTTGGGGGATTGCGCTCTATGATTTGATGTAGTTTTGCAGATTGTGATGTGGAGAATATGGAGACTGAACATTTTTGTAGAAATTTGTGATTCTGTGAAATATATTATTAGGCCATTGTGAATTGATTTTTTTTTTTTTTTTTGGCTATCATGATATCCCATTCAATGGTTTTTGCCCTTGTAAATATGGATTATGATTGTGATTACTTATGAGGATGATAAATTCATATACTTTGAAATGAATTATGACTATTTATGGTTGTGATTTGAAGATACAGATTGTTAATAATTGGGTGATTTTATGGAGACTATGCTGAGATGTTGTTGTTATGGACAAAGGAGATTGAAGTATGTGTATGAGTTCATTGTGCATTCCAAATGATTTTAACTTAGCTTGATGATTTGTTTCTTGTCTATGGTCATGATATGCACTTCATTAAATATTCAGATGACAAGGATATTTATGCTTATGAAAACTTCTCTTTGGTTGCACATAAAATTTATTATGTTGAAATACCTTGAGAAAACTGGGTTGGATTAAAAACCTATGTTCTTTCTTTGTGAAAAATTTTTTTTACCCTGCATATACACAGGGGGAGTTTTGGAGCCATGTTTATTTAATCCAAAAGACTAGTCCAAAAATGAGTTTTTAAAAGTTAGATTCTGCCTCATTTTGCCATATTTTGGATGCATGTTTTGGAAGTCCAAAATCTTTAAATCAAGTCTGATTCTCAAAAGCACTTCATGGCTCTATATCTTGTGATTCATATATGCACATACTAAAGGAGAGAATTACATCTTATGATTTCTCGTTCTATACCTCATTGTGTATAAATCTATACATTTTCTTGTGACTACTAATTGTGGCCATTCTCTTGTGGAATAGTCCTCTGACGGAAGGAAGGAGGATAAGGAGATACGTTGAGTCATAGGCTCATTGAGCCGTATGTGTGAGTATATGCTTTAATTTTCTATCTTAATCTCATAAGTACTCTTTAAGTCCTATAATAAGAGATTCCATCTCAATGAAAAATATTCTTATTTCTCTCGGTCTAACATGTTTATACAATTTTTTTTTTTTTTTTTTGCAATCCTATCAAGTTTTATCATCACTCAAAAAAAGGGGAGATTGTTAGCCCTAAGGGCATTCTCCTATGTTTTGACTTATGACAAATATTGATGTGAATTACCTTGTGTATTCTATATGTGATAGGACATGTTTGACCTCAGTTCTTCTAAAGCGTACAAATAAGATCGCTAAGCAACTCTTAAGCAATAGAATCTAAGAATGGGTGATCAAATAGAAGACCAAACTTAAGAAATTGCATACCAAGAAGTCCTTATGGAAGAACTTTAGATTAGGAATCATTATTAAGGTATTTCTTGTAAATTCCTATGTCTCTTTACCTTATGATTCAATTTATTTCTATCTTGAAGCACACAAGCAAAGAGATTTCAAAGTTTTAAATCTCAGAATTTTGGTTTGAGAAGTTTGGATGATTTTGCATCCAAAAGATTCATTCAAAATTTCGTAAATAGTGTCAAATTATTTCAACCTGAAAAAGTGCCATTTTGGACTTACCTTTTGGATGCATCATCGTCCAAAACTTTGGCAAATCTGACGGTGAAAACTAACCATTAACTAGTCGTTGTAGTCCTACTTTTCACTTCTATAAAAGCTATTTAAACACGATTTCTTGTAACATTTTTGTGCTATCTCTCTCAGAAACACTCTTACAATTTAGAAAAAAAAAATATCTTCCTTTTCATTATGCTTCAAAGGTGAAATTGAATTGTTCAAAAGGTGAAAGGCTATTGGAGCTTATTTGTTCATGTCTGCTCAAACTTGTGAGCTATTTCTATAAGTTATCCTTTATTCTATCTTGTATCAAGGTTGTGGTGTAGAACCCAATTAGGGTAAGCCTTGTTTGGTGAATGTATCAAGCTTGTAGTGTAAAACCCGGTTGGGGTAAACCTTGATTGTGTGTTTAGGTTGGGTGTAAAACCATGTTGGTGATCCTCTTATGTAAGATTGGTGTAGCCTACCACCATTCATTTGGAAAAAAACGTTTTAGTGATTGTGTTGAAATTTTTAAGTGGGTACTTAAATTAGTGGATGTAGATCGGTTGAGGATCAAACCACTATAATTCCTTGGGTCTTTTCTTTTGCATTTCATCCTTACTCTATCACTGCATTTTTGTTAGTCATTAGATTAAAGAACTTTATGTTGATCTCTGCATTGTTGATCAGTTTTAAAGACATTTATGTTCTATAGAAAGTTTGTCTTTATTGCCCCAACTGCACATTCTTAAAACAAGACCATCTTTTCACCATTTAGTGATGTTTCAAAACATTCATGTCTGCTCTCTTCCTACTACAAAGCTAATCTGATTTTCATGCTTGCGCTTTTACTGTTCATCGGACTTGAAAATATTACACTCCTCTTTGCATCTATTAATCTGATCAAAGACCTTTATGTTGATTAAGTGAGATTATTTTTAATGCTTCAGTTTAGATTTTCATTTCAGCATTTATCGAAGTTCTTGAAAGTTCATTTAACAACATATGCAAAGCTGCACAGAAAATCTATTTTTGTGGCACACATACTTGTTTGTTCTTGTTTTAAGATTTTTAGAAAATCTTTAAAATTTGAAATTGTTTGCCATAAACCTTATTCACCTCCCTCACCCCCTCTAAGGTTTATCAGGATGGATTTAAATTGATGATTTTGATACACCCAAAATTTATGAATCAAGTTTTTGGCGCTATTGTTGAGGGAACAATATCATGAAAGTTTGGATTTTGATGATTTAACCATATTTATATATTTATATGTCTATATGTAAATATGTGAATATGTATATATATATATATATATATATATATATATATTGTGTGCTCTATCTTGTTATTTGTGACATTATGTGTCTTAATTAGCTAGCTTAGTTTATGTTGTCCTTGTAAATACCACTAATTTTTGTGTTTAGATAGTTTTTGAATATATCTAATGTGTGTGGTTTTCTTTTCTTTATTTTTCTATTATTTATTTTTCCATTTTTTTATTTCTTTATTTTCCTATTATTTTTTGTTATTTTTATTTTTATTTTTAATTTTTTATTTTTATTTGAGTGCAAGATTGACATCATCATGGACAATTATTTCTGGGCACATGATCAAAGGACTTACATTGATGATAGATTGGCAAAGTTACAAACTCACATTAATGTTTTTAGTAAGACGTCATTAGAAGCATTAGTGAATTATTTTATTGCCAATACAAATTCATCTGTTTATTGGCATGAAGAAGCTTCCCAACGATTATATAATCAAAGGACACAATTAGTTAAGATTGTTGAGGATACTCATGAGTTCATGCTGGCCCGTATGACTATGGAAAAAAAAAAAAAAAAAGAGGCTATAAGGGACAATTGCACGATGTGGCAAGAGAGGTATTCGATTTTACTTTATGTGCTAATAATTCTAATTTCTCTTTGTCACATGATTTCTTAGGTTCCTCTCAATTCTTGGAGAACATGGTCTAAATAATGATGTGTTGAATTTAACATGCCTCAAGGAATTGGATCTTTCAGTGCTACATCATAAGAATGACTTGGAAGATGGTGGTAATTTCTAACCTTCACCCCATTCAAAGGGAGGTAACTTAGTTTTTATAGACCATGACTTTGAAAGTAAGGATTTCTTGATCCCATCTTTAAAATCTACACTCCTTGGTTCAAAGAGGAATTTTAATTGTGCCAAATCTTTTGATGGGTTAATTGGTGATTTCAAAGTTGATGCATCCGTTAGATAGCATGGGCATGTTGAAAAAGATATTTGTGTGTCTAAAGGAATGTTAGAGCATGAGGTTTAAGTGTTTTGCTTCTCTGAGAAAAATTATTGTCATGCACATTATCTTTTTCAAAAACCTCTTTTTTTTCTATGTTTTGATAAGGAAGCATGATAAGTGGAATGAGTGTTTTTTTTCTATGTTTTGGGTTTATTTTGAATTTGGGTTTCTTTAGGTCTTTTGGTCATTTTTTTTTTTTCTAGTTTCATTTTTAGTTGTTAAGTGTTTTGTTATTCCCTTAAAGAAGGAAAATATTTTCAATATTAAGTGTGGGGGAGTTAGTCGTGTCTTTACTTCCTTTGTTAGGATTTTTATTTTTCTTTAGTTTGTTTTCTTTTATTTAGCTGTGTCTTGATTTTGTTTTTATTTTTCTTGTGCTTTTATTTGTGTTTAATTTTGCAGGTTTGAATAATGTTCTATTGAACAAGCTCTTCTAGTCTTCTCCAAGTTCATATTGTTTGGAGTATTATTGCACTTGGGGAGTATTGCTTCGCCCTCTCTTCCTTTATCATTTTTGTTCCCTTTGAAGATGCTTTAATATGTTACTTTTTGACCAATGAGGACATTGTGTAGTTTAAGTATGGGGGAATGGTTTGGTGATATTCTTTGTCTAAGTTTTTATCAATTATCTTGGTGTTTTCTTAGTATTAAGCTACTTTGGAAATTTTTATTTGAAAAGATTTTGATTGAAAAAATAAATTTGTTGCAACTTTGTCATAGTGGAAGTATTTTCC